>JAWNPP010000020.1:0-607826 GCA_035047445.1 Drosophila siamana | reverse complement strand
ACAACTAGAAATTTGGTTCGTTTTTAAGTCACAAATATTTGTTTAATTGCCAAGAGTCAGAACATATCACAATTTAAGAAATATTTCCCAGAATTAATTAAGAGCTCGATAACTCAATAAGAAGTTTTCGGTAATTGTCAATTATTGCAGACAAATTAATAAAATAACAGAGATATAGCTCGACTTATAAAAAAATATAAATTGGGATTCTCATAAACTTCTATTCAAATACATTTTTTTTATTGGCAGAAAGACATTGAAAGCGAAAGTGTTTCCAAACAAACCTCTCAAACCATTAAAATCACAATTTATTCAGATTTATCAGCTCCTTTTAATACCGATAGTTGACATTAATTTTCCAAAAACATACTTCAAAAATCTTTTTAATTATAATAATCTCCTAGTAAGCAATTTTAATCCTGTTGATACAAATGAATTACACAAAAACTAATTTGAACTAACTTGCCAATACAATATTCAGACCCACAATTACCCAAATTTGAAATATTTTATAGTTTTTACTTAAAAAGAAGTTTGCCTTCTTCTCAATCCAATAAACTGCCTCAAACTGTTGCTTCAAATGCAGTGCAAATGAAATGCGCAAGAAAATGATTTCAGTTTCTGGAAAATAAACCTCACCGAATTGGAATTGTGTGAGAATACTGTCTTTATCTTATCAAATTCATTTTCAAGAAACAAACAACAAACACACACGAGCAACGCCGGATTACTCAAGCCTATGTAGTGCACACACACACACACACGAATACATAACATATTTATTCATAATTACATCGGCACTTTCAAACACGCACTGCTTTCTTCTATATTATGTACATGTTCAGTTTACAACTTGAGAAGCATTGTGTAAATAAATAAATATAACTATGCACTTTGGTGACACGTTTGCCGCCATTAAAACAATTTTTGTTGTTGTGAAATTCTATAACACAACATATTAAGTTTGGTTAATTTCTAGCTTAAAGTAATAGCGCAAGCCTACGTATATTGAACTCATGCGAATTAAAGAATATATTCCATTCAATTTATTCACGTTTTCCACTTATTGGCGGCTCTAACATTTTACATTTTGCACTTTGTTTAATCCAGGTATATCGATTAATTTGTATTGTGTTCACTCAACAGTCGACAACATTCCTGAGCGCAGATCAGAAGTTATCGATATTTTCTACACTTAACCGATCTTGGCGTTGCCAGACACTAAAGGTGGCCCAATTAATCATTACATATTTTTTTATGAGTAACACTTCGGTAAACTGTTACCACTGAACCAACTATTTGGGTGCTAATTTTTTTTTTATTTTTGAAAGAAATACCTGTTGACAAACGAATACACTAGATTGCATGAAATATCATATGATGGAGTTTTACACACACACACACACACAACATAGAAAACATATGCACAAACATAAATACAAAGCATGAATGACCGTATTCCTATGTATGCTATTATGTATAATATTAAGTAGATTTGTTAATTGGTATTTTAATATGTACATATGTGCACGGCATAGATCTGCGCAATGCCCATTCAACACACTATTGTAGACTTCTGTTAATATGTTTAAAGAATTGGGATACACTTGTTTTTAATTCAAGCTATGCCTTTGCGGATATTATGTATGCATGTAGCTTATATTGTATGATTATTTGTTTGTGTTGGCATATAAAAACTCGCCGCGTTTGCACGTACACATTGATACATTATGATGCATTTGCTGATTTTTTTTTTTTTGGAATTTATTGAAATGGAGCCACCAACTCGCGCTTAGACAGGTTGTGCACTACAAGTTCTTAGTGCGCTCGAATCCATGTAAATGTAAATATACATACACACTCACACACGTACCAATATATTTGCATTCATACACGCTCGTGTGAATGTGTATTTATGTATGCAAAATTAATGAAGATATCTTTCATACTTTTATTTACATGCGCATCGATATACATTTCACTAAACAATCAAAAATTCTTATGTACCACTTTTGTAATTTAAATCAAAGGTGATTCTCACATGCATATACACACATACATGTATGTTATGTACACATAGCACGTTAAACGATATGCTTAACAAGCGTCCGCGACACACGACCGTACGGATGAGCTACGCCAAAGACTGTGTAACTACGAGTTTTTTACTCGCTGGTCAAACATGAACGAACCTTTCTAACTTCCAACGACAGTTCAAACCAAAGAGAACAACCAGAATCCAACACAAACATGTTTGCGCAAAGTTTGGTAGAGTTTCAACTGCAACTTGCAACTACAACTTCAAGCCAAGTCGGAAAGCATAACATTTCTAGCTAAGTTTAAAGGGAGTTGGTCTAATACACAAATATTAGGGGTTTTTTTGTGCGTATGGGTAGCTGAAAGTTTTTAAATTTACATCACTTTATATTTGTTTAGGGAAATAAAGTCAATTGTCATATATTTTGCGCTTGTTTCTCAATATTTATTATGAAATTCGATTATTGAAAATGGAACTCATTAAAGCAAACCAGGTCGCAGAGAGTAACAATATTTATTTGGATACGACACTAAAATAAATAAATACCTTTGCTGCCTGTTCAAAATATTGAAAAAGGAGGGGAATAAATGGGGTAAATTCCTTAATATGGGGTAAAAGAATATTTATCCCACCATTCCTATCTCAATATTTATTATGAAATTCGATTATTGAAAATGGAACTCATTAAAGCAAACCAGGTCGCAGAGAGTAACAATATTTATTTGGATACGACACTAAAATTAATAAATACCTTTGCTGCCTGTTCAAAATATTGAAAAAGGAGGGGAATAAATGGGGTAAATTCCTTAATATGGGGTAAAAGAATATTTATCCCACCATTTTTTTACAGTTCATCAAACTTTTGAAACAACTAGCTTTTGTTGTGGAGTGCCTTCCAGTGTTATCCCAAGGAAGACAAAATTCCTTAAGAAATTACCCAATAGGTTACTACCATTATTATTTATCCTGTACCCTTTTTACAAATGGTATTCTCACACACTCAATACATTTGACTTCTATCAACTGTCAGGAATATATAAACGTTAAATTTTCAGAAACATAAATATTCACCTATTTTTAGCTTTCAGTTTCAAATAATTTCTAAAATAATTCTTATAACTTTGCCGTATACACATACATTTTAACTTCGCCCTCTGTTGCCAATTCTGATTTTAATGTGAAAATCTCTTATATTTTGAAAATTTGTTCAAGTTACCATAAATTCACAGGAAATATGACGCTCTGTCGACAAATTCATACAGTCATGAGCAAGCTGCTTGCTATAACTAAATTTTAATCTAACTGAAAGCTGAATTTCACGTTGAAATAAATACCAAAATGAAGTATTGCCTTGTTTGAGTATACCGAATAAATCGATATAGCAATTTTCTAAAAACAATAAGAATTACAATTTTTTTTACATTGAATTGCAAAGTATTTTGATTTAGCATTTTATAATTTATAAAGACCGATGATTATTATCAGAGCGATTAGGAACATATCGATGTTTTTATGCTTGCGGAAGTATATTTGTATATTTTTCGAAAAAAATTGGTATATTGATCATTTCATCCTGCGGTCGCACTATTTGTCTCCTATGCCACTGTGTGGTGTAGTATAAAAAAAAATTGTGTTCTTAAAAAATGATTGAGATAAACAAAACTGCAATTGGAATTGCAGCAGGTCTCGCGGGGACACTCTTTATAGGATATTGCATTTATTTTGACAAAAAGCGTCGAAATGAACCCGACTACAAGAAGAAAGTTCGCGAGCGTAAGCGTGTGCTTATAATATAATATTTACGTATATAATTTATAACATTAATGTACATATATAGGTCGCCGCCGCAATCGTAAGACCGGATCTGCAAAACAGGGAATGCCAAATTTGAACGACCATGAAGCCATAGAAAGGTATTTATTTAATATTGAACATACATATTACATAATGAAGGATGCACGTGGGTACATACTACATGCATATATACCTACATTCTTGTATGTGAATGTATGTAGGTATAAAAGTGTTTAGCAAACTTATACTACGCCAGTGATGATTTTATTTCCCCTAATGCCGACCAATCAATTGATTTAATTAAAATATTTGTATGCATAGATATTAACAGTAAGATATAAGAATAAGGCGTAACGAAATAGTTGAGTCAGATTATTATGTAGTAATATTTGTGTACTTTTATCTTGGATTTTATTGCTAATAATACAAACTTAACGTTATCTTCAATACTAGGAAAATGTGGTGGCCATATATTTGTTTATTTTTTTAAAATATGAAACTAGGCATCCAATTTAATCCTCTAGTAGATTACGCAAAATTAATGGTTAATCATTATAAAGCGTTCAGTTACATATCGATTTCGAACACTTGCTCCGATTTCACATGTTTTTATTATACTTTACACACTTATTTCACTTATTTTCAGATATTTCCTTCAAGAAATTCAGCTGGGTGAAACATTGATTGCCCGTGGAGACTTCGAAACTGGCGTTGAGCATTTAGCAAATGCAATTGTTGTCTGTGGCCAGCCCGCTCGTCTACTTCAAGTACTACAATCCTCTCTGCCGGCTCAAGTATTTGCTATGTTGATTATCAAAATGCAAGAGTTCGGAAATCGTGCTGCCGAATCCAGTGAAGGTCTTGCCGGTCCTGGATCACGCTCCAGTCAAATTGATAATTCCGCAAACATTTTAGAAAGTTCGGGATCTGCAGTTATTGATGACTTGGAATAATTTTTTGAAAAATTACTAAAAGAGCCTGGCATATATATTTCAACAAACAAACAGATAAGGGCTTTATTATAACTTAATAAACTGCATTACAAATGTATTGTACAAATATTGATTTCTCAACGTTACCGATATACAATAATAAGCATTCGTAGTTACTCCGAAAGAGGTTCATCTAATTACACAGCGCTTATCTTAAATTATAGACAACGACGTTATTGATTATATTTCTGTGGTCGGTTAATCCAGATATAGTACATGGGGCACACCTTTATTCTGTCTGTAGTTAGATTGATATAATCGAGGACGCATTCTGTTAAATACTGATATCAATTTCTATCACTATTAACGAGTTTTATAGGTAGCCCCCAACGAACGAATAATGAATGTTTAAATAAGTTCAAAGCCGAATTTTTAATAGAAAAAGCAACTTTGTATAAAAATAAAGTTTATCTAATCGTTGTACAAATTCCCAGAATAAATCAAGACCATCATCACACATCAAATAAATCATTTTCAGAGCTTCATATCTTTATTAATCAGAGCACATTTATTTACATTTATGTATTTACAAAGATTTCAATACCTTCCTAAAGCGATCCAGCACAATATTGGCATGATGTTCTTTAAACACTAAGGCTGGACGAAAGCGAATTGCATTTTCGCCACAACCGCCTGTTTGAATGCCGTTAAGCTTCAAATTGGCCACGATTGAATCGCGTACTTTACCATCGACACTGTTGACAGCCAAATATGTACCGCGTCCACGAGTGGAGTTGAGCAGATTTGGAAATTCTTTTTCCAAGTTTAGTAAACCATCTTTCAACACTTTACCGGCAGAGGCAACATTTGCCATTAATTTCTCTTCCTTTATCACCTTTAATACTTCTTCTAAAATAATTACTTTTCCTGGATCCCCCATCCAGGTGTTGAAGATCCTGTAAGGTTCTTTTGGAACAAAATCATCATTGTGGAAATATCCACCTAGTTGTAGTTTTTTGCTGAATGTTACGACATCTGGAGGACTTTCAAGGTTGAAATATTCATGGCACCAAAATTTCCCAGTACTTCCGCCTCCAGTTTGTACTTCGTCAATTAAGAGAGCAGAACCATTTTTTTTGCAAATTTTTTGCAGTCCTTGGAAGAATTCTGGCGAAGCTTCATTATCGCCGCCCTCACTTTGGATGGGTTCGATGATAACTCCAGCAACAGGCTTGCCATTTTTCTTGTACACTTCAATCAGATCTGCCACTTCACTTAGACATTTTTCATCTTCCTTCTTATTTTCTGCGACATTCTCCTCCAATGGGTACTTGTATTTCGGAAATGATGCAATTGGCCAGTCAAAAGATGGAACATCTAGTTTGTGGATGTACTTGGAATGAGTAGTAGATAAGGCACCCAAAGTACGTCCATGGAAAGCACCTTTGAACGACAGAATGGAAAGCTCTGGGGCACCAGGTGGCATATTCACCATGCAAGAGCATATCTCATCCTCAGTGACTTTCGAAGTTCCACGTAGTTTATTTTGATACCTATTTAAAAATATTGTAAGGTGGAACAATATATATAAAACTATTTTCAATTTGAGATTTACTTATTTTAATTAGCATACCAAATAAAAATGCTCTTAAATGCGTTTTCGTTAGAACATGATCCGCACATCATTGTAGTAATTTTGTTCAATCCCTTTGGAGCAACTTGCATCAATATTGACTGTAATTTATCAGGCCATTCTTTTCCAGGAAATACACCAAGTGCGGGTCTGTTGACAAGGGCTGAAATCGTCAAAATTATTATGTCATACAAAGCACATACAATTCGAAACTGATATAAATATATTATTAGTTTTTGATGGACGATAATACATAAAATTTAAAAATTAACTAAACAGCACTTACTTTTAATATTCTTATCATCCTTAAATACATTGAGGAGCCTCGGATGATTATAGCCCAGCGGAACTGACGAAATTTGAGTATAAACATCAAGCAAAATATTACCATCTACATCTTGAATATAATTTCCGGTAGACTTTTCATAATCGGCAAAATATTGGACACTTCCAGTACTCTGCAAAATAATATAATTAAACCGAATTGTTTTTTCCTTAAAGTTTCAACAATCCTTCTTGGTCGCACGACAATAGGTAATTAAGATCACAATGTTTTGTTAAACAAACATTCACTATCTTTCGTGAATGAACAGAAAAAGGGTTTATTCGATTATACAAATTAATTGCATATCCGACGTTAAATTAATATATGATAAATTACCTGAATTTGACCGAGTTTTTTGTTAAGTTCAATTGATTTTGGCCCGGGAATTGTCTTTGTACGTACAACCGGCTCTTTGGGTTCCGCAGTTGCCGAGTAGAATTTTACATAATTTACTCCTGAAATTATTGTATGCATACATACATTTATAGTTATCTCAATAGACAATTGCAGACAGTAACGGCACGTGTGTATTACAATTATTTTTTTACATATCTACATATCAATTAATTAAACTTACCAGCATTATTGAGTGCTCTCAAATGTGTCTGCCCTATTGGCAATTTGTTAAGGCCAAGGAAACGCATTTTAACTATACTCCAAGCTGTTGTTAACTATAACAATGTATATGGCTGTTACTGCTTGACGGTTAAAACACAAATAAAATAATTAACTTTACTCGTTATGATATGGGCAACCCGAAGTGTGCTTGTGTGTGTATATGCGGTACTTTTATATAATACATATTGAATATGTGAAATTTAAATGACCCAGAAAAATATCATGGTTCTGCGTCAAAAGCATTATGGTACGTTATTTTACGGTCAGTTCAAATGAATTAAAAATATCTTACATTGGACTTTTAATTTATGTTGAAAACCCAACTCAACTCTAATATTAAAAAGATCATAATGTGCGAATATATTATATTAATATTCATATTTATTTTTTATATATTGGTAGGGAAGTTGCATAAAAATCATTGGTATGTTCCTACATATTATATACAATTAATATTTGAGTTAATAAATGAAAATGTATAATATTTATTGTGATTAAATTTAAAAATATGAAAAATATGTAATGTATTCATTACCTGGGATGCATTGATCTCAGCTTCGTAATAGTCCACATTCAAAACAGCGTGTCACAGAGTCTTTTGACTGTGTGTGTCACTAAACCGTCATTCCCATCGTCAAACCATTTAATTATTATCTTTAGATAGATAGATTATAAATCAAAATTAAATTCTCAATTATATCTTAAAGTGAATTTAAAAACATTACACAACACATTATATTGGTTTAATTTAATATAAAATATTATAACCAACGCATTCAATAACAATATCCGAGCTGAACTATGATATACAACTGAGAATCGAATCGAAATCATCTAGAACTTAATGCGTGGAGACTTGAAGCAAACATAAAATTTGAATCTTTTCTTATACTAAAATAATGTATGGGTTTAATAAATGTTGAATTTATGTTGGATATAATAATTAAATAAAAAATTATTTATAATGTATACACATTTATTTATTTTAATTATTTAAATTTATAACTATTTTTTTTTAATAATTCATACACTTATTTAATTTTTGTGAAATATCAGTGTTAAACAAATATCAATGAAATGATCGAAATAAGGTTTAATTTTTGTGAAATATCGATGTTAAACAAATATCAATGAAATGATCGAAATAAGGTTTAATTTTTGTGAAATATCGATGTTAAACAAATATCAATAAAATGATCGAAATAAGGTTCGGTTCGAGTACATCGAATCTAACTTCCCAAGTATGTATCGATATATCGATTACACAAATATCCCCAAAGCCACCCCATATGATTGTATTGATTGTGTGTTTTGCTCGAGGGATTATTTTGCTATTAAATGAATTATAAAACCGCGTTCGTTTAAAGTATATCAAACAATTTTGGGACAGTGTTAAAAGTTTCCAGGTGGGAAATATGACCTGGCCAGTTCATATACATATTCGTATATGGGAATAATCATCCAAGCAGTACGTACTTTTGTTTATTTCTATATCCAAAGTTTCATATATGCATATGTATGTATCTTGCTATCCATATATGAATGTAAAGCTGACAAAATACATGTGCACATTTCTAGATACTTACAAATATTATCATAATTACACAAATGCATGTGAATGCATATAATAAATAGTACGTATACATTTACAAATACATTTATGTTTTCACAGAATTATGTATATGTGCACACATACAAGAGTATATACACACATACAAATCCTTTACAGTGAAGGAGACTGTTCTGGTTTTAGCAGAAATAGATTATTTTAGCTTTCTGTGTAAAATGTGCGTTCGAGGGTGATAAAATATTTGGCAAGTGCATACAAACTAACAATAGATGGCGTCTATGCTTATTATTTAGAATCTATGTATGTATGTACATAGGTGGGCATCAGAAACCGAGTTTTGTTTGTCAATATCGGCGTGTTCGATTAAACTAATCTTGTTGTGAATTAATCTGAAAGGATGTTGGATTGTCAATCGATTTTATTATACCCTGTTTTATTACATTGTGTAATTATTAGTTTTTACAATGGCAAAAAGCAGTATACGAAAATTTGGCTTAAACTATTATCATTAAAAATTAGGTGAATCATATATATACATATGTACAACCGAATATTTGTCAACGTTATCGATATGTTTTGCTTACCATTCTGTCTGATCGACAAAAACAGCTGACTTTATTCGTATTTAAAATATGAAATGAACAAGTGACAAAAACGATCCTCGATTTTAAATTAATTGGTTGGCTTGATATAGGCTGAAAACAGAAACGTAGTGTTATTGATCTAATTGCGGGGTATTCGGTTACCGGCAATTCAAATAATTCATGAAGCAGTTGCTTTTTTACCCAATTGTCTCAATTAATTTGTTAAGTTTTTAAATTAATTTACCGGCCTTAACTTTTTTACGAAGTTAAATGTTTTTATATTTCAACTATATTTGTTTAGCGATTATGGGAAGACGCCTGAAATTAAATATGCTATAAGAACAACCCGATGAAATCTAAATTTTAATCTACATAATAAAAACATTTTGTGTATTTAATTTTTAATGGTATTATACGTTGATAAGAAATAAGAAATTTCTCAATTGTTATACAACCATTGACTAATTCAAAATTGTGAATTTGTATTAGAATTTGTAAATATTTTTTTTTTAATATTACTATAAATTATGCTTGCGGTGAAATATTTCAATAAACTTCATGAGCATCCATTTGATAGACTGGGACGATCGCGAATAGGCGGAAAAGTAATGAAAAGAATTAGAGAAAAACAAAAATAGAACTACCAACAGTAATTTTAATTAGATGAGTGTTATGCTATGTTATGCTAGCATGCCATTCTGTTCAAACTGCTTGAGGAATTGGTATTCTAGCATTTATACGTATGTAAATAATACGTTTAATTATTATTAAAATGTATACATTGAGAAAAATACAAAAAAAAACCACCCCTTTTTTTTTTTTTTTTTTTTATTTTTTTATCTAAATAAAAAAATATTTTAAAACCAAATTTTTGTATATTACTTAGTATGTACTCCGAATATATACCTCCTCCATACTTTTATTATTTCGTTATACTTAGAATATAAAAAGTTTTCTATTAAAAGAATATTGTTTTTAATACAACATTTTTGTTATTTTTTATGTATGCATTATAAAGAGAATTACATTTTTTTTCAGTGTTTTTTTAATGCCCAGCCCCATAACGAAATGCCCAGCCAACGATCACCGTCCCCAATTTTATATAGTATGTATAAGCAAAAAAAAGGCAAATAAAAAATTAGAAGATTGTCTATTTCTCTTTGGTAGATGCGAAATATTGTTTGTATAGCCAACAATATCTTGTACATATGTACAAGCATATGCCTATATAGGTGCATTAACAAAAGCATATGCATAGCAAGTACTTTCATGATTACTTATGTACATTAACAAACGCAGTGTAAAACAAATACAATTTCTTTGTCATTTAATAACGTTAGGATGAAAGAAAAAATGTATGTATATCTATGAGTGAATTTGAATTTGGTTCGCATATGCTGAAACCGTACAATTCAATTACACTTTAAAACTGGATTTTAATATTACGCTTTATTTAAAATTTAAATTGCAGTTAACATTAATATTTCGGCATTCAGTTAAATAGAAATTTTACCAACTTGTTAAAGTAAATATATATATAAAAAAACAAAATATATGATTTTTGATCTGTATGTATGTATATGTATAATTATATATGTTTTTTTTACATATATTTATATTTTATAATTTTTTTTTTATTTTCAGGACTTTGACCATTTTAAAGGCATATAAGGTAAGCGAAAAAAGACATTTATATTATTATCATATATTTATATATTTTGCGTATGCAATGCAATGCAATTGATAACAAACTAACTGGCTCGTTGAGCTAGAATCCCTAAAAATATATGATTTGCTCAAGGCTTGTGCAGCGAGGTTGCTCGTGCATTTTGTCTGCTCTAACTGCTATAAGTCGTTTAAAATATCAGCTTTTTGCGGAACAATCAACAATTATTTTCTTTTCTTATGTCAGGTTTATTAATAGTCGTACAGTACAACTTCGACACTCCGGACACATATAGTTTTGGGCAAGTCCGGATTATCGAGTTGTCCGGACTATAGTAGTGAAAATTTTTAAAACAATCTAAGTGAAGTAAATCCATACTTATGTGATATGATTTATTAAAATACATTTAATTTTTATATGAAATATATACATATTATGCTTTTTTGAAAAAAGAAGTTATTTTGTGTTGACTAACTTTGTTTAGATGAATGATTTGAGCTTTTTGCTCAATCCTCTTCAACAAAAGAATATCCTGCATTTCAATATTGTTCTCCTCAGCCCATTGAATACAAACTGAAAATGCTTTCTTCGCATCTGCAGTAGATATATTTGTCTTAGTAGCCATTTCCACAATGTCGTCTTCAGAGTCTGTAAGCTGCACTGGCGATTCTTTTTGTTTAGCATGTTCTATTATTTCGTCATCCGAAAACTCCATTGAAAATTCATTTTCACCAGTTGCCCAATCATTGACATCTTTTTCAGTTAGGTCATTATTTAAAGACATGATACTTGGTATGAAGTTACTCAACCACGCTCGCGAAAGAATGCACCGAAACTGAAGTAATGATAGTGCCAAACGTACACAAAGGTTAGAATAATAAAACAAACAAAGTAAAAACGGGAAACCCCCGAAATTTATTTTTTTTTCTTCCATAAGAAATATTGTCCGGATTGTAGAGGTAAAAATATTATTTTGTCCGAAATGTAGAAGTGTCCGAATTACTGGAGTGTCCGGACTGGCGCATGTCCGGACTGACGAAGTTGTACTGTATTAACATTTGTTAGTAAATTTGCTCGGAACAGAAGTTATGGATATAATACTGCAAATATTTATGGTATTCCATAATCTACTTTGAATAATAAATGCATCATAATAAAAGGGTTTACTTAGAAACTACAAATGTTATCTGATAATGGTGTTCTGGAAATTAATTAAGAACAGAGTTTTTTTTTAATTTTAAACAACTATAAAAAATCTAACGAAAATCACACATTGCATTAATGTATATACATATGTACATTAAAATTATGAAAAATCGGTGGATACATATGTACATATATTTCGACTCTTATGACAAAACAAAAAACGAACATATCTACGTCCATATTTTACTCTATGGAGATTTTTTATTTCCAATGGATTTTATTTATTTTTAATTGATTAAGAATATTCGCTGAGTTTTTCAGAAATGGCATATCCACTTCGCATGGATTCTATGTCTCCGTGTGAAGGCTATCTCACAATTTATTAAAAGAAAACAGCCGATTTCATATTGTTTACATTAATATGAATTGTTGCATAATGTAAAAGTTCACTGAACAGCTGAATGTGAAATTTATTGAAAACTACTAAAATGGTTTATTATCACAGAAGTCATCTGATCAAAATCTTTATAAAATTTCTGTATAAAAAAATTCTGAAAACGTTCTTTTTAGTCCATTTTCAAAAATTCTCTTTCTTTTTAAATATATTCAAGTTTCAGAAATAAAATAAAGAAAAATTACAAACTGATTAGTAGGAAAACAGCATCAGCTTGACTTGTCCTAGAGCAAATCTGTTAGCGCGTCTTAATTAATTGGCTAAATGAAAAATATGCTGCGCTTGCTAAGCTAATGCTGCTGCAGGGCATTTATAATCTTCAATTTAGAAATTATATCATAATATATTATAATTTAATGCAAGTGATTGAAAATTAGTTTTGGCTGCTTCAAAATAACATTGACTTTTTAAATATGAGACGATGTGAAAATGAAACATATCGATAACAAAAGGATGTAAAAGTAAGCAAAATTCCTAATGTTGATAAAAAAAAATAAAAATATTTAAGATATGCGTAAAATTTTAAAATTTGAGTTTAAGATTCGGAGTTATATTTGTTTGAATACATATCGATAAATATATTATCCGAAATCATAAGCCAAATACACTTCGTGAAATATAAATAGGAATATCCTCAGAAATCTGTTCGTTACAATATTGATTTTGAAACTTTTGAATTGAAAGATTATCCATCCGCCAGTCCGTCTGTATTAATATGTGTGTATTTGCATTAATAATTCTGTATCTTAAATACATAACAAAATAAAAAATCGAGTTAAGTGACTTTGGAAGTTAATAAAAACAGTGTCTTTGTTGTGACTTCGATCTAACATATATTAACATTAAATAAGTTTTATGTATTTAAACAATTTTACGAAGATCAAGAATCTGTAGTCATCGATGTATCGAGCCATCATCTTATTGGAATTATTTCTGTTTCCTAAAATAATTAGGATGTCATATATCTAAAATTGTATATTTAATATTTGCCTATTAATCCGTTTATTAGAATATTACAACAAGAATTGTTGAGCAATGAAACGATTATTGTTTTATTATCAACTCGACAACCCTAATATCGTGAATAACAATTTACTCGGTGTACAGAAAAATTTGGTAACTCAATAATCAGCCTGTATACAGACAATTTTTGCGCATGCGCATAACTCAAACTCTTTTATTCCTTCGGTTCACTTAGCGTTAACAGCATACCGTGTACTAGTAAAATACAACTTTTTTAGAGTACTGGAAATAAAATGCTATGTAAATATTATAAAACAATTTAATACATATCATAAACATAGTGCAATAATATTAACCACAAATTAATATTGTTTGAACGCTTAATCAAATATAAAGAAACCCGCGTAATAGGTAACGACTTTATTAGAAGTCTCTAAATATTGATAAAATACGTATAAAATTATATCAAATTGTTATAAGTGAAAAACTGCTACACAATGGGGTGCTTAAGTAGTAAAGATCGTCTAACAAAAGAAGATATGGAGTTTTTGAAAACCCACACCCGATATGATGAAGCCACTATTAAAGAATGGTACAAAGGATTTAAGGTGAGTTTCACATAGCTTATTCATTAACGTGGTTTAAAATATAACGATACGCATTTATTTCGCACATATAGCAAGACTGTCCCAATGGTCGGTTAACTCCTGCTAAATTTGTTGACATGTATAAGATGTTTTTCCCTTCTGGAAATGCGGAAGAATTTTGTGACCACGTTTTCCGTACATTCGATATGGATAAAAATGGCTATATCGACTTTAAGGTAATTGTCTTTTTACTCACATATAGTAAAAAATGTCTTTAATAATAATAGTTTTACTTCCAAAGTTTTTAATATTTAAACTTAATAATTGTATACATATATTTTTCACATTTTACATTAATGTTTTCGTTATAATATTAAAAATAATAAATTATACTTAGATTATAACACATTTCTTATTATTATAGCATTTTCAAATAAATGCACTTAGCTAATTGCATTTATGAATTAAAACATGACAATTTTATTGGCTTCTAGTTAATTTATACCATTACGGGAGGGGTTAAAAATGTAAATATTTGATTTTTGGGTGGAAGTGAAAAATCTTAGCAGTTATTTTCTGTATTTTACTAGAGTTCAATAAAAAATCGCGATTAATTTGTAATCACTTAAAAACGAACTGTATCAAATGGACTCCGAGCACGCCATCTTTATACTTATCGTTACGTTTCAAATGGCAGAAACTATAAAATCAAAACCTCAACGTAAACTAAGAAATCTCTGAAGCTAAAATTAAACCGCTGTTTCCCATTAAAGTTGTCAATTAAGAGTAAATGAGAAAAATTAAATTAGCTAAAGTTTTTGGTCAGATATCATTTTAATTTAATAACTATTTTATACTTGACAAAGACTGCTTAAAATGATACTCAATTAGTACATGACTGTGTGATATTAATTTAATCAATTTAATTTTTAATCGGAGGGAATCTGAGGAAATCGAAATATTTTGATAAAATATAAGCTCAACATACAATCTTTGTTTTAACTCTTAGTTTTTTTTTTTGATAAAGTTCTAGATTTTCTTGATGCATTTGATACAAGAAAAAACAATGCAAACAGAAAACTTTTTTATCTTATTTCATTATTTGCTGAACCCCCACGAATATGTGTGTGCATGTGTATAGCAAATTATAATTACTTTGTCTATTCCCTTTTGCACAGTGCATGGTGGCTGTTTGTATACCAAGAGCATGCATCTACAGGGCCTTAAAATAATCTACATATGTGTTTGGTGGTGCCAAATGAAAGTAGTGTAGTACAAAGTAGTGAATATAGTTGAAAGAAATGGGGAAATTCATTTTTAGTTTTAATTTTTGAATGCTTAGTTATGCTTGTAGACGTTATGGTTTCCTATTATTAACACTGTATTTCACTATTTTTCCTAGGACTTAGGGGTGAAAGTACTTACCTTAATGCATTACGTTTTGATTTATTTTTTCGTAGGAATTTTTACTCGCAATAGACGTAACATCAAGCGGCACACCAGAAGAGAAACTAAAATGGGCCTTTAGAATGTATGATGTGGATGGTAATGGCGTCATTGATATTCAAGAAATGACAAAAATCGTTCAGGTAATTTGTTTTAAAGAAATATGTTGTTATTAGACTATTTCATATTGCTATTGCTATATGTTTTCATTACCACAAATATTGAATGATATTTAGTAAGAAAACATAACACTGAGATTTTTTTGTAACACTGTATTCATTAAATTTCGATTATTTCTGTGTGTAAAATTCATTTGAATCCATTTCAATGTCAAAGCTACACGAACAACGGCGGTGAGCTCTTTTATTCGAGAATTAGACAAATGACTTTAATTTTATTCTTTGTGTTTAACATCAAATGTAAATTCAATTCTAATAGTAATCGTTTTTTTCAGGCAATCTACGATATGCTAGGTGCATGCTCATCAAATCGTCCCGCTGACTCTGCAGAGGAGCGTGCAAAAAATATATTTGCTAAAATGGATGAAAATAACGATGGTCAATTAACTCAAGATGAATTTTTGAAAGGATGTTTGCAGGATGAAGAGTTGTCTAAAATGCTGGCCCCTTAAATATTTATACTCCATAATATGTGTGTATTTGATGAAATCAGTAATGAAATGTATAAATATTTAATTTATATTTCTTATACTAAAATTATATAAAAATATGGAACATCATTTAATTTGGTGTAGATAACGTGTTTGCATTTTTTAAAGCTTTTATATTTTTCAGGGTATTAATTACGACGTTGTTGAATAAAATACCAAAGCCACATCATTATGTGCTTTTTTATTTTTAAAATGCAAAAATCAATCTTGTGTTACTAGTTTTGCATTTAGAAGTTCTTGTTTGATATTTTAAATTTGGTTGCTTGATTATTGCATAAAACAATGCTGTTCTTCATTACCTGAAGTTAGTAAGGTGAAATGGTAAAATGTGTACGTACGTACATACATAAAATTAGCATCCTGTGTCCTGTGTTATCATTTAATAACGAAACAAAAGAACTGGGTTTAATAAATTTAACAATTCACTAAAGCGGGCAATGAAAAAGTATATGGCGTATTAAGTTTGTCGAAATGGATGTAAGAGTCTAGGGAAGACAGCTGTTTATTTTATCTCAATAGCAAATTCTGGGTCAGCTATTGATAAATATTTTAACTTATTTCTTTGATAATCGCTCGATCCTGAAATAGGTAAGGAAGTCGAGAAGTCAAAAGCAATTGGCAGTATAAGTATATTAAGACTAGAATATAATATAATATCATTTTTAATGAAAAACATGTTTCTTTTGGTTTCAGAAAATGTATGTCGAAAAAGGCTGCAATATACAGCTGCCATAGGAACTTTCAATATAAATTTCGCAGCTATCGAACACCCTAACGTAATATATAGTATGTTATGGTATGTGTCACATATCTTGGCTAATTTTTATCAAAAGCGGACAACAAAAACATATAAACACAGGAACAGATCTTTAAGAAATTGGTTTGTGTATGACAAATTGTATTCAAAAAAATCGAGCTTCATTTATGTAAAATATTTGTTCTTAAAAATTGATGCGATTGTCTGGATAATTTTTTGTTAATCTCAATAACTTACAAATGTATGGTTTTGATTCGGTAATTTTCCAGTTAGTTGTGATCTAATATGACGAAAATTCTGTTTTTCAAGAAATAACTATAATGATATCACATTTCAAAAATGGGGAAACAAAATAGTAAACTCAAACCAGAAGTGTTGGAGGATCTGAAGCAAAATACTGAATTCACAGGTAAATAATGCACCGAAGCATAAAGCATATAAATATTTCTCAAAATTTAATAAAAAAAAATATTTTACAGATGCTGAAATTCAGGAATGGTATAAAGGTTTTCTCAAAGATTGCCCAAGTGGCCACCTATCTGTAGAAGAGTTTAAAAAGATATATGGAAACTTTTTTCCATATGGCGATGCAAGTAAGGTATGTCAATAGCTTTTTTTATTCTTATTAACTTTTATAGAAACTATATTAAAAACTAATGTTCAATATACAAAAAAAAAATTTAGTTTGCAGAGCATGTGTTTAGGACTTTCGATGCAAACGGAGATGGGACTATAGATTTCCGAGAGTTTTTGTGCGCATTAAGTGTAACATCACGAGGAAAATTGGAGCAAAAACTAAAATGGGCATTTTCAATGTACGATTTAGATGGAAACGGATACATATCCAGGCAGGAAATGCTTGAAATTGTTACGGTAAGCAATTATAATTATGTATTTACGCAACTTATTTTAAATAAATAGATACACTTAAAACATTTTTTTAAATATTGAAAATAATTATTTTTTATATAATGTTATATTTAGGCAATATATAAAATGGTTGGATCAGTTATGAAAATGCCTGAAGATGAAAGCACACCTGAAAAAAGGACAGATAAAATTTTTCGTCAAATGGACAGAAACAAAGATGGGAAACTAAGCTTGGATGAATTCATAGAAGGTGCAAAAAGTGATCCTTCTATAGTGCGACTTTTACAGTGTGATCCGCAGGCACATTAGCTTAAATGTAAATAGAAATCAAGCAATAAACATTCAAACGTGAATTCAATGAATATTGTTTTGCATAAATAATATACTTTTAAGCTAATAAAAACGATAATTCAAGAAATTATGTTATATGTCTTAAATCTTCTTTATTAAATAAAGATCAAATAAAACAATGGCAGTTTTTATCGCTATTTTGTAGCCAGCTTTAAACACAATTCCAGTTCTTTAAGCCATAGTAAGTACACACCTACAAATTTCAAAGAATTTTGTTACTCGTAGCCAGTGTCGAAATAATGTCATATAATTTATTTTCTAAAGAATTTATTTTTGGATTGAGTATTTTAAATTGGAAGACCAAAAATATATTCGCTACAAGATTAACAAATCGATGTATGTAAGAGTTGTCTGAAATCACACGGTCCCAAAAATGTAACGAAATTATCAACCTAAATAAAATCGATAGTTGATTCAAACTCACATCGCTAAGCCAATTGGTTGTGCATTTTACAGCTGTTTGAGTGATAAGTTTAGCAAGTCGATAAAAAACTTCATTCGAGGCACTTGCAATGATATTATTGCTTTAAAACAAAATTTAAATAAACACTAATATACTGAATGCTAGAATAGCTAGAAGAAGATAAAAAACCCTCCGTTTGAAATAAATTGACTTCTAGAAATTTCCCACTTTAAAGAGTAATTTATAGATCGGTTTGTTTTATTAATTATTTATTTCCTTTTTAGAGCGACATGTTTTGCAGATTTCAAAGAACAATTATATTTTATTGATTTATATGTATGTATGTATGTTGTATGTACTTTATATCAATACTAGGGAGAAAAATATCTTACATAACAATACGATAGTTGGATAGATAATTTATAAAAACAAATAAATATAGAAGAATTTTGTGAACTTTACACATTGAAATTTTTACTAGAGATCGTTAACAAATCTTGAAATATAGATTATGTATGTATACGATGTGCGCAGTGATACATGTTTATCCTTTTAATGCTTCAGTGGTTAAAATATTTTTCGTTAGGTTATACTTTTTGTAGTTAAGGAAAGTTAAAAAAGTGGTAACTGTTGTATATATTGTTGTGAATGTAGTGGCATTTTTCTCTTGTCCAGTAATTGTGCCCGAATTCACACAATTTGATTTTCATCTAACTACAGCATTTATAGTGCCTAAGTAAATCCTGCCAACTTGTGCAAGATTTTTTTTATAGTTTTTAGATTGCAAGAAAGTTATGGCTATATACATAAGTATATATGTATGTATGTATGTTTATTTGCTTATTTTTTCCTCTAGGCATTTAAGCTTATTGTACTTTAACACGAACGTTAGTATAACGAGCGCACGCAAATCAATTTGAATAATCCAACATTCGTTTCGTTCTTTTTACTTTGTATTGACTAGATGTTCGATTGCTCTTTTAATATAGCTTTAAATGCTTAACTAATTTCATATGCAAAAAGTTACGCATTCTGTAAATATTTGCGCTCAAATTAGTTACTTATAAATGTATATACAATATTTGTTTTTTTTTTCAATTTGTTTAATGTTTTCTCAAAATTGTATTATTTGTATACAACGTACCTTCTCTATAATATACTGTAAATTTTGAGTAGAAATATTGGAAGAGACAAAGTGTTACACATATTATAAGTAGTTAGAAATGTGTATTTATAGTAATTATTATACGTTATAATTGGAGATTCTTAAATGCTCAAATTTCAATTAGATTTTGTTTTCATCTTTTGTGTTGTTTGTTAAATAAATAGAAGAACATAGTATGGAAAATGTTTTTTTTCTTATTAATTGGGAGGGATAGATAGGGAGATTGAAAGTAAATTGAAAACAATTTAGGTTTATTCTTACTTGTTACTTATAGATGGCATTGCATTAGTATTTGCCTGTGATTTGTTTATTTGATGTTTGTATTGAAATGTTTTATATTCTGTGTATTTTGCTTTAAAGTTATATAATTAAGAGTTTAGGTTTAACTTTGAGACTTTGCACAGCATTTTATGTATTATACATTTACATTTATATATATGTAAATTGTATTTATATTGTTTTTGACGTTTTACAAAATTGAGTAAAAATGTTTTTTCTTTTATAAAAATGTGAGTTTCGTTAACTAAGCGAGTGTAAAACTATGTAAAAATATAAATCCGAAAAAGAGTTCTGGAAGTTCCTGTTGCAAAAAGTGAAATAAAAAACATATGATTAAGTAAATTACAACTTACGGATTTGCGTGGCTTGAGTTTTTTCGGACTGTCTAGAATGGGGGATGACGTTTTTGTTGTTGTTGCGTGCTTTGCTCTTATCGTTGAGCGTATAATGAATCAGTCTTTGCGTGTCACAAGTATCAAACGAGGAGACGATACGTAAGTACAATATTGTATGTTAGCACAAACCACAGCGGAATGCAAACGCTACGGTGCCACTGCTTGAATTTTCTTGTTTCGTCATTTGTGGCATACAAACAGTATAAAAACTAGCTAAGATGTGTTGCATCGTTGTAGAAATTTAAATTACATTCATTGTACGAGTTGAAAATATCCTTGTTGTAAATGTTAATGGTAAAACAAGTTAACATGTATAAATTTAATTATGTACTAATTAGATTAGCTGTGCTGCGTGTTTTGCTTTAAGCTAAGCCGAATTAAATTACAGAATTACAAAGCGTAATATGTATGTAAATAGTTATGTTAACAATGTATGGTATCTTCATATATGAATAAATATGTAAGTTTATGGTTATAATAATTAAATATTCATAATTGGTGCGATTGATATTTTTGGTTTGTTGGATTAAAGTCGCAAAAGTTTCGAAGAATAAATAAATAACGAATAAAAGTCTCACTTTGTTTTCTTGATTTTCTTTTGTTTTGGAATATACATACATACAAAAATGTATAATTAGATTATAATTTGCTTAGAATCAAATTTGAATACATACAAGTTTAAGAGCTGCTAGATGCAGAATTTGTTACTTACAGATGATCTCTTTTGGTTTTATCTTTTAGCCTGAATACAAAAATACATTATTATACATATGCATTGTATATTTATATATATATTTATAAGTATATATAATATGTATGTTGTAATTGTTAATTAACTCCTTGTGTGTGTAATTTAATGCACTACATTTTTGCTTGACGAATATTGCAAAAATGTAAACTTATTATTTTAGATTAGTTTGATTTATTCTGTTTTTATAGTTGATATCAGTTAATGTGCCGTTGCGTTTAAACATCGTCTACTTATTGTGCTGCGCCACAACATGGGGTGATTTGTAGAAATTTTGAACGAACTCAGAGAGGCTGTAGACTGCGCCAGGTCCTTTTCCGGGGCTCATACATATAAAGTCGCCCAGACAGTGCATATTTGCTAAAAAACACCATTAATTAGTTACAGCCTAAACTATATTTCAAAAGCAGATATTTACTATTTGAAAGAATAGGAGGATACGAAGGCGGCGGCTTAATCCAGCTGCCATCTGGTCGACGCATATGTCGGCGATCCGATGAGAATTCAATAAGATATGTATCTGCGGGAATAACTCTAAAGAATCTGAAACAAAATGTATGAAAACAATTAATTTTATGATTGGGAAGACAATTACTATATGATTACCTATGATGCTCAGGTCTTAGCGCCAGATCGGAACGAAAAGTCTCTGTAACGTATTTATGGAAATAAGTCGGAAACGGTAGTGTAGTATCCAAATCGAATACCAAGCAACGGTTCGGTGAGGGATTATGCATAAAGAACACATGATAGTCCTATCAGACAGTAAACATATTATTAATTTCAATGAATTTATAAAATCGTTTTGGCTAATAACTTACCCATATCACAACTTGATCGTCTCCGCGTCCGGCTTTCTGACGCCAGAGTGGCACAGTTCGTCCTTCATTGGAAACAAAGACAGCGTAGCACTTGGCTAACTCTTCGGGTCGCGTGCGTTTTACCTGTTCACATAGTTTCCACACGTTCTCCTCGCTAAAGCAATGGAAATATCAATAAAGTTAAATTGCTAATAAAATCACCGAATAAAATATGTGGACTATCACGGTCTTATAGATTATTAACGTGGACTGAGCTTAATACTTTCATCGCCCAGTCTTGGGTTTATCATCAGGGTATATTTTTGTTGAAAGGCAACAATTATTTATGTGTGACATAACTTTGGAAAAGTCAGTGTTTTTTTATATAGTGTATATTTTAATATATATATATTGTATGGCATGGAAAACATGACATTTCCATCCGAATCTTGAAATTGCTAGGATTGTGGTGGCAGCTAAAAAGCCTCCTGACATGTGGTCATAATTTAGGTTTGTATGATGTAGTCGTAGTCGCCATTTTTGAAATTAGCATTTTTAATTGTTACTTCAATTCACATATAGAATGTATGTATACACTAAGTGTATGGTGTGCATATAAATTGTTTAATTTTCTTGTTGTTGGCGCTGTTGTTGTAGCTGTTGGTTACTTGTTTTATAGCCAAAACGCGCCTTTTGCATACGGCAATAAAAACGCAACAAACGAACGGAGCCCCTTAACGCGCCTGGCCAATCCCTTAACCCAAACAATCCACACACACAAATACACCAACACTGGCGCACGCTTCTCTTGTTAGCAAGCAGACATGACCGTTTGACCTAATTTTGGAGCTGCGCGGCAGCGCCTCAACAGGACGAACAAACACCTAAGCCATAGGCAGGCGGGTTGGAGCTGTTGGAGAGAGAAGGCAGCTGAGTAATGAGCGAATTTAAATGCGAAGCAAGAAATATCAACGAGCACGAAACACGAAATCAACACGGGATAAATGAAAACTGTTTACCCTCACATACCACCAGGATGTATGTACATGTGTGTATGCTGGTGTGTCTATGTGTAGGTGTATGTATACGCACAACAGGCGGATGACTGGATGAGCTACTTCTGTGTTCGGTTGATGGGCAGCAGCAAATATTGCTGTCAAACGAGATAAGAGTGCGGCAAATAAAACACAAATATTTCGACATTCTTTAAATGTAATTCTTGACTTTGTTCAACATTTACACAGATATAAAACGGTTAGCTCTTGGTTGAAAATTATGTATATATGATACCACAAAATAAAGGGGTATTTCTTTAGTACGCCAAATCGTTCGAGTAAGTATTTAAAGTCTGATTATTTTTACTTAAGTTTTCATAGAACTGTCTCCAGTTTCTTATTTGTTATTCTGTTTATTTTGATTACTGTATTCAAGCGGAATACTTACCAATAACAAGACACATAGGAGCAATCCGATATTTTAGGAAACAAAAAATCTGTGGTCATTTTGATGGGTTGCAAGTGAGCTTTTCCTAATTATTCTCAACTGTTTAAGAGCTGTTTGCCACTACTACGATGCGAAAGGATATCGGAATTTTCACTGCTTCGGGGAGCTTTCAGACTGGCAAAATCAAACAAGGCTTATTCGCTTGACGAGGATGTGTGGGCTACAAAATTTCGGCAACTATTGCCTGAAATGAAGCCTGACATTAAACGTTAAGTTGCTGATCCGAAATGGTTTGATTTTATTTATTTTTCTTCTGAGGTTGCCTCTCAGTGCTATTTGCTCAGCGAGACTCCATATTGCGGAGTTTTTAGATTTTCAGATTGTTGTTGACCGTCGTTGTTTATATATTTTTGAGTTCTGAATGTTTTTGCATTCCCCACGCGATTCTTCCTATATTCTGGTGGCTTCCTGACACAAACAGAGAGGCACACACACACACATACACACACACTTAGAGCTATGAATGTGTATGTATGTATATACACACAGCAGCGCACGCTCACGAGTGGAATTATTAGAACGTATTTTTTTTATCGAATTTTGTTGATGCTGTTGCTGCTGTTATAGCATCATCTTAATCACAAGTATATTCACTTTGATTCTACAGAACACATTGGTCTACGACCAATTTACGTATACGACAACGGAATATTTCGTAAATTGACGTTTAATTGGCCTTCGATGTTGCAGCGTCCACAATCTCTTCCTTTGCAATTTTTCTTGTTTTGATGTTTACTTTCACAGAAAGCTGCACAGACCAAGTTATGGACTCTTCGTGTTTTTAATAAATTTTTGTATTCATAGTTATACGTGTTTTTGCTACACGTGCACGTTTTATGTTATGATTTGCATTTAATATATCGTTTTCTCACGGGAAACCGATTATACTTCTCCTCTGTTAGAGAGAAATACTTGCAACAACAAAATATTTGCACTTTATGGAAGTGTTGTCAATGCAGCGGTACAGGATGAGAATCGTCGATATCGATGAATCGATAATTTTTGAATAGATGTGAACATCGATTTTTTATGGTAAACATTCATGTTTTTATAACCAAATATTATTCTAGACTCCCTTATTAAATGAATTATTTCTTTTTAAATAATACTGACTCTAAAGTTCTTAAAAAAGTGTTTTATGTAACATCTGTGTTTGAAAGTAATCTCAAGAGAAATTTCTAAAATGTATGTTTTTATGCCGATGGGATATACCACAATCCAGAAACCCAAAGAACTGTTATTTAACCACAGTTGATAAATTTGATTGGTGTATTTTCAGATTGCGTTATTTTCAAATAATCGAGCTATTGAACTTGGAATTTATGTTTTTATACTTAAATAGATTTCATTACCGTTTAGTTGTTATGTAAGCTAGTGAATGTCTGCCAGATTTCTGAATTTCGTTTATTGCATGTTGTTGTTAAACACTTTGGAATTCCCGTCCAAGTTAAGACATTTTTTAAAAATTGAAGTAACGATTTTCTTAAATGTCCATCGAGTCCTGCGTGAATATCGATATGTTCAGAGTTTCTTTCGATTGTATCGTTAGAATCTCAGTGTCATTAAGGTGGAAAATTGCTAACTGCTATGAAATAAGTGTTGCTAACGGTTTTTTAAATCAACAACGTCCAATTTCGTATTTTATCTAATCTCACAAATACCAATGGATAATTTACGAGGTCAAGCATTGTTAATTCCATATTACTGTGTACAATAATTTTAATGCACAATTCTAGTAAGATAAAAAGGGTTGTCTGTGTTTACTTTCTCTAGCTTTCCTCTGGCAAAAATAAGAAGACGTGTGTAATAAGTATATGTATTTACAAGATTGCTGATAAAAGTTGGAAAACAAGTGTCAAACTAACTTTAAACAGATAAGGAGAATGACTTCACAAAACACTTGTAGTTGACTTGTGCTATTGTGTCTATTTATTATTTACAAGCATATCATTTGAATTGTTTTTGAAGGTCGTGCCTTTGACTCAGTTGATAAGCCGCGAGATGGCAACTAATGCTCATATATAAATATTTGATATTTATTTGCGATTTACCTAGGGTCAGCTTTAAGCTCAAAAATTGTATTTGTTGCAGATGTTGATTGAACTTTCAATTTTGATAAAAGCATTCTATCGACGATTAAAACGATCATGACATAAAAAATCTATTGCCTCATGACGATGTCATTGCTTTATCGCCGGCAACCTATATATATGGTAGTGAGATACGAGAAGAGAGATTGAACGAGTGCTTAATACAAATTCGATTAGTGGCATACCCCGTATTTCAAGTAAAATTAAAGCGGTGGCGTGACACAGAAGAGTCAAAAAAATATGTTATCTTTGCCTACTTAATAAAGTTTCTTAGATGATAAAAGTTGGGTATTATTATAAATGCAAACTTGCGTCTATGCCGCGTAAAAATGAAAGCCTATCTAAATTATTTAATTACATTTTAAACATTTTTTATGGGCATACCATAAAATGAATTATTTTTCATAATAGAAAATAAACCGCAATAAAACTAGATGGGCTTAGAAGTTTGTCGTCGTATTTTATAAATATTCGCTTAGTTACTTTTTGTAAATTTATCATAGTGTCGCTAGGGTATCTCATGGTCAAGCAAACTCAATGAGGCCACTCTTTCCTGTTGAAGCTTGCGATGCGTTGAATGTGGCAAGCGATTTTTAGTTGTCCGGAGAGTCTCGTCGCTTGTGGATTGCTAAGTCTTTTGCTCGGAGCGATCGACGATCTCGTATTCGTTAACATTTGCGCCTGCGCCAATAAATAAATAACAGATACAGGCAAGCATGTTTAGGAATTTTTTGAGCGTTTCTTTTGAGTGACTAGTGCGTTGGCCAGTGTAACCGTGACGTCAATTCTCTCTATGAGTAGCTGCTTCTTTGTTTTTTTATATCTAACAAGCGAAACCTGTTTTGTCAAATTTTCGGCGGTTGTTGCTCAATACTATTCGAGCACGTGGCTTACATTTAACTTTATATTGTTTATAACGCAATTACATTCATACATACATGCATACAGTTATTTAACTAATTATTTGATTTGTTGAGTGTTGTGCTTAATTGAGATGTCAATATACAAATTGAGTTTTTTCGCACTGAAAATAGTAGCTTTTGTTTTAGGTGCTAAAGTTATCTTTTATGAAGTCAATGCAAGCTATTATTTTTGAATTTGTTATCAATGAATGTTTAATCCAATTGACTTATCTAGAGTGTTTGTCTAGCCAATGCAGCAACTAAATACATACTTGGACATGTTTGTATATGCGTTAGTCGAGATGTGTCTTTCACGTAGTTGAATAATAAATAGTTTTATTGTTTTTTTTCCAACAATTTGAGAGAATATAATTCCATCCAGAGTCCACGTGACACTCCAGATTTTATTTTGTTAGATTCCGTGCCAGAGTTAAATATTTAAAGCAATAAGTAAACAGATGCTAATAGAAATCAAAATTAAAATGTTTATTTTTGGGTTGTATATTTGAGGTTTAGTTAAAGCTAATTAATCTATTATTGGTCGCTGAGAAGAACTTATAAAAATAAATAATAATTTCACAGCACATGTCAATTAATAGTATTATTTTCGTATTTATTCCAACTTATCTTCACAGTTGTGACATGGCCGATGCATCCGATGTGGAGGATCAGCTGCAACAGCTGAACAATAGCAATGGAAAGCAGAGGGAGAAACCAACCCCTCAAATCGTCACTGGCCTCAATAATCCTTTGAAGCACAAGCCACTCGGTGAACAATCCCGAGCTGTGCGTCGCCAGGCTTTGATGGTGATCTTCGCTAATTTGGGCATATTATCAACTGGCTTTTGCCTGGCAATGCCCACAGTTACACTGCGTCAGCTAACAAGTCCATTGGAGTCTGTGCACTTGTCTGCGTCACAAGCTTCGTGGTTTGCATCGATCAACACATTGTCATGCCCATTGGGCGGTTTATTATCGGGTGTATTACTGGATAAAATTGGTCGCAAGCGTACGATTTATGTGCAGAACGTTTTGGGTGTCGCATCCTGGGTTTTGCTTGCCACAGCGAGTGGAACCAGCTCGGAGTCTTTCAACATTCAGTTGCTAGTGTCACGTTTTATAATTGGTAAGTATAATCAATGATCTAATATTTTTATTGAACACTAGCTTTAACCTGAATTTATATCATAGTTTGTTTAAGATTAGCAGGCAAACTTAAAAAGGCATTTGTTTAATACAAAGAAACCAGTCATTTGCAACAGCTGTGATATATTTAGCAAATAAAGTGTTTATGAGAACAGACTCATCAGTTTTAGATAAAACTGTGAGTTATGTTAATCTAACGTATTTGCATTTATCTATATTCGAGTGAAAATCTAAGAAAACAAGTTACAGTCGAGTAAGTTAAGTAGAATCTTAAGATATCTGACCGTTGCTTGCCTTCTAAAAGAAATAGTTTTTTATTTTTTTTTTATTTTTGAAAAACTGGTTTAGTATTGACATGCCTATGAAATAAGACAGTATCTGTTCTTAGTGCTTATAAGTTATGGCAATTCCTTATCTAAAATTCTCACTCAAATATTTGCTTAATCGTACTATTATATTTATATTCACTTTTAGTTAGTTTTAAAATAAGAGTGCACGCAACTATGAAATACCCGGTGCTGTACTTGCAGATATATAAAGATGATAATGTTTTGTGAACTTGAGATTTTTAAAAAAAATGTTAAGCATACGAGAATTTTTACAATATTTTTAATATTTAATACGTACGAAAACCCGAACAGACATGAAAGTAAACTGAATCTTTTCTGTAGAGAGCAAAAGTTTATTTATGGCATATATGGTATCTCAGAGATCTCCTCAAACCATCCCTTCTAAGCAACGAATGAAAAACTAAATGCTCTTGATTTAATTGAATATTTTTTTACAGGAGTCGTCATGGGGTTGTCAAGTGCGCCCTCTGGGGTTTATGCCGCCGAGATAAGTCTGCCAAAGCTACGCGGTCGCTTCATACTGGGCACTTCCATCTCTGTGGCAGTGGGCATAACCGTGCTGTACGCTATTGGTTACTTTATAAGGAATGATTTCCGTTTGATTGCGTTGATATGCTGTGGCTATCAGATAACTGCACTCTTATGTGTGCTTCCGATGCCAGAGTCGCACTGTTGGCTGTTGTCGAAGAAGCGTGTGGAGGAGGCTAAAAAATCTCTTAACTATTTCCGTGGTCTCGACAAGTCACGTAAGTTGCATTACATCATCATTTAATAGTAACTACAAGTATTATGAATGATAATTCATATCTTTTAAACGATAGCACACATCACGCATCCCGAGGTACTGGAGGAGTTTAACGTGCTTCAAAAATCGCTGCTACTACAAGAAGGTGAAAAGAAACCCTCGTTCACGAGCTGTTTGCGTTTGCCAGAGGTTTACAAGCCGCTGCTCATATTGTTGGGTCTCTTCGCCTTCCAGCAGTTCTCGGGCATTTTCGTGATCATCGTCTATGCCGTGCAAATCTCTACCGAGACGGGTGTCTCCATCGATCCATTCATATGCGCTGTGCTCATTGGCGCCGCCCGAGTGGTGACAACCTGTCCCATGGGCATTATACTGGAAAAATGGGGACGACGTCGCTCTGGCATCATATCCGCATTGGGTATGACCATTACTATGTTGCTATTGGCCGCTTCTGGTTGGTTTGAGGTCATCAGAAACATACCCTATCTACCTGTTATTGCGCTCGTTGGCTTCATCATTTTGAGCACACTGGGATTGTATACGTTGCCATTCTTTATGATCTCGGAACTGTTCCCTCAGAAAGTGCGCGGTCCGGCTTCGGGGCTTACTGTTGCCGTGGGCTTCATTTTTGCCTTCTTGTGCATTAAAATGTTCCCGTCGATGAAGGCCCTCATCGGCATCTACAATTCGTGTGTGTTCTTTAGCATCGTCTCGTTTATGGGCATGATATTCATTTACTTGGCATTGCCTGAGACTCGAGGACGCACCCTGCTGGAAATCGAGGAGCAATTCCGTACTGGAAAGAAATCCAAGTCGCCCACCGAAGTGGAAATGCAAAATATCCTGGTGCATTGAATGTCGGGGAATAAATTAGTAGAAGAACTTATACAATGCTAGACATTAGTGCTGTGATACGAACCTATAGAAAATATCTTATAAACAATACTAGAAAATCTGCATAAAAAATTACGTTATTATCATAAATTATGCAATTCTCATTTGCATTTAAATTGTATTCGATTTTTAACTGATAACTTTTGTGATTAATTTATTTTGAGTCATCTACAATTGACATTGAACAAATTATACAATAACAATAATGTATAAACAAATTAAACAAAATTGATCAATATTGAAAAAATGAAATTACCAAAAAAAAAAAAAAAGAATTCCAAAGGTTTTTATAGTATTTATATTTATTATTTCTATGTAAACTTTAAAAAATATATTGCTACGAGCAATTTGGATATATAAAAAATTACATAATTGTAAATAATAAAACCAACATACGTAAATAATTTGCTTCTCTTGCCGCAATATTTTCATATAACAAAATTATGCAAAAAAAATTGAGAATGAATATTTAAATAAAATTCAAATTTAGCATGTTGCCAGACAAATTGGCCAGAAAGGTTGTGCTGCCTTTTAGCTTTATTGTTCATGCTTCTGCAATTTACTTGCATGGAAATTTTAGTAATGGTAATGCTAAAGCTAATGTTCATGACGATGGTAGTATTACCGCGATGTCGATGCTGCAGTATGTCCGTCAGACCTTGTCCGACCCTCTGATTATGTTCAGTTTCTGCCATGGGCTGTTCAAGCACACGGTCAGGACAACAGGTTGTGTACGCAGTGCTGAAAAGGCAAAAATTCCGAATAAAAAGAACAAAAATGTTCTACCATATTTTGCTCTGGTCATTAAATTTTACAAGGCTGCTGCAACGAAAATATCACTACGTGTGTGCCCCGAAAAATTGGTTGGGCAGCATGCCCAAATCGTGCTTCGGGCGTTGAGAGCATCGTTTATGTAATTATATAAAGTTTTCAATTTTATGGCTTAATAATGCGGTAGACGGCGAGTCGTCGACGTGTATCGACGACCTCAACAGTAGTTTCATATGGTTTACGCGACAAGCGTTTAGGCCATACACTGTATAGAACCTGGGCCAAAAACAAATTGATCGCGATTATGAACAACAAACAACGAGCAACGAGCAGCCAAGCGGCATCAACACGGCGCTTAACAAGGACCATGCAGCATCAAGTTGAATGAACCCACTGCAAAGGATAAACGCGAAATTGATGAGCTGTAAATGTGTGAACATTAAGGTTTCCGCTGCTGTTGATGAATGCCCCCGGCACTATGTGGTACTGCGAGTACAAGTAGTTATAATCGTGATTTGGCAATTTGACTGTTTGCAGTTTGACACCTGTCGCAAAATAAAATTGTATACCTCAGCGCATCAATTACAGTCGAAAATTGAAATGTCAGTGTGTGTCGGTGACAATAACTAACCTGGACCACAGTCAAATTAATGGCACGTAACGTTGGCAAACCACAAACAATGAAATTCGAGGACCAGGGATGTTGACACAACATATGCGCATTCTAATAATGCCAATCTGTGCCTATCTTCTGACTTCTCTAACACCTTTCGCGGTCAGCCAAGCGTAAACCACGAAGCAAATATTGTACATCCTGATTTAGGGATGATGATCCCGATATCCCGTTGTCCTGCTGTCATCATCAGCGCAGCATGTCGTGTCGAATATTGTGGCTTTTGTTTTGATGCGATTTTGATTATGTTTAGAATGAAGTCAATACGTTGCATTTCGAGTATTCTTTTGTGTCTGAGTCTATGTGTTGACAATGAGTTGTGGGTCATTTAAATGGATAATTTATTGCCTGGCGACACGGGATAGCTGCAACTATTGGCAACGCATTTCTAAATGCATCTTTAGAGCACCTCAAGCGCGAGTATATTTTATGTACTTGCACTTCTCTTTCAGATAAAAATCGACACAACCCTGGCAAGTTGATACCCAAAGGCGCAAGATCCCAAAAACAAATTCTCCAAATATATCGCTCATCTCTGAGCCTGATTACATACCTCACCTTACAAATTTCGCAACCGTCAGCTTCAGCTTCAGCTTCAACTTCAGCTCCATCTCCAGCTCCAGCCGATCGCTGATCGACGGCAAATTACGAGTGCACTGCAGCTGCGCACGTCGAAAGCGTGTGTCAAAGTTGCCAGCAAGTGATCCATCGATTCAGCGATCCGTCAATCCATCGATCCGGCTATCCAGTGATCTCGACACAAAAAACCAGAAGTGATTTTCAGCGTTACTCAAATTCAACTTTTGCTGCCTGTGCAGCGAACCTGTGTTTGCTCCAATTCGATTATCTCTGCGTTCAAGGCTTCAAGGAGTTTTTGTTTTCCACTGTTTTTTATTTTCTTTTTTTCAGACTTCGCTTTAATGTGTCTACCAAAGGTGTGCAGACTGGCTCATTAGTGCAATGCCCACAACACCAAATTGATGCAAGGAGACTGAGGGCAGACAGCGTTAAATGACGGCTACTCAACTGCTCCACAAGTACTTAGCACTTCTGTGTGGACATAACAGCTGCTTACAATAGTTGTAATAAGAGATCGTTTAAAACAAAAGTGTATTATCAAAAGTTCATGTTGTAATTTCAAAGGCGTTAACTCTTATGAAACAAATATTTATATATGAAATAACATTTCAGATAAAGAATGGGATTTGTTAAGAATGGTTGATTTTAAAATAACATTTTGGATCAAACTGAAAACTTCAACTTCAACTGTTCTTATTTTGTAAATTTTTCCTATTGCCAAACTGTTATTTTCAATATAAATTACGAATTTTTTCTGTGTCTAGTCGCTAGCCTTACACATCAGCTGTTAATCTGAAATGTATTTCTACAGATGGCAAACTGAATTAAAAAGTATTGTCTTACGCTCGCAGGTAATGCGTAATCTGTCCAAGACTTTATTATACAGTTTGCAAGCATTTTATGTGTGCAGCATATAAAAATGCAAAAGAGGAAATGTACTCGGAGTAGTTTGGGCGCATTCTCTGGCCTGAAGCCAGAGCCAACAGCTTCAGCATCTTCGTCAGAATGCGGGACTGAAGTGTGAGTAGCAACGTCTAAGTCGTCGTTGAACTTTAATTTTTCAATTAGTCGAGCTACTGTATTTGACTCAGTTCCTTTTCTGCCGCCAAACGAAGCAAACCAACTGGCAAAGTGGAGTGAGATTGGTCGTTTGGCTTCAACATTTCTTTTTTTTTTTTTTTTTTTTTTTTGAGAGGCGCGGCTCATAAAAATATTGCATTTAGCCAGAGATACGGACAGCGAACGCTTTCTGTACTTTATGATGCTGACCCAAAGGCGCAAAGCTTTTACGATTATTTTAACACTTTGATGAGGATGAAGCACATCTGGGACTTGGACTCGGACTGCTACCGACACTGACAACGACACTGCAACTTCAACTGTGGCATTCCACTATATTGCGGCATCCAGTGGCTGCTTTGTGACTGCCTGGCCATAGACAAGCGTTAAATCGAATTCGTTTCTATGATGTACTGGACGAGTTATAGACCCGTTGCATTCAAAATCAATTACAATAAACAGATGTCTGAAAATCAACAACACCAGCAGTAGTAACAGGCGGCATTCACTTTATTCAGCTTTGAACTGATTATAATACATTTTATGATTATGTTTTATTAAATTAAATATAAAATTAACAGCAACTTCACAATTGCATTCTTAGAGGCTTCGAGTTGTCTTTCCATTTGCCAAAGCTTTTCGTTAGTTCCGAGTTACCCACAACTATTAACTATTTATTGTGGGTTGTGTGAAAAAAATAAATTTATGGTTTTTATAGGCCATAAACGCAGTTTATTTTGCAGCCAATTCAACTATGGCCACTTCAGTTGTTTTTTTTTTCAATTTAGACATAATTATGTCAGCCATTTAATTTATCGCGAGCGCCGAGTCCCTTTGCGTGTAAAGTTTGTCTTAACAAACAGCCTCTCTCACCCCTAAAAAAGAATATCGTCGACCATTTTGTGTGCCCAGTGGAGCGCCAAGTTCTTGTCCTCGTCCTGGCTCGTCCTTTAATGTGAGAAAATGTTACATTTCTGCCGCCGCCTGCTGTCAAAGTCCGTTGTAATTGTTCATTTCCCTTATCTAGATTTGCCGACCAATCCGTCCCACTCTGGGCAGGTGTCCCCAGTCTTTTGCAGTAAACTTACGAGCTGCGAGTTTTTATTAATTGGCTATTTGAGGGCAAAGACTGTAATGGAGACAAGGCTGCCGCAGTCGCCGACGACACATCCTTGTGCCTGCGACTTCTGGGTTTTTATGATACGACTCGAAAATCGAATCGCGTGTAGGCGGACAATGGCAGTAAAAATTGAAAACAATTTTTGGGAAATACGCAAGTCCAGTGGTTGCAGGTTCGGCCGCCTTTATCTTATCCGTCTGATTGTCGGCAACTGTTTTGCAGGATTGCCTAATTGTCCAATCGATTGTTTGCCTGCCAGCCTCTGCCTGCTTGCCCTATGCATTGACCGTCCCATCTACTGGTAAGGTGTTGCTACCGCTCTTTGGGCGCGTGTCTCAGTCTTTCGTCTGCAGACGTTTCTGTCTCGTGATCTTGACGCAAGGTGCATGCCTGCTGCAACTTTTCCTACCGTCCTGTCCGCTCGTCCTTGCTGTCTGTCTGCGCTGCATCCATCAACAGAACGTTGCGTGGAAATTATTACCACTACTGCAAAGGGAGAGTCAGCCTCAATGCTCATGATTTTGGGCACATGTGTAACCTGCGCCAATTTATTCTCTGTCCAGCACAACAACAACAACAAAAAAGTCGTCCTGTTTCGTCGTCTGTATAACGAAAATAAAATTAAAAATAAAAACTGAGAGACTGAAAAAATGATGTTGTGGCTGTGGCATCTGCTGATTGCAATGCCGCACAAAAGTATACCTAACTTGAAGTCGAACCGTCAATTAGACCGCCCCTGCAATTTGAAAATACATATAGAATGTTTGACTATATCTGCTGACCATCGCCACACAGCACAGCAAAAGCCATGAAAAAATTGGTAATTTGGTCTACTCGCACAGCTCCCAGGCACCCACACACAATAAACGCCAACTTTTTGCTTCTTAGGCGAACAGAACCAATTTACAAATTCTTCAACAGTAGCTGGTGTCTTTAGCCTCGGGCGCTGTTTCGCGGCCAATGAACAGAGAATTGGCAACAGTAACAGCAACAGCAACAGCAGACGCAGTCTCTTATTAATGACCATGAAATCTGCCTTCCAGTCATTTTGGCAGACTGTCCCCGGGCACGAGTTTGGAGTCTGCCTAATTTCATAAAGAAATAATGAAGCGAGGACCGACGATATCATCCCACCAAGTCAGAATATTAATTTATACTATCCATTTATTAAGATGTTGTACTTAAAAAGCATAGTCGACTTGAGGCTTCTTTGTTATTTTATATATATATATATATATAAATTAATTAATATCTTAAATGTATAAACTTTATGGTAAGTTCTGTGATATGTTAATGAACATTTAAGTTGACAGTCACAACTTCTATATTTTTACCATACCGCATTGTTATCTGGATATTTTCAATATTTTTAATTAACATTCATTAGGTGTGCTCATATTTACAGAATAAACATGAAGCTATTCGGAATAGAATACATAAAATTGATATTTAGACATTTAGTGCATATTATATTAGAATATTTATAGAAAATGTGGAACAGTTACAATCAATATCGATTAATATTTCAGTTTGCTAATAGCCATAGGCTACAAAATATCGTCAAGTTGAATTGTTTCGATTTCAAACATTGTTTTTATTTGTTTGCAATGAGCTGATATCATGCACAGCAAGTAAATCCCTTGCAGAAATTAAAATAAATCGTAGGCAGTCTCGATTATCATCATAAGTGTTGGCACGAATTAAGGGTTCTTTGAGCGCGCCTGCCAACAGCTTTCCATTCAATTACAATATAAACGATTGTAATTTTGGAGATAGACATCGCGACAGGCAGTGTGCTTGGAAAGCAAGTCAATTGGAAGAAGTTAAGCCGATTTACCGCCCTCTTTTTTTTTTTTGTCGGGAAGGCGGGAAGGCGTTCTGGCTGCAGCCCACAGCGACCAAATTTCCAACGACCAACTTCCACTTCCGGTTGCTCATTTTTTGTGCATTGAAGGGATTACAAAATGAACTTCCCACACAGATTTGTGTGTTTGACCTTAATTGGGGCGTGTTTTTCGGGCTGGGTTTGAGTAATTGTTGGCGAGCAGCAGCCACTTGAAAAGTCCTTGGTCGCATAATCTCGTTGTTGTCGGAGCGTCAGAGTGTGCCAGCCAGACGGACAGCAGAACCAGGAAAGTGTCCTGGGTTGAGGTTGATTGTGTTCTGTGTGCTCGGTGTGTATGTGTTGGGCGTCGGTTCTATTCGCACGGCTGACTCATTTGATCTTATTACCTCGCGCTTGGCTGAATGAGAAAAGACAGGGCAGCTGCTGGTGCTTTGGTGTTGGCTGTTGCTTTTGCTGTTTGCTGTTGGTGTTGCTGTTGGTGTCGGCTGAAAATCAGGATGAGCAGCTATAACATTGCATAAGGACCATTGTGCGGGATTGAGTGTGAGCCACTCAGCTTGGGCCTCGTGCTCTTTTGACAGTTTTATCTCTGCCTTGCAGCAGTTTCGGTGACGGGTTTTCAATGTCGCAACTCTATGCCACCCCATGTTGCACAGTTTCTGATTTTGACTTGTAACTGCTTCAAGAGTTTTGCATCTTCCAAGTGCTTTTCTATTTTTTATACTTGGTGGTTTAGTATTTTGCGGCGTCAGGTAGATTTGCAGCAGCCACGCGGCTAAGGGTTAAGCACTCGGCCAACTCAAATGAGCTGTATCGATTTACTAGTCATGCTACTGTTAGGCTCTATGTGTCCTGTAACATTCATTATTAAACAAACAATACTCGTTGGTAGTGGTGAGAGTTTTATCTTTCGCTGCCAGCTGGCACCCAATTTGAATTCGTTCTCAATTGAAATGCCAGGCGACAATTGTCATATTCAATTAACGCTTACGCCATCAAAGCGTTATTTAATGCCGCCACCCAAAAAACGCAATTTAGCCACAGCCATAGCAGCAGAGCGAGAGTCAGCCAGGAAGCCAGCTCGGGGCTCGGTATTCGGGACAGGGAGCGGCGCACGCCCGTAGCCGTCGCTGTTTCGCCCAGGGTAACGGCTACGCCAGCCACACAGTCTCACAGTCACACTCAGACTCAGTCAGATGCACACATTCATGGGTGGTGTAATGCTACTGCCACATTGTGGTGGGTATAGAGAAACGTTTGCGTGCTGCGTTGACGCTACCGATTGGCCGGAACGCGACTGCAACGGCAACGGCTACGGATACGGCTGCCGCAACGCAACGCTTCAATATCGGGCCACAGTGGTCAACGTTCTACATTTGATTGCTGGTTTGATTACTATTCCATTTACTAAGCTCAATTCAATTGAAATAAACTTATATTGAAGTGTATACATAACTAATATAGCATTTTAGCAAATTTATTGTACTCATTAAATGGTTACAAATTAAAGATTCTATAACTAAAAGTATTCTGTAAGTAAGTGAACTTAAATTATTTTGTTTGGCATGCTCGTCGTAATTTTCAATACTTAGAATTTTTTTTTATAATATTTATTTTTAAGTGTTGCGCAGATTGTAAATTTATGCGCTATTAAATACTAACTCAGGTAAATTTAAATTGGTAAATATAATCTAATTTTAATGTGAATTTTCTCATGTCTCTCATGGTTTTAATTTAATCAAATAGCTTTGCAAAGGACACGTTCCACAGTGCGGCTATTGAAGACCTTGCAGCATTGAAGATGATCCAGCTGAGCGTTCGACCAATGGGAAGGCCCGCTGACTTGAACGCAACACATGCGCACTATGAGGCCAACGATGATTGGCTGATGGAACGATTAAACAGGGGCTGTCGCTGGTGCCGCATCCGCTGTTGTTGTGGTTATTGTTGTTGCTGTGTGTTTTGCTGTTTGCTGCTTTGCCGTAAAACCGGTTACACCAGAAAAACGTTTCGTCCGCCCCGTTAGCGTTGAGAAGCCGTGAAGATTTGTCAGTGAGTTTTTTTGTTTCTGGTGGCGGCGACAGCAGTCCAGAGTTGGCTTGACGGTACCGCGGAAGGGCACCGGACACCGAGCAAAAGAACACACGAGTGCGCGAGTACGAATATATATGTGCTATCAGATCATCGATGCGTTGTGCGTCGCCAGCGCGATTCGCATGTATTAGTTAAAATTTTGACGGTCGAGTGACAAGGTGAGCCGCGACGCGATCCCACAAAAAAAAAAACCAAAATTAACCGTCAGAAGTTCACGTTGCGTATACGAAACGCGATTCGATTCGGAAAACTAATGTCCATGCAGGACATTGCCGCGTGCAAAGATTTGTGTTTCAAAATACAATTGTGCAAGTGAATAATTATCGATTGCAAATAATTATATTACCATTAAAATCCAAAAAAGGTGAGAAGCGTTGAGGAAAGGCAATTCAAGGATTTATAAATAATAAAACAAAGCCGTTCTTAGACTACTTTATTGCCATCTCCACATCAAGCGACAGTAATAAAGATAATCAAGAAATGCTTGCATCTAATTTTCCGTTCAAAATAAAATCATTCTCTTGCTGTTTGATAAGATACCGACCGATGACTTTTTAAATAGCTGCTTAGATTTTTTTCAATCAATGCTTTGCGTTTAGGCTTATTCACCTGATGAACGACAATTTAACGGCTTCGCAATTTATGCAAATATATCGAACTTTTGTTAAATACAAATTAACGAACAAACAAACAGATATTGGTTTAATATCATGAGCTCCGAATGAAATTTGCATTGCAAAGTTTGCGAAAAGTCTCATCGAAATTGAGTTTCCGGCGGCCTCCTGATAACTCATAAATGGGGGCTACCGCTTTTTCCCACGAATCGAACGACAAAATTTGAAAATTGTATGCTAATTAATTCTTTGTCATGCCGTCAGCCATTATAGCGCTATTGATTTTGAAAGCTTTCTACCAAACAAGCCGCTTAACAACTTATTTAACTTATTTAAGCGTGGCCGGCTCGGCCAAACCCAGACAGAGTCTCAAAGTCACAGATTCAGACCCAAATCGATATTGATCGTTATATTCATTCTGACTGGGCTTCGTGCCAGAGTCTTATGCGGCTGCTGTTTGGTTACACTGCCGTTGTTATTGGTGTTGCTGTTGTTGTTGTTCTTTTTGTTGTTGCACTAAAAAAAGCATTAGCCTATAATCATATTCAAATACGTACGTTTTTATTTTAATTTTTTATTTTAATTTGTCTCTTGTGAGTCTTAATACTCGTCAGCGCTACGGGTTCCCTTTTTTTTTTGTTACTGAAACAGAAGCTCGGCGAACCTGTCGGTTCCACTTTCGGCAATCGTACGCATTTAAATTATTGTATGTTTAACTAATTTCTATTGATTTTTATGTGTGTTGTGCTTGACAAGTGTATATCTACATTTTGTATTGATCAAATTGTAGGTAGAGTGAATCAATTAAGTGGGATGACCTTTCGGGTAGCTTCTTTTCTAATTCATAAGAGAAATGGGAAGAGTCGATGGCGATAATTCGGTCAGCGATGATTATGTCATTATGCATAGTTTGAATGGCAAAAAAATGTATATTCAATTTTCATAGCTTTTTTTAAATCTGTCTTAATCTCTCAATGAAATTTGTAGTTTACCGAATTAGAGAGATTATCAAAAAATGTAAATTCCCTATATATTTAAAATGTAAAACGTTGCTTTCATTAAAATACCATATCAAATGTATGTATATCAAATGAAATTTGTAGTTCACTTAGAATTAGAGAGATTGTCACAAAATGTGAATAATAATAACTCTAATATGGATAAATCAGCGTGAAAGCAATTAGCACAGTTGAATATTTGATATATTAGAATTGTTGTCTCAAATGAAATGGGAAGTGATGAACAACAAAGTTGTTGCTTGAGCACATTTATTCTTAATAGAGTTAATTTGTGTGTTAAGTAAATGAAAACACACCAAAAATATGAATAATATGGTACTAAACCCTTTGTTGTCCAGTCCAATAGAAGAAATCTCTCTTTTTACCACACGGAAAAATAAAGAAAAAGAGTTTAGCCAACTAATTTTATCGCTGCTTAATGTGGGCATAAGTTAGTGGCACTTAATGACCTTAACGGCTGCCACGAGTTGCCCCACAACGAAATTCTAATCCAAAAAGAAAACCGAACAGAGAGCAAAATAGAAAAAACAACTTAATTCCGTGCCTTTGAAAAGCAGCGCTGCACTCCACACGCGTATTTCATTTTTGGGGATTTTACGAGCTGAAAACTAACCGAAAAGTCAAATCCTAAGGACTCTGCGTAATTAAATCTAATGAGAATTCCATAATAACATGGCCATGACAAAGTGCACGGAGGCAGAGAGCGACTTTAGAGCTACGCATAAGGGGTAGTTACATTTAAGGTTTTTTGTGTGGCGTTTTATATATTTTTTTTGATTTATACGGTGCTTCGGTGCGCGTTTTCATGCCTTTGACAGGCCGGCGACAGGTTTACAAAGGAGTACCTGTTAAACTGCCGGCCCATTCATTCTAATGACAGGAAACGGAAACCGTAGCTGGGGTTGACCTGCTGTCGTCGAGTCGAGCTTAACATTTGCATATTTTTGGTATGTTTTTAACCAAATGACCAATTGGCCAAAATTTATTTTAATTGCTCGCCCAGTTTAGGCATTTGCATATTTCGCTTGCTACCTCTTGGCTCAGTTCGACATGCAATGGGCAGTAAAGTCGCGGTCCCTATTCCAGTCGCAGTCGCAGTCGTAGTCGCATTACTCTGATAATGGGCCAGTTCACGCTGTGCCAAGAATGTGCCTGATAAGCAGCTAATTTGAGATACAACAACAGCAACATAGGGACATGGGACATTTGGGATCAGCTCGGCGCACATAAACCACTGAACATTAAAAAAACCTTGAACGCCAAATATCTACTAGAAACTAGTAGTAGTACTACTACCGCATACTACAACCAACACATGCATTGTCTTTAGTGGCTGCTGCCTTGCTAGTTTTATGAAATAATTAAGTTTTATGTATTTTCCTTACTAGTTTTTTTTACCGATCTGATTCCCGGCTGAAGAGCGTGCGCAGAGATTTCGTGGAAGCCGTAAAAAAAACCAAAGCCATCTCCCCAGCTACCAACTCGGACGGGAGAGAACGTCTCTGAGTCCAGCATCTTGGCCACAAACACAATCCATCAACTGCACTAAAAGCAACAGCAACATCAACATCAACATCAACAGCAGCAGCAGCAGCAAACATTAACATCAACATCAACATCAACAGCAGCAGGCAACAACGAGTCGCGTGGTTTTATGGCGTTCTTCAAATTTGATTAAAATTCGACGATTAAGCAAAACTTTAAACCAAAACCAATATCACATAGTTTACGCAGGCGATTCACTTTGCTTTTGCTTTGGATTCGGATTTGGATTTTAAGTAATGCCACATACAGGTGAGTTTTGGGTCAGCTAATGAGCTGAAAGTGTGCGCGTTCGATGCGATCGCCACTCAACAAATAGACAAATAGACAAATAGAGAAACCAAAAACAAAAACAAAAGTAAACTCATTTAGCTGGCGATAATCGCGATCCGTCTCTAAACTAATCTCAGCCCTTTCGGCCTTTAGGCGCTGTTCTCTTTCCCCAGCAGCAACGAGAGACAGACGCCATAAAATTCGCACTTCATTAAATCTGTACTCAATGGCCTGCAGGAGATGCCATCGGTAGCAGTCGGTCGAAGTGTGCACAAGTTATTGCGGTTATTAATAATACGACTAGTAGTTCCCTGCAAAATAAGTGTGTGCTCACATTCACATTCACTGAAACGGCTCTCTTAATTGGATAGAATACTCATTTTATGCTCATACGATATTGAACCATCTTTCGAAACCAGAACTTATTACACTCTAAACCTTAAGGGTTCATTCGTTTTTTTTTAAATTTATATGTAGACTAAAGAGTTCTCATAGTTTTGTTCGCCATTGCATAGGGGATTGTTTAAAATTCTATTCGTTATATCAAAGTTAGACCACTATAACTATATGCATGTGATACGCTTGTATTTTCACTTGTCCTTAGCTATCCTCTAATGATATTCTTATTTGCAGTGTTATTATATTATAGGATACATGCTTTTAACATTTTTTGCCTAATTTCAACTTACATTTGAAGCAATTTAATATTAACAGTTTAGGCAATATTGATATTTAGTATACACGAATGTATTTGTTCAACTTTTTACAATATAATTTTATTCGGTATGTGAGTTTATTCAACAGGGAATTACTTTCCTGTTCCACATTTTATAGTTTACGCAGTCAAAAACACACGGTAGAAAAATATCGATATTATGAAATTGGTTTAGAAATAAATACTAGTTAAAAAATGTAATAACTGAAAACAAATAAAATGTTGAAAATATTTCAAGTGTTAGATGAGAAGAAATTAATGCTTAAATTGAGGAATTTTGTTGAAATAATCTCTGATGAACATTAAAAATATGTTGAAATTAATGCGAAGTTTTCTTCTATGTTGCAGGTCAGGCCGGTGTTAACCAGCTGGGTGGAGTCTTTGTCAATGGGCGTCCTCTGCCGGACTGTGTGAGGCGCCGCATCGTTGACTTGGCGCTGTGTGGCGTCAGGCCATGCGATATATCGCGACAACTGCTGGTCTCCCATGGTAAGTGTGGCAACGGAATAAAGCACTGAAATTTGAATATATCAAAGCGGCTTTTCTGCTTTCTTTTCACTCTCGACTAGGCTGCGTTTCGAAAATTCTGACGCGTTTTTACGAAACGGGCTCTATACGGCCGGGATCGATTGGCGGCAGTAAGACCAAGGTAAGTTGAACTCTTCTATATTCCACAGTGCAGTCGATGTAGGATGTGGAAGTTGGATTTTGATTGGGCTTCGTGGGATTTGGGCATATGTGTGTGCTCCGTGAAATCAACAAACGATTATATGTATAAAAATCAAACGCACAGCAGTAAATCCATAAAGTATCCAAAGATAAAGCAGCTAGTTTACATATTTTTTATGTTTGTGTATTTCTGGGATGACAGGTTTTTTCTGGAGGTGGAGGAGACACATTGGCGTGGGCAGAGCGCAACAAATCAATCTCATTTACTGCCGTTGATAAGCCAGCACGCTTCTGTTGCTGTTGCTATTGCTGTTACTGTTACCATTAGTTTTCCATCCACAGTTTTCTAGTCAGCTGAAGAGTTTCGCACGCTCAATCAGCTACTGGCTACTGGTTGATAGTTGACTTTACCGTGCAGTTTGAGGCCATTCAAATCTGATAGTGACGACAATACGCGAGCGCGTCAGTAAAGATTGCGATAGTAATTGTGTAGTAGTTGGCAGGATAAGCGCGAATCACGGTGCACAGTGGGGTGAGGTATTGTAAATACTTGTAATTCTACACAGAGGGAAAAGTTACGATCGAAAGTCAAGCTGAAAACGAGAATAAAAAATATGTCAATTAGGTCACTTTACAGATCTTGAAAGAAATACAAAAGTTTATTATTTTTAAATCGAATTATATTAATCATTTAACTTTGTGACTCGTCTCGCTTATGACGAACAATACAATTGCAATATTGCAAATATTAACCAATGCACTTAATATGTTAATTAAAAATTACTTAATTCCTTTAGGAAATTATAAAATTTTTAAAATAAATAAAAATAATTTAATTAAATAAAAGAGCAAATTAAAATCATTTGCATATTTTATTGCAACTCTAAACGGATTTGGATGAAATATAATTTACAGTCAAGATTTTAGATGTGGAATAAAATGTCTGTTACTCTAAGCATAGTTAGGATCTTTCATTGGTCAATGTCAGCGTATTTCTTTGAACACATATGTACATCATACATCATAACAACAAATCGATCAAAACCAATTGATTTTTTTTGTCGCTGTGTACTCGCACACGATGTTGAAATTCAGGTGCATTATTTGCTGACGCGACAGCTCTCTTCCAGGTCCACCCAGTGTAGCAGTGATTACTCCACCCAGTGGTCTCCTATTTTTTTATTTTTATGTCGTGGTGATTCAATAACTGCCTGCACTTGCTCAAACAAAACGTGCATTTAACACCTACGCCGGGTCAATATACATGCACGCACACAAACATAAGTACAAGTGCCGCCGCACTGGGGACTTCGAGTGGTGAGTTCGAGTGGAGTGTGGGGTTAACAGTTACAGTGGCCCAGGCAGGGGTTAGTTGAGCTGTGCTGTGTTGTGTGTTGTGCAGGCGGACAAAGCGCGTTCGTGTAGATGACACGATAAGATCTGTGATGTAAATGTGGACTTGAGCGCTCTCCTTCCACGCCCTCGCCCCTGCTCTCGTCTACCACTCCAACTTACAAGTATTTATGAATTTTTAATGAATTGCCGCGTCACACGTCACACGTGAGCACGTGGAGCAGGACACGCCACAGAGTGGGGGAAATTACTGTGTAAATTAACATATTGCTCAAAAATCGCCCGATATAAATCTGAGGCATTAACGGGCACTGTGGGCGTACCTCTGGTGACCCTTGCGAAATGCTGTAGACATTTTTTTAGTTTTGTTTGCTTCTTTTATCCCATATTGTCAGCTGCATGCGTTTCGCAATTGAATTTCACGGCAATTAATGCCGTCGACATGTTCATAAATCCAGAGTAATGCAACCACATTTATTTGCATACTTTACGTTGTGCTTTCAGCAAGTGGCCACGCCCACCGTGGTGAAAAAGATCATACGGCTAAAGGAGGAGAACAGCAGCATGTTTGCCTGGGAAATACGCGAGCAGTTGCAGCAGCAGCGTGTCTGCGATGTCAGCTCCGTGCCATCGATTAGCTCCATCAATCGCATACTACGCAACAGTGGCCTCTGGACCGACGAGATGACCTCCAGCCAACAGAATGCGGCAGCCGCAGCAGCAGCAGCTGCCGCGGCTGCAGCAGCTCATCACATGTCTGGCCCGAGTGCAGTTAGTGATTATGCCACAACAACGCAGCTCTATCCAGGCGCTGGCGGCAATATGCCTGTGGCTGGTGCAATGCGCGCTACGCCCACGTCAGCCACAACGGCCACAGCGAGCTTGGCGGGCACATCCTCACGCTACACCAAACCACCGCCATCGCCATCGTCGGGGTCATCAGCGTCGGCAGCAGCGGCGGCGTCGCTGGGCGAGGGCATTTCGCTGAAGCCAATGCCGAAGCTGCTGCCGGGCCACGGCAATGCTAGTCACAGTCATGTGTCCAGCCAGCTGGGCGGATTAGATCTCAGCTACTCGGCACTGCACAAGCACTGGCTTTGGAATCCCTCGCTGCTGTATTATACCCAGGCGCACATGCAGGCCGCCCAGGCGGCACAGGCAGCGGCGGCTAGCGGGGGCCAGTTTTTGCCGTATGCCAGCAACTATCTGCCACATGGGGCAGCCAACATTGCGGCCGTGGCAGCGGCGGCAGCGAGTAACCAAACGATAGGCGCTAGCTTCACCAAATCGGAAAGCTCGATTGATTTGACCAAGCCAAGTGCGATGGGTGATCCGTTGAGTGACTGCGATTCGGGCAAATCGTCGCCGACAGCGTTGTCACTGATCTCGACTAGCGCCAGCATCACAGACACCTTGAGCAACACCAACGGCGGCAACAACAATAACAACAATAACAACAACAACAGTCGCAAACGCAATCCGTATTCCATTGAGGAGCTGCTGAAGAAGCCCGATAAACGTCTGCGTCTCAGCAGCGAGGCATCGCTGGCCAGTCTAGAGGGAGCGACAGCCAAGCGTGATAACCTGGACAACATAAGTTCGAGTTCCAGCTCCAGCTCGTGTGAGAGCAACAGCAGCAGCACTAGCACCAGCAACGCCAGCTCCGAGGATGCCGCCACCGCTTTGAGCGGCTCAAAGCCCCAGCTGGATGTTGTGGACATCGAGGAGGATTGCAGCGTGGAGGTGGTTAATTAATGCCAGTCATTTTCTCTCTCTCTCTCTCCCTCTCCCTCCCTCCAGTTTTGTCGTGTTTTGAAACCCTCTGATCGTGATAACTATTCGTAATTAAACAAAAGAAAATTAATGCTAGTTAGATATATTTAATCTTACTACTGGAATGAATTGAGAAGCTATTAATCTATTTTAAAATTTCATTGTCCTGCAGCTAAGTAGTGTAAGTTTACTATACAAATATTCAACAAAATAGTCGCAATTGCAAGCATGTAAATAAGTATACAGCAAAAAGCAACCATTATGCATTACTGTTTTAATATTATCGTATCGTACTTGAATATTTTAAATAAAGTGCGCATAAGTACTCGTATTCCTTATTGTTTTTGTTTGTATTTTTTTGCGTCTGGATGGATGTGTTAACTGGTCTTCGTGTGGTCCCCGACCTGTTTGTCTTGCTTGTTGGAGGCGCTCTTTAATTAACTTGCACGCCAATGAAGTGTCAACAAGTTGCCAGCAACAGCAATTGGCTGCAACAATGCGCTGCAAAGTGCAAAATTACAGGATGTCTGACACGACCATAACTATCGATCGCCCGCGGTGGCAGTAGCCCGCTGCCCCTTCGCCCTACCGCTGCTTCAGCATTTTCCATCTCCCATCTGAGGATGACCTACACTGTGGTCCAGCACTCAATTGTAGCGCAATTTTGATTGCTTCCATTATGAAATTGAACACTTTATGCTTAACGCATTCGCAAAGCAATATCTTAATGTAGGACTACATTGCGTATACTTTCGTAATTTTAAGGTTGCAAAATAACTTTGCATTACCCAAGGAAACTGCTTTAGTTGCTCATCTGACTTTAATAGTATATAAAGATTTATTTAACACAAAATATTCAGCGCAGCTACTGAATTTTTTACGACCATACTTAAACCAAAATTTCAAGTTGTGGCCATTATATTTTGCAGATTATTACAAATTATGCTAATTATTTTTAATTTTTAAAATTCAAAGTGAAAACTTGAAATCAAACAAATTTAAATTTACAAACAAAAAATGCTTATAATCTAAATTACTTGAAATTTGTTAACAAATTAAACGATTTCCTTAGGCTTTCAAAAAAGTTTATAGCCTTTAGTTTTAAAACAAAAAATTGAATTTTATGAATTGCTGAGCTCACAAGGTAATCAATTTTAACGCCGTGAATCGCCATTTTGGCCCACTATGCGTCACTTTGGCGTTGCGAACAAGTCAAGGCGACAATGGCAATGGAATTGGTATTGGAATTGGAATTGGCGCGTCTTGGTGTGGTGTGATTTGGTGTGGCAGCAATGTGCACAGAATTCATAAACAGCGAAGACAGATCACGGGCTTGCCGCCAGGGACAAGTAGCAGACACCTCAACGAGCGGAGTCTGAGTTTGTGAATTGCCACCATTTGAATCGACAACGACAGGAGGAGCCTACAGTTGACTTTCTCATGATGGTCAGCTTTCTTGACTACTCTAAATATGATGGCAATAAATCAGCGTGTCTTAGATAACTCTAGCGGATCTTTTGGCTTAACAGTGTGTTCGGAAAAGCAATTAGATGTGCTGTGAGTTGGATTCAAATGTGTAAAACAAATTGAAGAGCATTCATTAAAAATGAACAACGATAATCGATAAAATCAATGTTTTGAAGTCAATCCATCATACTTTCATATTCAATGCATATAATAGTCCTTAAATACTATTTTCAAGAACTGCTTGAATTATAAATACGTTTAATATTAATCTCAGGTTACCAGTGCAATTAATTTAATTGTAAGACTTTTAACAATCCTTTAAATATAAAAGAAGAATCAAGGCAAGAACCGTACCAAAAGCTCAAATGTTTCAACAGTTTGCAATCCACATATATGCGAAAAACGTATATTTCGCAGCTTAAGTCGAGCAAAAAAGAGACGTTTACTGTCGAAATAGGAAGCTGAAAATTAGTAAAAAAGCTGCCATAATTGTATCACGTGCGGGGTGTGGTGCCGTAGGGGACATTGCACTTCATAAACAAAGCTAAAAGGCGTTGAAGATGCGCACAAGAAAACTGTTGCTCTTGCTGTTGCTGTTGCAGATCAGGAATGCCGTACAGTGTGAAGGCTTTCCATCCAGAGACTGGCACCCCAAGTCAGCTGAACGGCAGGCAGGAAGGAGAGTAGAGCAGTAGAGTAGAGCAGTCGATGCCGGATCGTGGCCACTTCGGAATGTCCAGGCATGACTATGACTGACAGGCTGGATGCCTTGCAAAAAGTTGCTGCTTTGGGCGGTTACTGATTGCACATAATATTGTTAAACGCTGAACGAGAGAATGGACGAATGCTGAACGCTGAACGTTTTACTTGCCGAACCGCAATCGACGACCGTCTTCGATCATAAGCTTGGGGGCGACACTTTTGGGCCAGGCCACATCGGGCACAACAGAATATTTTTATACGCTCGCGTTCGAAATATCAATGAGCTGGGCATAGTCTCGAACAGACGGTAGTTGTATGTACATCGGGTCCATCGGATCCGTCCCGATCTTCGATTCGATCTCGCTGCGATTTCCGATCGAAGGCGTTTTTTGCAACGCCTTGGCAAAAGATTTTCGCGACAAAAAAGCAACGCTTGCACGTTGCTGAGCATTTGGATTTCGCGCTCGTTTTGAGGTTTTTATAACGCTCAGAAGATACAGATACAGCTACAGCTACAGTACTGCAACAGCAACAGCAAACAGCTATAGCTACAGATACAAATGCTGAGATACAGATATAGAAGGAGCTGAGCTCTGAACAGGAGCATCGCTCTCAGCAGCGATTGGACTGTTGCAATGTTCCGTCGCGCTGTTTGCGTTTGATTTGTGTTTTGGTTTTTGCGGCCTCAGCGCGTTTTTGGCATAAATCAAAATCTTGTTGGACATTGGACAAGATGCGCATTGTGCAGATCCCTTCAAACGTTTCTTGCAGCGCACAGAGTGCACAGAGCATCGTTGCCAATCGATGCGACAGATATTATGGCAGAAAATTTATTTTATGGCGGTAATGGTGTTATGTTTTACGCGATTAGCAGATCGAAATGTATGACAATGCACATTTAAGCCTCGGAATTCAATCACGTTCGCCACAGATGCATTTTCAATAATGTAATCTCAATCAATTAAGAGTTAATTGTACGTTTCGACATGTGCTGTCAGTTTCTTGGATAATATTCATTCTGAATGAGGTAAATGTATCTTATCATAAGATATATCATAACTTCTCCTCTGAACTATATTGTTTCTTAAATAGATTTTTCCATTTTAATTTATGTAAATTTGAATGACTTTATATCCAGTCGTTAGACGAGTAATTCACTTGTTTTTTCATTTTGTATGCATACAAAAGAGAGCATTGGAAGTAATATCATGATTGGTTAATCAATATCTTTAGCTAATTATTTTGCGAAGCAAAGGTAAAAGCGAGGAAAGATTTTGGATGTGCTTGATCTTGATATTAAATAATAAATGGGGTAAATATCGATCAAGAAGAACCCACAAATTATCAATAATTATGGCCTGCTCTCATACCCAAAATTTGTCGATTTCAGCCGGATCATCGAGTAAGTTTTATGTAAATTTTTAAAAAAGCAACATTTGACATTGCAATCAATTACATAAAAGGTTAAAATTTTTTGCAAAGATCATCGCAAAAATTCACATAACATAATTTCCTTTACTATAATTGTACTTGTCGAAACACAGTTTGGTAATTCACCTTAATAGACTTGTTGACTTCCGCTTTCCAAGGCGTGACACGTTGGCCCAATGCACTTGGTGACTTTTCTTGGATTTTCTCTAGTTACCTTTGACATTGGTGGCATTTTCTCTGTGGCAATCTGGAATGATATGTGTGTTGTTGAGTCTACTTAATTTTTTATGCAGCGCGCTGCCCTTGTAAAATAAAGCAATTTTTTATGGTCAATTTCTTAAAGACTACACAGACTTAATGCATCCGACCGGACTTGAACTCGTGATCATGGGACCTTTTGCGATGAGTTGTCAACACACATCGAGATTGATTTCTCTGTTTTGTGTGTGCGTGTGTTTTTGTGTGTTGTTTTCTTGTGGCTAACGCCGACCGTTGTGCTCACAATTAAACCGTAAAAAGCCGAAAAGGCGAAGCCAACAAGAACAACAATGGAAAAAGGGTTAATTAGCAGTCGCCGGCGTAAGTGAGCAACCGGGCAACCCAGCAGGGCAACCTAACAACCCGGCATCAGGGCAAACAGGGCAGCCAGCAAAAGGCAAAAGGCAACCGGCAAACCGTCAACTGACAAACCGACAAGCGATAACCGGCAACAGAAGCAGTTATGTTCTCATTTAAAACGCTCGACAACAGGTTGAGAGAGCAATAAAAATTAAAATGTTTTCCTGCTTTCCTCAGGCGGTCGGACGGTCGGTAGCAGTTCTGTTGGGCATCAACATTAAAACTAAAACTGTGAATCGTCGCATCGATGAATCGATTTCATAATGGGGTATTGGACAAATCAATAGACAGAGCGGGAGGCAGAGAGAGAAAACATACAATTCACGACACACACACAAAACAGTAGCAATCCCCAAAATATTGTCCAACTGTGGCCAATAACTGTGACATTTACATAATTAGCTTTTATTGTTGTTGCCCGATCATCATCGCTCCCATGAGCTCCCAAATCACAACAAATACAAATACGAATACAAATCTGAGTGTGAGCTGCGCTGATCGATCGGCGGAAACTCATTTGAAATTCATTTGTGAATTTCCTTCAAATCTGCCAAAAATAAAAAAACCAACATAAATAAAATTCAAATGCAAATGGTGGCTGAGACTGATGTTGCTCTGGATGCTGCTGCTAGAGGTGATGGTGCTGGAGTCTGCATTAAACGTCAAGTGAATGACCTGGTATAATCAAAGTTAGTAGGCGACTGTGTGGTAATAAAAACAGTTAACAACTTTACAACAGCCAACGTCACACGACACACATTGCACTTTTGTGTTGTGCCTTCGACATGGACATTGATATCGCTCTGTCGACCACTTTGATCAGCTGCCCATTGAGTTGACGACTTTGGGTGCATCGTGTTTGGCTTCGGGATTGCATTCTTATAGCCATGATAAATACACTTGTACGTAGCGCCAGCATACTTAGCAGCTTGATTCGTTTCAATGCCTTGTTATTGGTTCCAGTGAATTCGAGGAAGTAAAATATCTTTAAGGTTCATTTAGTGTTTTATTGTTTGAAGTTTTTTTTATTTTCAATTTGTGGGACTTTATATAATAAAGTTTTCATTTTTATTTACCAATAATTGATCAATTTGATGATCAATTCATATTTTACATTTACATTATTTTAACTACTATTTTACCATTTTATTTAAAGTTAGAAAGCTAACTGAAATTTTTGTGAACTGTCTTACTTAACGAAAATAATTAAATAAGAAAATTTATTTGATATTTGATAAAATATACCTTAAGGACAGAAACTGTCTTTGTCTTTGGTGGAACTAGGGGCTTAACCAAAGTAAATCGATTTCAAGCTGATTGCAGCTGCAGGGCGTGCTTCTAGTTGGCGCATGGATAATGAGTGGTAATGTAAAAAGGACGAATGAGAGCAGGCCAAATAGAGATAGTCAAAGCGAGACGGTGCAAAAGAGAAAAGAGAAAGAGAGCTGGAGGGAGGGGAACGACTGGTGGCACTGAGTAATTCGTCAGAAATCAAACGAAAAATGCATACTTCCGCATCCGAGTGAGGGGCAAACTGATTCACCTGCTCAGGTGCTCAGGTTGTTCGGGGTCCACTTGTCGCGCGCACTCACATTAGCAGCGCATTCGGGAGTGCAGCCTGCCTGCATTATCCTCGGTGTGCCGCAGTCCCGGTGTCCTGGTTGTCTTGGCACAAGTGCTCAAGTGCCCATCATTAGCTTGTTCGCTCTTTCAGCAATTACGCCACTCGAATTGTCTTCGACATGACTGCAGGATCGGCAGGATCTGCAGGATCTGCAACGTTGCTCTTGCTGCACCTTTCAAATCGCACTTTGTTAATTTTCGTTGGCTCTGCTGTTGTTTTTTTTCTCTTCTCTTTTTTCATGTGTCCTGTGCCGATGCTGGTTGCACATTCGCGCCTCCTTCGCCTTGGTAATGGTAATGGAATTATAATTATAGACTTCGCTCCCTCACTCGCTGTTTTGTCCCGGCTAATGTTGTCAGCAAACTCTCGAGTCCCGTTTTACGTCTCTCACCTCTCGCACGCCTTGTGCTCAATTTTTGTGGTTGTTGCTTCTGATGCCGCTACATTAAATTGTCAAATTGTTTGCACTCCTCTTATCATGATGTTTGACGAAAAAGGGCACGTGCTCATCATATACGAATATATATTCTCTGTGCATATGACATAAATTGGGCGAAAAGGCTACAATTAGGTATTGCAAATATCACTCAGTAGATAAAATGTGAAAGTTCAGGTAAAAGTATTTATTCTATACTAAGATTACTAGTCTAGTACAATTCCGTAATTCATTTGCATAATTAAACACTTATATTAGCTTTGACGTTAAGTAGTAATATTTTGAAAGACATTTTAATTATCAAGTCTTAAATTCTAACAAGTTTGTGCTCCAAGCGCGTTTCCAGGGTTAATGTGGTGTCGTCAGGGAGTCAGAAAACGCTCATTGCACTGTAATTGATTTAAACGCATTTAATGGAATACGTTCCACTTTCTTTACTTCACCGCTAGGTGGAGCCAGTACATTTGTAGCAATTAGCTACGACTTGATTATTAGTTGTCAATCGTAACCTGTCTGATATGGAATTTATTTATAAATGGCTAGCCACAAAATAAGTTCCAACGCCGTCCACTGGTTCTAAATTACATTTTAATTGTAGCAATAAGCTTTTGCTTACCCATTAATGGTTGCTAATATAAGCTAGTTGTTATGAATTCGTTAGCCAGGGCATCAACCAAATGGTATTTTTCTATGTATTTTAGATCGTTGTGTGGAACTTACAGCTGATTTATTTGTTAATGGAGAACCATAGATTTTTATAAATGTTTAGTTTCTACCAGAAGTGTTATGAAATTAAAAATGTTTAGAGAGTGCACCGTTTAAATAAATTGTTTTCTATAATTTGTTAACATAGTTTAAGGAATTTGCTAGCAGTCATACTTTGTTTAAAAATGTTTGTTTGGATCTGTTATGCTCATGTGACACTGTTAAGTTAGCACGAGCTTTTAAAATTACTAAGTTGTCTAAAATTATGGCTTTCTGTTTTTAAGACATTACGTTCAATTGTATATCCTTAAAAAAATATAATTTTAAAAATTATATTCATTGAAATGGATGAGCTTATTAATAATTTTTCTGTTCTGCTCAAATGGTACTGTTAAGATAGAGATTCGCTTGGAAATTTAAATTTCAGTTTAATTTAGCCGTTAATTACGCTATTTGAAAAATCAAGTTATTTAAGCAAGTTTTTATAAAAATAAATATATTTAGAGTCAATTGCTTCGCTCAGCGTAATTTTACTGGAAAGGGCAAGAAAATTAATTTGTATAGTTAAAATATAAATATTTTTATCACAAGAATCTTCCTGTGTAATTCGCTTGGTTAATCAATAATTATTTTAGCGGAGAAGCATCTAAAGTGTATATAGCCGGAATAATGCGAAACACACAACAAAAGGTCAAAGGGCCATTTGTGTCTAATTAAATTTCATTTGTTATTGCAGAGCCTACGGCAGCTGTTGAGAATGGAAAATAATCTCTGGGAGCTAGAAGAGAACTGCTGGTGCTTGGGGCCGCCTAATTCAATTATTGTACCACTGTAAATATGATTTACACTCGGACGCGCCGCTCGACGACAGACGACATTCTTCAGCCGTTGCAGGGCAACAATTCAGACGCACATTTGGTCGGCTAGAGGTCATAAAGTTGCGACTTACACTCAAAGTGGCGGTAGATCAGTACAACGATGGACGGGGTGCGACGTGGCCATGTATGCTACAGGGCGGCCAGCTCTGCAAAGCGCCAGTAATTCACTCGTGAGATGACGAAATTGGTGATGGGTGACGCGAAGTGGGAGGGAACAACAGCTGACTGACTCTGAGAACATAGGGCATGGGGGCAGCTGCAAATTACTGTTACAACGCATACATCAAAATCAGCCTGAATTTGGCAAACAGAGTTCACATTTTGTTAAATGGTTACTTTCAATCGTATACTACAATTTATTAAACATAAGCAATTATTTTAGATAATAATAACTACGTAACTAACTATTCATTAAAAAAGTCAAAGAAAAAGAAACTTTGTTTAGGTACATATAGATGTATTTAACAGAAGAATCCACACTCTACAAAATTAGTGCCATACAACACTATTGAGTATCTTAAATAAAAAGCAAACCTTGCGATACAATCAAAAAGATTATTGAATTATGCATTTAGTGCCTACTTTTCGCTTAAGTAACAGTAACAACCTGTCAGGAAGTAGTACGCAATAAATATTATTAAAATAATGTCTGCTGACAATTCAAATAGTTATGTTCTTATAGATGGATAATACTTATAGTTTACCAATTAAAATATAATTAGAGTGCAAGTATACTCAAACTACGTATACTTGATAAAAATGAACGTAAATACTTTGGAACAAATTAAAGTGCAGTAAAAAGTCAAAAGTTAGCTTAGCTTTGATACTAAGATATGAAGCAATTTTATGGTTCGTTTAAATGATTTTGCTGCCAATTATATAGATGCGTATTGTTCGCAAAATGTCGAAGCGTAAATATGCGTAAAGGACACGTATGAGAGCTCAGAGCAGTTGACAGACACACCTGACACATAACTAATTCCTGACTTCGACAGCAACTCAATAAGAATGTGAAACAGACAGAAACATTGCCTCCCAAAATATGTGTGCGTGTTGAAAGTGTAAAATTGGCAAGAGTGCAGTTGTTGTTGTTATTGTTGTTGTAGCTGGAGCTGTAGCTGTTGCTCCAATGGTATAAGTGCCACATACGAGTAGCTGAGAATGCGAATTTACCAAAAGTCTGCAAGCATGACTGAGAAAAAAAAAAGTCGTGGCAAAATATGAGTAAACTGAAGTTTTGTGCTGTAGCTGTTGTAGTTGCTGTGGCTGCTGCCTGTCGCTGTAATTTATGTCAAACAAACTGTGAAAAACTATGAAAATATTGTGCAAAAAACAAAGAGCAACTCTTCAGACACACATCGTTCTAGTGCACATTGAGAGGGCGCGTGAAAGAGAGAGAGAGAGAGAGAGAGAGAGAGAGAGAGACGTAGCGAGAGAGAGAGAGAGAGAGAGGGAGGGAGCAAAAAGATGCGGCCATGCGGAATGTTTATTTGCTGTAAAATTTGAAGCATGCAACGAACGTTTATGAAATAGAATTTTTTGTCGACATTCAGTGAAATTTATTTTATTTTATTTCAGTTTTTTTTTACGCTCGCAGCAACGTCCGCCACTTGATGTTCTAACTCGTAATAACTCTATTTTATACTCATTTGGTGAAAATGTTGTACATAAATGTAAATTGCTTTAAACATGAGAAATATGAGCAGCTCAACATCAAAGTAAAAACGGCCATTAAACATTTACCAGTTCTTGCATTTCAAATAGCAAATAATTTGGTCGTCAAGTAGTACGAAGACCGTCGAGGGAGGAGTGAAGTGGAGGGGAGTGAATTGAAGTGAAGTGGCAAGAAGTAGAGAATGAAAAGTAGATCTTGAGCGAGCCATTGCTGCCAATTAATTTGACTTTTATTCAAGAAATAATGCAATTAGGCAACGCAACCAAAAAGTTAAGTAAAACTGAAAGCGAGTTCAATGGGTTAGGGGTGAACCCTTCATTGGCTCTTGATTGATGAAACCAGGCATCAATCAAGCAGCACTTCAAGACGAGCTGCAACAGCAACAGCAACAGCAACAGAAAAGGCGACAGCAACCAGAAGTAAAAGCAGAACCAGCAACCAGCTTCATAAAGTTTGTGGCTTTTTGGTTAATGAATAATAAGCAAAAGGGGCCAGCGGGCAAAAGGGCAAAGAGCGCGAGAGATGGGAGAAATGGGAGAAGGGTCACATGTGTTTGCATTTATGGGACACTCCTCGGGCTCACAATTAAACTGAGAGTCAGAATCAGCCCTCATTTCTGTGCTGAAAAGTGAAATTGTGTTGTTAATTAATTAAATTGTCTTCCCCTTTTTGGCCCTTGGCCATTGGCGGCGCCGCCATCGATTGAAAACATTGTAATGTGTTATTCATATACTTCTTTCTACTGCCAACCAACCAACCAACCAACCATACACACAATTTGTTTGAAATTCTGCAAAAGCAAAAAAAAAAATAAAAACACATTTATAAAATAATTAATAAACTCATGCGTTTGACATGCAATTTTGAAGCGTGCGCTCTGATTCATAGTGTAAATTATTCATAATAAATCATAATAAAATCGTGAGTAATTCTTTGTTTAGTTATGTGTCATCTTCCGCTAATTGAACAAGAGAAGCACATACGATAATAAAATAAAAAATTGATACATGTGTTCAACGTAATTAGAGCAAGGAAAAAGGTCAAGATTGAATTATATTTGGCATTAGTTGAAATCTGTATGTATTGAAATTTAAACATCAATTACAAATTTATCTATGTGTATATTGTGCCCAGGCAGATGACACAATTGCCAATGAGTTTGAACTAAACACAGAGCGAAAGAGAGCAGAGAGAGAAAGAGAGAGAGAGAGAGAGTGCTCCCTTTAAGCTTATCACATAAATGAATGCTTGCCAGCTCATTTAATTGGCTTCATGAAGGTCAGCACGAATGCGAGTACTCGAAACACAGTCACAAACGTTTTTACACAATCGCCTGGTCAATTGAAGAGGTCAAATTTGTGTGTTGTGTCAGGACTTAGTCATGTCTCTGGGGTGTTAAAGTTAATGCTTCAAATGGAACAGTTGGCAGACGTCAGCTTAAATGTTCGATACGTATTCGTGTGTGTGTGTGCGTGTGTGTGTGTCTGCGACGACGGCGGCTCATCTACGGCGGAGTGGTTGCAGCCACAGCAATAATAATAATTTCAACAAATTAAAAATTAATGAGTTCTGGTCATACGGTCATCAAAGCATAATTGTAAGCAAAGACTTATACGGGATTGTGACTTCAATCGCCGCCACCGAGCGTCAGAAATTTATTAAAATTAAATTAACATCCAAGTGCGAGAGTGCACGGCTCTGAGTAATGTGTCAGTTATGTGGGTAATGTGTTTGTTATTTGTTTTTCGTTCTTTTTGTTACTCATATATTTCGTGGAAGGGAGCAGGCGCAGTGCAACATGAAATCATTTTGTACATTAATCTGATGGCAATATTTCACAATTTCCAGCAGGTGTATCCCGTGTTTTTGTGGTCTGGCTTTTGCATGTACGCAAAAGCGACTCCTTTTCCTCCTTTTCATTCGCTCACAAAAATGTCCCCGAACGTGTCGTAGTTGAGTTGTCCAAAATGTCTGTATAATCTTGCGGTTGCTTTGCTCCGCTGTTGCTCTTGCTGATGACAGCAAATAGGACGAGGTGTCGGATGCTGAGATGCCTGTCCCGGGGCACAAGGCTAAAAGTGAGCGCTTTTCACTTTACTCTCTCTCGCCCTCTGCCTTCTTCACTGTCTCTCCTCTCCGCACTTTGAGTTGGCTTGCGTGTGTGAGTTTCACTGCAAAAGTGACAGATTTTGACAATGTGTGCCGTCGTCGTCGTATCGTTGTTGCTGTTGCTGTAGTCTGCGGCTATGCATTTGATGGTTGGCAACCGCAGCACAACACTAGAGTGGCCCGTTAGTTGGTCAAGCAGTTAACGTGACATGCAAAAATAGCGTTAACCACACTTGTTCTCATGGCAATTAACAACGCCTCCTTCCAGGCTTTGCGCTCCTTCTGTGACTTCAATGTTGCAGCAGCAACAAATGGGAACTATTTAGAAGACAAAGATGGTTGAATTAAATTTAGAAATTCTATTAAATCAACTTACATCTGGTATTAAAAGGGCACAAGTTATGTGAACAAGAAAAATAACACATTACAAATAAATACTAATTAATTTGAGTTTGTGCTTTTTCAGCATAAAGTTTAGGTCGATCACAAATTTATCTACGTGAACTAAAAAGAAAGTTAGGATAGTTCGCTTCGTTTCATAATTACGGTGTATGCATCTATAAAATTTACGGTGCTGCTTAAATTTATATTATTTGCCCCATTTGTTGTTGTTCCAAGTACAACAATTCTTAAGGTTTGTCTAGTTTTAAAAATAAAAATTATAAATTAGAGCGAATGTGTTTCTTACATTGTAAATAGATTCGTTAAGTTCGATGTAATTAAAAAAAAAGTTGAAAAAATAAATCAGACTTCACGTCTATATGTCTTTATATTTGAGCATTTGGAACTCAGAACTATTAGAGCTACTAAATCAGCACATTTAAATGATGTTGGGACAAATGTTGTGATATAAATGCTAGTTTCCTAAAAATGTAATTACGATCATATCATCAAATGCAACTTTATGTATAAAACTTTGTTCTGAATGCTGGAAATTAGTTGCAGCTGTAGCTGTAGCAATTCAATTAGTTTGCTTGTGAGATCAAATTTCGTTGCATTTCCCACATCAATTTGAAGTTCTATTAATCTTAATCCATCTAGTCGTAAAGTCATACGTAGCAGGAGCAGCCGAGCAAGCAACCATGATAAACAAACCAAAAACCTGCAGCAAGCTGATGCAAGAGTGTGTAACACATGTTGCCTACAAGCAGGCGCTGCATTTTGGAGCGAATAAAGTTAATTAAAAACTTGCAAGATTTGTGAAGTGATTACCATAAACAAGGCAACTGTGTGTAGCAGTAGCAGTAGCTTCAGCATCAGTTCTAGCTTTTTCATGTCTGCGGTTAAAATGTTTTGGCTATGCGCAATACGGAGCAGCACTTGAAATAGTGTCTCGTTGTGGCACGAAAGGGAATACAGGAGCAGCAGCAGCAGTGGCAGCGACAGCAGCAGCAGAAGTACAGAGAAGGTGGCACGACATGACACCGCACCGCACGGCACTTTCTGAAAGCAAACTTGAAGTGCATGCTCGAGTCGAAATTTTAAAAGCTCTCTCAAGCGCTGAAACAAAACCCGTGTGTGTCTGTTTTGTCGGTGTCGTGTCGAGAAAATGCCATCACAAGATGGGCAAAAATGAGCAGCTAAAAGTGTGTAACAGGTACCATTGCATCGAGTTGAAAGTCGCTGAAGTTACATCTATGTCAGCGGCAGATGAAGATGAACAGTCGTCTTCCAGTCGTAGTAGGCTGCCAAACAGCAAAGACAGACTGACTGCTGGGATGCTCGGAAGCTGGGCATCTAGCACTGCTTGATTGCCTGGCTGCTGACTGCTGGCTGAGACTGGACTCGTTCTCTTTATTGAAGCACCCGCCGCTTTGTTATTGCAGACGGTTGTGGCAAATGCCGGTGACACTCGAGTCACTAATAACTGCGTTTGGGGCCGTGCAGTGGAACACTTGAGCTGATTATGCACATAGCTAAGAAAGCTGAGCACATTTAAGATTCTATGTATTTCGAGCAGACCCCACAAGTATCTAAAGAGTTATGACTTAACATCGAATAAAACTAAAATAAAATCAGACTTAGACAAATGCTAAGCTCAAATGAAATGCTGAATAGCAAAAACATTAAACCTTAAGAACAGGTTTTAGACAATATTGTGTTATTAACGTAATGAAAATTGATATTTGTTGTAAATTTATCCACTCGCATTAAAGTTGAGATCTCTAAAGCTAGAGGCTTTTTAAAGTTGCTAGTACTTGGGTTCTTGAAGTCCCAGCATATTTTATTTCCCAGGTATTAAAACGAATGCAAAGTAATCTTAAATATACAATTGTGAATTTTTGGGAGCCCTTCAGCTATGATGTCTCATGAAATATGGATTGACTGGCAGAGATAATTGATACTGAAAATATGCAAGAATTTAACTCAACCGCAGTCGAAGGAGTCGAGCTCATGTATGTTAGTGGTATGAATGTTATTTCGGATAGAGTAAGTAATTAATTTTATAAGAATGCAAAAGTAAATCCGTTATGAGTACTGCGGTTGACAAGGACACCACACTCCGTTCATTGTTGTGCTCGCATCCGGCTGCAGGGGCGAGTGACGATGCCACAGGAAAGCTTTAAATATTTCTAAATGCTTCCCGCCCACACATTTGCAGTCACACACATTTACCGAAACTCAAACAAACAGAGACAGAGACGGGGATAGAGCTAGAGATAGAGATGCAGAGAGAATGGAACGAAGCTCGCAGACATTTTGGCTTGCGGCTGGTGGAGTTATGCTAACTAGTACTCAAAGCAAAGCAAAGCAAAGTGAAGCAGAGCAGAGCACGGCAAAGCAAAGCGAAGCGCGGCGGCGACAGCGACGGTGACAGCGCGGCAACAGCGGCAAACGGTTCGCTCAAACGGTTCGCCTGCCAGCCGGCAGCTTGTAACAATAATTTTTCACTTTTTGCGAGTGGGTTAATGGCATGTCAGGGTTGCCAGCCGTTCCCGCTGGAAGGTGGTAGCCAACAGCATCAGCAGCAGGCGCTGTTTGAGATCGTCTTTGCCACAGCAAAAATGCTTTTTGCACAAAGACTTTAACGACCACAGCGGCGTTGGCAGCGGAGGCGTAGGCGGAGGCGGAGTCGGCGTAACGCACATAGCTTATGAATTCCACAATTGCGCTGCACGAGTTCACAGATGTACTCGCAGCCATATCACTTCTCTTTCATATTTAGCACAAAGCGAGAATTCTAAATATGCGATTTGCACAGAACAGCACAGCACAGCACAGCATCGCACTTGAAGCTCACATTAAACCACTAATCACCTGAGTAAGTTACTAGTATTCATTGTTCTAAAACAGAAAACTCGATCCACGCAGGAGCTACACGATAATGCCACCAAGTCTATTTTTTTCTAGCTGTTACAATTTTAAGATATATGTATTTAATTATTTATACGTAAAGATAGAAGCCAACGAGTATATCAATCATTTCTCGAAACAGACCAAAAATCGAACATAAGCATTGAAATTTGTTCATCGTTTTTTTCTTATGCCATTCAACAGCAGTAGCATTTGATCGGCTAGCACACAAATATAGACTCGGATTTAGCAGGTCTGCGCTCCTTATTTTGGGGGAAATATTTGCGTCATCGTTAACACAATTCTTAGCCGAGTAATAAGAAAGCTAGGAAGCTGCGACCTTTAAACAGTAAAGACAATAACAATAACCTAGATTTTAAATTAAATGTGGCTAATCTCCCTAGTAATATATAGATAATATTTCCCAAGGTAATAATACTCATATTTTATACAAATGTTGCATTGAAAACTTAGATTAACACATTTATATATCTGAGATCTCGCCATCTGTCGATTAAAAAATATTTTTAGCAGGTGCAAAGCTATAACAGCTTCGAGCTCCTTCGATAATGGCTCAAAAATTATGTGTATTTCAAATTTATTTGAATAAAAAGTGGCTTGCTTTGTGTAGAAGATCGTTTGCTGATTTTCATATTTGAATCTCACTCAAAGCAATCCAAATGCTGCTGGTCAGTTTCAGCTGGCGTGTGGACTTAGCTACGTCTGCTTCAGTGTCCGACCGTTTGTTCGCCTCTTCGTCTGTCTCTTTGTCTGTCCGTCCGAATGAACATAACTTATCTTTTACAACCCTTAGACGGCTCGTATTTCTAGCTAACACACACACACACACACAAGTCTGATGCGCTTTGTCTTCTTATATTCTTATTCGTTTCATTTCGCTTTTTTTTTCTTTATTTTTGTTGAAAAATGTTATGCTCATCAAGTTGACAAGGAAAAAGTTTTTCATTATTACATTTCGCTGTCATTTGGGCGCAGAAAATAGCTCAGGAAAGTTCTTTGGCTATGTTTTTGAGTGCTGTGTGTAACTCGAGTGCAGCGCGTAAATGAGCTAACTCTTTCTCTCCTTCTCTCCATCTTTCTCGCTCTCCCTTGGTCTCTAGCACCCCTTTCTCTTGCTAGCTAGGCAGATGGATTTTCTTTCATGCCTGTCCAGTGCGTAGTTGACGTAATGCTGCCGGATGTCTCCCTGCCAGTCGGCCAGGCCAGTCCAATCGCATCCTTGCACATTAATCCATTGAGTGCTGGTACGCAGTCCGGCTCCTGGTGCTCCTGCTGCTGGTTGCACGCAAATGAGGGTTTGCTCAAATCACTCACTGTCACCCAATGTACCAAGGAGTGAGTCGAGTCGAACATGTCCTTTCATTTTTTCTTTTTACCCCCTTCGACCCCTTTCACTCCACCCCCCAGTCATTTCTATAGCCTTCGCCCGTTGAGCCAGTGGAGCTGCGTTGACCAGGAGTTCTGCCTTGGCATCATATTCGACTTGTATTTTCCTCTGTGTGTTTCCTTTTTGCTGCTTGTCAACGCAACTTTAGATAAGCGCTGCAAACTTTACACCCAAAAAAGGGTTTAGCTCTGACGTTTAGCTTTCGCATATTTGCCCTCATCTTCACCCCCCGACCCCTGCATCTTCCCTAGCAGTCCTGAAATATATTTTATAGACTCGGACGACGACGACGACTTGACAAATTCGAAAATAGAAATTCTTCAGGCAGATTCTTTGGCCAACATGAAAGTTAAAGTATTTCCCCAAGAAATGCGCAAAAGCCCAAAAATGTTAGCTGACATGCCTGTCAATTGCTAAACTCCCAATGAAGGAACAAAAAATCAACATACAAGATTATAAATGCTTGCACTAATTGAGCAGCAGCAGGCCATTCTCTAAACAAGATCAAAAGCCAACGACAGACTTTTCATTCATCAAGCGCCAAATTTACACACACGCTGCCAACTTTTATTCTGTTGTGTTGTCCATATCCACACAATTCACTCACTTCGTAAGTAAGTGTGTGTGTGTGTGAGAGTGTGTGTGTGTGTGTGTGTGTGTGTAGTGCCTGTGTACTCGAATACTCTGTATGTATGTACTTGTATTTATGTTTTGTTTACATTACCGGCGTGCGCCGTCAACAAGACAGGTGACGTCATACGCACGCATTCTGTATACCATAAAAAAGCACGAATGCCAACGCAATTTAAGAGAGACAGAGTGAGCGAGCGAGCGCCGGTAAGAGTGTCGCATTGGGAAGCAGACTGTTATACAGGAAGGTTACGCTGTTGAAGAGCTTCGAGTGCTCTTCAGAACAACAGCGCCTAACTCGAAATAGCAACAGCAAGTGGAAAACATTCGCAAGAGACGCCAGCAAGGGTTGCTGGCTCTAGAGCTATAGAGCTATGTAGGTGCTTGCTGGCCGATTGCAATTAAGGAAGGAACTCGCAATTTGGCTGCTCATTTCGAACATTTTGCGGTGAATTGAAGTTTCCGCACAAATTTCATGGGAGAGAAAGAGAATGCGAGAATGACGATGACGATGTGGCGATGACGATGGCGATGGCGATTGCGATTGCGAATACGAATGCGAATGCGATGCGAGCGCACCATGTGCAACACGAGCCACAACACAATATTAACGAGTCGCTCTGCAAGGATATTCGTTCCATGGCTACGTCTCGTGTTTCTTCCCCATCTATTTTTTTGTTGTCTTTTTTTTCGTGTGTTATTTTGTCGTCATCAGGTTGCGATAAAATTTCGCACTAAACAGAAACGAGTCAACGTTCAAATACGTCGGTCGGGTCGGGTCATTGCGTTCTGTGCAAAGCGTAGCACTTCATACTTGTAGCAAGCAACCGATTATCTACTACACCAACTACAAATACAAATACAAATACGAACACAAAGCCAAACGCGCATTAAGCTAGTGAAGTTTTTAAGAACAAAGTGTTGCATACGTTTAGGCGCATTTAGATCTCCATAAACAGTGCCAAGTTTAATATTTAAACAATCCGCGGTTTTTTTATTTTATTTTTTTTTTACCTACGCCAGACTCAAATGATTCGGAAATTTTGCAGCGTTCATCGTTTAGTTTGAGCATTTTCGCATTCTTTTTACTATTTTTGCCGGCTTTTGTGGAACTCTCTTGACGCTCTCGCTCGTTCGCTCGTTCGCTCGCCCGCTCGCACGTTCTCTCTTTGCTGTACTCCGCCTGCGCCGCTTAACGAATTACTATGTAGTGTATTAAAAAAGAGAGCTGCCAAAATAAGAAGAACGAACGCAGGCAGTAAAGTTCAAGTGCCGGTTGCATTGCGAAGAGGGGCCCATTTCACTTGCTATAATATTTCTCAATAACTGGTACGTTGTCTTACAGCACTCTGATATCGCTTAAATTCCATTCACTGCAACGCTTGTGTTTTGCTGTTGTTCTTTTTAACCATTCGGGTTAAATTCATTGATAAATTGATGTGTTTTTTTTTCTTTTTTGCATATATGAGAGCGGTAATTTGCTTTAGTCAGCGTGTCCAGCGGATTATGAGGGGGGATCGTTCAGAGACAGAGAGGGACAGGGGGTGCAGTTTGTATATAAATTTGCACAAAGCGATTATATTTATTTTTAATGAGTATTTGGTTTGAAACGACTACAAAACCAGTTCTTTTCTGGCTGCCTAGCTTAGTGCAGTCACCCGATTCAGATTAAAATCGACTGCATCTTTGCCAAGTGTTGTAGAATTCAACTATTTGTGGTGCGGGTGATGCCATCTAATTAAATATGGATGAGTAGTTATAAATAATAAACAAAGTAATTTGTAAAGTAGTGACGAGCGGACTTCAATTAATTTTCGAGTGTAACGATGCAAAACTGAATGCACAAATATAAATTAGACGTGCAGTCGTGTAGAATCACTTGCAGGGTATCTGCTAGTCGAGCGGACTCTCCCCTTTCTTACGCTATACAATTTTGCTACAATTTAGTGATTGAAGTTGTGTTGAAATTTTGAAATGCGTGCGTGAAAAGTGAGAAGTAACTGCAGTCGAGCATACCCCGCTGACGTCACACACAACGCGAATGATCAGTATGCAGTTGAGGTAAATGCATAAATGCAACACTAACGAACACTGCACTTTACGTGGGTGTTGCCAACGCAATAAATTAATGGCCATTTACAAAAGTGCAAAAGGTTTTAAATTATGCGTAAATACGCAGTGTGAGAAACTGTGTGGCATGCGGCATGTGGCATGCCGGTGAATCAGGCTTTCAGTATCGAGAGCAACGAGAACATCGAACATCGAGCAGAGGCCGAACGAAGCTAATTGAATAAAACCTTCATGTCCAGCAAACATTTTAACTTGTTGCAAGTGATTTAAACCCGAACCCATGACAATATCTACGACCAGACATCATACAATTTTCATGCTGCGGATGCGATTATGTTTGGAGTGCATCTTCCACATGTGCATTAATTTAATATTAGTGCGTGCAACGCAATTTAAGGCACAAGAAGAGACCAGCAGGATAATGGCTTCTCTATGACGATTTTTATGAAATATTTAATTTCACTAGCCAAAAAAACTTCCAACAACAAATGGTGACTGTGGCTGCGGGTGATGGCTCGCTTGTTAATCATCGACAAATATTTAAAATGTTTTAATTGGAAATTAATTTCGTAAGTCACCCAGGCGGGTGGAAAATGCCAAGCAATTGACGTGAAATAAATATTTCGTTATTGAAAAGACTGCCAAAGGCATGGACAAAAAAAAAATATTTGCAATTTTATTTTCACGCTTTTTAGCAGCTGAAAAAGTCTCATTTATGTAATTTAATACACACATCCGCACGCGTATTTGTAATCCATTATATATGTTATGCATATAATATCATTTGGTTGCTGTGTTAATCCCCGTTTATATATCTTTTTTTTCTGATTTTTTGTAAGCAAAGCCATCATTCGCCCCGAATAGGGAAATCCATTGACAGCTTAACAAATTGTTTGCAATAATCGAATTGGAATTCTGTATTTGTAAATTGAAATTATTAATTAATTCGGACACTTGAAAGTGTGTGTAGTTGGACGTTCATGGTATCTAATTATCAATAATTAATTGTTACTAATTCAATTGAGAACCTGCCACCCTTGCTGTCGTCCATGCCACGAGACTCGGATGCAAATGATTTGGTGGTGTGACGCAATCAATATATGCAGATATATTTGTATGTATGTATGTATGTACATATGTCGAAGGATTTGTTATGCGTTATCAAAGGGCTTCGGCGGCTGATGATGATTTCAAATATTTTCGATAGCCTATTAACGTGCACTCAAGAAATCGGCAAAGTATGCTTAAAGCCCTAAAGACATTCCACAAAGAAGTCGTCGTGGGGCAGGCGAATAAGACAACAAGCGACATATCATGAATATCAATGGAGTTCTATACCCTGCATATGGCCTGATGAAAGCTGGGGAATATGTAACAAATCCTTGTATTTGTGTGTTTTGCCTTTCTAGCTAGTACAGATCTTAGCGTGTGTAGCAACATTGTTTTACAGGGTATCTGCACAGACTCTTCTCTCACACTCGCATGCAAGTGTTGCCGACAAGATTGTCTCCAACTCTCGCTGACGCTCTATCTCGCTCGCACGTACCGACTTTTTGCGCTCATAAAGATAATGATTAGTGTGATGTGCATAATAATCATACTTGTATCATATACCACGATTAGTTTCCAATTCATATGCGTCGACCACATTATACCATCTTCATCTATACTTCAAGCGCTTCCCCACTTGTTTTATCTATTCTGTTTTGGCCTTTGCTTGATTTTTTCGACCACAAATATTACCACGTAAATTATTAATAAATTGAATGCCCATCGCCGTAAACTTCTCTCTCTCTGTCCCACTCTGTCTGTCTCTTTGCCTCAAATAAAACACACACAGAACTGAATTGTTTATTTTCTGATACTTAGCATGCAGCAACTGTTTCCGTGCATACATTAAATAATTTCTCTCGGTCGCGATTAAAAAACAACAGCATTTTAAAATTCGAAAATACCGTCTGAGGGTCTGAGAGCAACCGACATTATGAAATCATATTATTATTGGTTTCGTCGCCGTTGCTATTGCCGCTCAAATGGTTAATATACAAATAGACGGCCGAGTGGCGAATATTTAAAAAACCACCCTCGTAATACTGCAATAAGTTGAAGGTACTTGACTGCACGACTCCCGATAATGGGCAATTCGGCGCGACGATGTTGCCTCCTTACATGGGCCACGGCCCCGTCGATGGGTTCACTTGGAGTTGGGGACTTCAACTGCGACTTCGACTTCGACTGTGACTGCGACTTCGGTTGCGACTGCGACTCATTGGCGTGGCATAATTTGTGCCATTTACGGATTTGTGCGACTTCCGCCGTGACGGGTAATTGGGATGTACGACGGGGGCTCAGCAACAAGATGTCAAATTGTCAACGCACCTTAACTTGCCCTAATCTCTATGCATGTGTAGACGTTGCTGCTGGTTTATGTGCAATTATGCCAACTGTGTGCGAGTCGCCACCTCTTCCCCCAACTCCGATTCTGACTCTACATTATGTTTGTCATAACTTTCGGGCGGTGAACGTGCGCTCGTTTGCCGCAAAAGTTCGTTCATGCCGTATGCTATGCTGTGTATATATTATTTAAGTAATGTTTCTCAATTATTTAACTGGCCCGGTTGTTTGCTGTTTGCTGGTCTGGGCTTAACACTCGCTCTGCTTTCATTTATTATAATGGCAGTCCATTGAAATGGACTTCATAAAGTGTATACACATCAGTTTCCAATAAAATAACTTCCTGTTGGCAGGGACAATTACGTGAAAATAATCGCTGCCTTGTAATATAAATTGAACATTTCGTTTTGAATTTATCAATCTAGGAACTATAATAATATTATAAAATAAATACTTACCATACCATTTATATATTGTGCATACGTCAACATAAAATGTAACATTATGGTGACTGTTAAATTTTAAATTACTGTTATGGTGCTCACCATTTGGTTAACAGCCACATATTTGTGGCTGGTGGTGAGTTCGCATGCCGTCCTCACACACAACAGCAAAGAGATGCATAGCACGTTTGTTTACTCTCTGAGAGAGCATAACAGGCCAAGCAGACAGACGCGCTCTGTGCGCTTAACATAGCTCTGTTAAACGTCGATTAACTTGCACTTGTGACTCTCAGAGAGTAACATCACCAACAGTCTTGTTTTTACCGGTTACGTTAACGGTTCAACGTGCGTCGGAGTCGTAGTCGAAGTCGCAGTCGCAGTCGCGTTCGCAGTTATCACAAACGATAGCAGTCGAAGCATTATTACTACAACACGACTACATCTACTACCAGTAGTATCAGTGTGTGTTCTTCCACCAAACAGCAGTCCGCAGCATCTCAGCATCACATCATCACGAAAAAATACAAAATCGAAATGCACTCGTGCAGCTGAAAGCTTGTACAAAAAGATCGGGAATTTGCTAGTGTATGGCTCTTTCTATGTTTATCACGCTATTTAAATAGTATAATTCTATATATTTATATACATGTGTGTGCGTGCGTGTGTGTGTGTGTGTGTGCTTGGTGTAAACAATGGTCTGATAAGAAAACAGTGGCCCACAATGGTTTGATAAACATACAACAACAACAGCAAAGTTAAACAACAGTTAGTGCAACAACAATAAGTGGAAAACGAAGAAGCAGAAGCAGAACAACACCTGTATAAAGCAAATACGTTGGCAGACCAAAATTTGACGATTAGATCGCTTCCAAATTCCAACAAGATTAATTATTGTAATACAAAAAATAAGAGAAGCGCTTTTGGCTCGTTTGTTGTTGTTTGTCCGGCATTCGCATTCACTGTGTCAAGTCATCGTCTTCTCTGTATATGTATGTAGTTGTGTGTATTTAGCTGTCTGCATAAGCGTACGTGTGCGTGTCTGTGTGTGTGTGTATTTGTAAACAAGTTTTGCGCAAAAGTGCGTCAAAGTAACAAGTGTTGTGGCAGACAAGAGCAGCAGCAGCGACACAAACAACAACTTTAAGAGGTAGCTTCAAAGAAAATCGAAAAGAGTGCACAAGTTTTAAGTTCAGTGTAACTGCTTGCATTCACATGCTTACAGCTCTAACGCCACCACATCTCCATCCCAATCTCCATCTCCCTTAAAGATGACTCAAGAACAATAACCGCGAAATTCACGCTAAAAATACAGCGGGAACAGCACAGACCACCGAGTGTTTAATCATCGCCATAACTAAATCTCAAGCTCGCATTTTGTATATTACAATTGAAAGCACAAAACCTGACGATTTCGCATGCACAACTCGGTTAATTCTAATATTAAATCACGTAGCAAAACTATACAAGTCGAGTGATTCATAGAGTCCAGTAGATTTGAAATTTTTTTGCGGTTGTCGCAGCTTATACATTGAATATGCATCATTATTGTGTACAGCACATATACCCACTCACACACATACACACAAATACATATGTTTATGAGCATTTGTAGCACTTGTGTGGAATATCTGCGAAAACAAGTGTTGCGTTCGAATTTATGATTAAATCGAAGCCAATCGAAACCAAACAAATCGTTTCCAGTTACTGACGGTCTCTTCTTACCTTCTATCTAAAGTAAATAGGGTTCCTGGTACGACTACATACGTCTTTAGTGTAGTATAGTATATATTATGAGACGATAAAAGTGATATCAATTTAGCGCACTTGTAGATACACTTTACTCACCACTGTGGCACAAAACTATACACCTAATGCACCTAGAAATGCTGTTCAAAATACTTCGCAGCGAATGCAAAACATTCCAGAATAAACGACTTGCATTCCCACTCGAGTCGAAACATTCCTGAAACATTTTAATAACTCTACCCGGCCGCACTGAAGTCCAAGTGGGTGTAACAGCTTAGTGGGGGCTTTAAAATCTGATCATTTAGTCTGCCTAAAATTGAAGATTCAACAGATTTTACGTTAATTTGATGCTAATCGCTGTGAAACCGCAGCGGCTTTGAAATGTGATGTTTTTTTGTGTTGTGTTGTTCTGCTCGATGTGTGTGCAGATGTAATGTCGTGTGATGGTAATGTTTGTTCTTTTTAAAGAGAGAAACGCCACTCGAAATGAAATACAAACAAGCAGCAGGCAGCACGCAGAAGGCAGCAGCAACAGTGCAACACAGTGGTAGTACAACAAGACAACAATCGACCTACAAAAATAGACGGCAAGGAAAAATTTCCTTCTATTCGCTTTTATTTTAAGCAATTCACGTGTGAAATTAACAAAGTGTTGATATGTCTGATGGCTTTGGGGATGAGTGAGCACAGAGCGGGAAGCGGGGAGCGGAGGTTTGCCGTTGGGTCCAGGGCCCAGCAGGAAATAATACGCAGCGAGGCAACTTTGTGAAAGAGTTGCGTAGGAGAGATCGTCAGCAATGAAAGCGAGCGAGCTAGAGAGAGAGAGATGGACAGTTTGTGTGAGGAAGATGGCAAGCAAACACAAACACATGCAGTGGAAATGGAAATGGAATAGCATTCAAATCAAGTTCAGGGAACGAATTCCATGCGATGTCGTTGTTATTGTTGCATGGGAGCGCTGAGTGTGCTCGACTGGGAAATACCCTTGACTAAGACATGAGTTATCAGCAGCAAACGCTGTCATTGCAGGTCTGCCTATAAATACAAGTGATGCTGTGCTCGCCATAGACAGACAGACAGATAGAGAGAGAGAGAGAGAGCGAAATAAATTTATCAAGTCTGCCAGATGGAGGCGGCAACTGAAAAATAAATGAAACAGTTCTTGCTGATTAAATATCCACACATGCACACACATTCACACATACACACAGACAACCAGAAGCCAAGCTTGCAAAAAGCGAACAGAAAATAAAAGCCGGGCCTCACAATGCGCCAGCGGAAGAGCAGCGACTGAGCCCACGACAGGACAGTGGCAGAGGCAGAGGCAGAGGCAGAGGCAGACGCAGAGGCAGAGGCAGAGGCAGAGAAGTGAAATAAATTAAAATTCACGTAGGCGGCGGCAGACGTGAGCATGCTTCTCTTGCTACGCCGCCGTCGCGTAGCCTCTTTTGCGTTAAGTTGTTAATTGAAGGGTATTTGAGCATTTTACTCTGCATATGTATGTGTGTATGTGTGAGTGTGTGTGGGTTATATTCAATACAAATACAATACATTCTTAAAAATAGATACAATTCAATTGCATTGTAGTCTCTCAAGCTCCCAGCGAGTGTGGTACGTGCATCTGTGTGCGTAAGCGCATTGGGAAACTCTTTGTAAAAGTCTTTCTCAAGTTTTCAACATGCATCCATGAGTGTGAGCGTGTGTGTGTGTGTGTGTGTAGGCCAGACTTTGATGGCTGCGCGTGGGAAGTGTTTCATGTTTTGTTAATTTTTTTTAGTATTTTTTTGTGGATGTGATTGTTCCAGTTTGGAACTTTATATTCTGAAAGCTAATGAAAGCTGCGATCGACACTTACTCATGCTTTTCGTTAAGCGAAAACATAACCAGTTAATGAAAATTGCTGCACATCAAATCGGCAAAATCCATTTAGTAGTTTTACAAAATTCCATTTCAAATGCTGAAAACTATTTTACAACGACTTGAAAATATGTGTGCACAGCTAAAATTGGGGCAGCCACTTTAAGCTTCAACTTTTTTTAAATACGTTTTCGAAAAACAATATTTCGGTATTTCCTTCGAAAGAACCGCACTGAAAGCAGAAACCAGGCCTAGACCCATTCGATGTTGTGATGCAACTCAAAACGAAAACCGGATAAAAAGCAGCAACAACAACGACAACGACGACAACAACAACACACACAAAAAACTGTACAAAATTCAATTCTAAAGCGCACGGTCGTTGGCCGCTTTAACTGCGGGTTGGACGGTCGGTCGGTTGGTCGGTTGGCGGTTGGTTGGTTCTTTTTCAGTTAACACGAGAAAAACAGAAATATGTTGTAAAAGAGCTAACGAAAACAGGTAGTAAAAATCGACAACGTCGCTGGAGCCCCGTGTGGTTGCCGCATTTTGTTGCTTAGCAGTGAGAGGGACGAACAACAAAGAGCTTGGAAATTAAAGAAAAATACAACACACATCGAAACGACCGAGCTGGCGACCGAGCTCGAGCTCGAACCCGAAACCAAACCCGAAACGACTCGACTCGACTCGACTTCACTCAATCCAGGCTAATACAACGACAACGCCAGCGACAACAACAATAATAAACAGATAGCTATCAGGGTTTGCGAGCGGTGCTCGGTGTCAGTTCCGTGCCGTTGACGACAGACCTGAAAATTTGAGCCGCAACAAAACAGTCCAAACAACCAACAACCGACTGTCGTCTACCGAGCCTAGTCAACTTATTGCCTGTATAGTGAGTGTGTGCTCAAGTCACTCTCTCAGGTTACTGACCTAAAACTTTGTTTTGATAGTGAAAATTATTGAGCAGGGATCGCGTTAAAAAAGTAGAATTTTAATATCCAAAGTGATACGATAATTAATTGAAGCGGAACAAAAGAAAATTCCTATTGGGTTTCTTTCATGCCATTACTATGCTTTATCAACTGAAAGCCAATAAGAAGGCTACAGATGAGCCTGCTCCGAAGTCTCTAAGATTCATAGATAGATTACATTAAAATCACTGCTAAAGAGAAACATTTTGTCGAATGAATTCGATGTTTGTCTGTTATTTGCTCTTTATTTTTTACAAAATCATATTGTTAAAGTTTGCTGCTCTACGGTCCCAAACGTTCATAGATATATAACATAAAAATCACTGCTTAATGAGCAACATTTCGTCGAACGAATTCGATGTTTTCCAGTTATTTGTTCATTTTTTTTTGCATCATTTCTTTCTAATATATAACATTGAAATCATTGCTTAATGACCAACATTTCGTCGAAGCCAGTTATTTGTTAGTTATTTTTTACAAAAATAATATTTGGCTGAATTTGCATTTCATCATTTGTAGTCCATGCAAATAGGGCATGAATAGCAAAATAAATTGGGTTGGTCTCGTTTTCGTTTGCGACTCTCTCTAGCTTCTGTTACTCCACATCAGTCATACATACATGTATTTTAATTAATGATTATTTTTGCATTTTTTTATTTTGCAGCTCAAAACCAACAACAGCAACAAACAACAAACAACAACAAAAACGTACCAGCAATACAAATTTATAAATAAATAAATGGAATATATCTTTATATGTACATATAAATGAAACAGTTGAATAAACTGCAAATAAATAACTACATATTCAAAATGTTTTAACCTAAAATCAAAATACACCAATTTAAATAGTAAGAATAAGTGCAAGCGTGTTTTTCTAGCTGCATCAATGTATATTCGTATCTGTGTATGAAAGCGCGTGTGTTACGATGGTGTCCAGTGAATCGAAATTAGATGCTCAAGTCCCAACAAGCCAAGTCAAATGGCGTGTCGCATAATCTCTAATCAAATCATATGTAGTATAATTCATATAATATAATCAAAAATAATTAAATCATATATACTAATACTGAGTGTGTATCACAAATAGAAATAAACAACAAAAAGAAAAAAATTAAAAATAAAAAACACAATTTTGTCGTCATCGTTGTCAAGTGTCGACAGAAAATAACCAAAATTTTCAAAACCAACAAGTTAACGGGACGGCCTCATCACGGAGTCTTTTGAATTTTTTCGCACTGAGGACGACGATCTCGAGATGGATATATTACCGAGCGGAAATATATTCAACGAATTGGAGCGCATTTGCACAACTGGCTATTTTTCATCGCAGCCATCGATTGAGGATCAATGGCAACAGGTGCGTCCCCACAATTGTTATTATATTAAATAAGTAAATGGATAGCCAAATTGTAAATATTTATCAAACTGGGGCGGTTGTCAAGCCGCTGTTATCAAGAATCTTAGCTGAACTCTATTATTAACAAGGCGAAGACGACAGTAGCTATTTAATATGTTTATAATTAATACTTTTGTGTGTATGTCTAAGGACTTAAATGCATGTGTGTCGACTTGACGTCAGTGCTCTACATGTTTAGTCTACTATTAATATACCAGAATCGATAGTCTTACGCGTAGGTGGCGCTATTTTATCTTTGGCTTTAGAGGTTTATTGGACAGTGACTTGGACTTGTGCGTTCACAACAGTATTCTCATTACGCAACCGCATGAAAACAAAAGGTCTGTGTACATTAATTTGTCTAAATACAGCCGAAAATAAATACTATAAAGCCATATGATAGTGATAACCGAAAAGTTACTGCTTTCTTTTGGCTTGATAATACAATTTATCAAGGCAGACATAAGCGAAAAAAGAGCAGTATAAATTAGTGAAAGTGACAGTAATGATTCTATATAAAATATACCCCTCCAAATAAAAACAAAAAAAAAAAAAACCAACTAAAAAATAATTTAATAAAATAAATAAAATTTTAATATAAAATAAAAAAATATTATCTTTTTAAAAAAAAAAAATATTTTTTTTTTTTTTTAAATAATTTATGATTTTTTTCTCCCCTCCCCCCCAAAAAAAAAACCCACTTCAATATTTTCCCCCCCCCCCCCAAAACACACAAAAAAAAATTTTCCCCCCAAAATTTTTCCCCCCCCACCTCCCAAGAAAAAAAAATATTTTTCCCAAAAAAAAAAGGCCAATACTGGAGTGTCCGGACTGGCGCATGTCCGGACTGTCGAAGTTGTACTGTATATATTTAGAACTATATGTTTTGTTTCCTTTAATACGCATTCAAGTCGAGGGCAACTCACTGTCGAGCACGCTCTTTGCTTAGCATTCTGGGCCGTTTCATTGCCAAGGCTGTTAAGTTTTAAGGAAAAGTACAGAACTGGGCAACTGAGCAAAAAATACTTAAGTATCCGACATATGCTGAATCATAGTCTTTCTCTGCGAAAAGTGTTCGAAAATTTACATGTTTATTCTCCTGTACTGTGTGGTATTGTACATTCCAAGTTTGGTGTATTTGTAGCTGCAAAAGATCGACAAGATCGGACTGACAGATACGACATGACAGACAGACAGACGGACTTAGCTGATTTGACTGGGCTGATGATGCTGATGAAGTAACTATACACAGCGCACATTTCAAATATACAGAAGTAGAAGTGTGTAGATAACACATACATGGGGGCATGTTTTATCTGGCGTTTTTCAATTTGAATAGAATTGATCAGACGCTTTTGAGCTGATTTCAATACGCAAATGGTATAAAAAGCCGCATGTTGCGGCCGCACAACATATAAATACATACATATACTTTGTTTATAAATATTTTTCTAAAATTTGCAAAAAAAAAAAAGTATGTGTATATGTATACAAATAAAATATAGATGTGGCCATAAATTAGCAGTCGCCGACGCTGTCGGTTATCATCTGAGTAAACACAGACATACATACAAATTTATACTACATACTCGTAGATATGTATTAATCGCACAATGTACGTACGCTATACAAGTGTGTATGTTTGTATTATTATTTTATTTTTTTGTCGAAAAGCGTTTTGGCAAACATTAAGCGATATGTGTGTCTGCCTGTGTGTGCGTGAATTTATAGGCATACTTGTGTGTACATACTTGCATGCAATCATGTTTATGTGCGAATTTCATTTCTCTGTTTTATTTTGGTTCGCTTCGCTTGTGTGATAAAAGCCAAACAGAAACACTGAAAACAGAAAGAGCGGCATTGCTCTAGCTTATCAGCCACACCAGCTGATTTGTCAGTTCGTTTTGTTGTTGTTTTATTGCTTGTTTCCATTTAATAAGTAAGAACAAAAAGCCAAAAAAACAATAGCAAAAAAAAAAAAAGAAAAAGCGCTGAGACGGCTGCTTTATTATCATGTGACGCATACACAGAACGCTTGTTTGCCCAGCTTTCGGCCATCTCGAACCAAAGTCGTAATTCACTGGCATGCAAAAGAGATAGCGTGGCTACTGTTTGGTGGCCTCTTCACCCCCCAACCCCCACACACAATCACAAGAGAGAGAGAGAGAGAGAGATAGAAAGAAAGAGAAAAGTGCCTCGAAGTGAAGGCATTATCTTAGCTGGCAAAATTGTTTACATTTTGTACGCTACTTACGCACATTCCTTCAATGTTGCTCATTAATATCTGCTGTTTTATTATATTGCTTATTTATTTACACTATTTTCCAATCACCTGCCAGAAATTTGAAACATTTCAAGCATTTCGAAAGTACAAAAATATCCATATACATACACACAAATATATTCATATTTACAGATCAATAGAAAAGTTAACACCGAATTTATATCAGGAATGCATTATTCATTAGTTTGTGGCCAAGGTGTGAATTAACGAGCTCACACTCAACTCAAGAACGCTTTAAGTGTAGATAGACCGAAAATATATACTATATTCATAGCAAATTATTGCGCCCCAAGTGGCGCTTTGTAATTAATATATATGCTTCGGATGTTCTGCTAATTTCCTGTTCAACTTCCGGTTGCTTCACTCACTCAATGCTGCTGCTATTGTGCTGCTGCTGCTGCTGGTGCTCTTCCTTATTGTTCCATTGAAACTGTTGCTCTTCTTATTGTTTTGGGGTGTTTGCATTATGTGTAATTTGGGTAGACACTTGTCTCCCATTTGGGGACAGCTGTCATTGTGTTTAAGACGTCGCCACTATTTTTAGCCCATTGTACCAGTAGAAGTTGCACTCATTAATAGTCAAATGTGGCGATAATTACGCTAGAATGGATACTCCACATACTCACTGTATGCTTTTTAATTTGTTGCTTTCAACTATAATGACACAGCACACAAATTGCTTTCGTTTATCCGCCACACAACATCTTTTTTTCAATTATTAATTACTGCTTTATTTGTTGTTAGCTTGCTTTTGTGCGAACTAAATGGGCTTAAGCTGACAAATTATACGGTTGGCGTGCAAAAAAATGCCAACTTATAATTAAATCATGAATTGAAATTAGTATCTGAAAAATGCGAAAAGACCTCAGCTGGTCGAGAACATTTATTGGAGCTGCCATTTGCAAAATACACTAATTTACATAACTGTTATTTGCCCGGCAGTATTCATAATGTATAAAATTGAAATTATGTATTAGAATTGCTCGCAGACAAGTGGCGAAATGAGGTTGAGAGGAGGATTTTTCCCCCAATCGTCCTTGCAGACAATATGTAATCAGCAGTTAACGTTTAACACCCTAAGAACGTAACAACCAAAAAAAAAAAAAAAAATAGACGGAAAAAAAAAACACGTACCACTGGCAAAGAAGAAAATGTCGAAAAAATAGGAAAAGCGAACCAAAAAATTGGCAAATTCATGAAGACAGATACACGCATACACACACACACACACACATACATACAGACGCATGTGTGTATATCCTCAGTCACACATACGCATAAGGATAGATAATAAGCCAAAAGCGACAACGGCAACAACAACTACACAGCACCCACTTCATTGACTAACACGTCGCCAATGAATTCCTTCTGGTAGTCAAACCAGTCCTTGGGCACCCAACGAAAACGACGCAGAATTTTTTTGAAAAATAGCAAAGGCAGCAGCAGCAGTAGCAACAACAACAACAACAACAACAACAAAAGTAGCAGCAGCGACAACTAGATGAAGAAAAAAAAAAGAAAAAGCAATCCCAAATACGTGCAATTGCTGAAAATATGCTCGACGTGGCCCAAAACGTGCGGGCCATGCGTCTGTGTGCCTTAAATACTTGCCCCAGTCGAATCGACTCGACTCTAGACCCTACGAGTGCGACACAACCCTCCGCAACCGCCGCGGTGGCAGGACGAGGCGTTAGTCCTGCCTGCTGGAAATAAACCTAAACTCGCATGCGAGAATATAGCTAGCTGGCTGCCTTTAGCTTCTTTGCACTACTCTGACTGGCGTTTGCCGTTGCTTCTCCTATTACCCTCAATCATTTATCATCTTGGCTGCAATTAATCATCAAATGTGCGAGGCACACACACACACACACACACACAGGCAGAGTGCTGTGTGTTCGTGTGCAAGTTTTCCTGCTTGTGTATGCAGGGCATGTCCTTTACATTTGTTGTGGGCTGCCCGAGCAGTTATTGGGAACGTGGATGCTTAATGCGAGAGGCTGGGAGTCTGTGAGGCTGTGAGTGTACTCATACGAGTATATTCATAATATTAAATGCTAAAATATGAGTTATGTGCATATAATGTGCTCTATAAACTCCACTAAAGCTACTTACTACCACACTCACAAACACATAGTTTCTAGTCTAGAGAACGACAGATGATAGATTAAAAGTTGAGTTGATTGCGCCACTCCACCTGGCATTCGCAGCCAGACTTAAGTAATACTGTGAAATGGGAGAGCTCGGCTATGACCCAACACTGTTCCAATTGTGTAATTCCAATCGTTATTTAATATTAGCAAATAAGGCAAACAAAGGCGCTTGAGAATTGGTTAAGTGTATTGCAATATAATACACACTACTAATAACAATAATACTAATAATGTGGAGGAAGAAAAGTCATGGGTTTGTTTTTCTGACAAATTTGCATTTAAGAGAAATTTTTATTTTGTATTGCTTTCGGGTTTCTCGCTCGACACATGCTGGCATTTGTAACTGAAATATGATTAGACCGTTTGCAGGCTATTGTTCATTTTGCTGATTAATCTATTTGCTTTCAACTCGACTGGCATAAAATGTAAATGGCAAGAATTCATCTAATGTATGCAGAGTGCTCTTACATCTAACGAGCAGGAATCGTTGCCTTCGTTGGGTTGATTTAAATTCCCCAACTATCGAATCGTTTCGGAAACTAATTTGTAGCGATTTAGCTCAATTGAAGGCGGCATGTGCCAAAATTCACAGACAAAATTGTCTGCTCATATATATTTATACATATATACAGATATAGTCGATAGATAGACAAATGTGTGTGTATATTTGAGATTCATTTGAGCGCGAAATACGCTCGATGGAGAAACGAAAAAGATATACAGACTCATAGCATAGACAATTTCATTACCGCACAGCCAATTGCACACTTATTGTTTTATTTTTATGTAAATTGTAAATAAATACAAATCGTTTTCCATTTCTCTGCGCAAACAATATTTGTGCAAGCGTCTTGTGCAAATGTTTATGTTAAAATTCCATAAAAAAAAAAACATTCTGAATAGAAGCGAACATAACGCGTCAACCCTCAGTGTTAAATATTCCCTCGTCAACAAAATTTTGAAAAAAAGAAACAAAAAACAACAAAAGTGGAATAAAAACATTTTTAAATTTTGTATTTCATATTCTGCACACTTGCTATTTTGTTTAATTTGCATCAAATGTACAAACCCGAAATGGCACGCATCCATTCAGACATATATACAAACCTACATATATACATATATACATACACACACTCGCAAACATTCGCACAATCATAGATATTTATATAGTCATACATATGTATGGTATACATCTCGTATATTATTTATCAAAAAGTAAATGCTTCGTACTTGCAATGCTAAACGAGTAACGAGCCTCGTTGCCTAGTTCGAGTATTGTGTGAGTGTGTGAGTGTGAGTGCGAGTTTGAGTATTCGTGAGTGAGTGGGTGTGGGTGAGTGGGTGAGTGGATGAGTGGATGTGGGTGACGGGGCGTGCGTCGGGGAATTGGATATTGTGAGGGTTGTTTTCGAGTTTAGTCGTCGCGACAGTGCGACAGCACCGGCTACCCTGCCTGCCATCCTGCATGTCCTTATTCGCAAGGGTGCCGCGCCACAAAAACAGCACAAAACAACAAAAAAGGCAAAAGGAAAAATTCTGTCGTTAAATGTATGTCAGCTGTGCAGGAGGCGGTGGCGGTGACACTGGAGGTGGCGCTGGAGTGGGCACTCAGTTCATATCTGTGATTTGGATGGGCCTAGACAACGGCGGCTCAATATTAAAGCAGTTGACAGTCGTCACAAAAGATCTGCGCCGCCCTGGAACTCTTTAATTAACAGCCACCCAACCGCACAACAAGAATTGGGCCAGAATGTTAAGCTGCTGTTGGAGCGAACGAGCGATTAATTGGCTCGCCAGCAAATCGCATAAACTAGATTCTATTTTCGTATTAGGGGAGGAGCAACAACGGCAATAGCAACAGCAACAGCAACTGAAATCACAGAAAAATCCAGACATTTGGTCTAGCTACAATACCAATTGATACAAAACAAAAACGCTCGCGAACTGCTCGAGCCTGCATCCATATGGCTGGCGATGAGATAGACTAGTGTTTTCCAATACAATAAGGTCCATTCTTTTATGTCTTGTTGTTATTTTCTTAATTCATTTCTCTTTGCGATATGGACCACATGAAATGCTATCAGAGGAAAGTCAGTCTCTGTCGCAGGATTATTGTTGCCATACTTCCTGTGCTGCCTGATATATGTGACACACCAGTGTTGATAAGAGCGGCGATTACGATGACTCCTTCCTTAGGCTGAATCAGAGTCTTGCCTGCTTGCTCGCGCTCTGGCGAATGTGTCATGGATGGGCGGGCGGTTAGCTCTTGAATATGAATTTTAAAATGTTTTGTTTATTTTGCTTTGCAGCAATGCTTCTCACCCAATTTAGTATAAACATTATGAAAGCATACACTTCGGACAGCACTGACAGCTGGAAAATAAGTGTTTTTTTGTGTGCCCTCGCCATATGTTAATCACCCATTCAAACATTTTGGGACTCATATAACATAATCCCAAACTCTGTTGTGCATTCGTTTCGGGGGCCTGGGAAATACATTTGGCATCCACAAACAGACACCAGAGAACAGAGAAACTCATGCTGAAGCTGAAGCTGAAGCAGAAACAGTGGCACCCCTTCAACTTGTATCCACACTCATCGTATTTTGGGCTTGCCTCCCTATCGTTGTTATTATGCCTTTGAGTTGTCGCCGGGCAAAGACAAGCCTTAAAATCAATTTACACACATTACTGTCCCCACTGTCTGTGCTGTGATCTCTGTCCCTGAACTTAGCCTTGCGGCTAAGTGCATCAATTGCCCTGACGCTTTCAGGAATTTTCACTCAGATTGTATTGAAATTGACAATTGTCCACAGACTACGAATATCTAATTCGTTTCCAGCTAAATGCAAGTATTTTTGTTGTGCAAGTGTTGAGACAACATTCCGCTTGCATTTCACCGAAATTGCAACTAAATTAAATAAACAAAGTACTTCCATGTATTTATAAGCACAATTCAGATTGTCGACTCAGAGTTGAGTTAAAGAAGCGGTGTGGGTAAGAATTTCAATGATAATGATTGATGATTGTACATGAGGCTGACTGTCCATGAAAAGGGAGAAAAGCTAAACCGAAGATATGGCAAGGCTTTTGTATTGAATTGAGATTGAGAATGAGCTGATAGAAGCCAAAACGCTGCACAACAAAATACGAAACATGCTTTTGCCAGAGGAGCCAGATAACTAGTTTGTATTTATGTTGGCTTTATCAGTATTATGAAAAAATACTTTACAGAGATGATATGAAATATTAATGAGCAGCCCACGCCCTGGCTCGGATGATAAATGCGATGTTTTCCATAGCCTTGCGTATAAATAGATGTGAGCGGCGCATTGTAAAAAAATATATAAAGCATAAAGAATGTTGTTAAAAATGGCTACAAAATTGAAATATAAAGTTAAGCGTTTTTTTGTTTTCTTTTTTTTTGAATGGGTTCGAAAGTGTTTCAATTTAGACAAGGTGTTCTACCTTCCAGCCCGACTCTGACTCTGACTCCCTGCTGTTTTTCTGTTTGCTGCTGCATTCTGCTTTCTCTAAACATCAATTGATGTTTATATGATAATGATTAATGACGTTACTTGGCTATGTATGTGTTTGAGTGTGTGTGTGTGTGTGTGTTTGGTATACAAGGCCTCTCTTTATTTATATATAAACAGAACTTTCATGCCTTCTGCAATTGCCATTCAATCAACTGACATCGAGTTTTTTGTTCGCTGCCCTGCCATTTGAGCGCAATAATTCTTCGTGTACGATGCCAACTCATTACTAGATATTCATCAAGATTAGGCAAATTGGTGTAATCACTTCTAACTTGCCACATTTCCACTTTGCCACTTACTGCTTGCCACATGGCAATTTCAGTGGCAACGTTTCCTTGCTTGTTATTTCTGTTTTAAAGGCGGAACTTGTTAATTCTAACTGAAACTAATGATGACAACTTATTTTGGGTCGTTCCAACTGTCCAACTGTCTGGCTGTCTGACCTAAAGTGCTGACCACTGCGTTTATTGGTTTTTGTAATTAATGATTCTGCACAACCGACCAAACTAACGAGGACTTTCATTTAGCGGCCAGACAAAACAGCGGAAATGACTTTTTGCTTCGCCTGTAGGTTTTACTTACTTTGAGACGTTTTCACTCTTTTTTCAGTACTTTTTCTTTTTTTTATTAAGGATACAAATATCTAGAAGCTGGCAGTTTTCATTAATCAAATCTGCTCATTTCTTTGGAATAGAAAAAGCATCTGTGCATTTGACTTTTATGTGTCATTTAGGTGATGGACTTAGGTGTGGCAAAAAGTGTTGGACCAGCAATTAGGATGCTTTTTCTTTGATATACTTTGGGGCATCGTATAAAAGTAACTAACAGCAAATCGAAAGCAGTTGTCACACTGCATTCCAAAGGAGAACAAATTAAAGAATCTGCCACTCATCGTGGGCCAATTAAATGTTGCTGAATTTCGCAGAAACACCGAAAACATTTTAAATTAAGCAATGATGACATTTTAATTTCGATCCATTTACCTCTTTGCTATGCTACACCGTTGTCAGACTTCAATAAAATTTATTTGCGATTCGCCCTTTTTTATTTGCATTCAGCATAAAGCTTAGTCCTTAATTTGGTTCGGAGCTCGACCATACTAAATGCTTCCTGTCGCGTGTCGGCAGAAATGAATTGTCAAATTATTTTGATTCTTCGCCCATGTAGTTGCCGACAAAATATTGTATATTAGCAATAGCCTTGAAAGTGGCCGGCGAGGAAAGCACACAAAACGGCTGGACACAAAGGTCGGGGAAATACTATACTACATAAAAGGACCAACCTTTTGTAATTGAATACGCACAATGAGCCTGCACGTGCAGCCAGGACAATGGAGCAAGTCCTGAACCAGTCCTGATACTTGACCTTCGCACCAAGTTAAGAATCACAAAGGCACCAGCAAAGTGGTTAAGGTGGCGAAAGGCACAATTGCCGGTGTTTACTTTTATTTCTGCTAATGAAATCATATAAAAAATTGCACACCTTTAACGCAAAACTAATTACTTAATCCTTTCTTTCATTGCAGGTAAATTGACCAATTGTTAATCGAGTGATTTCCTTCTTGGGTAAGATTACACGAATTCCAGAATAAGGATGGCTATTTTCAGCACGATTGCAAGTACAAATAAACACAATATAATGATCTTGTTCGGCTTTTGTATATTCTCCTTCCACATTATGAATATTGAGTTTAGATCCACAGAGTTTTTAAGTGCTTCTGCATAGTAGATTTTTATTAGTACTCGTATAATAAAAATGTGGTTACTTGGTTTTTTTGAGACTTGGGTGTGAAAATTATATTCAAATAGAAACTGTCAGTCATTGAGGAACACCCTTTTTTATTGTAGGCAGCTGCAATAGATGCAGCTAGAGGGCTTTAGTCGCCAGATGAAATACCCTATTAAAACTGAATAACTATTAATTAATAATCGTATTTTTAAATTATACCAGCACTATCCGGTTTGCTTAGATAATTGCTATCAATCTGAAAATGTTAGATTGAGCTTCGCTAAAAATCAAAAAAATCATAATACTCTTTGTGCCCTTATCGATGCAATTTTATGTTGTTGTCTGTCGTAAGTTGGCGGAACAATTTGTGGTAACTGGCTGTCGGCGTGTTTAGCCCGCGATGTATAAACAGTAGTTATTGTCAGTTTTTCTCACTCGCCAGCCGCAGCACTCGTACGAGTATGTCTGCTTGTATAACCTTTTTCGTGTTTATGTTAAGTGTTTCGGGTTGGACGTCTGTCGTGGCCATGGCTACGGCTCATGGCTTCAATCCATCTTGCACTCTGGCCAAACTCCAAAGAAAACGTGTCGTTTCAATTTGTGTTTGACTAATGAAAACACATGGCCCTATAAACTACGGTTAGCCACTCTATGCTTATGCTTGTTGTGTGTTGTGTTTGCTTTGAAAGCGATGCATTTTCACTTGTCGTCCATGGCCGAGCCGCAAAACATTCCGAGCATCTATTTGTTATAATTTCCAGTTGGTGTTCCCATTTGTGTCATTAAAGTTTTCTCGCAAAATAGCTACGCAATGCTGGACAAAAAAAGCACAAAATTGTCTGCAATTATCGAAGGCATCTTTATGGCTTCTTAAAGTAGTTCCACAGAGTTTAATGAGAGCTTCGCATTTACATAATCAAATGTAGAGCAATAAAAAACGGGGTCTGCCATCTCCACACCAGTCAATTTCATTCGCTAGCCACTAAAGTTGCGACTGTAACAAACTTTTGCTCCTTGGCATCTCGAAGTCATTGTGCCTTTAATACAATCGATATTAACGCTATATTTTAAAACAGATTCCATTTTCGACTTACTCGTCTGCTTTCTGCTAGACTTAAAATACATTTGCTTAATGGGCAATATATTTGGTGTATTTAGATAAGTTTGCATTCCATTCCTTAAACGTTGCGCTGGACAGAGAATTCTGTATTCCTTGTGAACTTGACGTTGTTTATAGATCGATGCTAAGTGTTTGCATTTGCATAAATTTAACCAAGTAAAACCAAAATCCAGTGCAGAAAGTGAGAGTACTTCATGATCATCGAAGTCTTAAATGCTGGGGAACAATATAAGCGACTTTAACTTCGAATTTTATAGGAATTTTTCCATAATTCGTGCATATAAATACTACGTGCACAGCTGAATATTCACATACAAATTAATCGCAACAAGATGTGCTAAATATTTATCGCATTAGTCAGTCCGCCTGGCAATAATTCAAGTACGTGATAGGCATTTGAAATTGGGCATTTGGCAATTGCGTCGAGTAGCGTCGTCAAGTTAGCAGCGTCAAATGGTCGTGCACTTTTCAAATTCCTCAATTTAGTTTTACTTTTCTTTTATTATCGCTGTCCAAAGGGAGCGTTTTCATTATTTACTTGTGCGATTGTAGCAAGCGGATATAAAGATACGGGCGGCAAAGTAACGTTAACATGTATGTGACTGTCCAGTCCACTTGACGCGTAGTCATTTAAAAATTGTTTCTTTTGCGTTGAAAGGTTTGTTTATCTGTTAAAATTAATGCAATTTCAGCAGGTACTCGTAAACACATTTTGGCGATAATAGAAAAGGGCGACTTTGACAGGATAAAAGGAAGAAAGATGAATCGTTGTTGTTGAACATTCTCATTCTCGTTTTGAGATTAGTTGCTATGTTATTGGGTTGTGATGTCTGCTCAAATATGCTCGTTTAATATGCCTACTTATGGGAATAAACGGTTGTAAATGATGATTGACATTCAATGCGCTGATGTAATAAAAACAACGAAACAAGCGTGCTTGACTATTTTATGTTGTGTGTGTGTTTTCTGAATACGCTTACATACTAAATTTAATGTCTCGAATTTTTTATTGTCTTGTCGATCACGCGATGCTGGTGAGAAATACTGTATTCTGCCTCTTGCTCATATTTGAGTGAGGTTATCATAACATTTTGTTTTCGTTTCCATCCCCATATCCCCGCATTATATGATACCTTCCAAACTGCAAAGGGGGCGTCGCAAAAAGCCAAAAGCAAAGAGCAGAAAAAAAATGACCAAACGAAGCAAGCGATTAAAAGCTAGCTGGTGTTTTGAGGCCTACAAGAAGTATCTCGTTGGCTGGCTGCAACATCGTCATAAAAGGAAGCCTGTGACGTGACTCTGCAGCACATGAATATTTTGCGAGTGGGTGCGCGCGTGTTGCGAGTGTGGAATGAGCAAATTGCTTTGGCATTGGCTTTGCTGGCTGCCTCCCCATTCATTGAAGTGAAGAAAGCGCTTCTCTCAGAACATTGGCCATTACCTAATGTGATGCGACACGCTGCGACATCAATTTTCGGTTGCATTTGAAATGAGGCGAAGCTAAGCTGAGCAAAACTCGCTTAAATATTTAATGCCCATACGCATCCCAAGTCATTGGAATTTAATATTTAATATGATCATCTTTGGAATCTCTAACCCCCATGAACTCCCACCTAACCTTTTACTGCGTCTTAGCCCGCCTCGCCAGAGTTGTGTCATTGTGGAGTACTTTCGCTTTTAATTCATTGATATTAGTTAAGTTTATTGACCAAACATAAAAATACCGCGCTAACGTTGCGTCCAAAAATAAACAAATGAAACTGAAACTAAGCGAAAACTCAACGAAAACGAAAACAAAAACATACAAAGGCACACACTAAGTTATCGTTGACATAACAAAGTTTATACGCATCTGATAAGATATTTTCATGTATGTGTTTCATGCAAGAGAACTTGCCCGGCGATAAGCACTCGATTCAATTAAGGTAGACTAAACTTGGTCAATGTCGCACGCAGACCTAAATGCGAACGTTGCACTGGAATGAGCTCGAAAGCTAAACACACATACTTTACTCGCAGAATAAAATAAAAAGGAAAGTCGACATAATATTTACAGGGGAAGTACAGCAAGGAGGAGAACTTAGGCAAAATAAAATACACGTTGATAAGAAAGACATTAAATAAATATTATAATTTTTCAAAATCTTAAAATTATTGCACTAAAATTAATTTGGAGCCACTTTTAAATTTCTAACAATTTATTCAGTTTTCCCACTATCAAATATTCATTCTATACCTGCAAATGCTAGCTGTCCAACTTTATTTAAAATTCCAGTTTCACACTGAGGTTTGCTTCAAGAGATTTTCCCTTCCGAATACCTGAGGGTCCCCTATTTCTCAGCCTTGCTTTTCGGTTATGAAATGGCACAGAAAGTTGATAGTTGCTGTCGTGTGTTGCCCTTAGGCATTGCGTTTTGCTTAAACGCATCTCTAACAGCGGCTCTCAAATCCCTTTGCTGAAAGCATGAACGTCAGCTTGTCAAAGTGCCCGTCTGTCACTCAGACTCTACTTTTCCAAGTTGTTATGTGTATGTGTGTTTGTGTTTTGCGTCGCCATTTCACGCTGACATGATTTTGACACATAAATGACAAAGTGCTTAATATCTGGCACGAAGAAATGTAACGCTCGTCAGGAGAAACACAAAACGAGAGCACAAAAGTCAGTCGGAAATATTGTAACTCGCTTATTTACACTGCTCAAGTTGTTGTTTCAATTAACCTTATTTTTCTAGCAGAAACAAACGATTACGTTTTAATTTACGGGTGAAAGCTTGAGAATAGCTTTTGGGGGGGGGCCGGTAATCGTCGCTTGTTGTTGGAAATCTATGCATTACATGAAATTTGGTTTAAAACTCAAAATTAAGACCGTCTCCCACACAAAGACGGACACAGAGACAGACAGAGATACAGACAGAGACAGAGACAGAGATACAGCCAGAGACAAAAAGCAAACGAACTGAACCGCAACGGACCAACCCACTGTTTGCCCTTCCCCATTGGCGTTGTCATTGTTGTTGCTGCTCATGCTGTTGTTGTTGTTTATTGTTGTTGTTATCGTTTTCGTCGTTCTGCTTGTTTTTGCCGTTATTAGCGCCCGTGTGCGTTGCAGATTAACTCAAATTGCCAGCCGTTGTTTTTGCCAGGCTCTACTTGCGTGAGCTGTGTTTCCAATCCCAATCCCTGCAATACCTTTGCGCGTTGGCGTCACTCGTTTCCCGTTCCCCATTCCTCCCGTTCACAGTTTCAGTTTCCAATTCCCAGTTTATCTGCCCGCATCCGCACGCTGCGCTTAGCTGCAGATGAGGCGTGCTCCTTTTTTGGAGTTTACCGTCCACACACATCCCAATCATAGTGCAATTACAAATTTTCAAATTGAGTGCAACCCATTAGAATAAATAAAGTGGATAATAATCCAAATTACATTGCCATTTTCGAAATGTCAAAATGGCTGCAAATTATTTGTGCGTCATTCAAGCTTTACAGACATCGAATTTGCCAAGCCGTAAATAGTATGTAGGTTTCTTTTTTTAATATGCAGATTTTCAAATTATTATTCCTTTTGCCTGAAATTAAAGTTATTTCTATACATGTATGTCGTGATCAGGATCTGATGGGCCCACAAGTTATTCAAAAAAATAATTTTTTTTATTTTTGCCAAAGCAAAAATCGGACTGTCAGTAGAGCTTGGTATTCTCAGTTGCTTATTGTAAAGTCGAAGTCCAACGCCTACGTCAAGACAACAAAACGACGTCTTAAAGTTTTCTGAGTATTCTTTTCTTCGTATGTGTATGTGTATTTTGTGTGTAGGTGGCAAAAAACATTGAGCGACGAGCCATAACTCCTTGATTCCGATGTCTTTTGTTGTTGCTGTTGTAGTTGTTGTTGTTGTTGTTTGCGTCGCTGCTGCTGTCGCTCATTTGTTATGCGACAATGATAAATGTCATGCAAAAGTTTCGGCAGCTGTCAAAAGGCATGTTTTGAGGGCATTTTATTTTCCTGGCTGGCTATGATCCCAGTCTCAGTCCCCATCGGAGTCTCACAGCCTCAGTCCCAATCCCAATCCCAATTCCTTTTTGCTCTGAAGTTTGCTGCAGCCTTAGTTTCAACGACATATTGAGCTCCTTGGCGTCTGCTGCTTTAATCACATGCTGACTGCAAAGAATACGTTGCGTCGACAGAAAGAAACGGGGAAAACCGAATATGAGAGTTGATTAATGACATACAGATATAGATACAGATACAGATACATACATGTGTGTGTTCTCCGAGAGTGTTTTAAAGTCTAATTCTCATTTGGCCGTCATAATATGAATAATGCCTGTTGACAGTTTGCGCTTTTGCGCTTTAAACTGAATTATGTCCTGATATCGACGCCAGATGTTGTCTGTTTGAACGTTTAATCACTTTCAACTAATATCGGATTAAAGCCGTTGGTAATAGCTGCCTTTATTCTTTTGTTCTTTGCAAAATAAACACAATTTAATCCTGACATCGCTTTGAATTGAAAGTGTTCATGTTTTTGTTGTTGTTGTTGTTAATACTCGCTGATTTCGGCGATAATTTTTCTCATTTTGAGGCATTTTCAATTTTTGTTTGATACCACGCACCAAGTACTTGCGTCCTTATCCTCGATTCGGTTCGGTTCGGCTTGACTTTGGTGGTGTGATGTCCTCAATTTGTACACAAATATTTCTTGTGTTCGATGCGTCGATGTTGAAGGCTTCCAAAGTATGAATAAAAATGTATTCAGCCATAAAGGCGTGAACATTTTTCTTTTCAAATCACGGCAGTACAAAGATGACTTCCGATGCCACAACCTTTCGCGTTTCTTTCTTCTGCCCTCGTTTATGTTCCGTGTACTATATGTTGTCTTTATGACTGTGCCGCATAGCACTTATTCACGCAACGATGTGCTTTATTTGTGTTCGTTATGTTCCGACATCGTCGTTGGAGTTCTGCTCCCATCGCATCCCACACTGCCAGCTGAATTGATTATTTGTTTGTATACTCAAGATGGCTTTTGGCACACAAAGTTCAAATTCAAATCTTGTTTTCTGCGTAAAAGTTCTTTTAAAGTACCCCGAGCCAAGAGCCAAGTGGCAAGTAGCAAGAGGCAAGAGGCAAGTGGCAAGTGCCTACACCCACTGCCATCGCGCCGCAAATACATTTTCCATACAACGGGGGAAACTATCAATATAAAATCAAAATGAAATCTAAATGGGCAAATAAGAGCACATAAAGCTGTAAGGAAAAAGATTGTATGACCATCCAAAAGACGCTTAAAGGGGCATTACCATATATAGTTAAATTCTTGGTAATATTCACAATGTACTTTTGTGCCATTACAAAGTTAAAAATACTTATTATAAAAATTAAAGTATGTTTGTTGAATATTTTAAAAATTTGGAAAACTGAAAATAAAATGTGCTGTAATCTGGCTAATGTCTGGCGAGAGCAGCTGTTGGGCTTAACTTTGATACACTTAATGTCCTCAAGAATTCGAACAGCAATAAAAAGTAAATTTCAAAGTATTTCATATAATATTATAATTAAATAGAACTTTATATTTTATGGTGCTTGAGCTGCCACTGAAAACTGGAACCCCTGCCTTTTACACACATGGTCGCCAAGCGAGACCATTGTGGAACCCTTTTTAGTGTAGCGTGTGCAGAAACTTTTTATGTTCCTGTTGTTATTGTTGTTGTTGCTGTTGTTATGCTGATGAGCGTTTCGCTTGCGAAAAGACAATAAAACGACCTGCCTAGAGGTGAGATTGTATTTATTGTCCTTTTTTTGTTTTTGTTGTCGCTGCTGTGGGTGCTCTGCTTAAGCTTAGTTACTTACATACATACTTAATTAATTTGAAGCTTGGTTGACTCTCCATGTGCGCCTTTTGAGGGCTCATCCTTTGAACGGACCTTGAGAGCTGGCGACCTGGTGAGGTGGTGAGCTGGTGAGCTGGGAAGCTGGGGCTGCAGAGATGTGGCCAGAGCACAGTTTTGCCGCCTGAGTATTACTTCAATTAAGGTTGCACAGAATGTATGCAGCGCTGCACATGTTGAAATGCAGGAATTTCCAGCCCACGATTAGCCCAGCTGACTGTTGACTGCCTTGCAAAGTTCCCTACAAGTGTCAGACGCTGATTATTATAAAGCATCTTGTGTCATAAATAAACACGACAGTTTTCGTGTGTGTGGGCTTGCTGTGTGAGCTGTGCACTGCTGTGCTGTGCTGTGCTGTGCTGTGCTGTGCTGTTGTCCTGTTGCGCCTTCCTGCCTGCCCGCTTGACTGCTCTGCATGGCTGGCTGAAGTGCCGGCCTACCTCGCCTGCTCCTTAATTAACCCCTTTTGTAATCCATGACAGGGAGAGTTGCCAACTTGCTTTCAAGTAAGTATCTTCTACCTTGGATGTCTTCTCACTCTTCTCGTGGTGTGGGTTATTCTTGTAGCCACAACCACACCACAACACGCCCCAGCACAGCACAGCACATCAGAACAGAGCAGAACATAGCAGGGAAGAGAAGAGCACACACATGTGCTTATCTCGCTTCCTGTCAGCTTTTGTGCTCTTGAGTGTGCTGTGTGGTTTTTTCATGTGGCTTGACTTGAGGCTGTTGCGCAAATTTCTTCAACTCTTGTGGTTTTTAATTATTTCAAGTTTTTCAGCCCTACCCTACCTTGAGTTGCCCTTTTAGTTTTGTTTGCACTGCTGGGGCTAGCTGCTATTTTGGTTGCTTATTATTAATTAAGTTATGACGCCCAACTTGATTTTAACACATCTGCTCAATTTGCTTCGATTAAAGAAATGGACAAACACGCGCATATCGCTTAGATATATATAGGCTGAGTGCTGCGTAGGCTATAGTATCTAAGAGAGAGATACTATCTATGTACTCGATCGGCTGGCTAGCTGTATGGTTGGCCATTCATTATCTCATTTCCGCTAGAATGAGCAAAAACTTTAAACTAAATATGAACACACTCAATTACACACACACACACACACATACACACACACGTACACAGAGCTAAAGAGAGACAGACGACACTCTGCTAAAAATTTAATAATGCAAATTGCCAGCGACAGTGAGAAATTCAATTAGCTTCGAGCCGGCGACAAACACTTGCTAAGGGTCTGTGGAAGAGAACCCAAAATTCTCATTGTGTGTGTGCGTCTGTGTGTGGCAGGCAGGCACATCATGGCCTAATTTAATTTGAAAGCTGCTCATTCATTCATTTCAACAAGTTTTCATTCAGGCAATCATTAAACTAACAGAATGTATGTTTATTTATTATATATAGTACTAAGTATAAATAGGCTCATTCAGCTCTGTGACATATTCCAGAACTGAACTAGAAACATGAACATTATGTACAAGACCTCAATGCAACAACTGCACACCACAGTAATTACTGTATACTCCCGAGGAATTATAGAAATTACAAGCCATTTTTCATTTGACATTAACGAGAATGTCCAGTTGGCGCAGGAATCGGTCTGGTCAAGTGGAAGGGAAGGCAACACGATTCCTCTATTGGGTGCAAAACGAAAACCGAAAGCAAATAATGAATGACCCTTCAGAGAGCGCATCACGAAATGCACGAGAATCGCTTAATTTTTGCAAATTAATTAATTCAAGGGGAACAGTCCAAGCAATCAAGCATACAAATTGCAATTCGAATGGATAGAATCGATTGCGTCCGCTTTATGAGAAAAATAAAGAGCAGAAGAATCGGGTATTGGTTATCAACATCACAATGAAATTGCAATTCTCATCAATATGCAACGATGAAGCAGGTCAGTGACCTTGTGACAGTACCTAGAAAGCCCGAGTTGAGTGAGTTTAATATATCAATATCGAGAAATAGTTTCGCAATAGGATAGTAATAGTTTAACATAAATATTAATGACATCAAAATAATCAAGTTACTCATTTTGAATTTATTCTTATTCTGTTTACAGGTAATTTGCAATGACTCTGCTAAATATTACATTAAATTAAATTGATGTACGCGGCATATGGACTGGGTAAAGCTTACATCAATATAAAAACGTTGTGGTAAACGAAGTATATTTTCACATTCCATTTTCAACTTTTACCACAATAACTATGTTATTTCTAATCTAAACGGTTCTTGGTCGACTGCTTGGGAATTTGCGGAAATGTGTGAAATTAAATATGACTACCTTCTAAAATTTATTCCTATGTTGCATGTTGCATTTTACCATACTAAGATATCAATAGATATACTAGTCTCTGGATGCACGTAAGTAAATATTGTCGTTGTGCCTTGATGCAGAACAGGCGTAACGGCGCCCACTTCTCATAAAATGTTCAAGTCTATCGACTCTGCCAGCTTCAACAGCAACATCGATATCGACAGCGACATCATCATTTGTATCCCCTTTTGACATTGGAATTGCTTCAGCTGTTGCTTTTGCTTTTTATCAGCATTGGTGCTTTGCATCCACTAAAGTGCATTCTTTGGCGCTGCGTCTCAAACCTATTGACTTCGGTTCGAACTAAAAGCATTGAATCGTGGCCTTTGTTCATCGAGCGTGCCCAATGCCAGATACCACTCCACCAAGAAGCTGAACATAGTAAATTAATTGACAACCTTTATGTGAAAATTGTTGGAGAAAAGTACAGACAGGTAAATAGAATCCGACAGCAACAAACCGAGCTGTGTTCAATCCACAAACAATAATAGCTACTATCAACTGGCAAAGTCGCAAAGAAATTAAAAACAAAGCTAACGGCAGAATTGCGAAATGGTAACAAATATAGCAGCAAAACCAATTGAACTGTATACGCAACCAGCCTGATAAATCGGACTGACTAAGAGGTAGCAAACTGTGTTCAGTGTGATGAGTAAAAGCACTTAAACTAGAAATGCCACAGGCATTTTGCTGCCATCGACTGTAACTGACCTGTTCTACTCCATCGGCTTCAACTGTGAAATGAAAGTCTGTCTGTCTGTCTGGGCATGGGATTCTTTCATTTTTCATAGGACTCTGCTAATTTGTAATGTCTACGACAGATAATGGAGCGGAGGCATTTGCTGACCCCTGACCGACCTTGTGCACTCTGCTATTAAACAATGTTCACGATCGATTTCAGCGACAAATATAAAATACCAGCTACTCTATAAATATTTTTCGCAAGTTTATTGTGTGCACTGTTCGGGTTTGTAGTACATATATTGCTTTTTATTTATTGCATTATTGGTGTAGCTCGTGGTTCGTTTATTAAGCGTTCTCTCTGCTGTGCAAGTTAATAAATTTCAATGCAGAGAGTGAGAACCACACAATGCACACATTCTGCTTTCTATTTTATCTAACTTTCATTAGAAGAACAACAGCGGCAACCGCAGAAAAACAGTTGCAGCAATATCTAGCAACAGCAACAGCAACAGCAACAGCAACAGCAAATAGCATCGACAACACAAACAGAAGCAACAACAGCAACAGCAACCGCCAGCAATTGACTGCATTCATTTGTGCGTTCATTGAACTGTGCCGGCAAATTGTAACAACAAATTGTTGCGCGCATGTGCGAATTTTGTATACTCTGTATGAATGGAGCGCAGCAGCGGAACTGCAACATTTTTTTGTGTGTACAGTGGACTCTCTGCCGTGGAAAGCGAGAGTAACAACAGCGACTGCGAGAGCAGTTTGATGATTTCTACGATGGAGCACTACAATTTTTCGCAATTAGTAGTTATCGAATTAAAAGAAATATGTTGGCTATTCTTACGAAAATGTGCACAAAGTGTAAGTAAGTTAAACAATAAGTACAGCTCTGTACTTATTATCCGTAGTACAGTTGCCCTTGCAATTGTGCAAATGTTTTTGCAGTTTCTGCTGTCGCTGTTATTGCATTTGTTTTGGCGTCGAATATTTTACTGCTCCAAATCATAAAGCTCGACAAAAAGCAATTGCTGGTGCTGCAGTTGTTAATTAGCCACAAACCGGTAACGACGAGACGAGCGTACATATGCATATTAAATCGCAACTGAACAACATAAAAATCATAGTTCATATTTGGGTTTCTAGCTTAAATAACCTGTTTCAACTGACGCTTTTAGTTTCGTTTTTGCATGCTAGTTAAATGATTGCGGTTTCCAGACTTTAAAAATAAACAACATAATTGCATGCTTATTACCTGCGTCATTTCGATTTTCATTTCATCTCTCATAATACCTTGAGTTTGTATGTAATAGACAAAATAAATAGCCAGCGATATAAATGATTGTGTACTTAATAGTTAAATTGGTTTAATTTTATTTTGTTGCAATTACTGCGGTGCGCATTGCAAATGTGCTTTGATAAACACTTAACTTAAACACTTAAAATTGTTTGTGTCGAGCATTATAAAGAAAAAAAAGATGGTTCTAATGGCATGCATAACGAAATAAAAAGTCGAGTTGCAGGCCAATGAGTAATAGATGTGGGACAGCTTAAACGCACGAGTTAGCTTCAATTTAGCGTTAGTGACTGCAGAGCATGGAGAGCATTCTAACTCGTTTAATTTGTTTGCTTTTGTGTGTTTCCATTTCCATTTCGCGCAGCGGAAGACACAGTTTTCTGTTATTTTTTTTTGGCTTTTTTTTCGGTTTGGTCAATCAACTCTTGTTTATGAGTATTTTCGTACTTTCAGCGGATGCGCAATATGAGCAAACATCGGATTATAAATACATAACATATGCATGTAGCTATACATTTAACAACTAATTGAAAGTCTTTACAAAAGCAGTGTAGAAAGTTGGTGTATTCGAAACAATGGATTTTGCACGCCAAAACATTGCTGCTTATTTCTGCAACCCACATAAACTTACATAAAGGAGAAATCATGTATCGAATTTCGATTTCGCTGTTCTGAATTTTGCGGACAACTTTTATTATAAAAACAATCTGTTGATCACGGATCAAATAGTTTAATGTGTTTGCTCACTTTTGGCTCACACTCAATCTAATCTTAATTGCAGACAGTCCATAAGGCGAACAAATTAAATATATAATCTCTGAGTTATGTTGAAGCAAAAGCTATGATTATTAATGCCCTCATTAAATAGTTCAAGAACAACAAAGTGCAACTTTTTTGTTACCGTTTCGTAGCGATTGAGGCGCAAGAGTCCGACATAATGGAGACTAAGTATAAATCGCTTTTCTGCTTCAGTGCAGTGTTTATGCATTTGTAACAGCGATTGTGCTTGTGCCACTTCAGCAGGAGGCACAGAACTGAAAACAGCAACAAGAGCGGTGGCAGCAGCAACAAATATTTGTTAACGTGACCGTGAACTGGCATAATGCAGCATGCGACGCGACGCAACGCGACGCGACGCGCCACGGTGTTTATGCCACGACACGTGCCGCAAACTTTAGTTGGTTGTGTGCTGGCAGATTTGTTAAAGGATTGCCACGCATTTACGCATAAATTCGCAGCTCAGTGGCGCTCAACGTTTGCTCCACTCTCAACTCTGCGCAAAATTAAATCAACAATTAATATTTAAGTAACTTTTTGGCACCATTAGAGAACTTTTAATAGCTTAATTTTAGTAACATAGGCTATTACTGGTATACGTATTTATAGAGAGCTTTTGTTTTTGTTTGAAATGCCCTCAGAACACTCCTAGTTAATTTATGCCAAAAGGCAAGTAAGATCTTTAAACGGCTTAATTGCAAACTACTGACCTGTTGTTTGTAGTTATTACTAAGTTGTTTGGTATGCGAAAATAAATTTGTTGTTTGCTGTTGTTTTTGTTGTGTGTATAAATAATGCTCGATTCACCTTTTTATTTATCCGATTATACGTTTGTGTGGGCGTGTCGAGTTGACGTTGTATGTATGCCCAGATGTGTGTAAAGCAATCGACTCGGCTGACATCAACAGCAACTTATGAATGTAGTTTCAAGCTCCACCGTATCGGTGAGAATGTCCCAGCTACGTGCCAAGAGCTATGTGTCATGTTCTTAATGCAGGAGTGGAGCGGAGAGCATTGCCACCGACTGCCGAGGAATCGATTCTGGGACTGAGACTGAGACTGACTCTGATTCTGATTCTGACTGCACAGCAATATAGGCAGGCAGTTTTGTTTTGTTTTATGTTATATAATTTATTGCAAAACTAACCTTCAGCATTCAAATGTCGGAGCTGCTGTTGCATTGTGAGTCTTGTGCGCTGCGTTGTTGTTGTGCACATTTCCAGCTAGAGCTGACAAGCCAAAAACGTGCACTTAATAAACCTTGGCTAATAATAAGAAAAACTTACTGCGCTTGTTAGGTTCATTGACACAATTCTCATGTTCTGCGCATTGTTTTCAATTGAGCCGTGTAGCAATAAACGTTAGTTGTTCTGAAATTAGCCTAATTAAAAAAATGCTGGCAGAATACTAACGTATAATTAGAAGTAACAAATAACATAATTGCGCATTTGGACAGACTCGAGCGACTCTAAGCGATAGATTAACACATCAAACGATAGTAAAATGGAAGCAGGGCTACTATTTACTAAATATCTTTTAAGTTACGACGTTTGTTGTTTCGTTTGGATGACTAATAGTTTAGGAATTCGACTTGAAATTACGAAAACTACTTGTTGAGACAGGCGCCTCTTGATTGATTTGTAGATAAATAAGCATACACATACATACCTATTTAAGTTTTGCGCATGATTTGTCTCTGTTTTTTTGTTATGATAGATCTAAAATTAATATCGTCTAGTATGAAGAACATCACTCTGTCAGAGTATTCAATATTTATTGCTAGTCTTGCAGCCTGTTTTTGTTTCTTTACTTTTCCAATATTTCTGAAGTGATTGGCTTATGGTCTGGCATATCAATTAAGAGAATAAGTACTTATTACCAAGAGCTTCTGGAAATTCTCGGATTTCTGACAATTATGACGGCTTTCTAAAGTATACACCAGATGATATTTAAAGTTTGTTTGTTTGTTGCTTTGCTTCGTTTAACAAAGTTGATCGCAATTTCGTACGAGTTGCTGCAAAACTTTCAAAGAGTTGTGTGGTATTAGAGGAGTGATTTGGATGCCTCCACTAACGCCGGACAATCAATATGCAGTCAAGTCACTTTGTCACACAGAAACTCAGGCTTTTCTGTCATATTTCTGCTCTAGTGAACTCAGCTCCGAAGCATGGTAATTCAAAACTGGCCTTCGATATGATTTTATTTGCATTTTTTCTACTACACATGAAAAGAAAAAGCCGTCTGGAGAACCGGTTTTGGGGTTTTGTGCAATGCAAACAACAAAGCAAAGCAAAGCAAAGCAAAGAAAATGAAAATGTATTTTTATTATTAAATGAGCCATTGGAATTTACGATGTGTCGCAGTGACGTATTCTCTTTGACTTGGACTTTGTGGCATAAATTACGAGCCGAAAGCAAATTAATGAGGCAATTTAATTTGATTGACTAAGACGTCGAAATCGACGTTCTGGGTAAATTGCCTTGTTTTTTGACCATTAACTGAATTTATTAGATAATGTTATAACTGAAGCAGTAAGATTGAATTTATCTGAAAAACAAAAAATTAATAAATCCGAGTATATGCCTTATTTAGGACATTGTCCTAAAACGGTAAAACAATTAGGTATTTGGTAATCGCAAATGGAAAAATAATAAATGAGCCATGCAATTTATAACCGTATAAAAATTATGCTGAAAATGTGCAAACCAGAAATCTTTTGTGGGGAGTTGGACAAATTGCAGTTTCATGTCAGCAGGCAGCATTTACGAGCCATGTCTCAAGTTTTATGAGCATTTAAAGTGCCAAATAAAACGGCGACGAGGAGTAAAAAAAAGATGTCAATGCTTGGCCAATTTAATGATTGTTCTTATTCACAGTGCAGCGACAGACGCATTTTTGTGGTTAAAATTGAAGTTTACTCTCGGCACGCGAACACATACTTATGTACACACATACATACATATATATAGAGTATACGCATTCCGCACAAAAAATTTAGAAAATTGAATTGGCGCATTGTGTGTGCACATAATGAGCGGGATGGATGGTGGGAGGTGCGGCAGAGTGAAAAGAAATGTTTCCGCACTTCGCGGAATATTCCCGGAATATTCCCTAGAGGAAGCTGCCGAAAATGTTGCACACTAAAGTCGAGCATTAAAATGGAGAGGCAATGGAATTGGGGGCGTGCCACTGACACAATCACACTAAAAGGTGTTACACGGCAAATACTTGTGCTTGCAGTGGCGCTTTTATGGCACGCAATGTCCGGGGGCTCACAATTTCAATCTCGTTCTGTCTCCCTTCGGCTTCTTGGATTCGACTTCAAGGCAATTGCGATTTTGGCGACACACATGCTCATTTATGCAAGCTCAATTTGTTTTTTTTTTTTTGGACTATAGAAAGGAAAGTACTTAAAGTTTGTTGAAGCCGCAGTTAATTCGACTTTGTTATACCCTGTAGTCAGTTGTGGAATGTATGTATATGATATCAACTTGGCTGGGAATGAGAAAGATTTGTGTATAATTTTTATTCAGGGCCTTTAGAGATTCTTTAAAATTTGAGTTTAGTACTTTGTGTTGCGGTTATTTCAGTGACGTGTTTATGCATAAATTTTCAGCACTCTCCGCTGCGTTGTGACAAGGGTGAGTTGTAAAATTTACATTTACGCGGTTTTCACGTTGCGATTTCGTTTTCCGGTGTAAAAGAAAAAGAAAAAGAAAAAAATGAAAAGAAGAGAAAAGGAGTGAGTCATAAATTTTTATGCTCTACAATTTGTGTTGAGCGGCCATGCAAGAAAGTGCAAAACTTGTACTAGAATACAAAATTTGCACAAACAGCACAACAACAATAACAACAAGACCAACAAAATGAAAGAACCAACATTTTTATGGGACTTCTTGCATCTGCTGCTTTGTAGTGTGTGTGTTTTTGCTGTTTTCCACTTTAATATAATATTTAAAGTCGCAGCGAACGCATACAAATTTCATGAAACAACCAACGAAAGCAACCCCAATAGTAACTTTATCTGCAGGTCAATTGGTTGCTCAACTGTTGGCCGCCACTGTTGTTGTTTGCCCTACTAATGGCCATGTTTTCTGCAGAGCGTTGCTGCTGTTGCCGCTGCTGCTGTTACCGCTGTTGCTACTGCTGTTTCTGGTGGTGGCATATAAACTGGGTTTTAATTTTCTAATTACACACGGTAAACAAATGAAAATTTATTGTGGCCGCCGCGTTACCTGTGGGTGTGTGTATGTGCGCGCCATAGGCAGAGTTGCCTCCTGCCTCGCCTGGAGGTGTGGCGCCCAAACTTCGCTCCCTGCGCCCTCCACTTGCCCCCTTTCGCAGTAACAATACTAATGCAAACAGACAACAACTTCGCAAAGTATGCGTGTGCTGTGTGTGGTTGTGTGTGTATGTGTGCCCCACCTTGGTACGCGCATTTCGTGGAAATATCCTTTGTGCGGCACTGTGGCCGTTCGGGGTTTGTGCGGACGATAGCAACATGCAACAGTCGCCATTGTCGTCGTCAATTTTGGTTAACTCACTGAGACGTAAGGATAGCTTCAGGCACGCACACAAAAACACCCCAACAACACATACGACTACACCTCTGCGCCCCTGACTCCCTCCCTCCCTCATTCCCCCCGCACTCCCAAGCGCTCGCAGCAGTCGGCAGTCGCAGTGAAATTTATTAAAAACGATGTTTCGCTTGTGCCAGCTGTGCTACACCTTTTGCTAAGGTTAATACTTATACTTATATTGTACTCGCATCCCGTAGGCGTGTAGCATTGTGCTCGTACTCGTATTTTTAGGTGCCTTCTTACGCCAAATATTATAATAATATAAAATGTAGAGGCCGTGAAATCGAATCGTAAATGTGCGTACATATGTACATATGTACGTATTCTTTTGAATTCGATTGCTAAGTGCGCAACATTTGCTTAAAAAGGGTATTTGGAACACACACATATTAAATTTCAAAGCAGCAGTAACAGACATTTGCAAAAGAATTTTATATTTTATTATGTAAATTATATATAGCAAATATATATACGCATATTCTCTATACTCGTACAGGGTGTCTGCAAGTTGATTACGCTCCAGCAATTTCGGGCTTATTAGTATGTCCAGCCGAGTGTTTTACTTCTTTTTTTGTTTTTGTTTATATGAGGCATTTGGGATTAGTGCACGCGTGTGTAATGCCAACACCACCCTATGGAGTCTTGAGTCTTCCGATTCGACCATGCTAGTTGCGGCTGAGTCATGTATCCGTTACCGTTACCGTCGCCGTACACCGCTACCGTTACTAACGTTGTTGTTGCTTTTTTGCATGTTCAACTTACTTTTTCCTTTTTCCATGGTTAAGTGAAAATATACGAAATTAACTGAACATGTGAAAGGGTGCAAAAGGGAACGTTAGCTCACCTCTGGCGACCTTAGAGGTTTGTGTGCTTAATGTATTCCTAGCATAGCACTAAATATTAGACAACAATCTTTTGTCATGTGAGTACTTGATGCTATCTGCAAATATAATTAATTTGGTTTTTTTATGATATGCTTCAAATAAGCCTCTTAATTATTATGCGAACTACTATTATTATTATGCTTCAATAGTATGTATATTGCTACGTTAACATTTGATCTTATCTTGAAGGTAGTGAATGTGGATTTCATTTGATTCCTTAAATAAACTTTCCTTCAATATATTAATGTAACTAAATTTTCCTATTTGTTAGCACAACAATATGTATATTATAATGCTTCATTTAGGAGTTATCGTCTCGATTAATATGCTAACTTTTGAGCGCTTTGATGTGTTTTATACTGCGCATATCCTTGTGGATGTTTATGCGTGTGTGTGCTTGCCACTTTTTGTTGTGCCAACACTTTGGCGACACTTCAAGCTGACGTCAAAGTGCAACTCATTAAAGTTGAAAGTCGGGCGAGCTGCCGTTAGACACGATTAAGTGCAATGAAATGAGTAAATGCTGCTCCTAAGCATCAACGGAGATAGAATTAAAAAAGGCAAAAAAAAGCGAAGAATGAAAGTGTCAACAGCCCTCTAAAGTGTCATTGTGTTTGACTGTGCTTATCTCCTTGCAGCTGTCAAACACGTTGCCAACGCCTGGAGTGGATATGTGTATGGGGTTCCACATGTATGTCCTTGTCTCTGTCTGGATGTGTGTGTGTGTGTTTAAGTGTTGCAAAAGTACTCAATTAACAACATCAAATGTGCTTTGCTTTGTTGCTAAACACTTGAGCATGTCGCCTCAAGGCGCAGATCAAGGATAAAAATTAAATAGCAAACTGAGGGCAGCACGAAACGAACAATTTTTACGCAAAATGTTATAAAAATGTGATAAAATTGTACACAATTTTCAGTGTAGAATTTTATACGAACAGAGCATCTGCTCGTCGAGTGCGCTATGCGGTGATTTGTTGATTTGTTCTTTCATAACTTGATTGAAAAAGTGTCAATCACTTTGTAATAACTGTGAGCTGTTAAGACAAATTCAATAAATGTTTTCATTCGTCCAGGCGAAAGTCAGTCAGTTTTGTGGTTTTCCGGCACAAGAAATTCAATTTATTTTATATATATACATATTATATATATTTGCCAATGGCATAAATTGCAAACAAATATTATTTTTTCACTATCACTGGCACAATGGTAGTAATTGGAATGCGAATTAATTATTACGAAGTGAGAAAAAATATATAGATTTTTTTAAATGTCATTGTCAAAATGGTACTTCTCCAATTCTTGATTAAGTAACGAAAAAGAGGAAACCGAGAGCTTTATTATTCCATCCCACAATCAATAAAGTCGAGCAGTTGCAGCAGCAATTATTAAACATCGCGGAGATAACGAATGCTGACCAGCAGTGGGATGTAATGTAATATTTATTAAAGAAGAAACGCTGTAAGTAAAGAGACCAAGTTTAATATAACGCTCTGTGCTCGATAATGTCCTGGGCAATCATTGTGTTTTCGTTTTTATTTATTTTGGCTGGCGACGGAGACTTCTTCTTCGTTGATTTTTATTTTGTTTTGTTTTGTTTGTTTTCAAGGCCAGAAGACATTTATTATTTTTGCTTGATTGTCTTCGCCAAATAGACGCTTCGCCCACAGAATTGCGCTTTTTTTTTGTTTGGTTGACAAGGGGCATGAACTGCTGGCTGACTGCTGCTGGCAATCAAAACATAAACAGTGTCCTACTTGAGATATTTTATATTACACAATATTCAATATATATATTTTTTCTGTTGTATTTTTTCTTCGTTTTGATTATTAGGTTTCGGACTTTGCGCTGCGTAATTTGTTCTCAAATGAAATGACAACAAGTGTCCTTTTCTTTGGTGCTTCAATAAGCCGCAAGTCATTCATTTTATTCCGCATTCGTATATATCAATTTCTATTCTATTCTCTTTTCCTGACGGTTAGTTACTCAATTTTTTAGCCAATTGGCGAATTGTTAGTGAATGTGCAGCATGCTTGATAGTTTGCCAGAGGCTAGTACAAAACCCCAAAACTCGAATGTAAACAAACAGCATGAAGAAGGCAGCATATGCTGCGCTTACAAAATGGCTTTATCCAAAAGCGAGCAGCGAACAGCGAATGGGCAACTTGGCAGGTAGCAAAGCTGAGAGCTGAGCTGGCAAATAAACACACCACGGAGCACACAGCAATAAACAGCCTCAGCGAGAAGTGAGGGCAACACACAATCGACCACAAGGCATGGTGGCAACATGGCATCGCGGCATCACGGCTATCCAGTTATCCAGTCATCCACTCATCCAGACAGACGGCAGTTTACAGGCACAAACAACGGGATAACTAGAACAAGAGCGCTAACAACAAAAAACTTTACTGCCCAGTTCCACTCGAGGGTGTGACTGGCACTGCTGTCGACAGTCAACAATCGACGTCCTGAAATGCATCAGCAAAAGGCGGCAACGGTCGAGCAGCAAAAGCAGGAGCAGCAAAAAATGGCTGCCTGGCTGAGTGACCAGGACATCAGCGCGAAATATGAGACTTTAGGGGCCAAAAAGGCCAGAGAGCCCCAAAGTAGTTCGTATCCCACGGGTGCAATAGACTTTCACGACTTTAATTGTCTTATGAAATCATCAAAATAATATTAAGCAAATAAAAACAGCGAGAACATCAAATTATTTCACCCTTCACAAGCAGCGCTAAACTCGAGCCTTGAAGAGCAAGCACTTGAGCATTCTACGAGTTGTTGTCTAGTCGCAACTTACCTCAAGTGCGAGCGTAATATTTAAACTTTAAATATTGCTCGCAGGGTAGCAGTCAACGCCGATTTAAAGTCTTTGCCAACTGCCTTAAAAGGCGCTTTCAGTTAGCTGCTGAATTGAGGTTGACTTTTATGCGGTGATGCTGATGCATTAGATGAAATGCCGCGGGGTAACCTCGTTTCTGAGTCATAAAATAAAAGTGAGTGCACCGGGTTCTAAAGCCTTTTCGCGAACAATCGAATTATAATTTGTATGACTGTCGACGCCCCAGACAGTGGCAGACAATAGCAATGGAGGCGGTTACATTTAAAGTAAATTCTTTTCGTGTTTTGTTTTGAGCGATGCCGCAACGCCTGCGGCTATGCAACACACAAAATGGTGCATATTTCATGCAACACACTTACAGCGAGGGGTTGGCCTAATGGACACGTGTGATATGTCCCTGCTCTTGTGTGTGTGTGTTCTCAGCCTGCTGGCCACGAAAACAATTTGCAAATTGCTGGCCGAAAATGGCGCCACACTCACCTAACGCCATCAATTCAATAGCAATTACAAAAAGGGTGTAACACTCGGTCGTTGCACAAAAACAATAAGCAACAACTTTAACGGGTGGTCGCTTTTGATCATTATCAGGTTTTTGTGCTTTCTGGACAGCAGCGGTAGGAACAGGAGCAGCACTTCGTCTGTCTGCAAGTGACTCTCACATGACTTTTGTGGCCGTCTTCTGCGGCCGGGCATTTGCGAGTGTTTTAAGGTCGAATGCACAAACACAATGGCTGGGCAGAGCACGAGTCGAGAGCGACGTATATAGAGTACGTATGTATATGTATGCAGGAAGAGTCCTGATTCAAAGCAGCAGCAGAACGACACCTGCCTATCCGACATTGTTTGGCCAAGAAGGAGGAAAGCAAAAGCAACAGTAACAGCAAAACCAAAAGCAGAGCGCCCTTTTCGCCTACTTTACCATAAAACTAGTTGGCAACACGGACGGGCGCCGCTGGCCTCGGCCGTTGGCCCTTACTGGCGGCAAGCTCTTATTATTACGGCTACTATTATTATTTTGTGCGCCGTTTTTCTGCGCTCTGCTATTGCCTGAGCACAGGAAGCGTGTGTCGTCATATAGGCGCGCCAGCCAGACGCCTAAAAGTATGCCTCAGCGTTTAGTGGCAATATCAGCAAAAACACGCAAACGGGGCAACGGGATAACAGTGCACATGGGGGCGGCAGATGGAATTGGGAAGGGGATGGGTAGGTGGGTACTCGCGTTGCATGTTGTCGCAGGCTTTTCCAGCGCCAGCAACCAAAGTAAACAAAAGAAAAGCGATATTTTTGTTCCTCACTCACTCTCTCTCCTTCTCCTCTTTTACTCTTTAGTGGCCGCAAAGCATTCGTTGACACGAGAAATTGCATGCAACCGAAACTTACAGCTGACAGACTACGTTTACACGTTTTTTTGTGTGTGTGTGTTGCCAACTGTGGCACTTTTCCCCAGAAACAACCAGAACAACAACAACGGCAATAATCGCTGAAGGTTATTGTGGCAAATTGTGTTTTTGCATGAAAACTTTAAGCTGCTTAAACCTTAGTCCGCAAAGCACAACAAACAATTTTCTTTTCGCCACGTCTCGGCTGTCTCCACATGTTTATGGCTAGAAGGGTATTCAGATCTAATATCTTACTTTAACCGTCGCAATCGTTTCGGCATTGCCTTTAAGCTCGAGCAGTGATAAATCCGCTTTAAAAATTAACGAAAATTCGAATTTCAATGCAAAATTGCGCACACTGTCTCGACACCTTTTTTTGCGAATAATTAGATTTACTTAAGCGATCCATATGTCATGCATTTATCATGTTATTCACTCGTATTTCTCAGAATTCCGACTAACATCTGCCACTGCACTTTGTTTCGATTTCCATTTGCAGTTGCAGTTTGCAGTTTGCAGTTTGCAGTTTGCAGTTAGCAGTTTGCAATTTGAAATGAAAAACCTGACAATGAAGCAGTCATTTAGCACTTTGTGTTAATAGTGGCTGGGTCAATGACCTCACATGACTCATGTGTGTGTGTGAGTGTTTGAGTGTGTGCACATACTGTACATGGCGACTAAGTTTCATTAAAGCCACGCTTATAATTTATTCTAATGGTTTTTCGCTGTGCTGCCAACTGCCAACTGGCAACTGGCAACTGCCAACTCGCTGTTGCCATTCGCCATTGGACACCATTTGCCGGTCGCCGGCTACTTCGGATTACGTAAGTAAAGCTGGCTAAAAAAGCGGACACCAGTTTTGCAGTTTTGTTTTGCCTATGGTTTCGGCCACAGACTCATATACCTGCAGGCAGAGAATGATTTGTTGGCACTGCAGATCAACACAAAAGTTGTTGCGACCATGTCCATGGTTTTCGCCGTTTCGCCATTTCGCCTTTGATTGATGTTAACCAGTTCTTGAGCCTTATGCAAGCCACCGATCACATAAGATCCAATTTAGAGTGTCCCTGCAGAATGTGCATTGATTTCTTGCGCAATTTCCAATTTCGATTAACAATCTTTTAATTGAATTTTTGGCCCGTACATAATTGGGGTCATGTTCACAACATATGTATTTAAATATTTGATTTTCTTTTCCACTGGCTTGTAAAATAAACATGATCATGAATATAGCGTGGTAAATTTTTGAAGCTCATCACAAACAGATGTATGCATGTCTGCCTACTTCTGTATATTGCATTCCAGCATTTGCATAACTCTATTATACTATTTCGAAAACAAAAAAAAAAAAAAAAAAAAAATCAGAAAAAAAATGTGTGTTTACACCAAGCGCGCATCAAACTAAGTTTTCAGCATATTGTACATGGCTGAATTTGTTCAATGCTGCTCGAATCTAACCGGTTTCAACTTTGGTTCCAGTTGCTTAGTTTACCCAGCGCGTTTGTTTTGTTTTGTTTTGCCGCTGATGTGTGTATAAGTATTTTTGAAAGCGCATTTTTGTACCCAGCCCCCCGTAGTTTGCGGGGTATAATATACATATATGCACAGGCAATAGACAAATATAGTAAGCACGTGCATATATATATTTTTAATGAATTACATTTACTTTCTTAATTGCCAGCATTCGCTTTAAGTTGTTTGCTTAGATTTATATAGTAATTAGCAATCCAGTGATATATCTGTCAGTGAGATCACTCGCTTAGAGTATACTCAAGTCGAGCATCGAATCGCGTGCTGTGTTGTCACTTGTTATAAATAGCGTGATGCATAAATCACTATCAAAGTTAATTCAATTTCTCACACAAACAAACTGGGTTACAGATACAGATACATTTACAAATACAAATACAGCTGCAGATACACACTCATAGAAGCATCTACAACAGCATCTGGCCCATTCATTCAATTCAGTAGACCAAGTCAAGCCAAGCCAAGCCAACTTGCAATAGTTGCCGGCTTTTGGCGCACCCCAGCGAAACAAGTTTTTTGTTTATAAACAGTTTTTTTGCTACCTCTGCCTGAGTGTTGTTGTTGTTTTTATTGTTTTTTGTTTTTCTGTTGTTTTTTTTTGCTCTTTTGTTGTTTCTTTACTTATAAACAAGCAGCGTCAGCCGCGTCACAGAACAAATGACATAATTTGATATTCAAATTCCAAGACAAACAAATTTTAATTTTAAAAGAAAACGAAATTGAATTTCAATTTCAACTACCTGCCTCCAGTTGACTGAATGACTGTCAGTCTGACAATTCGACGACTCGAAGAGTCGACGACTTGAAGACTTTTTGTCGACTTCGACGTCGACTTCGCCTGCCACAACAATATGCTAATTTTAATACGACTGCGAAAGGTTTTTGGGGTGCTGATATCATAAACGAAGGGGAGGAGCTGTCTTCCCCCCTTTCGGCCGCAGCTTCTTCTTCACCTTGTATTATTATATAATTTCGAATGCTTATGCATAATTTTGTTAAACTTTTCGAGCTGAAATGGAAATCAGTATGAATAGCTTTAACTGTCTATAAATATGTGTGAATACGTCTATCTATAGCCGATGATGTCATAAAAATACATACGTATTTCTAAAGCTATCGCATTCCTCAGCTTAAAATGATATTGTTCTACATAGTGATCTATACCAGAGATATCGGGCCACTATCAGTTTTGATATGTCTTTAATGAAAGACCAATGCTTGTTTAAGTACAAACAGATAACGAATGTATGAGCAACTTTAATATAACAACTGATACCCATATACACATCCTCACGTTGTTTGTTCTAAACGAGCAGTACAATACAAAAAGCTTACTAATTCAATTTGCATACTGAACCTATGAGTAGACACACTCGTATTTTAATAAGCCATATGAATACGAGTACTCGAATGCATTTCCATACATACTATATATGCCATGTAAACAACTTTTTGCGTGAGAATGCAAATGTGACTACAGTAAATAGCTGATTCATTGAATAGCCCTCATCAATTGTATTCTGAGTTCACACAGCAATTATAAATCCACTGCCAAACAAATACAACTACAGCTCGAGCTCCAGCTACAGCTACAGCTATAGCTATATAGCAGCGACTACAGTCAAAGCAGACGCATTCCATAAAACAGCTGAGGGAAATGATGATAATGAAGTTGATGATTCAATGGGCGCCGCGTCGAGACGTCGCCATAAGGCGTGACTAAGGCACGAGTTTGTAGAATTCTTCTCTTAAATGACTATATATGCAGGTCTCGGTTGGCAGTGCATCATTTATGAATGAAATTCCATCAAATTGTATTCTACAAATTGACTCAGCCGGCCATCTGTTCAAGATACTACAATCATGTTTACTTCTGTGTGGACATAAGTATTAATAACGATTAAAAAAACAAAACTACTGTGCACATGTGCATATTAGATTTTAGCATTATGCTTCAGCAGCTGTGTTTTTTCATCGGTTGAAATCGGCTGCTTGCAAAAGTGGCCATCTAAAAAGGCTTGATGTGTTGAGAATCGATTAGTTATAGTCAGCATTCCATGTGCCTCTTTGCAAAAGTAAACATATTTTCTTATTCGTTTATGGATTAGAATCAACAGCTGAGTAGATAGAAACATTCATACTCAGATACTGGCCCGTATACCGATCTTTATACCAAACGGTTGAGATATTTTTGCCAGAGTGGTTTTACTTGTTTGTGTTTATTTATTTGGCCCCAAGACTGTTTTGTTCACGTATGGCGTTGGATTTTTGTGGCCCAAGGCCTGTGCAACTTTTATACAATGCAATTTTGATGTCATCGTTGAAGCCGCATTATATCTTTTGCACCATTTGCGAAGAGGCAATGTATTCTTTTGACCTTTTCATGTTGCAGCTCTAGCTATTTTTCATTCTCAGTCTGGCAACATATGTTCTTCTCTCCTATTGTTGGCTAACAATTGGCAATCACGTAGAACATTTTGTAGTAGACTTATAACCAACCCCCTTTTTATCCCTTGCTCCAAAGAGTTATCATTTAAATTTATATAAATAAGTAAAGTCGAGAATGGCATTTTGTTATCGTCACAGTCAAATGCAAATTCTCACACATGACAGCACAAAATTCATTAAAATTTACAGCACATTGAGCTGTAAAGATTTTTGTTTTAATTAGTCCATTCCTCAAGGCAACTGACAAGGCTGGCAAAGTTATAAGCATCGATTTATTGAACTGAAAATATTATGATAGCTTGCCATTGTCATGCTGCCTTAATTTGCATGCAACAATTCGTCACAATTAAAGTTATTTCCTAAAAATATGTACATACATATATGAATATCTTTTTGAAGTACAAAACAAAGCTATTATGTGGCTGTGGCTAATTAAGACGGAAATTCTGTTATTTGACTGGCAAATAAATACAAGTATGAGACAATGTGTTTGTCAAACCTAAAAGTAACTAAATAAATAGCTCAAATATGCTAAAGCATTTCAACAAATTATGTACTCACATACAAGTATGTACATATATATTCACATTTAAATAAAGCCACAAGCTGTTTCATATACACAGCCACATGAAATTTTCGGGGGTTGTTGGCTGGCTTATAAACTTAAATAGTTGATTCTTCAAACGGGCAGACCGAGCGATAGATAGGACGGTAGTTTCAGAATTTCACATGGTAAGTAAATTATTTGCACATTGCTGGACCAAAATACACATATGCATAGACAGATATTCGGATAGACAGACGCAAAGTGTATAAACATACAGCAAATGTGCAAATTTATTTAGCCTTGATAATTTTCAAATTAAAGATGCTCGTCTGACGCAAGCCTGGAGACCGTTTACTTATATCTATGTGTGTATGTATGTATATCTTTTATATGCCATAGTCATAATATGATAATGGTAAAAAACATCCATCTATATATAGTCGTTTAAGAAAGCACTTGACTGATTCTTTTCATGGCATATAACCATTAGAAATGCGTAAAACGGGGTATTTCTCATAATGTAGTTCGGCATACAACTGTTTATGCTGACTGAACTTAATGTTGTAGTAATTTTCATTGTCGTCGTAAGTGCGAAAAGTTCTAAATTTCAGAAATTAATGACGATGATCTCGATTGGAAAATAGACAGCGGTTCAAGGTTGTATTGGCACAATCTAAGCAAATAATGGTTGTGCTATTTATATTAAAATCAGCTTCCATGGACCAAAAACATTTGTATGAACTGCACACATTCGATGTGTTTATGTTCTCTCACTGGAAACTGATCAAACTCATGTTGCTAGGGCAAAAGATTTATTTTTGTTCGATTGATTTTGCGTGCGAACAAAGAAACGCGAAACAACATTTTAATCTAGATTTCACTCTTGATATCAATCGCTTAAAAGGCGACGTTTGACAGACAGAGCGATAAGCATGCGATTAAAAATAAATTATGTCTTTAAGTAGATTAGTTTGTATACAATTTCAATATTGCTACACAAGCGATTAGGTCACGCATACGATTCCAAATAATTAATCTGCATGCTAGCGAAGATTGACAGAGGGTGGGTGGGAAACCGGGAGTGTTTTGCAAGTTATATTACTTGGGTTAACTTGAGTCTCTTGCAGTCTCAGCTTGTTGTTGCTGTGTTCTGTGTGTGCATTGTCTGTTCTCGAATGATGTCATTGCAAATTGAATTTACTCAGTTCAAACGGAATTCATTCAACTGTATCTTGTTGCCCAGGGATTTGTTTTTGCTACACTCTGCACTTTACGTTTTTACTACCCAATTTTTTTATAGTCTTTGCATAGTTATGTCTTCGGATGGTTTGTATGGCTCTCAGGACGCTGTCTGGCAGTCCGACTGTCTGACTGTGCGACATTGTGACTCCGTCCAGCTCATAAAAAGGTAATAAAATTTTTGTTTACCTTGGTAATAGGAAGTGAAAAGCACACATTTGAATATATTGTATGGAACATATTCTAGTCGTACTCTATATATACATATATATATATATATATATATATATATATATATATATTCTTGTTGTCGCAAACTTGAGTGGCTCGGCTCGGCAAACTTTATTTGCCAAACGAAGCAAAAGAACGTGGCTAAAACGGCTTTCCACAAGAAGAAGACGAAGAGGAGGTAAATATCAGGATAATCACAATGCCGCTGGAACTTCACTTGCCTTTTGTTGGAGGGCACAGGAAATTGATTTTTTTTCCTGCTTCTTCTTCGCCGTCGTGGTTTGGCCTTCTCTTTGGCTTGTTGTCACACAGAATTTATCGATGATAGGTTTGCTCCACGTGCATATTTATCTTTATGCAGGTTTATGCCTCGGCAATAAACTGATTGGGTCGGGGGAGGGTGCTTCATAATTGCAGCTCCCTGCATATAAATAAAGTAAGCGTCCTAGTTATCCTTAATATATTGCGTAACTTTTGAAATTGAAATTTGCTGTGCTCTAGAGCTTGCAAATCATTTGCCGAGATGGTATGCTTTGCATAAGCACTAAAAGAACTTTGTTGTCTTTTATAGTTGGCCAATGCGTTTTGAAATCTAGACAAGAAATAAGCACACTCTTCAAACCGTTTCGTGCTTTGAATTAATTCGATCTCATTTGAAAATAGTTTCTGTACGCTAGCTAACCTATTTAAATTCTAATTATCGTTTCCCACTTTTGCTTTTAAGCTACATTTGGGCAGCATATGCAACGAATTTATTATTGATTTTTAGTAACACATACAATTGCCACTTGCTCACGCCGTTAACAATTTTCGCAGCACACTTTAGTGCGCGATCAAGCGCAACTAACTCGCCGGAGTGCGATGGCGATGCACACGAACTTTCACCTTTAGCGTTTGGCCTATTTTTAGTGTAGTGGAGCAGCAGCAGCAGTAGCAGAAGCTTCTTCGACATGGGCGCTGGTGCTCTCTTAGTGCTAATATGTGTCTAATACAGCGTATTAATTTATTTAAATTCGCCCCCTACGCTGAGCAGACGCCAACATGCAGATGTGTCAGCATCCTGTACTGAACTTTAGTATATGCTGTAACCTCGCTAAACAGCACACGAAGCATCATACAGGACCCGCTGAAGCCATTACAACGTTCAATGACACGGCAAAGTGCGCGCCGTGGCAACTTTTTCCAAGCCGTCAGACAAGCTCTCCACATGTGGCTGGTTCTTCTGCCTCTTCTTGCTCTTCCGTTCACTGCTCACTGCTCTGCTATCTATGCCCCGATGATTACAGCAGCCATCAGTGTTGGCTTCGTGCCGTTTGATACAACACAGCCCAGCACAGCACAGCACAGCAAAGCACAGACACTGTGGGGAGCCAAGCACGGTACAAGGTAGAAGGCACAGACAGCATCCATCGGCATCCATCGCGCCATCCCTTCGCCTTCATACCGTTCTAATAGCTTCTAATGCATGTAATGTCAGCTCACGTCAGTTTCCGCCATGCTTCCTTGCCGTTCTGAGGTTTCTCACTCACTCGCTAAAGCTCTTTTACCTGTGCATCGCGTCGCGCTCTTTAAGCTTCAACAAAATGGAGCGATTGGAGCTTCAATTTATTGATTGTCTATTGTGATGGCAAAGAATAAATATATTTTCCGATTAAAGGGTTACCAGTTTATACCATTTGTCGACTTTGTTTATTATTATAATTTGCATGGCGAATCTATAATTTAAAATCTTGTAGTTTACAATAGATAGAATTAGCTCACCATTACATTCAATATAAATTGCTTGCTACCCAGATCAATAACAAGATCGCATACCTTTTGCGCCGTAGTTAATATTTAAATTAGCCAAGTTCTATTAAATACTGTGCATAATGTAGGACACTTGAAATGGCGTCAGGGGAGTTTCGTTCAATTTCTGCTTCTGCACTACATAGTTTTCACAGAATTCACAAGTACACGTCGCACTTAATTAACTATTCCGAAATGCTTTAAAAATTAGTCGTCCTGAATGATAAGAACAACAACAAACAGGAGCGTTAAATAGGCCGGACAGGCTGTGGCAACTGGCAAACTGGCAACTTTGCATATCGTTAGCGAAAATGGGCTTCATTCAGCCTTACAACCTTAGGTCGACTGGCCACAGCGACAAACACCGAACACCGAACACCCAACAGCAACAACAACACCACTAAAACAGAGCAGCCCTTTCCATTGCTTAAGCAGCGGAGCGTATTATAAACGCCCTTTGATAAAAAACAGACCGTAGTCGAATGTTGTACGCCGCACGGCCGGAACTTGGCTGGGCGTGGAGCGCTGTGGTGTGGGGTGGTGTGCGGGTGGTTGCTTAGGGGTCGGTAATTTTTTCGAGCTCATCTTGTTTCCTCGTCCTTGACTTGTTGTAAGGGCCATTCTTCATTTGACTTTCAAATAATAAAGCATATTTTTGGAGCATTGAAGCCGCATGAAAAAGGTAGCTGTAAAATTTGTGGGTTATTTGTTGAAAATACATTTCCCACATTTTATTTTTGACTTTCTTTCGTTGCGTTGCTTTGCGTTGTGTTCCGTTTCGTTTCGTTTCGGGCTTTCGGTATTCTTGTTGTTGTTGTTGTCGGTTGTTTGTTTGTATTATATGTTTTCGGTACTAGCTTTTATATTCTTTTGGTGAAAATATGGGTTTCGAGTTTTTGGCATTTGATACGACACAGGTTGTGGTTCAGGTTTTTGTTCTTTGTTGCTCCGCAACAGTGCAAAAATGCCAATTTTATGCATGAGGAAATATTTAACAAAAAGAAAAAAAAACACAAACGAGAAGAAAAATATAAAAATATTTCATTTAAATGTAAATTTGTGCCGTCGGTAGGCATGTCACATGTCACCCAGGTTAGAGAGAAGAAGGCACGGCCTCTCTCCTCATTTGTACATTTATCTTATTTCTGTATCGCCACAGCTTCTAGTTAAGAATTATGAGTTGTGTGTCCTCCGCTGCCCCGTGACACACCGGGGTGCTGTCGCACATGATTGAAGGAGACACCATGGAGGCTAGCAATCAGAGCACCACAGTGATCACCATGTCTGCTATCTGCTGTCTGCTGGTGGTGTATATCGTTTGTCATCAAATTAGTTTACATTTTCTGTGCACCTTCTCGTGGCTTGCCTCCCCGTTGTTGGTTTGTCCCCTGCACAAATTAGTTGCTGAATTTTTTATGCTTTTCCAGCAGCAGCAGAATGTTTGCCACATTGTACAATACATCTTCCTCAAGTCACGGCATAACACATAGTAAGGGAGTTCGGGGTGCTGCTGCTTCACCTGGCGACCCAGAAAATGAAAATTGATGCGAGTCGTGAGATTTTTCACGCCGCATTGTCAAGTATGTTGATTCGATTAAGAAGTGGTGCGGTGGGTGGATGGAACAAGCTGCCTGCCCCATTCATGTCTGTGGTGCACTGGAGGCCGAGTACTCAAGTACTCTCCATTTCCAGAGCCGAGAGTGTGTGGCCTAGAAACCCATTTCAAGTGCGATTGCAGATTGCATGTGGCAATTTTGCAGCAGCTTCATAATTGCCGGCAACATTATTTACTATAAATGTATACCATATAGATGAGGCATGTGTAATGATCGTTATTATTTGTATTATTTGCTGCACTTGAAAACTTACTATTGCGAATTCCAATGCGAGGAGCACGCGAGCTAAGGGAAATTAAAATTTCCGTTTCTGTGGCCTCGTGTGAAACTGAAATCGAAATGATAATTGCGAAAATATTTGCAAGCCATCCGTTGTCTGCTGTTGTTCGTTGTTGTCCGTTGTTGTGTGGGCCATTTGGCAATCATCGCTGTCTCTGTCGCTGCCACCTATGAGATGAGTTCTTGTGACCTGCTGAAATGCCGGCAAAGGCGGCAAAAGGCCGCAAAAGACTGCACGCAACGAGTATGTATTGTAGATGGACTGGGTGCTATTATAAGTAATTGCATTGTGCTGGGCTTTTGTCATCTTTAATAGTCTCGGTAGCAGCAGCAGCAGCAGAAGCAGCTGTCCACTCGTCTCGTCTCATGCGCTCGTTGTTAATAAGTTACTGCATCTCAAGTGCGTCATCTCTTTGGAGCCGCGCGGTCGTTAAGAAGGATATCCGCTCGTTCGCTGCAGCTTATTTATAAAGTATTTCGATCCGAAGAAGCTAGTGCCATTGGTATGCGGACATCATAATTACGTTTCGCTTTATTAAGCAGTAAAATTTCATTTTCATGGCATGCGTGTACGAGTATTTCTCAATTTATTGCCCGACTGTCTCAAGTGTCTGTCGCTGTACAGTTCTTTTCAGCCAGCTAATAGTTTGTATTTGTGTTTGCCACTTATTAAAAAACTCAAACATATATGGCAAGCACTCTCAATATGCCATTAAAATTGGCAATTAATATTTCTCAGACTTTGTTTAATTTCATTACAAATGATTTCTCCAATCTTGATAATGGAAGTTGTTTTCATCTCATTATTGAGAAGTTTGTTAATACGCCAAGTGGCTTTTTCAAGTTGGCATCTCGAATTTTTGCAACAAAATTTCATATTAAATTTCATTTTGCCCGCCACATGACTGTCTATCCAATTTATCATTATATTTTCGCATTTGTTTGCACGGCACCGCAAATATTTCAACTCGTCGAGTGCCAGAGTAAAAGGCTCCCAATGCAAATTCGTTTTGGAAATACATATTTGTTGTGGCTGGGCGCTTGTAATGGAATAAGACGAGCGCCGCAAACGCATATTTATACTCTGTACGGTGGTCGAGTGTGGCTTAAACGGTTTCAGTTGGCATCATCGAGGTACACTCGCTGCGGGGTCATAGCTGGTATTGAGGTATCTTCGATTCGGCCATTGCGTTCAGTTGCCCTTCATTGAGCACACGCATCGGTTCACTTGAATGGAAACGCGACTTGGTATTGCATTGAATGCATTTCGCTAGCATGCCATAAACGCTTTGACGCCATCGATCAACACAGCAACGTTGAGTACTCCGGCGTTAGCTTGCATCTGCATCTGCATTTGTATCTGTATCTGCAGCTGTAAATGTAACTGTCTGTGTCTGTTGTTAGTGTACACTGTGGATGGAACGCTCGTCTGATTGATGGCTGCTGTAGATTCCCTTCATCCTTTAAGACTCGCTGCGCTTCAGTTGGCACCTTAAGTGCTTTTCGATTTGTGATCTGTGGCTCTTTGACTCGCTTGCACTGCACCCTCTCCAAATACTATTGTTGCTTATTGTTATTGTGTTGCTGTTTATGAATTAAAGTGTTTAAGTTGTTTGTTGTGCCTATTGCATAATTAACATTTGAATATTGCAATTGTAATTATTTTGTTGTATGTTGGTTTGTTCGTTGCGTGAGCAGGTTTGTGGTGCGGGGCTGTAATCCCATTTGTAAACTCAACGCATTATTAATATATGCAATTTGGCGTAATAGGCAAAGCGAGCGGAAATATGAATAAATAATAAATATTATTTTCATTAGTGCTCACTAATATTGTAACAGTAAACGTTGCAGACGCAAATTTATGAAAATACCAATTTGGGCTTTTTGAATATATTTTTGTGCATGTTTTTTTATTATTTATAATATTGTTACCCTGTAACCGAGTACGTATTTTGTTTATTAAATGTTTGATCAGCCTATCTTCTATGGGGTATATAAAAGCACTCTGCATGCCTGGCTTTAAATATTCCGATACTAATCCACTAAAGTGACGGTGGGAGTCGGCATTTTAAAATTCCAAACGCCTACGAAAAAGGGTCGGGGAACTGACAGCACTGCCGTTGGATATCGAAGGAAAATGAAACGAGACAAAGGAAGATGCACTCGTAGTTATATCGTTATATGTACATGTGAGAGAGTGTCTGTGTGTATCTGTGTGTGTATGCGTTTGTATCTTGATGAACAGATAGAGACCAGGCATTGTGTTGGCCCCTGTTTAATTTAAATGTTCTCTGCTTAAAGGTCGTCCAAAGAGTGGGCAGCAGTAGGGAAGTTGGCCAGCCGATATGGCAGCTTAAGTACGTGCCTGGACCGAGGCTTACACCTCCATGTATATGGCTAAGTATATACATATACATATACAAAGCCACTGGCGCTGCCACTTGTCAGAGAGTCGGAGAGCCGAAGGGACAGTCTGACTGTCGTTGAGACAGACAACAACTTTGCCGCGAGCCAGAAATCATGTTTGGAATGCTTAAATGCGTCGTGAAGTCGCAGTCAAGTGCTGAGTGGATGAATTGTGTGGTACCAAGAGAGCAGCCAGTATGAGTGTTTGTCTGTGTAATTGTGAGTATGGGGGCAGCATTAGACATACCTCTCTTTCTACAATATTTCTATTACCCCCTCCATGCCCTTGCGTAGGCGTTTTACGAATATTAGTTGGCATAGCATAGCAGTCAATAAAGTTGAACGAACTTCGGCCATTTCTTTGCATTTCAATTCATCAATACATTTATTATCGGTGCTATTCTCAAACGTTTGTCATTTCCAACAATTTTTATATGAATAATTATGTAGATATGTATGCACAAAATGCGTTTTGCATATTTATTGGGTGGTGGCGTGGCCGTATCTCCTTTGTACGCTGCTTTTAATTATGGCCAGCTTTTCAATTATGACGGCATTTTATGGCCATGCCCAGCTACATGTGCTGCATGATGGTATTTATTCAATTGTTTGCCCAGTTTGCTTTGTTTAATTGTTCAAACCGGGCGACGGACGCAACATGCACTTCAAAAATATTGTTCGAGAACTTGTTGGATGTATGCCATATCAATTGGTATAGCATAAACCACTAGGCAATAAATAATGTTTACAAATTTTTGGCAAATAATTTTCCCTTTAAGCCGCACGATGATCATATGATTATTTGTAATAAATCAAAATTATTTGTGTTTTTGCAATTTTACTAATCGAATTTTCGTTTTATTTGCAGGTAATTGAAATATTGGGACTGCAAAAACTAAAAAGGAAGAAGCAGTAACTATATTTTTTTTTTATATGTTTTACAAAATTTGTTTGCCTTTGAAATTGAATTTGATAAGCACGAAATAGCGTTTTCGTGTTCAAAATCTTTCTACCGAGAAAACAATTGGTTTCACACTGCGATTCTAGTAACAAACTGCATATTGTGCTTTTCAAATACTGTGCTTCTTTTCGCATATCCAAGCTAATGTACAGATACATTGCATGAATGGAATTAAGGAAAGTTGTTGCCACTTTTAGACAGTACTACGATGAAACTTAACTTGCGATTGTTGTGTATTTTTCTCGCTCGTAGCGTATACATTATATACGAGTACGCTGCTTGTTTGCGCCCATTGCTGTTAATATAAAATTCGATGTCAGACGAAACACACATACTCACGCACACACACACACATGAGCGTATAGAAAAAGCTACCCTCTCAGTCATGTACAAAGGCAACAAACTGAATGAAAAGTTGTAGTAATGCCTTTACAATGATTACGGCTGCCTGCAGCAGCGGCGGCGGCAACTGCAGCAGCCACAACAAATACAGTTGCAACAACACAGCCGAGTGGCAAGTACAACAATAATGGGGAACTAGTGCAACAACAACAATCAACAGTCGACGAGCTGCCAACTGGCAGCGGTTCCAACTTTTCAAATAAACTTCATGCGGCTGTGATCCGCGTGCAGCCTGCATGCAAGAGGCAAAAGCAGACGGGGCAGCAGGCAGCCTGAGAGAAAGAGAGAGGGGTCTGTAGCTGTCGGTTCTGTATTCTGTGGCACACCACGACTCCTTCTTTCTCGTCACATCGGCTCTTATTTTGTGCTCGATTGTGCGTTCATTGCACCCAGAAGCTGCAGTTGCCGCTCCGATCTGCACAGGTTTATTGCCGCAGGATATTAAAAATGAAGCAGGCGCGTCATTACGCATACGACAACGCTATGACAATGATGATGAGATCTGCACACAGTTTAACCTTAAAGCACACAATTGTCATCGACAATTAGCTTGTGAATATCTTGAAAAAGCGAAAGTACTTAGAAACTTATATAGGCGGAAAAGTTTCCTACACCACGAAGAGAGGAAAATATTTTTATTAATTTAATTTGACTTTAGCTCTTATGTGCTCTCATATTTGACAGTTACATGGTTACATAAGAAAAACATTTAATTATGTCAGAACCAAATTGTTTAAATTTTAGGGGTTGGAGTAAAAGTCTTTGTATCTATGCTGCATTTTAATTAATAAGTTCTTAGTTAAGACTAATTTACCGTTGTGCACAATGTTTATGGAAAACTTTACTGCCATAGAATTATGAGCTTTAAAGAGCGTCCAGCTCTTTAAATGCAAAATGCAGGGAAATGAAAACCACATTTTGATATAAAGGCATTCGCAGCCGCACCCCAGCCGCAGCCACAGTCACAGTCACAGCCACAGCCGCAGTCACAGCAACAGTCACAGCCGCATATAGTACACAACAGACAAAGCCGTGGAAAACTGCCTAGACCAACTACCTGCCCAGTCTGCGATGCGCTCTCTATCTATCCTTACTCACTGTCTCTCCGTGTGTTTGTCTGGGGTTTGCTGTGAGTGTTTCTCTGTGTGTGTGGTAGAGGCAGAGGCGTATGCCTTGAAGAGTTTTGCAGTGCTTTCTGAAGCATATACACACGCACACACACACACAGGCATTGTGTTCTTTTACCCCATGCAAACTGCATACAAATGTAACGGCAGCGACAGGCTGCTGCTTCTGCTGCTGCTGCATGCAGCATGCTGCATGTTTGTGTTCATGGCAAATCCCTGCGCTCTAAAAAATTTATAAGTACGTCGCACATACATTCACATGGCGCGCACACACATCCACATATACACACATGACACACACATACACGCTGTGAGTGTGCATGGCATGTTTCCTCTTTGCATTTGTGAAAACTTTTGTAAAATGACAAAAATATGCCCATTAAAATGAGCAAATGTTGGAATTTATGTACATTAGAATAGGCGGCACACACACACACACAAACACTGTGAGTGAAAGCATATCTCTCATAAGGGATGCTCTTTTATTTGCCTTAGGGGGCTGAGGGTGCTGAAGCTTTTACGCTGCGCTTTTTTGCAGTGCTACGCCATCGCCCATTCAGCCAAAACTCATTCATCATCATGCTCTGCATGTGCCGCCTCTGAATGAAGAACAGGATGAAGCGACAGCGATAGACAGAGAGAGAGAGAGCGAGACACAGAGAGAGAGAGAGAAAGGAAGAGAGAGAGATGGCGAGAATGCGAAATACAAGGGCGAAAAGAAAGAAAATCTTTATGTATTAGGCTTGTGCATTTGTCAGTCACAGAGTAAACTATTAGCGTGGCCTTAATCAGATTAGACGGCCGCTTTAATGCCTGGTAATTCCGCCAGCTCAGTCGAGTTCGATGAGCTGCCGATGCCATGCCACAAAACCTTGCCTCGAGCAGTTGAGTTTGGCAAAAACTTTACTGGGATTATGAAAGTGCCAGTAGTACAAAAGTTTTTCAATTCTACGAGTAGTACAAATATTTTGAGATGAAACTCTCGTACTGCAATTAAATGGGCTGCGTGACCAACAAGATGTTAAACAAGTCTAAGGATAAACTCAATATTTATGTTCCTATGTATGCATAGATAACTAATTTTGAATTTATATACTTCACTTGTGCACTTCTGGTCTATATTCGTATTCTTAAAGAAAAACGTTACAATTTTTCTTTATAAAGATGGCTAAAGTTACAAAACGATAACAACACACAAATTGTTCTTGAAAATATTTGTTGGCAACTAAAGTTTATGAGTGGGTTTGTTTACGTGTTAGAACATTGGCAACGAAAGCAACAACAACAACAACAACATAAAAAAAGCGACACTCTTCAAAGATGACATCTTTTTATGTGTCTGTAACAAGCTGTGAAAATATTTCCACACTTTTCTTCATTTGTTTGACCATTTGACACTCGCGACTGTCACTTGCCGTCGTCTCCTTCCTATTTTGGGATGTTTTCTATTTTCAACTTTCCGTTTTTTTTATTATTATTTTCTTGGGACTTTATTCTTTTTGTTGTTTGTCTTCTTGTTAGCTTTGGCGCCTATAAATTGATGTGGTTTTTGTTGTAGTTGTTGGCTATTGTTCGCAAAGCCATACCTTGTAATCGATTTTCATGGTAGCTACATTAAGTTTTGCGCCACACGCAAGTTTAAACCTATTTCTTCAATAAATTTTGAAATTGTGTTTGTCAATTAAAACTTAAATAAATTGCAAAACCATTTCTTAAATGGAATATGAATCTCTTTATGATATCCTTTATATTCATTGTTAATAAATTCAAAACATTTAAATTTAAAAGCACATATCAATTCGCATAAAAACATTTAAAATTAATTGCTGTGCTGGAGTCGACATTGATATGTGCAATTTAAATGCATTTGAAATAATTGTTTGCATCCTTTCAACTCTTTCAGATCATTAAAAATTTGTAATTGGTAAATTTACACTCAAAACATAACAATAGGAAATATGAGAGTAGCAATGCAACTAAAATAATTTTCGTGGCATTGCCTTTTAGCACTTTTCAACATAGAATGAATCGTTGTGCCAATTAAAAAGTTATAACATTGGCTGCATTATATTCCAATTGAATTTTCATGTGAAATTTTCATCATGTAGCTTTGCAGCTAAAAAAACAGAAAGAATGTATTTGTAAAATATCTTCATTAGTTTGCCGTAAGGCAATTGGCATTTAAAGGACTTTGTGTGTAATCACAAAATTGACATTAATAATGCAGACCTTAGCTACTCCTTGATTGTCAGGTCAATAAATCAAAATCAAGCTGTGAAGTCAAGTGAAACAAAAGACAGCAGAAACAGCAACAACAGCAGAAGCACCAACAACGAGAATGTTCGCTCTCATTCATGTTTTTTAATGAAAACGATTCAAGTTGGTTTTGTACAATTTATTACTTCAGCCAATGTCAGTTGGGTAGCAGACAAATTCAGACATAAATAAATCCACGCTACACAGATAGCGGCTCAATGATTGCCTCTGATATAGGTCGCAGCTGTGTTGGAGGCTGTCTGCCAAAAAGCTGTCAAAAGTCCGCTTTGATAAGCACACACACACCCAGACACACTCAAAGAGTCTCATCCAGATACTTGGAAGCTTGTAAGCTGAGTTGTTGCCACGAGTTTTCATTATTTGGCCTTGGAAGGCAGTTGCCAAGTAATGTCCATCGCCCAGAGCCAGTATTTGTCTCTCATGTTAATGATAATTAGTTCGGCTATTGTCAGAGAACGTTTAGTTCACCTTAAATCAGAGGCTACAACCAAGATTTTGTTTTCCGTAGCATGCTTATGTGCGCTGATAAATGATACATAAACAAATGCCTGCTAAATTCAATATGGCGCCATGATTTCACTGTCTGCGTCGCCGTCTATCTTTGTGCTTCTTTGTGTGGCTTGGTGTCTCTGCATGCGTCCTCTAATAGGCTTTGAATGCCGCAAATAAAATATGCACAAGGACGTTTCCTTCCCTATGTCTAACATGTGTGTGTAAACGCTTCCAGCTGCGCTCTATATAATATGTTTGTGATCTTTGTGTCTCGCGGCTATTAAGCGGATTATGGTAAATTCTGTTTGACCAATGTTTAAAAAAATATACAAATAAGCTATGGTTTTAAACATAATCACATTTCAAAAATGTTTTCCACTGGCATAAACAGAATAAATATGGCTCGTTGATAATTACTTTAGCTGTTGTTTAATGTCTTATATGCGTTAAAATATATTTAGCAAGGATTACGCCAATAATAAATACAATAATGTGTACAATTTATTGCTTCAGAGTAAATACATGTGTGCCTTAGCAAATCTACATAAATATAAATTGTACGGCCATTGCGTGCATAATTACTAAAATAATGGATCAATATTTATTTTATAATTAAATTAATTAATATGAATGCTTTTAATATTTTCGTGCCGGAAAAGCTGTTTATTGAATGTCATATGAATATAAGTATTATATAATATATGCATAATTAGCAGAACAATTCATCAAATCCATTCACAATAAGATCTAATATATCTTGGCTAATATAAGTTGCTTGTGCAAACCTTTTAACAGGCAAATTTACATAGCTATTCGAATACATATAGATAATAAAATGGCAATTGCGTTATCATCATCATCGTGCTCATAGTCAGCGTCAACATTTTGAAAGCCCTTAAACCGTTTTGTTCATTACATGCAAGCAAGCATAAAGGGACTTCCTCTCTGCATATACATCCTTCAGCTTATGAAGCTTGTAGAGCCCGACCCGACCCAATGCTGCATTAAATTTTTGGTTGCTTCTGCTGGCTGGCGGCGATTTTTGTTGAAAATTTTGGGCCCACCCACAAATCAGAGCGAACAGAAATTTACGTAGCTACTTAAAAAACTATGCAACGTCGTTTGCCAGAGGGCTAAAAACATGGCTTGAGACTTTGTAAACGTAGCGAGAAGCAAAAGAACCCGCACTGTAATCCAATTCATGAAGTTGCCTCAGCGAAAAGTTCCCGGGGAGTTGTGAAAGAAAACGCAGCCAGCTGTCTGCGCAAATTTGGCGTAAATTTAATTTTCAAATAAACTGCAATGCGCCAGAAGGGCTTTGCCACTTTACCACCCCTCCATCCATCCACCGTCCCCCGTTTTCCATAAGGCAGGAGAGTCTCTAGAAAAAGAAAAAAATATGCTGGGTTAAGGTTTGGAAAAATATTCAATGCATTGCATTTACATCTTGTTATCGCATGATTAATTGTCATTGTCAGTTGTAGAGCACAAGATGAGAAAAGGGCGACTGGAAAGAGAAATTGAATGTTGGTTGCGTGTTACAGGATTGTGTGTTAGTGTGTGTGTGTGTGTGAACTGCATTAGAATGACAAGTCTGGAGAACTTCAAAGGCGAAAAGTTTTACTGATTGGCAGCTGGTGCTGCTGAAGCCGTTGGATGCTCTCAGTTGTCTGTTGGCTGATTAATTTCCGGTTGGCTTGCTAATTCAATGCGGCATTCCTCCTTCAGTAACAATATTTAACGCGCAATTATCGTAGCCAGAACAACAGCAACAACAACAATGCATTAGGCAATTCATAGGCCACGCACGCGTGCACAGCACTCACAAACAAAAAAAAATACACACAAAATACAAAACAATAAAGACAGCAACATAAAACAAATTGGCGCACATTTAACTCACCGAAAAATAAGGTGAGCATTGCAAATTTGTAACTCATTTTGGGCGCAAATTAAGTGTCTGGGGGTTGCCCTGGCGATGCTCTAGGCGGACCTTAAATGTTCAGCGTATAAATTTTCCAATTTAGTTCAGGCAGACGGGTAGGCAGGTAGGCAAAAAGATGGCGTTAGCTTGGTAGGCCATTAAGTAAAAGGACTTCCCTTGCCTACCAAAAAGAAAACCAGCTGAGCGCTATATAAACGCAGTAAATTAGCATTAGACACGGTGGTAATTTTGTTACAAAGTGCGACAACGCACCTTCAGAAATGTTTATTGCGGCCCGTTCCGACTGATGGCTGATTGCCGACTACTATGGCTGCCTGTGGTTAATACTTATCTTTTGTTTTGAGTTGCCAGCCAACTAGATTTTTACCAATTATCTTAAAATTTCCCTTTGGCAGCGTTGGCCACAGAGATTTTAATGTTTTAGCCGACTTACTTTAAATCAGCATTAAAGCAGTTTTAAATTGAAATAATATAGATGGACATTCTGTAGAATAGTCGAAATACGACAATAATTATTGCAGCGGAGACTGAATTCAAAATATTAAGTATTCGCAACCAAAATCAACAATCAATGACAAATGCGTATTTCAACAAAAACGCATGACAATTCGAATCAAACCCCCGCATAAAATCAACAATCAATTTGTAATTAGTGATTTGGATAGGCAGAGATAGAGACAAAAGAAAATAAACAAATTTGCATAAAATCTCGACGCACGTTTTCCTTATAGAACGAAGCTAAATAAACTGCAAACTAAAAACAAACCATATTGTTATAATAGAGCATGTTTTATGCAATGGAAGCAAGCAAAAACAATATATGCAAATAATACTCGCAACAATATTCAGATATGTAATAAAAATGCATAAAGAACTAAATAAAAATGTCAACAAATAAATGTCGTGCAGCAAATAAGAGGTTCGTTCGACATTTTGTTAGTTGCTGACGCCCCGGCTTATGCAACGGTGTTTGCGCCCCATAAAAACAAGTTGTGCATTCTGTAGTTTATGGTAAATCAGATTAGGGCCCCACACACATCAGAGACAGACTCGCATATAGTATAGTACGTTATACATGCTAAACAAAACCAAAGCTCAGTTACAATTTCAATAGCAGATTGTTTTATGCATGGAAACTGGTGTGCAGTTACTCTTATTGTTGATTTGCCAGTTAGATTTATTGCATATTTGATGCGATGCTACAAATTGCCTACATGCCGCAGGCAATTCCAAAAATTGTAACTGTGTTGTGCCCCGTTCTGCGTGTGCAATTTTGCTTTCTAGCCAAAAATTTATTTTCATTTTCTGTGCGCAAATTTTTGGAAAATCATAAAATTTCATTGGGCTTCTTTCATTTCTCTGCCACTCTGAAGTATCACGCATTTGTTAATCAATTGAAAACATTGCATAATGCCAAATGTGACTTTTAAATTACATCATAACTTGCTGATTTCTAGCCAATTATCAGTTGAAAAAAAAACTAAATCAAAACAAATTTCACCAATTTATTTTTTTTATTTTGTATCGATATTTGTTTGCACTTCGAAGCCTTTTAATACCTTGAATTTACAACAAATCGCTTACAATAATTCGCACATGGCACTTCGTCGAGAATAAATTACAGGGACATATTGTAACCGACAACGCACACACACCCCATTCACACACATACACACTTACACATGCACACTCTATTTTGTCGAGAAGCAAAGCGGTAGCCATATGGAAAAAAATGTTGCTGAAAAACAAAGAAGACAAAGAGAAAGCAAGGAGATGGGAAAATAAATGGGGAACCAATCTGCACAGCTGGTTGAGTAAGCTGCAACAGGCGGGCACAAAGAACCCCTAATATCCAAAATTACCTGAATGTACCAGCAGTAACAAATGCCAGTTAACTTTGATGGATAACAAGAAATTATTGAATTCATCGATAATCATTAACATGCAACAGCCTTGAAGACAATAAATAAATTCAGCCTTGTAGTGCGGCAGAGGAAATCAAAAAATCGCAAACAAACTGTAGACCTAATTTACGTCATAACTTTCCAAAAACTTGCTTTCAGAATTATGGCAAAGCAACTACAATATATCAAGCACTACTATACTCTCATAAACGGAGGGATCGACCCTGTGTTATGTGGCATGCACGTTTGCAACATAAATTCGAGGCATGTCGCACTCATGCTGGGACAAATTTACATTCACATGGCTAAAACTCTCAGCTGAAAGTATGTACGTGAGCCACATACATGTGATTATGTGGGGCAGTGAAAATGATGTGGCATCCGCACTCATTGCGTTCCCGCGCGCCGCTTCTAGCCCCACCAAAATGGTCCAACCTCCTTGTTTTTTTCAGCAAATGTTTAGTAGTACATTCCGGTTTGGCTTTTTTGTTGGGTATCACAGTCATAATTGCAGTTAACAAATATCACGCATACGTAACTGTAGCTGCAAAGCGGGCAAGCGAAAGCAATTTGGACAGCCTACTCCTTTTATTTGAGTTGATGAAATTGGAATACGTCCAAAATGAAAATTAAATTCAACAATTTGTGGTCGTTTTCCCCTGTGCAAAAAAATGGGATGGAGCTGCCTGCCTGCCTGCACATAAGAGCAACTGAGTTAACATATAACTCTCATGCACGAGTATACGTTTGTTTTGTGATTGTTGCTGTTGTCTGTGTGGTTGCGTCGTGTTAGTATTGTTTTATGATTGTCTGAGCAATTTGCCATTTCACTGATTGCATTTAGAGTACTGAGTGAAAGTTCTATGAACTGCTCGAACTCACTTTAATTTTTTGCACAGAAAATTGATTTGCGGGTAAAACTCAGTTGGCATTTCGAAATTGAAAATAAACTTGTTCTAGCGACTGGCGTACAGCAAACAACATTTAAAGTCTCCAGCTCACTGTGTTCGACTCAGGCAGTTAGATAGACAAAAGAGGTTGAGGCCACAGAATAGAGAACAGTGCGAAACTTATCAAGCACCCATTTTCAATTACATGGCAGAATAGAGTTTCACACTCGTTGTGTGTTTTGACCACTGTTTGCTGGCATGTAGAATTTGAAATGAATTGTCAAAAAGACTAATTGAACGAATTGTTTCGAGTCGTCATTCGTTTGAACGCAAATGCTTCTGTCGCAAAAAAAGAATTTCATATTCTGGGTCAAAAATGCGTAGGCGTTGTTATTGTTGTCAAGAGAGTGCAGGAGAGGGGGCTAAGAGAGAGAGAGAGAGAGAGAGAGAGAGAGTGAGCACCATGACAACAGTAACGCATTCGTATGCGACGACTGCGGACACTTTTATGGTAATTACCTTTTTACCATGATGTTGGCATTGGAGAAAATTTCATTGTTAGCATGAAGCTCACCTACTGTTTATGTTTCTGTTGTGGCAAAACAAACCACAGCGGGAATTGCCTGCCTGACTGTCTGCCTTGTTGTTGTTACTGTTGGTTTGTTGGCGACGACTTCACATGCAGGCGAGTGCCAAAAATTTGTACAATTTTCAACCGATGCGACCCTAGTGTTTTCCATGTGCAGCGAATGTGAATGCCATATAAATTAAGTGCGGCGACAACTACAGCAGCAACAACTAAAACAGCACCAACAGCAACAGCAGCAGCGGCAATAACAACCGCATGACAGCGGTGCAACGCAAAAAGGTAATTTTGCGAGTGGGAAATTTTTGGCACGAACAACAACAACAGCGAAAATGGCTAACAACAATTACAACAAACGCTGACGGCGGTTTTGCGGCGCTGTTGGTGAACGCAACTGCAACCATTTGACAATTGCTGAGAGTGTCTGATGGGGATTACGTTTAAAGACATTTGAGAATGAGCAGATGACATTTAGCATTCGTTAGAGGACAATTAACTTGTGACCGGAATATTTTGGTTAATTTAAAAAGGGAGGGATATCGCTCGAAAATGACTATGAATTTAATGGTACCTAAATTTACAAAGTTCAATTTCAGCATCGATAACTGCAACATGTGATTTATTATGCAACAAAAAAACAGCTCGTTATTTAACAGTTCGTCTCAAGCTTTTCTTACTAATTACAATACATAATTAATTACTCTAGTTAATCTCAGTCTCTCGAAATGACAAATGCGTCCAAGGAACGCATCCAATTAGCATTAAACTTTTGTAAGAGTTACAGATTTAAAAGTAGATATATAGGGTCAAGGTGAAATCAAAATGACATGCTTTCGCCTAATTATACATTCTTCATTCGACTGGTTTATTTTGCTTTGGTTTTGTCACAGCGTAAATCACAGCCGCAAGTGAATTGTGGGCGCTGAGGGCGGGATAAGAGAGTTGTAAAGCCCATTAACAATTAGGCGGTGTGTTACGTTCCCGTTACGGTTACGACTACGGCTACGGTTACGGTTACGGTTACAGACGGCCGTCCGCCATTTTTTTTTCCAACGCAAACGACAGGAAAAAGCATAGAAAGAAAACCCAAATGATAACCTAATTAAGCTGCTCACCTTTGGCAACTTTTTTTTCTGTTGCTGTTGTTGTTTCCTTTTTATTTTTGGGGCGGCGTTCGTTTAAGGGACAACCGTCGAGTCGAGTCGAGTCGCGTACTTTTGGAATTGAAGCGGCAGCCATTACAATATACTGAAGCTGTCATTACAAGTGAATATAAAAAATGCTCGTCCAACTTACGCAGACGCTTTGATGATGTTGTTCTGGCTCTTGTCAATGGGGCTCCGTCCTAGTTACACAAAGCAGACGAGAAAAACGCCCGAAAGCATAAAACAACAAGCAACACAATTCTGGCACTATATATTGCAGTAGCCCTACAAAATTGCGGTTAAAATGGGCATTAAAGATTAATTTGGCCTTGTTCAGAGTGTTCGGCAATTGCTGCGACAACAACAGCAACAAGACCATCTCTGAATGATGCTCTTCGAATGCATACGCGCTTTTAATTTTCTGTTTATCACTTCTTCCTTTTCAATTTTGGTCGATGACAGAGATAGATAGAACACAGGAGAGAGTGAGATAGAGGGAGAGAGAGAGTGGACAGTGCTTCTGCCATTCAATGGCATTTCGTTAACTTCCGTTTCATTGGCATGAAATTCGAGATTCATACTAGCAATCGCTGTTGGACTCTCACTCGGACTCTGGTTCCGAAATGGACACGGACTAGCACTTGGACTCTATACAATTTTCACTCGCTCTGCGGCTGGTAATTGCTAATATCCGCTTTTAATTAAGCAACTTCCTTTTCAACATTGTGGTGCGGACTGTTAGGTCTGTGTTGTGTTCTGGTCCCTCAGTTGGCTTTTTGCTTTGGGCTTTGGGATTCCTTCCGGTTTTTTCGTTATTCCATTTTGCTTTTTTTTTATATTATGTTTGTTGCTTTTTTTCCTATTTTCAGAAGGGCCTTTTTAGTTATGTACGTGCATATACATATATATTATCTTTTTATATGCTTGGGCCGCCTTTGGGTTCTGACTGGTATATACCATAACAAATAACAAATATAGCGTTGTTGATCCAAAAGAAGAAGCCAGAAAAAAAAAAAAATTCCTGGCAAATAATGAATTATATATACACATTTTTATTTTCTTATAATAACCCCTGTTTTAAAAATTCAAGATTTACCACAAGAACTTTCAGTTTCTAACTATGTTCATGAATTCATCTAAAAGACTATTCCCAAAAAAAAAAAACAAAAACAGCCACTATGTTCAGCAAAAAGAGTTTCAAAATTGCTGTGCACTCGCACTGTGGTTGGTTCTCTCTGTATCAATAGGATTTCACGGAGCATATCAAGTACCCCAGCCTGAGTGCAAGCCATGTCCTATTTGCTGTAAAGTATGCAATGAAAATGTGTGAAACGAGCCGAAGCCAGCATCTGAGCAACTAAAAGCTTTGCTGCTGGTCGAATGAACGTGACAAAAACAACTGACAGCGACCGTTCTGTATTTTTAGCCCCCTCGGTTTGCTTTCCATTATTTTTTTTACAGTCCTGTTCGTTGTGAACGAGGGAAGATATCAGAAAAGCTGTCGCTTTGTTTCCACATTCAATTATAAACACAACAGTAGGATCATCAACCCTAAATAAATATGGCTATTGAGAGGGTAACTATAGAAAATAATTATCAGTTTAATTGGAATACATACATAACTTATGTTTACTTCAACAATAGATATATGACTAATTTTAAACTTGTTTTTTTTTAAGCGAAAACATTTCAATTTCAATTTGGCAACCTGAAAAGTTTTGCGAATGCTATTGAAGTGTTCCAAAAGTTTCTCAATTAAAACTGGTGACTTCAACACGTAGCTAACTGAAAACACAGACACATCAGTGACAGACGAAATCACTTAGCTGTAAATAATTATTAAATTGCTTGATGTCAGCGAAACGTAACCACACACGTCTGGAAATTCTCGTTAATTTTTTGCCAGCACAGAAACAACCAACAAAGCTCAAATTTACAGACATGATATGTCGGCAAATCAAAGCTCCAGAAAGTAGGCTCAATCTCATCTGTGCAATTGCTTTTTAATAGTCCTAAAGCAGCAGACGAAACCATAACATTCGGTACGTCAAGGGCTGCCAAGTTCCCATTTGCCAGTTGCCAGTTGCTGCTGAGGCCTAAGCGGCTTAGCGAAATGGTTTTTGCCGGCCAGTCGCAGTGCCCAAAATGAATGCAAAATGCATGCAACGCCTGCCCAGTTGTGAATAGCCCGAGACACTTAACTACAGAATGGACTACAAAGCAAATACACATTTATTTATGGCTGGCAGATGCAAAGCTTCTGCTGCAGTTACTTTTTGACAGCTTAAAAGTTGAAAGGTGATTTCACCCAGCAATTGTACTATAGTTCTACATATTTTATAGCTGGATCCATATCAGAAATAAGCTATTTATGTAGTCTATTTAACTGAGTTATTCTATTTTTACTTCTTGGCATTTATTTTAATACAATCCCGTAGCTCCCATATAAATTCAGGTTCAATGACCATCAACATTGCATTCTTTGCACATTCATTATCACCAGTTGCATTTGTGCTTCTGTTTCTGGACGAGCGACGCTGAGTTTGTATTGTGACAATCGGCTCACGCAACATTCTATGGCTTCTTTGTCGCGGTAGTCTTGGAAATTAAGCTCTGGTTAAATCACTAGACGGAGCCACAAATAAATCTGGAAATACTGCAAGATGATACTTTCGAAGCACTCGTAAGCAGGTTGCCAGTGCCACTAACACCAAGACCAACAACAACAACAACAACAATGGCCACAATACATGCCACATAGTAGAGTTGAGTTCAGTTTCAGCCTGCCACACGAGACTGAGGCCAACCAGGTAAATCTCTCACTCTCTGTGCACATAGCAGCACTTGGCACCACAGGTAGCTCACCACTCGGTAAACCATCTGTTGCTGCTACTGTTGGCATGTTGTTATTGTAAGCTGTCAGCACTTTTTCAGCAATTACTCAGCTTTACGTTTCATTAAATCTTTATGTCGTCAGAATAATGGATTAAAATGGAGCAAAGAGCTTGCTGCTGAACAACATAAACGTCCTGATGTTGGTGTAATGGAGTGCAGCTAATGGCCCACGGCGCAGTCAACAACTGCCACTAGAAGTGCAATAGAATTCGAAATGATAATGCAAATTCTCCGCAACGACGAAAGGCTAAAAGGATTCACCTTTATATTGAATAGCAATTGCGAGAAGCAAAGTATATTCAAGTTGGCATTTCTTTTCTTGTCAAATCAATATTTCTTGTTTTGGCTTGTCTGGCTGGTATTGATATTATGATTTTTGGCTGCATTGATACGATTTAAATTGATCTGCCATTTTTGGTATTTGTGTTGAATATTAAAGAGCAACTTGCTGAACAACAATTTGCTCATGCAACTTAAGCCTACGATGGCATTAAGGACATTTATCTGGGTTATCGTGGCAAACTATCATAGGAAAATCTATTGTGTTAAAATTTGCTAGTGTTTATCTTTACTGACAATCGATATAGGGCAACAACAAGCAACAGCAATCTACGCACATTGCACACGAAACACAAGCATAAAATCAAGAATTTGCCTTCAGATAAAATGCGTTGTTAAACATGTTTTGGGTCAATATCATAAGCCATGATAGTTGTAAGCCACAAAATGTTAGACAAACATTTCTGCTTACATGGGGATAAAGTGGCGAGGAGTTGGAGGTGGTCACAAAAGCCATTTTGATGCTTGTGTACGGGTAATAGACGTTCTGAATGTTCTTTCTACCTTGTGCGGGGTTTTCAGGATGCTGTATTCTGTATACTGTATGCTGTATGCTCGATGCTGGATGCTGTATACTGTATGCAGGATTCAGGATTCAGGATTTTTCGGGGTCTGCCATAAAAAGTGAAAAGCACAATTACATTTTCTCGTCTCGACAGTTTTTCTCCGAGCTGCCAGAATAGCTTTTCTGAATGTGTGTGCGGGAGTGTGTGCTTATTTTGTCATTTACATTGTATCCCTTTTAATGTGACCCCAAAAAATTAGTTTTTATTGTCACACAAAGGGCGCAGCGAAAAGAAACTACTATCAACAGCAGTCGATGCAAGCTGAAGCAGAAAGTGTGTTCAGTTATTAGGCGTTTCTCCCAATTTGTATGTTTTACAAATTCTGTTGCGTTGCCATTAATGTTTGTTAGACACACACATACATGCACACAAACACCGTACACACACACGCAGATACACACAGATGTTGGGATGGGTTTTCATTACTTATGATACTGTTTAGGTACAAGATTCTCTATCGCTCGTCAGGACATTGAATTTATGTGTAAAGTAAATATAATTAACACCATAACGTGTTTAATAATAGTACTACTAGTACTTGGTTCAGCAATATCTAGTCAACAAATTCCTTTATTAAAGTCTGTACGGAAAGGGCACACAAAAGTTCATAGGATTCATGCACGACATTATCGCCAGTTGCTGGCGCTGGGTGAGGGAACATAGAATTTGTTTATTATCATTATCAGCGTTATAATTTGCGCCAAGTGTCATTTAGTCAGTATGGAAAAACAAAAAGCAACAGCAACGCCACCAAAACAAGGCGGCAACATGCCACAAAATGACAAAGCGAAGCGTAAACGAGACTCGAGGCCAACACCAAAGGACGACGCAATTTGTGTATGGCACACAAATGACAACTAAGTTCAAAGCTAATAACAAGGGCGTTGTGACAGATCCCAGGATCTGTGCAGGATGGTGGTCTACTGTCCTCAAATCGAACGCACTGTGCGCCGAAAAGTGAACGCACAATGAATGCGGCGTCAAGCTGGAAGAACTGTTTGTATAGTCAATGAAAGCAAAGCAACGGAACAGACCCAGACCGACAGCAGCAAGTGGCGAGAACAGTCGGACAAACTGAAGCGTGGAGCAGGGGTCGAAGGGTCTTGGTGGTTTTTGGGGTTGTTACAATATTGAGACGCTACATACCGTCTTCGACTACGACTACTACTCTACTGCCAGCCGAGAAGCGACCAGAAATAATGTACGCATTAATTCCTCATTTAAATTCAACGGCGCGTACGACGCATTAGTTGCGTCAGGCGGACCACCCAACCGACGAAGCAAGCCCAAGCAAACCCGGCAAACACAGCAAAACCAAGTAAGCCGAGCAACCCTTGTTGCTGCTCCACATTTTTTTATATGTGTAGCATACTTTTAGGCGCTGCCGTTGTGACACTCGTCTCGCTTTGAAGTGCTTCTCGATTGCTTAAAAGCAAATTCCGTTCCAAGGCGAAAGTGATCAACGTCGGTCGCTTCATTTCTGTCCCCATTTTCTCGCAGCTGTTTCCTTGTTTCAAACTACTTATGAGAAAGGTTGTTACCGTTGTTGTTGCTGCTGTTGTTCTTACTGCTTGAGCAGTCGGGAACTTTTAAAATTAGCATAATGCCTGAAATTATGCAACGCTTTTTGTGCCAGACTCTTGAGTTGGGTGCCAGTTGCTATTGCTGCTGATGCTGTGGCACTTTAAGTGCACTTTACGCCCCCCAAAACAAACAACAAATGCAGCAGCCAGCAGCCAGAACAAAAACAATAAGTGACTGAGACAACAACAACTTAAATGGGGGGCATGTGAGACGAAGAAGCAGCAGGCAACGATGCGTTGTTCTATACTTATCTAAAGGCAAGAAGGGGACGAGTAGTAAATCAACTCATTGCACTTTGTAATGTGACTTCAAGTGGATATATAGTGCAAGAACGTGATTGTGTGCAAAGCTCTGATAATGCCAATAATTCAATTATCCTGCAACATTTACTACCTCTTGCTGCCAGCGCGCAGCTGCCTTCGCTCGTCTGCCTATCGCCTGTGTGTTCTGTCCTTTTGTTATTGCCAAGCCAAGTGACTTGCTGATATTGTAGCTGTTTATTGCTGCTATTGTACTTGCATTGAGCTATCACTTAGTTGTCACTCTGATACTACTGTATAAAAAATGCACAGAATGAAAATGTAATCAAAAATTCCGTTGTACAACAATAGATTTGCGAATCTTTCGAACATAGTCAATTACAGGATTGCAATACACAGTTTCTATGTGTATTCATGTTCAACTAAATTAAAGAGCCATTTAGTCTGCTTTCTTATCTTAATGGTAGTAGCTTTATGATATAGCAATGCATTTATTTAAAGCTCTAATTCTGCCCCTATGATTACGTCTGTTTGTCTGTCGACTAAAAGCTTCATAAATGGTTCAAGCTTGAAGGGCATGGTCACTGGCAAATGCTGACGACATTAATTGTCAGCATAATTTCATTACATTTCGTTCATTAAAACATTCAAAATGCCAACCCCAAAAGGGGCGCAAAACCAAAACCAAAAAATAAAATGAAACGAAAAAAAAGTAAAAAGAAATGCCGAGTACATCCTGGGGGGCCCATGAAGTGAAACTCTCTGGAATTATGGCTCATTAAATGACATAATACCAAAAACAACAAGCCCACACACACATACACACAGACACGCACACTTGCTTACAAACTGGGAGTATGTTTGTGCTGGCGCATAGCATAATTTTCGGCAAGTTAGCAGATGCTTCTTAGAGTAGCAAATGAAAACCGCAGGCAATGTCGCCGCTGGCTGGCGACGGCTAATATCTTTCTAATATACAGGCACATACATATACAAACGTGCACATATATATACATATGTATCTAGATACACACATATATGGCGTATACGTAATCCCGGAGCAGCGCCCAGGACATGTGCCGCATAATAGCCTTAGCAAGATTTTTTTTGGCGTAGTTGGCGTCTTCAACGTGTTTCTTAATAGCCGCTGCGTCTTTTTCAATTACACACATAATTAAATATGTTGCGCCCGTCCTTATCACTGACTGCCTCACTCGCACACTCTATATATGTGGGCGTGGCGTCCCGCGGGGCCTCAGCAAACATTATCCACAGTCTGCCTGTAGGTTTCTATGTGTGTATATGTGTGTGTGTGTTTGTGCGAGTGTGTGTGCCAGCAAATACTCAAAATCTCTCCCAATTGCACGATAGACTTAGCTATATCCCATTTTGTAGATTTTAATAAACATGCTGATAATTAAATTTAATCGCATGCTTTTATTCAACATTACCATGGAAAACAGTCGAGCCCACATATGTTCTTCCCTCCTCCTTCTTTGTGACTGAATCTCTCTCTATCTGTCTACTCTAATGGTTGTTTGCATATGGCAAACTGTATTTGCCGAGGCTAAATTCAATTTAATTTCATCCGAAGCGTTTAAAGCCAAATAAAAAGCTTGTGTGAGTGGCAATTTTGAAGATCCAATTTGTGCAAATATGTTGTCGATTAATTTATTTGCTCAATCCCATTGTGCTTTTAATCAAAATAATTTGCAAATTTGCCACATATTATTCTATGAACCACATTAAATACTGAATGTGCTTTTTCATTATGCAAACTGATGAGTGGCCACAACGAAAACTTTATTTTCAAAAGCTGCAACTTTATATGTTTGTCTCAAAAGCAATTTAAAAACATTGCATTGTTATTTTTCAATCTCTGGTTGAATTAAATAAAAATAAATACAATCCGTATGTCGAAATTAATTAACCACAACGGTTAAATGGCTGCCACTAAGAATTGCGACGGAGAGAAACAAACATAAACAAAACGAAGCTGCTTAATGTAGCGCGTAAGTCGCGACGCAACTGTCATCGTCTTGAGCGCAAAACAAAAGTTAAAACGGAAATGAAAACCACAATTTAAGGCCGAGAAACAACGAATATACACACACATACACACACACACACTAACACACAGACAGAAAAAATATGGTGACAGCAGGGCATACGGTAAATGGACGTAAAGGAAATTAAGATTTTTTTTATTTGGCCAACTTGCGCAATAGATTTTGCCATTTGGCCTGACATACCTCCTCCCTTCCGACCATGTTGAGCACTTGATACATAAATTCTAAGCAAAAAGTGTGCAAAAGTGCACAAACACACATGGATATAGAAAGCTGAAGCAGCAACAGAACAAGACACAACACAACATAACATAACAACAGTGTAAATAAATTTCTATTAAATACGAATGAGCTGCGGAAAAATGTTTTTATGCCAACGCAAAAAGTTTTTGCGGCACACATCAGTGAGTGAGCTTATATATTGACACCAGCTCTTAAGACTTGGCAGATAATTCCCTCCCTTCTATATATTCATTTGTATTTACTACTTTTTCAGGCGTATTCATATTGATTACCAGCCAAACGAAAGCTTCCTTCTATTCGTTCTGTTTGTATTCTTAGGCTGACAAGGTTCGAGTTCTCAGTGTTTTGGTGGCAACAATGAACGTTGCTTAACACAAATATTATAGATATTTCACCTAAAATAATTAAAGCTTTTAGTAGTATATGCTAATATTTTCTTATCCTTCTAAATTGAAAATAAAATATTGTAGTTTACCGAGATTGACGTACTCATCCAAGCGGACAGACAGAATGACATACAGGCTGGCTTCCAATTGCCATTATAAGCTAATCAGACATAAGCATCAATCAATCAATAATTCAAAATGTTTTGCTTGACTAATCCACGGTTGGCTGCTCACCTGAGAGCATCCTCTTGCCTGCTGCCCATTTGCCATTTCGCTGTTGGCTCACCGCCAGAGCAATTTGAAAGTCGCGTCCTAATCTTTTTGACCTGCTCCTCTCGTTGGCCACGTGATTTGTTTGTAGCGCCTTTGGCGGCATGGCACATAACTCAAAATGGCATTTCTGATAGCATCCTGCAGGACGGCAGTGTTCGCTTTAGCTGTTATTCGTATTTGCGTTTCGTTTCATTTCGAGTGGCCAGCGTGTGTTTTGTGCATGTTTTGCCGGCGAATGCTTAAACAATATATCAAATTCCGCACAACAGCGATCATTTGCATTTTTACATTTTATTTAGATTCGCGCAAAAATATTGCACTGCATTGTCTGACTGAAATGGTGCTAGCCAGGAAATGGAAGCTAAGTGCAGCAGCCGCACATTAATCATGAGCTTGCTTCAGCGACTCCTTCGCAACGCCCTCGACCCGCCAACCCCCCCGACCAACCCCTTGGAACGTGTTGAGACGCCAACGCCATAGTGCTGATTCATAAACCATTTATAGTTTTTGCTGCTGATGTTGTTGTTGCTGATGTTGAGGATGTTGTTGCTCCACCACTCGTAAATCGCACACGCAACTTGTTTGGCGACTTGGAAGGGTTAAGAAATTTATGTGTTGCAATTATTTTCTTGAAATAACACTTTAAGTGATTTACTGAGTATATTTCGCATACGAATTGTTGCCCTAGCGAAATAGCAAATGCAAAGCTAAGCAAATGTGGTATGCGTAATTTCCACTTTAATGTCAGTTGGAGCCACCAACTGTATTATTCATTCCAACTCATTGATTTTTCGCTTTTGCATTGCATTTAATAAGATTTATTTAACAAAAGTAAAAGGGTGTCCAGTTGCAAACCCAAAATGCCTTTAAGTGGTTGTTAGTGGTTGTTTTGGAACCCAAATTGTTGGCCAAAAGGGGCTGAAACCAACAACATGTTGCTGCCCCTTAAATGTCTTGAAAATTCATTTAGTTTGGGGTGTTTGACAGGACATTTGGGTGCAGAAGTTGTGGTCTGATTAACAGTTAAATTGAAATAAATACAAGCATAGTTAATACACAAAACATCAACTAACTTGATAACTCACTGTTCGTTTTGACAAGGCCGGCTGCTTTTACGTAAGTGCACTTAATATGCCGCCTAAAAGTATGCAATGCCATAAATTTGCAGAAAAATGATTACCTGTAAATGCGCATGAGCATAAAACATAATTTACAACTTATGTTTGTATATGCATTAGCTCCCAGGGCGAGTAGCGAGCCCACTAAAAGCAACACCAACGGCAAAGAGCAACTGCGACAAAAGCCACTAAATTATCAGCTTAATGTGCTTGAAAATTCTTCAGCTGCATCGAAAATGTTTCACTGTAATTTTAATGGCAAATTGAATTGAGGGCACACAGCCATTAACTCTGGACTCCACTCAGTTGCTGAATGAGCAAATGTGTTGCCGTGGCCATTTTTTTCTTTAGCCAGTAGTAGTATCTGCTTTATTTCTTTCAAACCAAATAGATGAATTAAACTCAATTTCTATTGATTATGTGCAGACATGCTACGAACTGGAGCGATATTTGCGCGACGAGCCAAAGCTGCAGAACTACAAGAAAATGCACACCGATTTGGATACGGCCTGGGACATATTCTCGACGCCGGCCCGTCTGCTGGAGGAGCTGAAGATCAAGGAGAGCCTCGATACGATCTCGACGACCTCATCGGTATCGTCCAACTGTTCGGGCATATCCTGGGACAGCAGCGGCTCCCAGGCGCTCAGCTGCGCTGTGCTGGTGAAGCAGGAGCGCATCGACGAGGATGACGAGGATGCTGCCCATGGATTAGCTTGTGACGAGAAGCTGGGCGGACTCTTTGCCGCACCACCGTCGGCCATATCGCCCAATCCGAGCATCAGCAGTGCTGGCAACATGACGCCCACTAGCACCAGCAGCAGCAGCAGTGGCAGCATCAGCTGTGGCAGTAACACCAGCAGCAGCAGTGTCAGCATTAGCAGCACCAGCAGCAGCAACAGCAATACCATCACATTGAGTTCAAGCAGCAGCACAGCGCCGGCAATTAAGGTACGCGTGGTGCAGGCCAAAACGCAGCGGCATTATCATTTGGGCCAAAGTCATGCACCTGCACATGACTTTGTGCTGCCCACCTTGACGCCGCCCTCCTCGCCCGAGTCCAGCCTGCGCAGCCACAACTATGCACAGCTTCCTCACCAGCAGCAGCAGCAACAACAACAACAACAACAACAGCAGCAGCAGCAGCGATCCCCGCAAATCGATGCCATCGAACTGGCGGCACTTATTAAGCAACAGCAACAACAGCAGCGTCAGCAGGCTTCAACAGCAGCAGTAGCAGCAGCAGCATCGAACCCCACACCCGCAACAGCCATACTGCATTTCACCAGCCAAATGCCGAGCACCAAGAATGCAACACTGACGCAGGCCACAACATTGCAGCTGCAGCAGCAGCAGCAACAGTTAGCAGTACAACACTTAAGCATATCGCCACAGGCGCTCAGCAAAGTCAGCCACTCGACTAGCAACAGTTTGTCCAACAGCAATAACAACAGCAGTGGCATAAGAGCAGCAGCAGCAACAACAACAGCAGCAACTCCTCTAGCAGTAGCAGCATTGATTCGGTATCGGGCAGCCATAGCAACATTCCGCGCAGCACAATCGTTCGACTTACGACCGCTAATGGAACACCTGGAGCCGCTGGCATCAGCCTCGCACGTGTCATACAAATGCAGAACAATGGCAATGCTAATGTTGCCGCCGTGCTCAGTGCTGCAGCCAACAAGCAAGAGAACAGCAGTTCGAATGTCGGCAATGCAACGCCCATGCAACACTCATCGCCAGCCCCAGCACAAGTTCAACAACAGCAGCAACCCGACACCTCAAATCATTGCCGTGGTAACATCACGAGCCGAAAAATCCTCAACTGGTGCGTATTAATAAGCAATCAAAGAGTTCAGACATCAACTGACTAATTTAATCCGCAGCTTCTACCAAAAATCATCACCCGCGCCAGCATCACAGCGATCATAGTCCGGACGCCAAACGTCGGATACACAAATGCCAATTCCTGGGCTGCAAAAAGGTTTACACGAAGAGTTCGCATCTGAAAGCGCATCAAAGAACCCATACTGGTGAGTTTTAAAACACTTTAAGAGGGGCACTCTTTGCAAAATGGTGTTCATTACCAGACTCTATGGTTATTTTATTAGGCGCCATGGTTTCAGCAATTTTGCTGGCCAAAAACCAATGTACATGGGTTGCGTTAACGGGTAACGTAGTTTCCTTTCATAAATCAGAATGCTGCGACAACAACATAACAACACTAAAGTGTCGAGTCTGAATGCCAATCACAAGTACACAAGCGAACAGGCAGACCAGACAGACAAGAGAGACAGACGGCCGGACAGGCGAACGGGTGGACAGACACACGGACGGGGTAGCACACAAGTGACACGTGGCATTGCTGGCTGACAATGCGTCCCAGTGTCCCTACAGGCAACCGACCGATGTCCAAAAAACACACCGAAAGTCAAGTGCATCGGGCGAGCAACCAAAAACATCCTCGCTTGACAGTAGACGAGGCTTGAAATTTCAATAAAAATCGCATAATTCAAAAATGAAATATTGGTAACACGCGCTCACTCACAATCACACTCACACACACACAAACACACGATGACACAGTCTCTCACACTCATTCCCTTTACCGCACACGTAGATAAAACCCAACGATGAAATGTAATTTTATTGCTGCCACATTCAGCGTCACAGATTTAAGGATAAGCGCTGGGCAACGAGAGGGACGTGAGCGTCCAGATCCCAGAGGCAGAGACAGCAGTTTCGACATGCTGAACTCATCTATTGATTTGTGCTTTGGCAACCTTTGCACATATTCCGGTGTGTGTGTGTGTGTGTGCACATCGGGTTTTAGAATGCAAATTAAAATCCATTTTAAGTAGACATCGAAATAGTGTTGCATACTTATTTTTAATGCCCTATCAGGTTGCTAAAAAAAAACCCATAAAAGACACTGTATGTGGAAGTGTGCTCAATCTTTTTAATTTACGCAAAACGCCAAGCAAGTTTTATAAGTCATAAAAACTCTGTACGTCAGTTGCCCATTTAATTTGAATCCCACATATTTCCATTTTTCAATAGCCCACAAATTGCAGTCTACTTAAACAAAACTACGTTAAATATTTCCTTTAGCAATCTAGTCTTAAAGCGATTTCCGGTTGTTTTTCAACTGCTCCGAGAACAACAAAGAACAACTTTAGATTTCATAAAAATACTTTAGAGTCAACAATTTTTCTATAAAGGCTTTTCTCAAAATTTACAGTTTATCTTTGAGAGTCAAAACTTTTGCTTTGTTAATTCGTCAAAATAATAACAAAAAAAAAAAAGAAAAGCCAAACAACCTTTTAAACAAACACAGCATAAGCAGGGGGCTTGGCTTGCTTGATTGGACTACGACCCTGTTGTTTGGCTTGTTTACTTACAACTTGTAGTTATTGTTATTTCTGTTATTGTGGGAGTTTGCCATATTGGCCTGTTTTACTGCTTTCTTACACCAGGCATACGCGTTGGAACGTAAACGTGTTAATTTGTTAAGACAAAGTTTTCAGCTCAACTTTTTCGATACGTTCCGAGTGTAGATAAAATCAAAGCGCCTTCTCCTCGAATAAATGCACGCGCAACCAACTTGTGATAAAAATGCTGTAATTAATTACACGTGTTCGACGCCAGACTAAATATATTAAAAGCAAAAGTGTCTCTAACGGCAAAATAAAAGAGATCGAGCCGGTTGATTGTCCGAAGCCAACATGGCATCCTCACTGGCCAACGAATCTCAAAAATCTAAATACGCTTGTCAAAGGTGCGCTCCAGAAAAAGTAATTATTTTAATGATGCTATGGAGACTGACTATAAGGCGAATGAAATTAAATAAAAAATGTAATACATTTTGTATACGTTTTTTTTCTTCGAAATTAAAGCAAAAATTTGATTATAGCCGCTGCTTTAATTTTGTCGCGCTAAAAAGGTAGCTGGGACCATGCGAATAATTAATGACTACCTATTATTTAAATACCCAAATGCCTGGCTTGAGCTAGGGACTGGGCTGAGCTGGGTGAACACATTAAGTTGATTTGGGATTTTCGAAAGCGCTCGCAGAGCAAAGTATTTAATTTTTTCCTGCTCTCTGCTATTTTCAATTTGCATGTATTTATTTAGTCAAACATTTAAGCGATTCAACCCAAAAAATGTGAGAATATTTTACTGCTGGATTACCGTAACCAATCGTCCATTTATGAGTTTCCTTCTTCTGAAGGAGGACTATTGGAAAATGTTTTTATTGAAACGGAAATGTGTTTATTTCCCGCTCTTTCATATAACCGATCGTAATTCTGATCCTGGGATTAAATCGTGTTTATATATACTCTCTGTAAAGCAATAAACAGTTGTACTTTTTATGCCATGCCAGATTGATATGATGGCTATGCTACATTACCATTTAGTATCGATAATAGGGATTTTCCCATCGCCATTAAATACCAACAGTGCCCCAAAGATTTCAATTAGTTAAGCGTTTCAGCTAAAAATACGACGCGAGGTTTTCAGATACCATAGGAGGGAGGAGGTTAGGTAAGTGTTGCAGCCAAGAAAAGATTACAAGTGCAATCAAGTGAAAAGACGCAAACAGACCATAAAAATTGTGTTGAGTGCAGAAGCCGAGAAGGCAAGAAGGCACACAGGGCATAAAGGAAAGAAAAGTTAAGGAATAGCATGCAATGAAAGGAATAGCGAAGCACAGTTTCTACCCCATTCGTTGCATGTCTCGGCGGAGCATTCTTTTCTATTGGGCGCTTACATTAAAATCCAACGCTAGCAAAATTTATAAAATATTAACTGGCTTCGGGCCTTGCGCTTTCTTCTCTTCTGTGTGTTAAGAAACAGCTGCCGACGCTATCGGCGGCAATTTCAGCTCTCTCTTGCACTAAAACAATTTATAAGCACACTTCTGCAAGTGAAACTATCAACAGCGTAAGAAAGGCGTCTACGTGTCGGTATTGAGATGTATAGCCGGGGTTAAATTTTAACTATATTCCCTTCAATAAATTAACAGTGCGGTTACGACAAAGCCGCGAGCAAGAGGGAGTGAGAGAGAGAGAGCAAAAGAGCAAGACAATAGAAAGAAATGTCTTTTAAGCGACAAACTTTAATACAATTTATTGCTTGAAATAAGATCGCACTGATTAAGAATTCTATGTATTCCCCATACATGCCATACGGAGTAGCTCGTATAATTGACAACGAAAAATGAGTATACGTCATGTTGGTGTTTTATTGTACGTTTGGCAAACATTGTAACCCATTTATAGTTCAAACTCAATCACAGTGGCGCTGGGCAAACAATTAAAATCTCTTGAATAGCGACCACTAGCAAAGCCAACCCAAAATGGGTATCAGCTCAGCGTTTGCGATTCGTTTTCGATTCAGTTGCATTTGCTTGCCAAATAGCCCAAGCGGTTTCTGTTTCTGTGGATATTTTATCGCATGTGCATGAGAGAGAAACCGAGGGAATCAGAGGGTGGGAGAAATAGAGCAAAAGAGAGGCTGCATGTGTGCTGCTGAAATGCACTTTAATACGAGACTCCTGGGTCGTATTTGTATCTGTGCGACCTGCACTTTGTGCAATTGACGCTGATTTACACAGCCCAGAGCCAAAAGGCGTTCAAAAAAATGCCAAAAGTCAAAGCCAAAGCATTTTAACAGCCAGCCAACCGCACAAACCTACAATTTCACACACACACACACAGACACACAGTTCATATGAGTGTTTGTATTTTCCGAGCAGCCATTTTATTTATAGCCGTTGCTTCGATTTCTCGCTCACAGTTCTGACAACATGCCAAAGTGCAAGTGGCAGGACACTCACACACACAAATAGACACACACTTAAACTCAACCACTCGCACAAACTCCCACATGCTGACAGGATAGAAATGTTCCTATCTTTCAGCGCCGCTGGACAGCGCTTCTCATTTAAGCAATGGACCAAGAGTAAACAAATGGAAATTAAGAGAACGCCAGTCGACAGTCGACAGTTGGCTGCTAGATGATGGCTGTTGGCTGTTGGCCGCTGGACTCAGTGGTCTATCGCTGGGCCGTTGGTCGCTCGTTTGTTTCACCAAGTTGGCCGCAAGTGCATAATGTGAAATTGAGCACGGAAATATCACACATTTCCGCATGCATTAAGTCTTAAGCCGTGCGAGTGTGTGTCCCTCTCTGTGTGCGAGTGTGTGCAAGTGTGTGTATGTGTTAAGCTGTTGTGGTGTGTGTTACAAAGTTTTCCACTCAGCTTTATGCATTTTTCTTGGCAGTCGTCTACTTTGTCGGTTATCTGGCTCCATTTTTCCTGTGCTTTTGCTTTCTCTCCAACAGTCCAACAGTAGCAAACGACGACAGCAACGCGGCAATTTCCTGCCTCGGCTGCTGTTTGTCTTTTAAACTCAAATAATTTTGCCATTTTTTTCTTTTTTTTTCTGGCACAGCTGTGCTGTTCTGTTCTGTGTTCCATTCTTTTGCACACTTTTAGGTTTTATACTTTTGTGTGAAATTACAACTTCTGCATTTCCTTTTCCTTTTTCGACTAGGCTGCCTGCCCGCTCCAGCCAGCCAGCCAACAATTGCTTGTCTCTGCTATTGCTGCTAGGGCTGGATCTCTGGTTGGCTTTTTGCGCTTTAGCTGCTGATTTTCCCGCATCCTTTGAGGGTTTTGGCACGCACCAAAAATGTTGGCAAAAGAAATACGCGTTTTGGCACATCGTTTCACTGGCATCGATGTTAGCCCATCGTCAGTTGCTGCCGTTGCCGCTGCTCCTGCTTCATTTTTAGTTCTTCATTTTTAATTATTTTCAATTTATGTTGTTTGTGTGTTTGCCTAGCCTTGTTCACAGTATATCTGTTTACTCTGGCGTCAGTTCATGCATATTTTGTTGAGCAAACAATGCTGCAGCAAGCATACAGCAATCTCGAAAGGAATATTTCTCATATCTTCCCAATTGTATGCAAAGTTATACTTGCTGCTGGTTTAATTACAACCGTCAAGAATTCGTTAAATAATATAATAATAAATATTTTCATGTCGGGCAATCTGTATTCATAAATACTTATTTGAACTATGAGTACAATTTATTTAGAATAGTTTTAAGCTGCTTCCAATTCTTAAAATATACATTTTTCAATGATCTTCTCTTCGTATTACAGGTGAGAAGCCGTACAAATGTTCTTGGGAAGGCTGCGAGTGGCGTTTCGCCAGAAGCGATGAGTTGACTCGCCACTATCGAAAACATACTGGAGCCAAACCATTCAAGTGCCGCAATTGCGATCGCTGCTTCTCCCGCTCTGACCACTTGGCCCTGCACATGAAGCGCCATATGTGAAATGAAATCTAGATCTAAATCTAATTCGAAAAGAGAGCTGAAAATCAACTGTGTGCCATCACATGCAATATGCAAAAAAGAGGGCGTTACAATTAACTGGTATAACTCTAATTCAGAGAACATGCATACATCACACCACAGCACAAGCAAAGCATCAATAAGAAGGTTCCGATTGAAATGTACCACTACTACAAATGTTGTTACATGAACATGTATGTTGCTGTCCTTGTTTATAGTTTTCATCTAATTTTAAAGATTCGTTGAAAAATTTTGAATAGTTTGCTTTTCTTTTAACTATTAAGTACACCATACACATACACACACTTTTATTTCCATACGCATTTAATTAATTAATAAACAAATATTGTACAATTTTACCAAAGCTAAGCAATTTAATTTAGTGCAGCAACAAAAGAATTAAATTGAGCAAAGAAGGCAATCGTCATCCAAGAACTTATGAAGCACAAAAATATATATATATACATAATAAAATATATGTACATATTTTTGTTTTGTTTGTAGCGAAAACAACAAATATTGTAAACACTGCCAAAACAAAAATAAAAAGGGATTATATAAATAACAAAAAAAAAAAAAAACTAATATTAAATTAAAATGTTGGATACATATACCAAGATTTAATGTTAATTAAAATCATATGTCATACTGGCTTAGGTACAACAATAACAAAATACAAAAACAAATACAAGTGCAAAATACGTTTTAAACAGTACATCAAATGCTTATATATTCATACATTATTTAATTAAATTAATATATATTTTAAATTTGTAATTTAATTGTTGTATAGGTTGATTATATTGTGTGAATTGCCAAGCTAATTGAAAATGCTTAACTACAAAATCTGGCGCTACAAATTTTGTTATTGTTGACTACTAGTTTGATAATTATTTTATTTGTATTTAAAAAGTTCACCATTGTTTTGTGATGACAAGTATTACGAGCATTTTTTTCTTTGAACAAATTCTTAAGCTCTGTTTTTTTTCTGTTTTCAGACTAAATTTAACTAAATTCTTCTTTATGTGCCTCATTAAATGTAATAATTTTACTTTTTGAATATTTTTTTTTTAACTTAATAACCTAACTTAAATGTATTCCAAAAACAAAATTCATTCAATTTCAGCAGACCGCATTAAGCATATTTAGTAAACCTCACGAAAATCTCCTAAAATTGCAATGAGAATGTTTTTTGGATTACGTCTACAATTATTTTATATTTCGATCGTATGTGCTGATAGTTTTCTTAGTTTTTATGTGCTGCTTATTATTTAATTTTTCATTTCATATTGTTTATCAATCTTGTTTATAAATTGATTATTATTAATTATTTTTAATAAATAAAAATCACATGAAAGTAAAACATTTGTTTTTTATGATTTCTAAAAGTTTTGTTTTGAAAGCAAGTTCCTTTTCTCAACCCTAAAGACAGAAGAGAACATGATATCAAAGTATTTAGTTTAATTCACAGACACCGAGAATAATTACGAGTATATAAATAATTCCATTCGAGCATTGTGGTTTGTGTGATGAGAAATTCTTTGATCCAGAGAAGACGCGGGTAAAGTTACACACCGAATATGCTATCTTCAAATAGCCACAGTTAATTTTGATTGACAAGGCAAAGCATGAAGGTATAGCTTAACTTTCTCTATCAACATGCAATCATGTACAGCTAGCTGTATGCACGTGCTTCTTGTTGTGTCAATATGATGAAACAACTACAATAAATAAACTCGCACACTCAACAGAAATAAATCACTAACAAAAAATACTCCATTTCAAATCAAATTATCCCTTGAAAAATCTCGTTTGGCTTCCATGCGAACAAACTTAAGCAAATGCACTGAATATGATTATGATGATAATATAATTATAAAGTCTAAATAACTCCAAAAAGAACAAAAACGTGTACGATGTGTCAAAAATGCTTCAATCAGTTTAGTGTAACTTTTCAGAAAAAAAATAAGAAAGAAATCCAAAGAAGACATATTTTGTATTGAAAATCTTTAAAATTAGATCGAAAATCAAACAACCCCATTAGAATATAATACATGGAGTCTAACTAAGAAATATATAGATATATATATATATATATATATATACTATATGTACTTATGTATGTATTTTACAACTGAAAATTCAAATTGTATGCAAACATAAAAAATCACGTATTTTAAAAGTCAAGCAAACAAAATTTTTAAATTTAATTGTGTAAAAAGTTAAACAAAATAAAAGACTGGTTAACGAGGTGTTCCGCGTTTATGCAACAATTGCAACAAAGGTAAAAATTATTATGTAAAAAGGAACGAATCCCAAAATAAAGAAATTAGAAATTGTCATATATTATATTCTACATTAAACTTGCATTGAAATATTCTCAGCGTATTGCTAAACCCATTCAACCCTTAAAAAAATATCACTGTATTTCAACGTAAGTTAAATTGATTTGATATTTAACATTCTGGTTGAGTCTACGCGCTTGTAAAACTCATTTTTGACTGGAAAATTGGTCGAATAATCAATTTGGCAAACGATATTATATTGTCTACAAGTCATACGTAAGCTAACTGTAAAGTTAATAAAGTACGAATTTTAAGAAACGCTAAATGTGAGTCTAGAGAGTACTACAAAAGAATTAAAATTAGCAAAAAAGAACACAAAACAAAACACTGAATATATTTTATTGTCTAGAACAAAGCAGTGTAAAAGAATATGGTAAGTGGCGGCAACTCGAATATATACACAACAATATAAATAAACTCCAAGGCAGATGAAAAAACATCAGAGCATACATAATCTCTGAGAATTTTCTATAGATTTACAGTTTAGAAATAAAACGGTATACAAAATGTGTGAAATAATAATGTAATGGAAAAATTGTTTTCTTTATGTTTTCCTTTGCATAATGCTTTGCAGTATTTTCAACTATGTTTTAGACAAAACCATCAAAAACATTTCATTTAAGTAGCAATTAACTCAGCAATAAAACAAGTTTTTGTGTATAGTTTAGTGAAATGAATTAGATTAATGTTAAATCAAATCGTATACAAAACCACTACATTACAAGCAAAAAAAAAAAGAAAAACCAAAACAACAAATGTAAAAAAAAACAAAGTAAACAAAACGAAAATATTATGAAAATATTAATTAAAAGTTAAACATACATGATAAAATGATGGCAAACTATATAAGTATGTAAAATATATATATGTGAAACAAAAATTTATTGCAAACTATATATGTAAAAGTTGTGAATGTATTAGGCAATAAGAATTCAAAAACATATAGAGTAGAGGAGCATGCAAAGCATCTACATTAAGGCACAGCATTCTGTATAAAAAGTAAAAAAAAATTTTTAGATACTGGCTTCACTTCACTTCGAATTGAAGAGACGAGATGTGGGCCAGGTTTGAATTGTTGACGCACAATTAGCGTTAAAACATTTGGTACATTATTTTGGATTATATATATACTACGATACGAGTTAAACAGGAAACCATGTTAAGTAGTTGGTGATGAGAGCAGAATGGGCGGCAAAGCGATTTTCTTGGGTCAGCAGCAAATGGTGATTTACACAGATTTTTTATAAAGATCTTAATTTAGCTTTTTTTTAAATGTAAGTAAGCCTATGCATACACGTATGAATTATTATATTAATTGATATAAATCGAAATTAAATGAATTGATATAAAATGGATTTAAATTGTACACACATACTACGAGTAAGTCGCGAAATTGATATCAAAATTAAAAAAGTTTCGACACAGGTAAACTAAAAATACATTTACAATAAGTATGAATGTAAATCAAAACAAGAATACCATTAAAAGTAAAAGCAAACAGTAATAATGCTATAAAATCCAAAAACAATGGCTACTTTAACGCTTGTGCATAAAAAATATAAAATGAAAAACGAAAAAAAAAAACTTAAAAAAAAACAAAAGAAAACAAAAGAAAAAACACTTAACTTAATAATGATCCCTTAGCTAATAGCAAATAGCAAAAATCTAATTGTCAGCGTTTATTATTATTGATGTGCAATTGATGTTTGCGTATTTTTACGCTTATTCTTAAAGCAAATCTCGTTTTCTCACATTGTGGCGCTGCCAAATACACACGGACTCACAACCACACACATACACACACACACACATACACGCACACACACATATACGAGTATGTGCTCTGATTTAAGTAGGTTCTGACAAATGCATACGGTAACCGAAATAATTGCTATAATTTCTTCTTTATCAAATAAAAATTCGTTTTTTGTAATGCAGTAAGCAAACGAAATGTTTGAATTTATCAGTTGATAATCTGCAATTTACATAGAATTTAATTAAATTAGCATATTTTGCAGTCATATTGTATATTCTATTGAAAGTATAACAATTTATTATTGATTATTATTATGGCTTGTTTGTTGCGGCTTTTTGTCAATCTCTATATTACATTTTAATAAGAAAAACACAAAAAAAGAACAAAATATTAAAAACATTTAGAAAATAAAACGATTATAATAATGATAAAATAAAAATCGATTAACAAATATGAAAATGGCAAATTAATTAGGATGAATGCCTATAGGAGAAATGAGGTTTTTGTATTTAGTATTAGTTTATTTTGTTATTATACAACAATAGCAATAAACCACACAAAAACACAGCAAACAACCAGAAAATAAAAGAAAGACAACCGACTACCGGCATAATTAGAAACGTTATTTTATTCTTGTATAAGTATAAACTGAAGGCATTTTCAACGTATAACAACTATTATTGTACGTAATTTGATATTTTGATGAGAATTTCTGTGAAAAAATATAGAAAAATATAAAAAAAAAATATACCATTGATTTTTAATTGGTGGGCAAACGGGGCGTTTGATGTATTTGCGACAGTAACGTGCGATAAAAAGAATAATGATAAGCGTACACAATCAAAACCAACGTGTTGTCATTTAAATAATGTTGACATTGGGCTGCGTAATGACAAATACAGGCACAGGTTGCAGCATATATTAAACTCTTGTGATTTCAGGTAGCATTGCACAAACAATTCACATAATTAGCCCCAAAGGAATGTCATATAATAATAACAGCATGACGATAACGGCTCCAAAAACATTGCCATGCATATTATACATATGCAATGGCTTTAAAGTGCCGACACCCACTGCGTAAAGTTGTGCATCAAATTATAATTATTTAGTACTTTATGTCACGCCTGCAAAATACTATTAACCTGGTGGTTATAATTGCATCATGGTCATTACGTACATTATTTTAATTACATGCCCAGCAAGACAATTTAATTGTGGTTGTTTTGGCAACTTTTGGTATAGATTCATACACATACGTACATGTGTATTGAAAATCAGATATCCGATGGACCTAAGTGCGCGCAAGTCGACACTGATACTGGTCCAAGGCGAAAAGCAGTCAAGTTTTTAGACATTTGCTTTTCATTTAACGCTCATATCCCATTGCATTGCCAGCAGACGTAAGTCTTTTATTTTCACTCAGCTTTCTCCCATTTCTAAAGAGTTTGTTATAAGCAAAATGTAGTGGGAGAAAATGAAAAGTTCTCATATTCTTGCGCTGCCTTGCTGCATTTTAACTTTATGCTAGCAGCAAAACTTCTAATTACGTACATGACCAGCAGACACTGTGAATCTCGTTCTACATGTGCTTGTAGCTGGCTAAATACACTGCCAGAAGCTGCAAGTTAATATCCACACATGCCGCAGGAAATGACTGGGATAGAAAGCATAACATGGAAACTTGATTGATTGTAGCAAGTGTAACAAAATACAAAAATCTTCATATATATTCTCGCTAGCTTTAACCCGTTATTATGCTTTATTTATTTTGAATTTAAATAAACACATCCATGAGGCCTATCATCCAGTTTGGTTTCTCTAGCTCTCATAAAAATAAAAAAATTATTGAACTAAGTTTAATGAAAACCTTTTTAGAATTCCAGACCACTGATTCAGTTCGAGATTCTTTTTTATGCCTGTTGCTTACTGTTTGCTTTTGGTACAAAGTTATAACTCTATTATACCCTTTGGTTTCAGATATAATTTAATGAACATTAAGTAGGAGCTTTTTTATAGATATTTGTATGAAATAAAATACTACAAATGTAGATACGTATCCTTTATAGTAATAGTAAAGTAACATAAAAAGCTTTTTTTCCAGTGTAAACGCGTCTGACAGAATCTTCAGGTTGTTCGTTTCATCTTTATCAAAATTGTTTCTAAAGTTCAAAACACTTTGTGAGCAGTGCACGGGGAATATGACTTTTAAAAAGTTTTCATTTTTCTTCAGTACATACTTGTGCACTCACAGCACACACACATGCTTGAAGCAAACTCTCCTGTATCCTTAAGCGAGGCTTGTGTGCATGTCAGACGTGTGTTGCGCTCTGCTGTTTTCTGTTGTGGCTGATGTGTACCCAGTTATTCTGCACATTTGTAGGTTGTCAAAGTGGCTCAACGCCCGACATGTTAACTTATTTTTGCCTGCCCTCTCACAAATCTGTTAGTGTTGCTGGCCAGGCGTCAGGCAAACGAAGCTCAAGGTAAACACAAGCATGCAAACAGTCAGAAAGTATCTGTTCGCCTACACATACATATAAGACGAGTTCATTACCAATCCCACTGCGAACTTGCTCTGCTTGAATTGCAGACTGTGTTTGCACTTTAAAACGATCACAAAAGCGTTTCATTAATTTAGTCATTTTACAACGCAATTGGAAAATCAATAGTAATGTAGTAACCTACAGAAAAAAAACTATTTCGAAAAATCGTCGAGCAAACTAGCTTGAATTGAGTTCAGAGTTAAATAGATAATAATAAAGTGTTGCAAACACACTACTCGCCCTGTAAAGGGGCATGTTGCTTGTGGCAACTGGCAGAACAAGATGTGGCAAAAACACACACACACACACAAACACACACAGGAACACACAAAGAGACTGGGACACACACGACATAAGATAACACACAGTTGGCACTGTCAATGACAATGACATCAACTGCAGACAATCCCATAGAATACTCGTATCATACTGAGAGTAAAATGGTTACACAGCCTCATCGTCTCTGATAGCAACAAACTACTTGTACAAGCCACATATGAGCACAGTCTGGGCAGGGCTTTGTTAGACCCATACATACACACATACACACACACACAGTACTCCTTTATGTATCAGAAACAAATTGTGGATGTTTTGCTTACTTTAATGTAGAAATCCACTTAAGGCTGTCAAAGTAGTTACACTAATTTTCGATTATCTTAAAGCCCATTAGTTGAAACTGTGGCAAAATAGAAGTGATAACTCATTTATTAATGCTGTTTGCATTAACCTTTTCAAACAGTAGATAGTGTAACAAGCTCAACTGAACGCTCTTCGTTCGCTTCACAGCTGGAAGCGCATCGAGTGGCTGCGAGTCGACTCCAGCTGAATTCTATTTGAAATCCATCTCAGCCCTGCCGCCAGCAGCGTTTATTATACGAGGAACAAAGCGAGCAGATCGAATAAAATCGCAACGAATTGAACCAATAACCGAAACGACCGCAGGTGAACAGCGCGCTGGGAGTTTCGTGGAGTAAAAATTTCGGCATCTGGCGGCAAGTGCACTTGAAGTGTATCGAATTTGTGTAGATTTCACTACAGCCAATAATTTGACACCCGCATTTCGCAGAGTTCATTGCCGAAAAGAGCGGTAACAACTGTGAATTGTAACAAGTAGCTGCAGTCTTATTCGTTGACGAGTCTTTAACCAAAACGAATATTTGAATAAAGTTGCCACGCGGCGTTAAGCTACATTGACAGCATTCGAGGAAGTCACCATGTGAGTCGAGAGCGTGTATCAGTGTGTGTGTGTGGGTGCTGCCCTTATGTTGAATATGTGCATAAATGCATGTTGAGTGTAGTACAACAATAACAAGAGCGGCAAGCAAACAAACGCAAAAACGCAAACTCAATTGTCATCACCATAAAAATAACATAAAACTCTTTTTACGACTTCGTGGTTGCGTTAGTGCGTGTGCAAGAACTACATGTATATACTATATGTGGATGTCTGCCGGGAGCGGGGTAATCAGATATGGTGAAACGTTGTCTTGGCCATTGCTCGAAATCACTTCGATGTTAGTAGTGTCTCATTAAATTTTCAAGTCGAATTTTTATGCCGAAAGCCAAACAAATGTACTGCAGAAAATTTGCTGGAAGTTGGAGGATGCTGTAAGAAATAAAACCAACAACGAGCTTGAAATAATTGGCGTGTTACACAAACAAATTAATTCCATTGACAACTGACAATTTTCCCAGTTGAAATGGCGTACACACACATTTTTGTCTATCGCATTTTATATTTGGAATCGCTTCATATTTGTTATAACTGTTGGTAAAATGTTTTATTTCTTATTTGTTCCTGTTTGACATAAATGTACTGAGGTGCGTCGATGTCGCATTTGCAATGGCAGTCGCTGTTTTGGAATGCGCAATTGATAATGCAGTCCATTGCCCCATGCAATTTGGTAAAGTGACTACACTCGGCAAAAAACATTCAGCACAAACGACCAAAAATTGCGTAGCAAATGAAACGTAAAAGGGAAGGAGAGCATTTCAAGAACCACATTTAAATGCCACCATTAGCAGTTCCATCAACGATAAATGCTTGATGCGAATGCGTTTCGCTTTTTTTTTATATTATTCATATTTTGATATTCCAAATATGTAAAGTGGCGCACAGTGTTGCTGAGTGTACAAAAGTTGAACAGACTCCAAAAAATGGCCATGCCTAGTTTAGTGGTGTTCTCGTTGTCGACCTGTTATTGCCATTATCAGTGTACAGTTTTAAAATCAACAACAGGCGACAAGCAATAGCGACAACAAAACCAGGCGACAACCGGCAAACGGCAAACGACAAGCGACAAGCAGCAAGCGGCAATCGGCAAGCGACAAACGACAGGCAACAATGGCAAACAAGAATGTCTGGACCGTAGTCGGGCTTACACTCATTTATGCTAAAAGCAGCATAAATACGAGTAAACACAACTCTGACAATACGAGTGCCGATAAAAGCAAGAAGCTGCCAAACAGGCTGCCGCCAATTTTAAGAGTAATGCGAGTCGTGCGAGTCCTGCGCCGCTGGGGGGTGGAGCATACCTTTAACTCGGAGGCTGCATATCCAAGAGGGGCTACAAATGAATTGCATGCAGACAACCATGTGCCCAACTTAACGGTAATTTAAACGTTAATGCATTGCATATAGCTGTATTCTTGTTACTCTTGTTGTGCAGTTGTTTGTCATTGTTAAATGTTGTTGACATCATTCGATGTTGTGGCAATTTTCCACTGGCAAATTGGCTCTGTGCTACCATCGTCTGGAAATACACTTGTTAATTTTATTACTCGCTTCCATTGCCTTCATACGGCGATAGGCTTATCGGATGGCAATACTACGTACTTATTTATATCATGTTCTCATATGTTTATTTTTTTATTGTGTTTATATTGACTTCGTCGACATAATCGAAAGTCTGACAATCAGACTGAATTGTTATTTTTAATGCGTCTACGTAATATTAAAGAGGCTAAAGAGCTGTCACATTATTCCTTACATATTTATTATCATTTTGGTGATCAATTTCTCTTATCTTTTTCAAGAACCTGAAAAGGCTTATATATACATGGTACGACATATATGTGACATTTAATAGATATTTAGCAACGTTAATTTTCCTTCCATGTTATTTTGGTGACCATTTTATAGTTTCCTTCTCTAAATCGATTCTCGTTTTCCTTACCATTCGCCATAAAGTTGCACTGCGGAAGTTTGTCGCTAACCAAGAAGAAAAGAGTTCACCACAGTCCTGCTTTCCTCTGGCCGTGCTTTATGTGTTTCCGCTCGCATTTCTTTAGCCATTTAAGTGCACACCTAGTTCGCTTCTATTTCATGTTTGCTTCTTTGTTCTTTTTTTGTCGACTCATACTGCTTTACGCTTGTTTATGTCTCTTATTTCGTTTTTGGTTGCTTCCACTCGTTTTTTCTTCAGGTTTTTTTTTTTTTTGTTTTTTGTTTATTGCTTGTTTTGAACCTTGTTTGAACTGGTTTTAAATTTCTTGGCACAGCGTCGACGTAACTCAAGTCGGATCAGCCTTTGGCAAGCTCAGACCCAAAAAAGGGATTTCACCGTAGGACTGGGCATCGGAGAGACTAAGGCTTTGCAGACTCATAACTTTGTTATATACAATTAACAATTTGATGCTTTGCCAACTTTTCTATGCATGTGAGCTCAACTTGAACCGACAATTACAGGGCACCTGGGACTTTTCGCAAAGCCAGAATACATGAACTTGAATCAAGCTCTAATTGAAATGCGCCATGAGAATTGAATACGTTTTGTGGCAATTAGGATCTTTTAATCAAGCTTCAATTCTCATTAAAATATCGACTATATCGCCAGAAGGTTTTCCGTAAGAAGTTTTTGCTGCCTCTCCACTCCCAAGTGCTGCTTAAATTTTTAAGAGTCGAACAGCTGCTGCTTGAACCGAGCGAAGAGTATGCGGCAAAAAAAAAGATAAAATTAGCCAAATGGCTGCTAAGTGTTCGTTTAGAATTTAAGCGGTACAAAATTGTTGCAAGTCTGCTATGCGGCAGAGATGCCGTTGTAGTCACTGCTGGAATGCCGTTTGACCTTCACCTGGAATACCAATGGCCAGAAGCTGTGGCCTGCACTAAGGACAAAGGCACTAAGGACGATGTGCAGATGATTTTGCTGTGTGTTATGTGCAAGGCATTTGAAAAATTTATTTGAAAATATTTGTGCCCGTCAACGATGCAACGACAGCAACTGTCCGGGTTTTGGATCCGGGTCTGAGTCCGGGTCCGTGTTCGTGTCTGGGACGGGCATGAAAAGTGTCTGCGCTCACTAACAGGATGTGCTGCCAAAAACATTTTTAATAATTTAGCACACATATTTTCGCATCTTTGAAAACATTCACTTTGAAGGCAGGTATTTCTACCTTCAACTGGTTGGAAGTCGAAGTGAAAGCAGCCACAGAGGAGAGTCTAAAGACGGAGACGGAGACCGTGATGGCGACGGAGACTGTCATGCACAACACGAGGCAGCTGGGAATCAGTGTAAGTTTCTCGGTGTTCTCGATGATGGCAGTGTTGAGTAATGCGAAACCAATTTTCAACACGGCGTCAGCACAGTATTTAAAATTTCAAAAACATGACACACCTTTTGAAGTGAAGAGTCATTGCAGGCAAAAGCCTTTGGTGAACAGTGCTGAAATGTGAGCAGCAGGAGCTGGAATTGGAGCTGGAGCTGGAGCAGGTGACGTACGAACTCCAATGCTCCCGGCACATTATTGAGTCATACGCAAAGTCACAAGGTAAACAAATTAGTGGCATACAGCCGCAGACGGGGCTTCCTCTCCAGTTATGCACATACATGCATACATACAAATATCTGTTAGTGGCTTGGGCTTAGCAAAAACTGTTTAACTATCCCTTTGATGTAACCAGTACATAAATGTGCCCAGGGCTCACAATTGTAGCTTCAGTTGAACATCAACTCATTATGCGTAGTGCAGCAGCAGCAGTCGCAGCAGCATCGTCGTCATTTTAATTGAATTTCAATTCAAAACGCAGACCTATTATGTACGAGAGTTCGTACTATGACTGCGTTTACATTTGCCCGGCTTAATAGTCTGCTATGGAGACTTCATTCCTCGAGTGGAGACTTCATTTCGATCAGGCTTAAAGCCAACTCCAACGCATTCTGCTTTGGAAAAGGGTATACAATTTATAAAGACAAATTGCAGCGCATGAGAAAAGTTAGTTGCTATTAGCATTTTTAATTTACTCTACACAGCGAGTGAAAAACAGAGAGAGAGAGAGAGAGAGAGAGAGAGAGAGAGAGAGAGAGAGCTTCTGGAAGTTGACATTCTTACATCATTTGGCTCGTGTTTGTTTGCCTTGTAGCTTTTGTCTCTCCGTCTTTCTGTTTAGCCAGCGTAAACACAAACACGCTTTTACATCATGCGTCGTTTCAAAATTGAATTTTAATACACAAAAGCTGTCGTGCTGTCGTTGCCTGAAGTCTCCATCCTTCTTTCATCCAACCATCCTGTGCCCCTGCGCCTCACAAAGTGTTTCTGTTGAATATGTTGGCTTGTCACGGCCATGTCTTCTTAACCAAACACCAGCCTAGACAATGGGGACTCTTAAGATGCCAGGGGTGTGTGTGTGTGTGTTTCAGCTTTTTTGTGGTACAAAGAATTCGGAATTTCGGGGTAATTGCATTATCATCTATTTGGCTTTAGCTCTTTATACACATGCCATTTACCTGTCGATGCACTCAACGTCAACAACTTTATGCTACCCACATTGATTTTTATACCCTGTACGCATCCAAGGGAAAGATTTATTATTTCTTCGTGAGACCTCAGACAGTTTCTATGTGGTAATAACTATGCTAAATTACCTCTCGTCTTTGGTTTTGAGATTTATTTGTAATGCGAAAGCGGCTTAAGAGAAGTCTATGAACCAAGTCTTTGAGACAACTCAATTTCAGGGTATCTAGCCGTTTGGCTACTCAATGGACTGCGCTCAGTTTGTTTCCTAAATAAATTTTGCAACTTCAGTAACAGGCAGCAGTCGCAGTCGCAGTAGCAGCATCAAGAGCATGAACTGACTTCTTGCTTTTTATCTCATTTGCCGGCTTTTATTTATTTACAAAAAAATGCATTTTCTTCTTTGCAAGCTTTTTTTTTCGTTTTTTTTTTTTTTTTGTACTAACCCATTTGTTACAAAGAGACCAAAAAGAGAACTCGACTCGCACAACGAAATCAAGTAAAAATTTTTGAAATTAAATTTTCAAGTAACTTTCACTGGAGCGCAGGGCAAACTAAATAATTCATGGAAGCAACGCAAAGAAGGGCGAGTTTTTTTAAATGGGCGTGGGCCAGACAGATACCCAATACAAACACACAAGCACACCGAAACGCAGAAAAACAGAGGAAGAGAAGCACAGGTGTGCACGTGTGGAGCAGTATGTGAGCATATTTAAATAAACAGCAGCCAGCGTCAGCAGTCAGCAGTAAGCAGTCAGCAGTAAGCGTCAGTTCGCATTCTCATTCTCATTTTACTTCTGCACACTTTCCCCCATCCCCCCGGCACGCTCAGTTGAGTTAACTTTTTGCGAGATACAAGGAACAGGAGTCAACTCAAATGGCAGCTCGTCGTGGAACGCAGCACACTACTGACCATATGATAACAGCATTCAAGAATCCTTTTTGGCGGGTACCAGTTCTTTTTAGTAGTATCCTGCTGCCACAGTCGCTACTACGGCTGCTGCTGCTGTTGCTGCTGGCAGCGTCATGCCAAAATAGGCAAGTTCACTCAGGCAAAGCAATTGCACAAATGGCCAATTCTAGTCGTAAGTAGAATTTTGTTCGTTTGAGTGGGTTTCGGTTTAGGTTTTCGGCACTGCCAGTTACCAGCTAGCAGTTACCAATGCCAGAGCGACTGCGACTGTGAAAGCGAATGCGACTATGAGTGCCATTGCCGTTTGCCAGAAGGATAACTAGTGGAGATCTAACTCAAACACTGCCACTTCTGCACCTACAAAACATGCGAATGTTAAGGGTGTGTGTGTGTTCTGGTGTGTAACGAAGCATACACAAAATAAACAAAATGCACAAATAAATATATATATGTATATATATGTACATATAGAATACGTATAGAATACGTACAACACTGTTGCCTGGCCCAAAGTTTAAAGTGCTAAGAAAAATTGAAAATAAAAGTTTTGCTGCGCAATGCAAACTGATTACATCTAACTTTGTGCCCCAAACTGAGAGATCTCAGCTACTGTAGAGAACTTAAATTATGGTGTTTTTTTGTAATGAACTACAATTTTATTTAATTATTACAATGTAAAAATATCGTTGCATCACAAGGCAATTTAGTTAATTTATTTTTATTTGTTTTTTTAACTAATAACTAAACACTACCAAGAAAAGCTTAAATTTAATTATATACAATTAAAAGCACACAATTTAATAAATTAAACATTTAATTTTTGTATTGAAAAATTAACTACCCTACCGTTAAGTTCTGTTTTAATAATGACAAAAGCATATTGCAATTGATTTACTTAATGTTTTCATTTTATCTGAATTGCCGAAAGAGAGGTTGAGTTTTTTTCCGCCAGTCAGAAACGCCATGGTTATTTTATGCAGCTGCAATGGCGCAGTAAATTCAAATTAATCAAGCCAATCAGAATAAAATCGATGGTTGAGCTGCATTGATATTGTTGGCCCGTTTGATTAACTTTAACGCGACTAAGACGAATGCATTTACTGCATATATGTATACACACATATATAAATATGTATGCCATATAGCATGGGAGGGAGAGAACTGCGTATTTGCTTGTGACACTTAAGCACATGTGACCCAAGCTGCTTTATGCTTAATTGAGTATTATCCTTGTTGCACACAGTGGCTGTAGCTGCAGCATCGGTGGCATATTTGTCGCCGGAAAGGGCGATGCAGGCCAAGTCATGTCTACAAACAGAAGCAGCCTCTGTTTGCTTAATAGCATGGTCAGTAAATTTAATTAACTTCCCTTAAGGATACATGCAACATATAATAAAGGCACTGCACAGTCAACACAGAATAACACAAAATACAAAAAAAAAAAACAACAAAAAAAACAAGAAACGAGAAAAGAAACAACCAAGTTCAGTTGACTGTCCCTGCTTCAGTTTCAGCTCGTGTCTCTGGCTGTCGCGTCCATCTTTGGCTTCAAGTTGCACTGGGATTACACACATGTACGACGTCGCATGGACAGAACTTGACTGGCTGACTGGATGGCAGGATGGCTGGCTGGCTGACTGGCTGGCTGTTCTGACTGCTCCGACTGGATGGTAAGGCCCGTCTTGTCGTTGTCCTTTGAGATGTTGTGCAAACAAGCAGCTTAATGTCAGTCGACACAAGACAAACACAAACACACACACACCCACACACACGTATACATACAAACAGTACAGAAATTAACTTCTTTTTGATGAGCATATGTTTCGCAGACAACAAAACCGTTGCCCAAAGAGCCGACTTGCCGCTGTCGCTGACATCGCTGCTGCCTCGGCAGACAACCGCAGTCAGTAGACTGTGGAGTGCAGATATCAATGCCTTCAAATTATAGTCATTTTCTATTGCCTGGTAACAGCTTGCAGTTTGCGGCTTGCAGCCGCATTTCGATCGCCGCCATTCACGATTCACCACCTCCGCTAACCGCTCTCCACTCACTATTCGCTGTGGATTTTTTTGGCATTCGCTTTTAACCTCGCGTTTCATAATTCATGACATGCTCACTTTGCATGTGCTCTTAAAACACGTAGCCGTTGCAGCAGCCGTAGCTCAGTTGCAGTCCCTGACCCTGTGGCATTGTCTTGTCTGGCCACGTATGTGCCATAACATATGATGCACTCGACAGGCGGCAGATCCCCGGATCTTGTATGCAATTGCCAGCCTGCCTCTGCATGCCTGCCATTTAAACGGACAGGAAAAGGTTATAGTTTTGGTTTAAATTTGCTCCGAGAAAACACACACACTTAATGACGTATGTAAAGGCTTTAAAGCCGAACGAACAAAGTGCTTAAATCTCACTCGAATTATATTTATTATAATTGCATGTAGTTATATCAGAAATTTGCAATTAGCATTATTATTCACGCAGCTTGGCCAGACTCATTGTTGTAATGACGAACAATGTTTGTAATTAACAAAGTGTTAATCCTATTTGTATAACAAAAGATATAAATATCTTGTGTGCGATACACATACATGTATTTGTATATGTGTACATAAAATATAATAGAATTCCTGCTCGCCGCGCCTGCTACTTAAGATAGCACTTTAGCAGGGGCAATTAATTATGATAGCGAAGGAACGTGCCACAGCTGGATGTCGCTACTTCTGCTGCTTCTACTCGTATGATATTCCTTCCATCCCTGATGCATGCAATCAAAGTCAAGCGTGCACGACTTTCGAAATAGATCATTTCACGAGGACATCAGCACACACTTGCACAGTGATACACTTGCCACATGCCACATGCTACATGCACATACGATTTGAGCGGAAAAAGTAGAATTAATACGCCAGTTAACGTTGCGGTTAGCGGCCATTCACGCTGTCGCATTGCCTACGGCCCCCAATGGGTATTTGAGGGTGTGTTTGCTGCGTTGCCTGCTGGCTACGGCTACAGAGAGTAGAGAGCAGTTCGTAGTTCCTGCTAGTTGGCAGTTGGCAGCTGCATTTAACACTCGACGAGACTTTCGTACTTGCCTGCAGACTGTCAGACACACAGCTAATGTGTGCTAGCGTAAAGTTTAAGTTGACTGCCAGTAAAAGCCATTTAAAATTACGTGCCTGGATTTCTGTCCGCCACGGCGGCCGTGGCCATCCTAGGTGCTGTTATTGAGCTCTCGCGTACGTGGCCAACTAGATGGGAGCCAACCTGAGGAGCCAAAGCAAAGAAGTTGCAGTCAGCCGCCCAGGTTTGTCATTTTGCCACTTTTGGCTACAATTTCTCAGCGGCAAAAGTGTGAGCACTACTCTAAGAATACGCTATATATACGATATACTATACTGTTGTGTGTATGTATGTGTGTGTGTGTGTACGGACCAATATTACTGGGACCAACGCAGGCAACCTGACAACGTTGCACATAATTTTCACATAAACGAAAGCCTAATATAAAAATTCTATCAAATCGTGACCAGCAAGCGCAAAGCGTTTATCAACATATTGCAATAAAACTGTGCGAGAAACTTAGGGCATTACTCAGCTTTCGATGGACTTTTCAACATTAAAAATACATCAAAAATATTCAAAAATAAAAAAGTTAAAAACTTTTAATATATGTCTGCTTAAAGTGTAAATCATTAAAAACTTTTCTACTCGAGAAATTCATTTAAAATCTATTTTTAAATTGAAATGTGCTTCGCGAAAACTTTACGGGTTTGTTAATTTTTTTAAAAAAAAAAATTAAGAACTATAAAAATTTTGAATAATTAAATGAAAATTAAAAAGAAAAACTTTGCAATTTCAATTCTTTTTCAGATCGCATTGCAGCAAAATTCAAAACCTTAATAACAAACTCCTAAAGGCTGCTCTCGCTGTAAAAACGAACCGGCTGCTACCCAATAAATAAATCAGCGGCAAAAATGTTGCGCCAACATCGACATTTTAAGTGTTTGCCCATTGACTTTTGATTACTTCTGGTCTTCGGTCTCTGCTGGGAATAAGGATTCGAAGCGCTTGCTATTTGCAACAGCAGCAGAAAAAAAAAAAATATGGCAAGAAATTTAATGAGCTGACAGCCAACAGAAATAACCAAGCTTTGCGTTCGTTGCCTTGTTTCATGCTGCTGATATTACTCGGCTTGCTTTTGTCGTTTTTTGGATAACTTTTTGCGCAACCCCCCAAAAACTATTTTCACCAAAAATTTGTCAAATTAAATTGCATATACTCGCAGTACAGAGGGTGCTACTTGCCACTTGCTGCTTGCTGCGTTGGCATTGTTGTTATTGTTGTTTTGGACCAGACATCACAATGTCAGGCCGGAACTTTCCTTCTTTGGATTGAATTAAAAAGTTGACGGGCGCGGGTCCAACAAATGCCGCAAATTAATGTGCATAGCTGTTGTTGGCAATAGCGTTGGCTATGGCGTCGGCCATGGCGTTGGCTTTTAATTAAAATTGTTTACTAAATATGCTTGAATTTGTGTGCGGTTCAGAAGCATCCCAAAAAAAGGGGTGGAGACTTGTTCTGTTACTCATTGTGTTGTAAAAAGAGGTTTTCACTTCACGAATCAGGTCAATGCACAATTCAATTTAAGGATATTTGCGACGGCGAAGTCAGCACTATAAAATCTGCTTTGTTACCAGTGTGACAAATGTTAATTATGACATTGCCCCACGTTGCCATCCCCGCCATTCTCTGCTGCTAGCACTGGGTTTTGATGCATTTAATAAGGGGTTCCATCTTCGAGTGGTAAAGGCAAAATGCATTACTTACAATGATTATGATGTTACAGTTGCTTTCGCTATCGCTGTTGCTGCTGCTGCTGCTGTCGTTGTTGTTTTTATTGTTGTCTTCACTTTCTGCTGGCGCGCTACATAATTTAGCACGACATGAACTGACAATAAAATTTAGTGCTGAGCGGGCATAATAAAGCCGGCCATCGCAGAAAGCAGATTCAGCCTCCTTGCTCCGGCTGGGCACTGGCTTTCAGTTCTTGGATACAATTTGATGCCTTGCCAGCTGGCCATAAGCAAAGGGCTAAAAAACTAAAAACAAAGTCATGCGGCCGGCAGTAATGAAAAGCGTGCCCAGAGCTGAGAAGTGGCGAAGTGAAGAAGAAGCTGTTATTGCTGCTGGTGCTGTTGCTGTTGCTCTTCCTGCTGCCTCCTGTCTGCCATGGCTGTAAAACTGTAAGTTGGCATTAAGTTGCAAGCATAATGAAATTATTTCTCTGGCTCTGGCGACGCATCGCTGCCACTTTTGCGCTGCTTAGAGTAGTAGTGTGTTTGTTGTTGTTGCCACTATCGCTCGGAGTTGCTACTTGGCTTTGCTCTCGCCCAGCTTTGCGCTTGCTAAGAAGCGCGTCGACACATAAATACTTCATGCTTAATTGTCCTTTTGGGTGCAATTTCAAACGCTGCTACGCACAAACAGCAGCAAGAGCAGCAAAAGCAACACTGCTCCTAACAATGGCCATGGCAACGATGACAGCTTTAGCCCAGGGCTTTAAAAGCTCTACTCCACCTCACTACTTTCGTCGAAGCACTTTAAGAATTCATCGTCAAGTGCAAACAGCAAATTAGCAATATTTAAAACATAATCAAAATCAAATAAATAACTTCACAGCTAGCTATCCCATGTCTAGACAGACAGCTTATAATCTCGCACAGTGTCTGCTGTTGCCAGTCCGGGACTGGTCGCAGATATATAAATTACTATAAGGTAGATGCATGAGCTGCCAGTTGGTCATTAGCAGCAACATTTTGGCAGGCATCAACTTTGTCTCTCGTTTCAGTTGTGATGCCGCTTATTTCCGGACACAGCGAAAGTTTCTTAAGACGGAAAACTTTGTTTAGCAATGCAATACATTTACACAGAGTATTATAGCAATGATATTAGCTATGGATTGCAGCAGCTGCACTTAATCATATGCATTGAATATTATCTGCAATATATACAGTGCTTACGACTCATACGCTGTTTTAATTGAAGTTTTAATAACGTGCGCTTATTAAAACGTTGTATTTCTGGGAGGATATTTCATTTTCGTCTCGCCCAAGTATATGTAGAGTATTTATCATGCTCCTTGCTTCGCTCGGGCAGATTTCGTGTTTTTCATTTTAACTTGACTTTGTCATCGTTATTTTATTGCTTGCTTAATTATGAAGTCACTTTACATTGACCTGCTGCTTTGGGCCGCGCTCCATGAAACTGAAAATGATGCAAAATAAATAGCAATAAGTTCGCGCCAAGCCGCTTAAAAGTTAACAGACTAACAACTTGCAACAAACTTTAACTTTGTCATAACCTCTTTTTGTTAGAAGCTTTGCAATTTCATTTTTTATTTTTATCTCATTTTTTTCCTGCTCCCTTACAGTTGCCGGACTCGAAGTTTTGTAGTTGCACTAAGGGCATTTTTGCTTTTAAATGGTTAATTAACGAATGTTGTATAGCTGCGACTATGTCCCATGGCTGTGTAATTATATGGTACTAAATTGGATTTAAGGCTGCATAAATCTTGGCCAACAAATCATGCTGCACAATAGAAAAAAATAAACTTCGCCTTGTCAGTAGTAATTAAAAAATATTTTGCGAATAAAGCGGCAGCTGTCTATGCAGCTTTTAGCCGCAAACACCGCAAAAGTGTGAGGCATTCCAATAAGTTTCGAGGGATAAAAGTATGCGAGAATGGCCCATTAACTGCTTAACAACAATAACAGAACAGAGAACAACACTTGACTGTCAACTTTGGGCCTGCGACAGCTGCGAGTTCTTCACCTGGCAACAACAACGAGAACGGCAGCGACACGACAACGGGTGATAAAGAGATGTTGTTGTGTCTGCGGACAGCGGGCGTTTAGCTTACAGTTAGCTAAAACCTAGTCAAACGACACATCCTGGACTGTTGGCTCGCCTGAGCGATAGACGAGCTGTGTGCCCTCTGACACCAGCCAGCTAAGCCAGGTGTACATTTTGTCGCCGTCCACACACACTGAAAACCGCACTTCCGGATCAGACAGACTGGTACATCCGTCAATGCTTCGGCCATTGGTTGTGCCTTCGAAAGTTTCTTTGGGCTGGGTGGCTGGCTGGCTGGGTCGAGCAATTTTTGCATTCGAGTGTTTGCACTTCGTTTAGTCGGGCAATAAAAACAAAGTGCCTAAGCTTTTTAAATGTTCCAAGTCAAACATTTGCCTTGGCTCATAAGCAATGCTTCCGCGTCGTCTTTTGTCCAATTACGGTATGTAAGTTTTTGTTGGTTTACACCGAGCGCCGTCGCGGAGTGGGAGCCGATGATGAAGAGAGGGAGATGAAGTTGGAGTTGGAGCTGGAATTAGGAGAACCATCAAATCGCTGGTCACATGATGCGACCAGAGTCCACATGGTCCGGCCAACGTCCACGTTAGTCAACTTGCTACATTAATGAATAAATCAACATGAACATCGTTACCAATGCACACATACAGCAAAAATTCAAGTGAATCCAAAAGCGGAAGCCCAGCCACGTCTTGACGGCACTAATGAAGTCCCAGTCTGTGCGCACGTGCGTCATCATTATCATCATTGCCATTTGGGGGAGAGAGTGAGACAGTGCAATAGAGAGAGAGAGAGAGAGAGAGAGAGAGAGAGAGAGAGAGAGAGAGATGGAGAGCATACTAGGAATGCTTTCGCTTTGGACAAATCAATTATGTGGCATGCCATACACAAGAACAGCACAGTTTCACTGTGCAGCCACTTCACAGCTCAACTCAACTCAGCTTCCAGTTCTCGGTCCCCTCTTAATTATGCGCCAATGTTGCCACTGAAGTTGCCATGACAATCAAAAGTTATTTAATGCCCAACGAGCAAATCGCACATGCATACCAAAAACTTTGACGACTCCAAAAAAAAAAAAAAAAAACACTCACACCAAAAAAAAATGAGAGAGAGAAACACATAAACAATGTACAGCAAACAGTTGAAAAGTTATAAGCATGCTAACACCTGTTCACACTCCGTCTACACACACACTCACACGAAGTCACAGTTTTGGCAAATGTTGTGGCATTTTACCTGATTTGTTTTACACTCGACACAAAATTTTGACGTTCAACGAAATTCGGTTCCAAAAGTTGGGAACATATTTTAACTTTGTCAGGAAATTATGCTACGTCAGGCACTCAGCTAAGCGTATGCGTCTATGGGGTTGTTAATGCCACGCATTCATTTCAACTGCAGTTGGCAATTAAATAAATTAAGTGGTGTAATTACTAAACATTTTAATTGGCACACATCTAAAAAGCTTGCTTAATGGGTAAAATTAACTTACGCTATTTTCCTCTTGAAGTTCATGCTATTTTTAGCAATGAAATATACTCGACACACAATATAAAAACTATCTAAAAATAAATATACAAAACTGACAGAATCTTTTACTTGATTTATTGTATTTTCCACTTAGTGGTTTACAATTTCTATGCCATTTTGAGTTCGAGGCATTAGCACATTTAAGCAGAAGGAAATTTTAATATCATAAGACGAACAATGGTGGCTGTTAATGTTTACGATTGACACCAAAATGATGTGGGACAAGCCTCAGTTGCTGACAGCAATTGTTGTTTAAGAGCAATTGATGTTTGCCAGCGTTTTATTAAGAACAACCGCAGCCGATTGTCGGCAAAAGTTGTCAGTTTAACAAATCTGTTTTGCAGGTTTTTGTTTAAATTTGCTGCAAACGAGCGATTGGAAGGACCCAAGGACAAACAGTACAAGTCCAACTTGAGCTCTTAAGTGGACTTTGAGGTAAATTGTCGCATCAATTCTGTGTGCCTTCCATGTGAGTATATGGATTTGTGTGTGTGTGTTCCTGTATGCTTTTCTTATTCCTTGGTGTATTGATATTTCACAAGAAATCAACACACAACACACAAATAGTCAAGCACACGCAAGCACACACAAACACAAACAATTTGAAATCCTACTGCTCTAACTTTGTCACCATTTGCAACGGAAATGAAAAATCAAATCGAAGAAAGTCACAGGAAATGTAGCTCTTCGTATTGTCACTTCACATGTTTGTGTGCCTGTGTGTGTATGTTGTGCATGTTTGAGTACTCTTCCATTCCTCTCTTCTCTCTGTTTAAATTTTGCCAAAGTCTAGCATGGCCAGAGTGGTCTCCACTCTCCAGTATTTATCTCTCTTCGGGTCCATGTGTGTGCTAACCTACTCAGCCCTACAATAAACATGAAATTGTTTTGTTGTATTTTTGTTTTATGTTTTTTTTTTATGTTGTTGCTACTTCATTGTAAGCACGCCAGTCAAATACGAATTTTAACATTGAAGAAATTCATACAACATTCAGAAATACTTTTCTGCAGTTTAAAGCCGAATCGTTCCATGTTTTGCAGACTAATCGGATGACCAAGTGTCGGTTTTAGAATGTCTGATTGAATGTACGAAGATAAGAGTATTGTAAATGTAATGTATCACAATATAAAACTTAATTCCGACTTAAACTTGCTATTTGTCTACACTTGAGACGTCTTTATCGTCTTGGCCATAATCCTAAACAAATACAAATACAAATATTTTTACTTCGAAATAAAAATCCAATAGTAGACGGCAAAATATTAAGCGCCAATCAAAATAGCGCAAATAACAAAAAAAAAAGCGTTGCAAAAATTGTCAATTGATTTCAGTTTTCAGCTTAATTTCAAAGCCATCAAAGTTTCCCCGAACAACCAGCAAATAGACAACCGTATAATTCCCGAGCTCTGTCAGAGGAAACTAATTAAATGATGAATGCATTTGACAGCAGCTCAGGGAGTTGTTGTCAATGATTAGTTGGCTGCTAGTTGACAACCTCGTACCATTGTAAGTGCTCCGAACTACGACGACGAATATAATGTGCACATCGAAGCTGCTGCAACATTTCCCACAGGTCTGATTGAACAATAAATGATTTAATTAATAAATAAATAAGTGACTGCGTGTTGCAACAATCTAGTAATTGCAGATGCAGCATGCACCACACAAGTGTGACAAACAATTAATTATTGACAATCGATTGTGTTCTACTCGCACTCGGGTTTCAGTTTGCCAATGTGGCCAACATGCCGTATGCGTGTTGCAGCGTGTTTGAGACACTTTGCTGACGACTATATGGCGACATTTGCCATTTGTCACTCGATCTGTCGTTTAGCTATTGATTTTAGGTGTAACGTGGCCAACAATCTGTGATTGCCAATCACATTGTAGATTATATGTGAACACAGTATAAAACATTAAATTGACTGCCATAGAAATTAATTTGAGAATAAAAATAAATCTGAATGGAGGAAGCACTTGAAATTGTGTGCAAATCAAATAAATTCAGTGCAATTTGGTTGCCATTGTGCGAGTATCACATTCAGCAGAATTTCAGCTAAATATCATATTTATTGCGGTTCGACTGCAGCTCTAACTCAAACTGCGATTGCGAATGTGAAAGCCGCAGAACTATTTTAGATTTTAAAGTAAAGGCAACCGCAAACTAGTTTGCCGTCGAATCAGCTCAACGTCCTGGCTGCAAATATGAGGACGGATATGCCTGCTGCTTGAATCTTCGATGTGTGGCAGCGAACTCATGGATGGATTGAGTTGAGCGGCAAAGAGCGGATAGCGGGACGATGGGACTGTGCGACTGTGGGGCGACCGCAGCACTCAGAAACTTCTACAATCGAAAATGATAGCTTGAGGGGTCCAAGAAAATGTTGGCATCAAGTTGCAGCTGCTTCCAACTCGATCGATCCGGCAGTTAGCATTCAGAGCCAATTGGAAATTGTTTCATTTTGTTCGCGTCGCCGTCGTCGTCGTTTCCGTCTAAGCTGAACCCAATTTCAGTGAATATTCATTGGGACCCCTTTTGTCGCAAATGCAAAATCGAATTCGAACTCGTATAGCATACCTTGAGGCGCTCCATTAAAATGCAATTAGTAGCAATTTAAATATTGATGACATACACACGCATACACAACAGCTGTTTATATTGAGACACTTATACTTGGGGTCTGCAAGTTTTTAGCGACTGGCTGGCTGGCGGCATTTTGTCAATATGCTGCAAATTGCTGCAGAAAGTTTGCGCTCAATGCCAACAACTTGGCAAAGACAATCGAATGGAAAACACATTCATAATTTACCGGCTCTTTGATTCATTAAATCAATAAAAAAAGCACACATAAAACGAATCACACTTAAACGGTTCAATCAAACGTGAAATTTGTTCATTTGCGCCAGCCAAGTGCATAAGCATATGCATGATTGACTGCGTCGCTCTCTCCTACTAAGTGTGCGTGAGTGTGTGTGAGTGTTTGTGTGTGTGTGTGAGTGTTTGTGTGTCTGACTGTGTCCGTGACTGTTTATGTGACCACGACAGACGTCGTTATGCTAAAAGGTATTCCAAATTAAATTTAAATATAAATACAAATTCAATGGGCGCATAAACAACGCAATCAGGCGCAAAATTCGCGTGTATAACTGCGAACTGCAAACTCCGAACAGCAAGTGATAAAAGCTGCTGCAGCAGGAATTCATTCATATTAGACCTCGTCAGCTGCAATGTGTAGACATCGACTACTAGCATCAGACAAAGAACAGCCAACCAGCCAGCTAGGCAACCAGGCAGCCAGGCAGGCCTTAAGGTGCGCAGACTTTCGCCTGGATTCGGCATTGCAAATTGCAAATGCAAAACCAAACAGCGTATGGTCTTGCCGTGAGTATGTTAAGAAAATCGAGGAGAAGCAGGAATTGACTTGCTGCCGTGAAAGGAACAATTCATGGGGAGCTATGAATAAATTTATAAGACCACTCGCAATTGGCAGCGGAAGTGTTCTAAAAACAACTGAATCTAGACCAGCTCAAGTCGGCAAATAATTTCTTCAAATACCAATATTTAACATAACGACGCTTTAATAGCAAAAATTATTGTAAAAATTAACTTTCAAAAGAGTTAACAAGGAATATTTAAAATATAGATAATGCATTCATAATTGCCAATTTTGAACACATGCAAACTAAAGCCATAATTTTATTTATAAATTAAAAACAATATCCTAACAACATTCGTATAGAAAATGAAATTAAATTGTTGCTTCTAAGCAACAATTAGCATAGGTATGAAAACAAATTACACCACTCTTTACAAATAATAAATAAAATTACACCCTTAGCATTCAATGGAAGTGTATTTCATATACAATTTTCTGTTCTATGTAAACATTTCTAGTTGACTTTCTAATGTAACGTAATGTAAACAGTTGAAAACTCTTTTTTTTATATAAATTTATATTTTGGCTACAAACAAAGTCGTTGTCTTTTTTTGAACGCGTTAAAATGGCTTCGGGTGGCACCATAATTCCAACGTATCTTGACTGCATTTTCTTTGCGCAAAACCTCTTCCAAGTGCTCAACGAGTTGCCCGAACTGCGCGCCAAGAATCATACGGTCTCGCCGGCGGCAGCTCCAGTTCCCTGACTCTCGTATTCATGGGAGCTGGTGCCAAGACCGCCGAGGAGTTGCGCCATGGATTGTTCCTGGGGATGGCCAAGAAACTGGAGATTGCCCAGCAACATGCCGAGTTCATGAGCAAAGAGTGTGTATGCAATGACAAAGGAGTGTCAATGCGTCTGGCAACAGGACTATTCGTCACAGACGATCTAGAGTTCTTCAACGTTCGGCCGGATGCATTAAACTTTCGAGATGAACAAAGTGTAATGCAACATGTGAATAAATGGCTGGAGAAGCATACTTTTCACACGATACGCGACCTGTTCAATCAGGCGACTTTCAATGCGCAATCTAGCGTTGTGCTGGTCAATTCCTTGTATTTTCGGGCCAAGTGGGCGAAACGGTTTGCGGTGCAGCACACTTTACTGGATGACTTCTGGATTAACGACCAGCAGCGCATGCAGCTGCCAATGATGCGGCAGGTGCGTAATCTTTCAGCATGTACATACATTATTTTAAAATGAACTTTAATTTCATCTCTTTATATGTAGGTGGGAAAATTCCGTTATGGTCAATCGCGTAAGCTGAAGTCAAGAATACTGCAGCTGCCTTTCGAGAAATCCGATTTAACCATGCTGTTAATTGTGTCTTTCGATATCTCTGGTCTGCCAGAGCTGGAGTTAAAGCTGCAAGAGTTCAATTTCAACGATGTTGCATTGAAGTCTGTAATGCATGATTGTGAAGTCATCTTACCCAAGTTCAAGTTGGAATGCGACGTCGATCTAAAAGTGCCGCTGCAAAAAGTGAGTCTAATTCTATCACTTTGATTGGAAGTCATTTGCAACCTTTATTGCAGTTGGGAATCACACGTATATTCGAGTCTGCGAATGCTGATTTGAGTGGGCTGTTTGCCAAGAAATATCGTGGACTGATTACGGAGGTAAGGCAAAAACTCGTATTTAAACGTGAACGAGGCAGGATGTGAATCAGATCCCAATGAACGTAAGTGAAGTATTTTGTACGACAAAAGTAACAGAGCAAAAGATATTACTCCCACTGCAGTTAATAAAGATGCGGAACTGAAGATATTTAAGGCGAATCATCCGTTCGTATTTGCCATACGCAGCACTCGAAATGTCTATATTGTGCGTCATTTTGTCAAGCCCTAATTAGCCTGGCATTTTCAATTGTGTGCCCATAAAATCAAATGCAAATTTTTATTTCAAATCGCCGGTCGTTTGCGTTGACAGCCCTGCCGTCGACGTCAGGATGCTTGTTATGGGCCATTGCAGCATTATTGCTAAACATACTATTGTAATGGACAGTCAGACATATACATACATTCACTATGGTATAAGCGAAAGTTCAATAAAATCAACGACAGTGTCAGATGTACAAAATTGTATATCAATTGTAGTCGAGAGTCAAGTGCAATGAATGGAAATTCGAATTAATCACACAGATTGCATTGTTGTCCATTGTTTTTATTTGAATGATATTGTATACATTATAGTTTCACGCCTGCAAATTGAATTTAACAAATTGCAACATATTACAGCATTGTTAAATAATATAGTTGTGTGGGATATAGAGTTTAGCTGTGTGACTATAGTATAATTCAGCTTGAAATTCAAGCCAAACCGGAACTTTATTTTGAGCTTGACAATCACGTAATTGCGCATTATATGATTATGTTCACAACATATAAATATATATTTATTTGCTCATTAAAAAAAATATATTAATATTCATTATAGATAACAAATGTCAATATTTCTCAATTACACAAAACCTTAAATTTCCGCTCTGCCCCCGGGGGAAAGGGCATCAGCTGAGCAGCCACCATAGAAGAATGGCAATAAAACAAATAGCAAAACAGCAGCAGAATTGAACAAAGTGAGAGTAGGGGAAGCAGCGCATGCTGGATGAGGAGTCTGACGTGCCGCCTCGTCTGATCATTGAACGTTTCGCTGATATAAAAAAAAAACCAGCCGACTTGCAATGACTGTGACGGCGATTGTGACGGCGAACAATGGCGAAAAGCGAGGGAGTGAATATGGTGGCAGCCAGACGGAGCGGAGGGAATGAAGGTTGCTGAACTAAATGAAAAGTTGAAAGCAGCAAAACGAGCGTCATTGGCATTGCCTTATTGCCATTTCTTCTGGCAATTGCTATACAACTTGTTAGCCAATTTTAAATACAACTGCTGCCACTGACAGTAATCAAGATTGCATGGCGGTGGCGGTGGAGCGGCGGTGGCTGAGATGGTGACGGTGGCATGGGGCTGGTAGCTGACTACAACAATGCCAAATGTCATTCGGCGGGGGCCAACAATTGAAAAATAAGTAATTTCACAACTGTAGTGAACTCTGTACGCAGCAACAAACAGAAGGAACAACAACAGCTGGGACAAGCACAAAACGCGACTCAGTTTCTCAGATGTAGTCGTCGTCGTCGTCTCAGGCACAGTCGGAGACGGAATCGGAGTCCAAGTCACAAGTCCGCCGCGCTCACGTCCGGTTTGCAAACTTTTGCCGTCCAATTCATCGATGATTTTCGCAGACCGCCTTATGCCACTGCTCCATTGCCATGGCCATTGCCATTCAGAGTGTCTGCCATTGACGGCCACTACTGCCGGGGTTTTGTGGCAAATGTTTATCTTTTGGTTTGGTTTGTGTTTGGTTTGTTTCGTTTCTCTGCTCTGCGAATTTTCTTGATTTTAGTTACGAGTATGTGCCTTTAGGCCGCTGGCAGCGTCATCAAAACGGATGTGCAGCTGCACAAACTTTGTCCCAGCGGGTGAACGTCAACGACAACGACGGTAAAGGGACTCTGAAAATTGTGCTCAGTCCCTAAACAGTTGTGTAATTTGGAGATGCTAATGTAATGTCACAGTAATGAAATTACTGACATCCTTGCCCAAATTGTACAGGCTGCAAAATTCAACCTTTAAACAGAGCTCAAATCACAAATAACGCAAAAACATGAATTATTTGTACATAATATTGATTCAAACAAGACAGTCTACAAAATTGAAAAAAACAAGGAAAAAATAATGCCTTGATAACGTAATATATTCATATTTAAAAGCAATTAAATAACTCACATTTTTCTGATATATGTGAACGTTTAAGCACAATGCAAATAACAAAAATAACATAAATAACCGAATAGTATTAAATAATTAGTTTACTAATATTTATTTATTTGAATGTAAATCCAGCAGCAATCTTAGTCATACTACTGTAATCACAAAAATCAGTAATAAGAGCAATGTTTTAATATCAACAATTCAATCACTCTGAAACCATGTAACACTCTGAATACTAGAGCAACATTTATTTATTCCTTCGTCTGAGGAAATTCTCTGAAATTATATAATGGGTGTTATCGAACTCGAAAGCAATATGCAAAGGCAAACATTAATAATGTACTTATATGCCAATACTGCTGGCATTTTAAACCAACAACTTGAGCTCCGAGAATTCAATTTAAAGGCAATCAAATGCAACCATATGCATCAGTGGCCTCCTCCCCACAATCCTTATTTGTCAGAACTCGCATTGAGCAACACCATTTGACCCTCACATTGAATTTGCTGACTTCTCTTTAATATGTTGTTATTGGTCTGATATTAAGTATACTGTATATGTACTACTATAAAACCCTCTATTTGAGAATCTTCTTAATAACAATTTCGAGTAAATTCAAGAGCGGCTGGTTCAATTATTTATTTTAATTGAATTCCCTCGAAGAGCAGTCAACTGATCAATTATCCATTACAATTTTATGTGGTATATGTAGTAGTTGTAATTGTAGGTTGGAATCTGTTTATTGTTAGAAAACTTGTGTTAATTATGAAAGTTAACTGTAACTAAAAAGCGGAAATTTAATTGCAGGTATTCGCATTTATTTTTTTTTTTGGCTTAGCTGTGGCTAGCAACTAGGTTTCGGGGCGATGGGCTGTCATGAGCCGCGCTTATCGCTCGGTTGCAGCTTAAACATCGTTTAATTCATCACACGACGGGTGCAACAGCTAGAACAGTTGCTTTCCATGCCACTTTTTTACAGCTTTGTGTACGCGTGTGTGTCAGAGCGAGCAAATTGCTGCCATTGCTTGATAATAAGCCGTCATGCAACCCCAACTCGTTACGTATACGCAGTGTTGGCAGCCGTGCAGGCGAGCTCTGTTTTGCGTGCAAAAGTTTGCTTTAATTTGAAATGCACGGCAGCAAATTGCAAGTCAGATGAGCTGCCGGTGGTGGCAACTTATCCCATTTGCAAAAATTCTGTAACAGATGAATAAAAAAAGCAGCTAAAAAAACTGAAAAACTCAACGAGTCGGACAGGTGATTTAAAAGCCATTTGTCAGCAACAGCAGCAGCAGGAGTAGCAGCAAGTAGCAGGCAGGAATGACGATGACGATGACGACTTTTGCTTGCTTGAGTTGACTTGACTATCAGGAGAGTAGGAGACAAGGTGATTGGCTTGGGTCAGTGAAATTATTCAAATTATCTTTAGCAAAATTTTACTGTCAGGTGCCGTCAGGCAATAGCAACAAAAAGAGCGGCCCAGACGGCAGTTGCAGTGGCAACGACGAGGACAACAACAAACAAGGACGGTAAGTTACCCCCGAGCAGCAATCAAATGGCTTTAGTACCATTCTTTTATCGCGCAACCTCATCCAGACTCCCAAACATGAAGTTGCCATGTGGCACCCCAAGAAACAGCAAACGGCAGTCGGCACTCGGCAGTCTTCAGTCGGCAACTAGCAACTGGCAAACTGGCAGCCGGCAGCTGACAGAAGACAGACGACACAGAACAGAGAACAGTGAACGGAGGACAGAGAACAGAGGACAGAGGTCCTTGCTGTGGGTGCTCTTCTCCTCCTTGTCATTCTTATAGTTGTTGTCGTTGATACTGTTGTTGTTGTTGACGACAATTGTAAATCCCATCTATTATAAGTGCTTCTTACCACTTCGTCGTCGAGCATTGACATTTGGCTAATGGCAAAAATGTCACCAAAATGCAGACAAACAAGAAGCTGCCACGACAGCAGCCCAACCCAGTTCAAGATGTGAGCCACTGCTAGAAATTAGAGAGCAGCTCAAGCTCAGCTGGGCTGCTTTGTAGCATTTATTACTTTATTTACAAACATTTTGCCATCAGATTACCAAAGTGATACGTAATATCATCGAAACTCCAGTGTTGATAACTCTGATCCCTTCTTTTTGGTTCACAAGAACTTATCGCTTGATATATTATATATATTGCTATAAATAGATAGCTATCTCGCTTTGTTGCTCGATTGCCCTGATGCAACAGTAAACTTTGACATGCGTGTATAATTGCACTCGAGTTACAAAAGCAATTCAAAATATTAGCACGCAATGTTTTTTTTCGTTTTTGTTTATGTTTTAAATGCAATACAAACATAATTCATTAAACAGTTGGAGGCCATCGAGTGTGAGTTGTAAATCAATGGCAATCATAAATCAAACACAATTTGATTCATTGATTAGAACGTCGGCCACAAAGCACTAAGTGTATGTGAGTGTGCAGCGCATGTGAGGGAGGGCTTGCCAGCTGCTTTAACACACCTATTTAATCAAGCCCCAACCCACCCAATGTCAATTGATTAATAACAGCACACAGTATGCGATGTCGAACTAAATTACCTACTCACCCAGTAGAATGTGTGCTTAATGGCAATCAAAGGAGCAGACAGATTTCAATCTAACTAAAATAATGTTAGGCAAAGCGAAAACAGAAAAATAAGAGGAATCAACTTAAAGACTAACCGATAAAGCAATTTGCAAAACAATCGAATCGAAGTTGCTTTAGTGCATTGTGTGTGCACACAAAAGCAATTAACTCACATATTTGATAAAATCATAAATTTATATATATATATATACATATATATTTGTAGTAGATATGAGTGTGTATGTGTGTGTGCATTACATATCTGTTCCTTAATTGAAAAGGACACATTGTGGTTATAGCCAACTGCAAAAACCACCTAAAAATATACAAAATACTTACACAAAATACAAAGTGTCATGTCCGTGTTCGTTCCGGTGTCTGCGTACGTACACGTATGTGTGTGTATGTGTGTATGTTTGTATGTGTGTATTGGTGTCAGTGTCAGTGTCGGTGTCGGTGTCAGTGTCCGGGTCCGGGTCACATTTGTTATGACAAGTGATGTCGACATCGTTTTTGTTTGCATTCTGTAGATTCGCCTCAAATTGTTTTTTGTAATTTCACAGACACACACACACAGTCATACAGACACACGCACGTACACTGACAAGTGTTAAAGTAGGAAATTTTGGCCAAGACAAATGCAGTTTATGCAATCTTTAATTAGATACGAAACAATATCTCATTAGCATAACATTCACTCCATTTCCATCTCCATTTGCAACTCGTAACACATGTGGCAACATTTCAGGCTGCCAATCAGTGCGAATTCGGCGACATGCAACACACAACATTTGACGGTTTGTTGCATATGTCAGCCTCATATGTTGAATGCAAATAGCTTCCTCTGCCTGTCTGCTTTCTAATGGCCTAAAATGTCAAGCAGCAGAGAGACTTTAATTCGGTAAGATTTCCGTCTGCTTAGCGAATTTAAAGTCGACAATCTCCTGACACACAAAAAAAAAATGAAGAAAACTCTAGGTATCAATAAATTTTTTACCTTCTCCCACGCTTGTTAAGTTTTGCTAGTTTGGCTAATTCTTTAAACTTCTCTCTCCTCTCTCGCACTCATTTCCTATGCATATATTCTATTTTTGTTAGTTGCGCAACACAACAACCAAAAAGTGTACACGAATAATTGCATGAGATAAAAAAAAGAGAGACGGATTTGCATTTTAGATTCGCAGCATTCACCTTTTTATATGTTGTTGATTTTTGTTTGTCATTAGGAAGGGAACGAAGCAACCAGACCCCTCTTCAGAGCTGAAGCAGTGGCAACAATAATATTTTGTTGTACGTTGACAGACGAGCTGAGGGAGCTGGAAATAACCTCGGAACTGGGGACCTAAAACCTGGACGCACAGATAAGAAGCCCTCACCTCACCATAAATGCAGCAGTTGCGAGTGGACACTGAATGAATGTCAGCAACGGTTGGCAGCTTGTCACAGACAGAAACTAATACTTAAGACAATTTTTTATGACAGAATAACACCCCCGCCCCAACCCCACAGAAAAGCCGGCAAAGGAAAGGAAAGGACAGGACAGGACAGGACAGGACAAAACGGCACGAAGACAGCAACAACGCCAGTTGCCTTCTAGTGACGAATGATTTAAAGTTTTGGCCATTTTGTTAGAACGCCCATCTCAACATGGGCTGCATGGGCATGTCTGCCACTGTTTTTGGTGTTTAGTTACATTTTTGTCTTTACATTGTATGCCAACAAATAAAAAATAAAAAAAAAAGACAACAAGAAAACAGAAGGTGGAGAACATCTGATGAAGTGCCAGCATTGCTTTAAAGTGGGTAATATATTTTTATGATTTCCTGCCTCGCTTAATGAGATTTGGCTACACAATGTTTGTCGTAACTTTTGTGCGTCGCTTTTTTATTTGCGCTCATTTTGAGGTAATGCGAGAAGTTTTATGTGTTGTGATTTCTTTTGATTGATGCCCCACACATATATTTTGTGTTTCATTTTTGCAACAGACACGTAGACAATGCCGAGCGTTGTCAATGACAATTAGCTAAATTAGCACATAAGAAACAGACAAGACACCAACGAGATTTGACTGCCTAAAAATAGACACTATTTTAAAGTACAAAAATTACTGAATGGAATAAGTAAACAATGTCACGCAAACTATCTTAAACAACTGATTTAAAAATCAAATCGCGTTCCAGTGTCGTTGTCTTTGCTAATACTTTCACCTTGTGTCATTGGGTCGCCACGCTAAATTTAGCGCACGAAACCGCAGCGTAAATAGATGCAACGCGATGGCTGTGCACGCCACTTTTGGTGGCAACATGCAAATTTCCATTTCGCAACTACAAAACATAAAATGCAGCAGCAACTATTTGCGGCAAACAGTTGCGCAAAGCGAACAGCTTGTCTAATTGTAATCCAAGTTGTAAGTCGTTTAAAACAGACAACGAGCACGATGGCAATGGCAATGGCGATGGCGAATGGAGAATGGCGATGACGATGGCGATGGCGAGTACTCGAATTAATTACCCTCGGAAGTTGCTTGCTAACAACGCGCAACGAAACGGAACGGCATACGGAAATGTCAGAGCAGAGCAGTGCAGAGCAGAGCGGACCGGACAGGACAAGAACCAGAAACGGACCGAACCGGACAGGACAGAACGGGAGTGGACTGGATTCAGCTCCGGGCAGCAAGCTCCGTTACAGATTCAGATTCGCATTCACATTCGCAGTCGCAGTCGTATTTGGCCGATCGTCCCTCTCCCTCTCACTCACACGCTCTCTGTTTATGTCTGTCTCTTTCTCTATCGCTCTTGCTGTGTGGACTTTGCGTTTTGGCAATGTCATCATCAACGCGTTGAAGTTTGAGTTTGTGTACACGATACGGCAATGTCGGAATGGTGGTCCTGCTCCTGGTCAGGACTTGTGGCCGCAGTGCAATGAAATTGCGACCGCAATGTCTCTCTATCTGACTTTGTGTGCGTCTGTCTCTCTGTGTCTTGTGTGTAAGTGTGCGTGTATGTGTGTGTGTCGCTCTGTCTCTCTCGCTGACGCTTTCTCCGTCTCTGTGTTGGTGACGTGCAAATGAATGCAGCGGAAATGAAATGAATTCGTTAGAGGCCGCAAAAAATGCGGCAAGCGGCGTGAGGCGTGCGGAGTGCGGCGTGCAGCATGGTGCATGAGGCATGAAGCGAGAGGCATGCAGCGTGCAGCGTTCAACGAGCTGCGAACATTGCAAACGGTTTGCAATTAATGAGCGCCTGCCGCTATGCAATAAAAAAAATGCATAAAGCTGTGAAAACTGTGGAAATAACAAAAAACCGACCAAAATAAAAAGAGAGACCTGTTTAAACTGTAAGCACAATTGGGCGTGCCTCTGCCGCGAGTATATGATTTAAACAACTAACAACTTCAACTATAACTGCAAGTGCTATTGCAACAGTAAAAGTAAAGTGCATCTGACAAATGCACATCATAAATATGAGAATCCGGGACATATGTTAATTATGCAGACGCCTTGCAGCTAAATGCTGTGAATATAATTAATTGATGGCATGCCAACAAGCATCATAAATATGTGATCTTAAAGTCAAACAGTTGCAACACTCTGTCCACCTTCCTTTTTTCTTTTGCTCTGCCGTCTTTTGAGCAGCTTAACATAATGAGCTCAAACGAAAAAAATCTTGTTAAATTAGAAGAAAGTCAGAAAGTATCGTACGGCATTTGCAACTTGTAGACGAGCTGCTCATGATTTACCAGACAAGTCAGTTAATCCTCGAAAGCTACTTAAAAGTCAATACGACAACAACAAAAACAACAACAACAAGAACGAAACCGTAGAGAAGAACACGAGTAGAGGAACAAGCTAGAGATGAAGAAGCGGAGCGCGCAAAGTGCAACGCGAAGCGAAGCTAAAGAAGAGCCAGCCAAAGAAACTTAATTAGAAAATTATGCGCGCAACTTCAAAAGCTGCTGCCACTTTGGCATTAGAGATGCGCCTTGGCCTTTCTCCCTCACCCTCCTGCCTTTCATGAGTGTATGAGTGTATGTGTGTGTGTGACTGTTTGCGTGTGTCTGAGTGAGTTTTAGTGCTTATAATTTGCATATTAAATGTCATGAAGTGATTTTCTTATGAATCAAAAGCCATCAAATTCGGTAGCAGCCTTTGCAGCCTCGTCTTGCTGTTGACTTTAACATTTTGTGCAAAAGTCTCGTGCAGTTTTAATGATGGTTTTATATTAGGGGGCTGTCGAAAGTGTTGCCTTTGCCTCTGCTGCGCACTTAGACATACAATTATATATAGCACATGCACACACACACTTACACACACACACACACACAAGAAGAAAAAGGAGCAAGTAACTCGTATTATAAGATGCAAAACTTCTATCTAGTGCTGCTTTGCTTTTTTACCTTTCCACTGCATTTTTTATGGCATTAATTTTGAGCTTTAGCTACATACGAGTGGGGACAGAATCACGTTTTTGACTTGTGTCTTACTTTCCTGTTTCCTGTATTATACTCAAGTTTTGTGAAGTGTCTCATGCTTATTGTGGCTGCTGTTGTTGTTACCCATAAGCCATGGCATCAAAGCAAACTTCCCTATTAGTTGTAGTGCCAAACGGCTGCAGTTAAATTGTGAACTCGTCGCCGTCGTCGTCGTCGTTGTCGTCATCTTCAGCGTCACCGTCAGCGTCATCGTTATCGCTGTCCCCGTCGCCTTTGCCGTTGCTTTAATGTTGATTTGCAGGTAAAAGTTTTCGCAGCTATACATGGAAACGATAATTTCACACATATTTGCAAAATACTCGCATAGTAATCATAACTTTATCACGCGCGTTTTCGCCACTTGACGTTGATTAAGTTGTGCTTAAAGTTTACGGAAAGCGCAGACGACGGGTGCCGGCTGAAGGAAATGGAAATGCTTGCCATAATGAAGACATTCGCGCGTACTTGTGTCAAAAAGTTTGCCACTGCCAAAACTCCGAATCATATGCAGGCAAAACTGTGCATCAACTGAGTGTGTGTGTGTGTGAAGTTCAAGACGATACCGAAGAACTTTACTTGCGGCCATGAGCCAATAGAGCTTAAATTAAAATTCATTTAATGGTCAATGCACTTGGATACAAAAGCATCACATCACACAGTTTTCCACGTAGTCGGCACGTGGCACGTGGTACGGTGGGAATGCCACAAAGAGGCTGTCAGCAGCAGCTGAAACAAATCGTCTTGAAGACGTTTAGGCTGCACGCACGCACCTCAAAAAGGATCCGTGGGATCAAAGCGCTCACAAGGGAAACAATAAAGTTTTTAACATAATTATTGGAGAAATAAAGGTAGAAATAAAAGGAAGAAGAGCAGATACCAAATCTAAAATAAGGCTGCCTCAAACTGATTAAAATTCCACGTCCAATCGATTGACTACAGTGGAATATATAAAAGCAGCCAAATCACTCGGAGAAAGCTTTGCTGACTAAGTTTTAATTGAACTTTAGTGCACTGCGCTGCCAACTGCAAGGACAAGAAAAGCTTAGGCTAGCCCAGCGCTGCAGGCAGACAGGGATGTCAATAGACCAGCGAAAGGGATAGAGAGTGTGAGAGAAAGAGAGAGATAGAGAAAAATGGAAATGAAAGTTCAGGTAGCTGCTAGATTATTTTAATGGAATAATTAAGCATGTTTGCAGCCCTGGCAAGTCCTGGCAAGGGAATTCGGACATAAAGCAAAGCAATGCAAAGGAGCCGTCTGAGTGACTTGACTTTGACGTTAACGTTTACGTTGGCGTTGACGTTGACGTTGACGTTGTCCTCGCGGCTAACTTGAAATTGCCGTTCAATATGCAAGCTGCATAATGGCAAACGCAATTGTCAAATAGCGTGTAACCAAGCAAAGGCGTAGCTCTCGTCCGGGCTCGGCCATAATCGTATTGAATGGCAAATAATTGAGGTTAGTTTAGCCATTGAGATGGCCAGCAGGCGAGAAGGAACTACTCGTAAATGTCAAACACGTCTTACGGCTCATGAGCAAGTGTTGATGGCACCAACTGAGACTCAAAGAGTGGGCGTTTGTGGGCAACCACCTAGCTGTAGAATGTTCCAGTGCGGAGCACACCCACAGACCCAGCCGACCACACGTGCTGATGCTGCTATTGCCAGTTTTCCAATACAAAAGCGCACAATTTTCTAAAGAAAAACTTTTGTAACGGAAAAAGCAAAAGTTTTGCCTTCGACACCGCAACGGGAATTGTGTTTAGCAGCATCGGCAACAGCATCGAGAGCATCGGGAGCGTCAGAAGCACACACAAAGTGAAGACAGCGCAAAGGGTGCAGCAGCAGAAGCGTTGCCACAAAAGAAGAGGGACTACATGCTAGTCACACTCGGCTAGTGATAGTTTTAGGCGTACGTGTGGAACGTTTCAATTTAGCTGTTACTTCTGCTGCTCTTGCTCTTGCTGCATCGCACGACTCGCGTGCACAGCAAAAATTGAATTTATTATTATTGGAATTGATTGGGCGCTAGAAGCTCAGCCAGCCACATAGCTGACTGCTAAAAGCCTTGGTCAACTCTGCAAATTTGGGCAATTATTTAATGCTACTAGATTCGATTCGTTTGTTACTTGGATTGGTCTCCATATTATAGAATATGTGCTTGCCACAAATATGAATAATAAGTGATTGCATACAATCATTGCACATGATTGTAAATTACAATATGCAATCGAAAAAACTTGTCTAATTCCTTCAACTTCATCATAAACCGCATTTAAAAGTAGCTTGTAGCTTCCACCAAAAATTTAGACAACCACAGACTCTGATTACACACTGGCATCCGTGCATCCTTCTCGATGTACAGACCTGACACTAAATGGCGAAAATTTTCTGGGGTCTGGTTGAAGTCATTAAAGCTTCATTTCCGGCGCAGTCAGGCAAAGCATTGATAGAAGAACTGCAAGCTAAACATTTGGTCAACTGATGCGCATTGGGCGGTGACCAGAGCTGATGACCTCCATTGTCTATTACTTTTGCTGCACTGCCTCTAAGCCCTAATCGCCTAAGTTATACATTCTAAATGAGCTGAAAAGAGAGCAAAACTGCAAAGGCGAGGACATTAACTAGCTTACTAAAAGGTTCTACTAACACTGCTCAATTCTCAAGGCTGATGCGGTTAAAGATTTAAAATTGCTATGGTAAAATAGATAAATAGTTAATAAGATATGTATGGGCAACAATATGATTAATTAAGTTTGTTGTGTTGCTCTTTGAGAAATTAAATCGATGAAGTGAAATAAATTTGCCGAAATGATTGGTAAATTACAAGCATCAAAGTTATGAATACAAATGTGTATTTTAACTGGAAATTAATATTTTTTCTATAGGCAGTAAAAATAAAATTGGTAAATCGGGAATTATGAATTAATTTAATTTTGAAGTTAAATACCAAAATGTAATATTATTATTAAGTGAATTGTTACATTTAACGCAAAAACGCAAACTAATTAACAAATAAATTAAGGCAAATAAATATGAATTTAAATTATAACATGGTGAAATTCCATTTGTAGTTTAGAAAGTTGGTAGAAAGTAAAAACTCAACTAATGAGCTTTCAGCGTAGAAAGTTTTAATCATCATTGCATTTTTCTGTAAAGTGTAGAGTGTAAAGCAGCTTTCGGGCAAACTCTGTGTGATTACAGCAAACACTTTCATTAAAATTATTATTGCAGAAAATGCTTCTTGGTTTCGCAATTGTTTCTACTGTCGTACTTAACCTGAAGTTGCACGCACACACTCAAGCAACGCATACAGCTGGCAGTGCATTTACATGCGACGAGCTGTTGCTATTGCTGCTTGCTGCTTGCTGCTAGCTGCTTGCGGCTTGCTGCATGCTTCATGCTGCTTGCCACTAGCCAAAGGCAACAAAACTGAATCCAGTTGAGGCTGTTGATGTTCGTGGTTGTGCTGTAGGTGGTTGCCATATTGCCACCACCAGCTCGATGGCATTGCCGGTACTTGTCTGCGGTGCCGCGTGTGCTGATTGCTTGGGTGCCGCTGCCTCCTTTGCCGCAGTTGCTGCCTCTGCCAATGCCAAAGGCTGCGGGTTCCTGGCTGGGGGAGTGGTTGAGGGTTGGCTAAATGAAAATGCAATGTGCTTGAAATGAAAACATTAAAAATTTAATTGCGATAATACAAGCGCATAAAATGTTAATGGAGTGTATGTAATCTGACACAGCAGAATGCCGCGAATGGCGCGACGTCGTCGTCGTCGTCGCAGTCGTCGTTGTCGTCGTCGAGAAGGACTCAACGCGAATGCGAACGCGAAACTGAACTGAACTGAACGGAGCTGAACTGCGACGAAACACAGCGAAATAGCCATAGGGAAGCAGCTGTAATGAAGGATAAAAGAAATTAAAATGCTTTGTGTGTTGGCAGCGCCAACAAGGAGTTGCTTTCCAGCAGAACGTTCCACGTTGCACGTTGCACGCTGCACGCTGTACGCTACACATTGCACTCCACTGTGCATAGCGAATCTCAGGATGATGTGCTACTTTCAAAAGCAAAACCAAAGGATCGCAAGCAATACATATTAAAGTCTGAAGCAACGAATTGATACTGGGCAAAATTGCTTGGCAACAAAACGGAAAGTGGAACGACAACATACAATAGCCAAAATACAAACAGGTAACTGTAACGTAAGACGCTTGCATAAAGAACTTTATAGCAAATGCTGCGAGCGGCGAAACTGCAACAAAAACAAAAAGAAGACAGCAGAAACAGAAAAAAATAGAAAACTGGAACTCGAAAACAACCTCAAGCTAAAACGTGAAACTGCCAGAAACTGAAGCATTGTAAATTCAACACGACCAGGACAACGACAACGACAACAGCGACGACGACGTCGTAGTTGACGCCGCTTTTTGTATTGGCAAAACAAAAACAGGAAGTGCTCTGCGTTGCTCTTAAGTACTTCCTGCTGCTTCAGTGCTCATTGTTCGGCGACGCCCGACGCCATTCACTCCATTATCAAGTTATTGGAGCTATAGAGCTTCACTCGTATATGCATGCGGGCAGAGTGCCGCACAGTCAGCAAATAGTTCTCGCGTTCTCCTCCCTATAATTGCTGCAGGCTGTTTTGCCTTTTCTTACCTGCCGTCGCAGCAGCAGCAGCAGCAACAGCAATCAAAAAGTTATAAAAACACTCACTTGCAACGACAGATATGTACACATATTATTTACCATATCGCATGCTGCCAAAGCCCCGCGGTGCAGTCGACAAATCGAGAATCTTCTGATACTTTACTTTATAATTTGATCAACAACTTGAATGGTGTTCGAGTTACCTCTCTATTAAAGACAGCACAGTCGAGCATGAAATAAACCAACAAACAAAAAAATGGATAGAAAAACTAAAGGGAGAACATTTTGAGCTGAATTATAACGATAGTTGGCATCATCAATATATGATGACTCCTCCTTTTCATATCTTAATCTAACTATGTAAATTGCCAACTTTATTTGCCATATGCTGTTCTTGTTGTTGCTGCTACTTTGTAGCAGCTTTGAGAAGGGCCACCTTTTTAAAATGCAAAACAAAACTTTCGGTTAACAATACTAATCCGGCAATTTATGCAGGGGATTTCGACAGCTGGACCACAGCTGCTTAAACAAACTTAGTGGCTTGGCGCGGCAGGACAGCAGCAGCACCAACAACAACAACAGCAACAGCAACTGTAGCGACGACCAACTAGAACACAAAATGCGACAAATACAATGCGAGCAGTATAATAAATAAGTGTCTGAGTGGTCGGTTACGGTGCCACAAAAATAGCACAGCAACGTTGAAAGATGCCCAATTATTCCATCAACAACGACAACAACAGCAACAATGATAAAAATCTAACGAAAGCTGCGAGAAACAAAAACAAAAACCCGAAAAAATATGATTATGAAACTTTGTATATTTGTTGTTATATCACACAGATAAACAGCCCCCGAATATAGTACAATATATTCTTAGTCATGGTGTCCCTATTGGCAGTGCACTGCGTATACGTAACTTTTGATGCCGCTGCTGTCGCCATCGACGTTGCCGTTGCCGTTGCCATTGCTGCCGCCTCAACGTGAATTTTGTTCGTTAGCCGACAAAAGCAATTCATTATAGAATTAGAAAGTAATTCAAACGGAAATTTTACTTGTGGACCGCTGCACAACATAAATTTGTCCAGATGAACGAAGAGAAACAAAGCGGTGGGGGGAAGGAAGGTAGGACGAACTGTGACGGAGCCGTTGCATGTAGATTGTGAATATTTTGGGGGTGGGACGAGAAGCTCGGGCCATCTGCGCACCTCAACACAAAATTTAAGGCGATTATAATGTCAAACACGACAAAGCGTGCAGAATTAAAAACGCCAACAGCGTGGAGACAACCAACAGCCAACAACCACAAACAAACCCACACACAGACAGCACACACACACACAGACACACAAAGGGAGTCCCGCCCTTGCCTGAGCCAATGAATTTTGCTAGGGCTGCAACATCAATAGGATATTAATAGCGTCAATTAGAAGTTTTCCAACAGACAATTAACAGACTTTTAAGAAATTTGTAATCTACGAAATCCCCAAAAATTCAATTTAAACTCGAAACGTTTATCGATTTATGCAGATTTGCTCAAACGGCAGAATGGAGTCATCGAAATCGAAACATGGACACTTCAATTCAATTGGTTCTATTTTTGGTCGACAGCTTTTATTGCGCGTAGTTTTAACCTGACACCCTTCATTTTCAGCTTCTGTTTGCTGTTGCGGAAAATGCTTCCCTGCCATTGCCGGTGTTGTTGTATTTTTGTTGCTTTTGTCGTTGCTGTTTGCTCTAAGAGTTAAGTACTTAACAGCATGTCAGCGCTGCTGGTCAACGACTGAATTTCCTTTCTTTCTCGCTATTTTATCAAGTTCGCAATTCACAACGTCGCACTGGGAGGTTTAAATATTGAAAGCGAACTATGGCCGCTTTTCCTGTCAATTAGGTTTCGGCAAACTGCACCAAAAAAAAATTAATTCTAATAAATTTCTCACACACTTTAAGCAATCTGGACTGGGAATATGTCAGTCTGGCACTGACTATCTATTCTATCTGTCTGTCTGTCTGTTTGTCTACCTAGTGCGCTGGGTCGTCGCGAAATTGCAAAAGAAATTGCGCAAATTGTGTGACAGCGTGTAAAGTTGGCACTTTCACACATAACTCATAACTTTGGTGGTAAAACTTTCGCTCATGTTGGCGGGTGGCTAGATCGGCGATGGCCAAAACAGCCGCCAAATGTGGGAGACGGGTGGGCGAGAGAGACTTGGGGCATGGGAGGTATAAGCCTTACATTGGCGACTATTTGGACGCTCATGTAGACTATTTATCTCTGCGAGTGAATGGGGGACGAGCTTTGCTGGAGTTTTGACAGCGCACATAAAAGACCATAAAACAAAAGTTTTTGCTTTAACTTTCAGCATAGAAGCAGCAACTTTAACGCCTACAAAGCAGACCAAGGGGACCAGGGAAACAGGGAGTCAGGGAGCCGTGCAGCCAGCAATAGAAGTGATTCTCCACTTACATGTGTATATGTAGTGAGCGCCACTGCAAAAGCCATTTGAAACTATAAACTCTTTGCGGCATTAGAAACGCAGAGAAAAACAGAGATTCAACATTTTTTTTGAGCAAGTATTTTTAGCTCGCTTCCCAGGAAAAACAAAAAACAAAAAACGACAAAAAATCGAAAAAAGTTATGTGCACTTCTTTTTTCCGTGTGTGTTCCAAACAAACGTCAGCAACAATACTTTTGGGGTAAAAATGACTGGGAGATGGGATGTGCCACTCATGAATTATGAAATTTTAAAACGCTGCCGTTGCCACTGTTGCTGTTGATGTTGTTGTTGCTCTTGCCGTTTGTGCTGCTCCAGCGCAATGAAACTTTTGTAGCGCCTCCCACCATTCCTCCACAATTGGCTGTTGTTGTTGTTTGCGTTTCAAATTAACTGGCAAATGACGAGTTTCAATTGCAAAAGGAATGCATATCCCTCCCCCACTTGTTCTTTGGCTCTTTTTGTTCTCACATTTCCCATTTTATCTCGCTGGCATACTCGTAAACTCAAACATATAAATAAGAAGTGCACACTCGCTTGACATCAATCATTGTCTGTTTATGGGCTCACTATGCGTATACTTTATTTATTTTGTTTCGCAGTCAGCTGTGTGGAATTCCAGTTGTAAAGTACGTCAACTTTACAAACGAATAATGTACATACAGTGAGAACTCCCTTAGTGGACACATCTATTAAGCAAATACTCTTCTTCAGCGGACACGTTTTCTGCGACATCCGTTTTTAGTAGGGTTTTTATAGCCACTTCGCCCCCTTTGAGTGATGAGACTCTTGAGCGCACACGGAGTCTATTTTTTTAGCTTTTCATGGCACTAAATCTAAACTTAGTTCGGGAATTTTAAGTAAAATACATTTCATCAGAAGCCTATGCAGAACATAGTAACACTTTATATATATAACCAACAGTGTCAACACATCAGCGATGCCAATTTTTTGTGGAAGGTACTTTAAGTGGACTTTCATGTACGCTTGGCATTTTTCATTTTGCAACAGCAATTTGAATTAGAACTGCAAATAGTGTGTTGCATATCTGCGTGATGAAATTAAACTGCTCTGCCATAGAACTCCCTCAGCTTACGCACACACTGCACTGCTGCAGTACATTTTGTTTGCGTTGGCCTCCCCCCCATATAATGAAGTAATAGAAAATGCAAAGCGCTGCATAAAAAATGATGTGAAATTTTTCACAAAAAATACACACAATTATGCTGGCAGCCAAGCAGTTGCAGTAGCCAGCAATGGACGCCAATGGCAGGCAGGCTACAGGCTACAGAGAGCATCAAAAGCAGGCAGCAGCAGCTACTCTAGAGGCGAAGGCTGAATGAAGCGTGTTGTGCATTTAAGCTGACGTCACGGCACTGCCATCATCATCAACAGCAGCAGCAGCGTTGCAATTGCAGCTAATAATAATAACAGCTCATGAGCACTGACGCTTGACAAATAGCAGCACCAGACAGACTATGCGTCGTCTCCGCCCACAGTCATTTGACATGCAAACGCAGCTGGCATGGACAAAGTATTCCGAAAGCATTATTTTTATTAACGACAGACAGCAACAATAACAACAAGGCAAACGACAAGAGCATTAACAATAATACAAACCAAACTTTAAAGCGGCAGTTGGAGTTAGAATCACTTTTAATTCATCAGCCAAATGGACAAGCTGACTTAACTTGATCGGTTACATTACACAAAAAAGAAGAAGAAAACATCTTCTTCCATTTCAGTTAGCTTCCTGGCCGAGACAAATGTCAATTCAACGTTCAAAAACATCTTCAATTACTTGACAAATCAAACTGACAGCTCAACAGCAACAACAGCAGCAGAAGACAGTCGTCGTAACAGCAGCTTCTTGTTTTCATTGTTGGCCTGGTCAAAACTTTCTTTCCCCTGCCTGTGTGCTTTGTCTATTTATTAAAAAACTTTTGTAATTACAGCAATGCGTCGGCATCGTTGTCCTCGTCGTCATCGTCATCGTCGTCGTCGTCGTCGTCAGCATTGGCATCCGTGTCGGTGTTTGAAGGTGTGCAAGTATTCGAGTATCACCTGAACGCACTTCACTTCATTTTTTTAATGGTCTGTCGCTGTTAGCACATCAAAGCAAATTAAAATCAAACATGGCAAATGGCACCTTCTAATGCATTTTAGAAATTATGTTTATGTTTAGAGTACATCAGAATCATCGAGGCCCTCAGACAGCTCATATAACCAACAATAGCACCTTGTAATTTTTTTTATGAACTAAACTATTGTAATTATTTTGAACAGCCAATAAAGTTTTTGGTCACTTTGGACAACACAGCACAGGACAGCACAGCACAGTACCGCACAAGGCAACACAACGCAACACTTACTACACTACTCTGCAGTACTACGACAACAACGACAGCTAATGGCCAAGCATAAATGACCTTTGCTGCTTTTGGGACATCGAAGCAAACACAGAAGCTGAAGCTGAATCAGATACTGTTGCGTATTGTCCCTCTCTTCCTCCTCCTCTCCTGCGGGTTCTCCTGCTTCTCCCAGTTGGCTCCTTGCTCTTGCTCGTTGTTTGGCACTGTGTTCAAGTATTTTGTGCTGCAAGCAACAACATGGCTGCCAAGTTGTGTCCTGGTTGCCCCCCAGGCTACCCTCTAACCGGCTTCATCATGTCGTTGCCTCCAAACATGACACTCTCTCTCTCTCTCTCTCACTCTCTCTCTTTCGCTCTTTGTATGTGTGTGTCTCTGTGTTCGTCCTTTTGGTGTTCAGCATTTTGTGCCACAATTTTGGGCAAATTACTCTTAAACAAATGCCGTAGCAACCTTTGGGGCCACCGGTCAGTTGATATCGGATTTTAGTCCTCCGCAAGTATTGAGTACACAAGGAGCACCCTTTATACTTACGTCGTATCCATCAACACATTTGCACTAAATAATTATCATTCGTAGCAACTAAGCTAACTTAACGCTTTAAAGCTCTTAAATAGGCATTCACATGTTATAGGAAGTGTATAACTTATTTATTTATTAATGTAAGTAATAAACAAACATTTAAAATCAACCAAAAAATAAAATATTAATTTCAATGAGAAAATAAATGATAATAAATAAATAATTAGTTAAAATTGTCCAATTAATAAAACTACAAATGAAGCATTTCGTATAATTATTTTTGTTTCAAGTCTGGCTGTTTTGGAAAGAGGTTGTTCCATTCGAATTGTAGGCTTTATGATAATAAAAACGTGAAGTAGGCACACTAATATAAATGTAATGAATGCGAATAAGAAATATTTATTTTAATGCTATGACTACAGTGCAAATAGTAGTCGAAAATGTTGTGATAATAAGCACTTGTTTCTCATTTCCTTATATCGATGGTGAAGTGAACAAACAGCAGCTGTTCATCATGCCAACCTGCTCAATTTAATTTCCCCATAGAAAAGAAAATAAAAAGTGCATATTACTTGTGGTTGGCAAGCCACACGCAAACAGAGCAGCAGCAACAGCAACAGCAGCTAATTAATTTTAATAAATTGGCCGCAGACACAAACACTCATACTCATACACATACACGTACACATGGAGCACACCAATATGTAGCAAAGATGGAGGCAAGCCATGTTGCCGTTGCCTAGGCTCAGGATTTGCAGAGACGCCTCCTTTTGTCTGTTGCCTAAAACCGAAAATTAAATAAATCCTGCGCCGTCAAATTAACACACGCAAGGCCAGCGGCCCAGCTTTAGAGTTCTACAGTGGCAAAGATGCAAAAACGTTTCCGCAGCAAAGGACACGCCCACTTTCTGGGCTGCCACGCTGGAGAAATATCTGCTAAAGCCACCAAACTGTTATCCCGTTTGTCGTTTTGCGACTGATAAAACGCCGCATATGAATATTTATGTACATGAAATTGATGCCGCTACAATTACCGTTACCGCTAACTACACGCCGACTCAGCGCACGCTTACACACACATATAAGACACACACAGACACAGTAGCAGCTGCTGCGGTGAAAGTAACAAGAACAACAACAAGAAACACCTAGACAGTAGCTACTGCCAATTTACAGCACTTTTGCTTTAGAGTTTTGACAGCGAATAAATTATTGACAGCTTGTAAATTTCACTAAAGTCAGTTTGCGGCTTGTGTGCGTGTGGGCCATAAAATCTGCCAGCCAGATGAATGTATTCTCGAGCAGACGAGTGTGGATGGGAATATGCGTCGTAGAACACAATAAGCCACAGCGTTGCTACTTGCTGATACAGCTGTGATGACCGACTTTGAGATGTACTTACGACCAACAAATAGCAAGTCAGGCTTTAAATTAACAAATTTTGCGCGTTGACCAAAATTTTAAATGCCGCGCCATGACATGGCACTGGGAAATGGCAGCGACAGTGCTATCTGGGCGAACAGACCGAATTTGCATATTACAAAGTGCAAATAAGGATGAAAGGCGAGTGTAATGGGATAAGGCTGAAGGATCATAGCGTGAAAGAGTCGTCAGCCAGCCAGCAAGCTAGCGTTAATTTCTTTGCACTTTTACACAGAGCTGCAGCTAATTTTTTATTTCACAGGCTTCCGGTTTTTAGCACACTTAATTCCATTTGTAACTCTCTCATGGCGGAACGCGCGAGCAGCGATGATGTCGCTATTAAGGACACATTAGCCAGAACACTCTCGAATTATGTATGTGCATGACCATCATCACACTCATACTGATACTCATATCCATACTCGTATTCGCATTCACACTCACGCTCACACACTCAGACTAGCGAAGCGACAATGCAGGCATGCATGCTAATGACACGGAAAGAGACAGACACAAAGACACACAATTTCATTAGTTTGCAAAAGAATTCAATCTGCATATTTGCACAAGCTCAAACGGCTATGCGTTTCACTGCTGGTGTCTAAGTATATTGCACAATATAAATTATAATATTCACTATTATTATCATCCATCCTCCTTTACCAATAGATTGGCTATGATTTTTTTTTTTTGGTTGTAGGTCTAACAAAGAAAATGTTATGCGCCTGCTGAACTCCTGTTACCCAGGTTCAACATGGCGGCCACACATGAAATGAGGCGCCTAGAAATATGCTCCAATATCTACTTTTTCTTGGCAAATTCACCTAATTGAAAGAATATAGCTGGCCGAATTGCCCAATTGCTTTCAATGTGGCCTGTATATTTAAACAAGATAAATGACACCGCATTTGAGGGGTGCTGAACGCGGTCGTGAACAAAGAAATTAGCGAATAACGATATGATTTCGAAATTATTGCTTTGTTTAACATCGAAATCGAGAGAGCCCCAAAAGAGTCGCGTATAAGAGAAACGCCGTTCGCTCTCTGCAACACTTATGTCGCCATAAACTGTTGCGTGTATAACAGTTGAGAAAGTGCTATAAAATGCAGAATAACATTGTCTGTTAACTGAAAATTGACTCCGTTAGCGGCTACTTGAAAAGATGCTGGGTTTCATTTAAATTCATTGTAGTATTTAAAGCTTTATTCAATACAAATAAAATTAACATTTCAATTTGTGAAAATCTCAACGTTTTGTTGTTTTATTTTTGCAACGCACACAAACCTCATTTAACTGTTCGCAAATATCACTAATTTGAGTTTTCTATGTGAGAACTTTAATTGCCGAGTTGTGCTTAAGAGCACAGAGTATGGCTCCCAAGTTTGGTAAAAAGTTCAAGAAGAAACGCACAAACCGGAAATAATAATCAACAACAAATACGAACTCACACAGTCAGACATTCTTGCGGCAAACAGCACACAGACTTCGGCTCCGTCTATGAACTGATACGACAATGTTTTCATTACGCGGGCTGCTGACTGCCAAGGAGTGTGAGTGCGGATGTGAATGCGAGTGCGAGTGTGGTGTGAGTGTGAGTGCGAATGTGAGTATGAGTGTGAGAGTTAACATCAGCCAAACAAACGAATATGCTTGATGAATACTCGACATCACGTACGCTTGAGAAATATACGTGTTCCCATTGTAAGGAAAGTCGAAACCCAAAAGCATGGCAGACAAAAGCAAGTATCCACTGCTGCTGGGCAAGCTACAGCAAAAAAATAATAATAATACGCAGTCAAGCATGCAGGAAACTGAGTATCTGAAGTTTCAGCTTCAGCTCCAGCTCCAGTTCCAGCATCAATTGTAGACCGAGTCGAAGACGCTCGCGGTTATGCGACAACTAAGTGAGAGATCCAGAGCCAAAAAGCTGGCACAACAGCAACGAACAGCTCGAGAGCAATGTGCATAATGTCATTTATCATATTCGTTTGTTCCCCTCTTGTTATTTGTATCTTTCTGTTTGTTTGTTTTTTTTTTTCATGTTGTTGTTGTTTTTGTTGTCTTGTCTACTGCAGGATCACAAGTGTTTTATTGCAATTTATCATTAGACAACATATAAACAAACGCATACAAAAAGGAGACGTACGCACATCCAGAACAAGAACCATCCTCAAAGGGAATAACCCTATCCCTCCATAAAAAAGGTGTTTCTGCAAGCGCAGTTAATTTGATAAACTGCGTTTGTCGCATTTAACTGATGTTGTCGGTTGCCTCCTGCTGCTGCTGTTATTGCTGCTGTAAATATTTCCTTGTTGCTCTCGCAGTTGCTACAATTTAAAAGCCCGTTGAAAGGCTGAATTAAGCCAACGCTACAAACAGAATTATGCCCGCTTGAATATTGTATCTATTTTATTTTGATTAATTTCGTTTTCTATTCGTAGTGCAACAGGCTAAAATTAAGAATAACATTTCATTAACATTATTAGCAAGGTAAATATTTGTGTACCTAATTAGTTTCATTTACAAGCTAATTTCTCTTGTCAATTTAGCCAGCTGAGCGTATACGCAATTCGCTCGCAGGCAAAAGAGCTGCTGCAACTACTACAAAAGAAAACAAACATTAAAATAATGAAGAATAACACAAAATGAAAAGAGGTGCTATATATTTCAAATGCATTTTGCGTAAATTAAATTCAATGTTCAAGAAGTTGAACAACTGGCAAAAAAAATGAAAAACACACTGAAAAATTGGGAGGTAAAAGTTGAAGCGAGAAATAGCAAATAATAGTGACATGACGAAATACTACAATCATAATCGTGGTGCAATGCAACCGCACAAAAAAGTTTCGCCATCAAGAATAAGCAGAAGAAGACTAGTGACAGTGTGGTGAAGGAAGAAGGGGAAGCCGAACCGAAGCAGGACGAGAACAAGAACAAGAATAAGTACGAGAAGCAAAAGCAGTAGAGCAAATAACAAGCAACATAATGGGAAGATAGTTGTTGTGTTTGGTGCTGTTGCTGTTGTTGTTGTTGTTCTTCATCGCTGAAAGAAAAACTAAAATACAAGAGATGGGAAGACAGAGAGACAGACGACGGACTGGGAGGATAGAAGAATGAATACGACCAGCAGAACGGCAGCAGCAGAAGCAACAGCAGCAACAACAAATAATAATGGCATATAAATGAAGTAACAAACATTGTTTTCCTTTGACATAACTCATTAACCAGCAGAGGCCACAAGACGAATTGAAGCAAGCCTAAGTTGACGTCGGAGCCGAGTCGAGTCGAGTAGAGACGAGTCGAGTTGAGGTTGCAAATGCCAAGAGGGAGGGGCGATAGAGGTGAAGTGGAGAGCGGAGCGGAGATGAGTGAGGACGCATTCCGAAGCTGCACCAAGCGTGCTGACAGCATGAAAATGAATGTCTTGCAACTAGTCCTATTCTGCTTTTCACTATTCTTGTACTCTTTTATTTGATGGCATTAGTAGCCAGCAGCGCGCTGCTGCTCAGATGCTCTGCTGCCTGCAGCTTCAACTTTAGCAGATTTTAATAGACCCCAAGCGAAAATTTCTTAATTAAAACAATAAGCAGGCGTAGAGTCTGGCCACAAATGTCTGCAATTATTTGCATGGAACACATTGAAGTAGCAGCATCCAAAGCGGCATCAGCAGTTGCCACAAGGCAACATCAACAGCTGGCAGCTTGATGATGCCTCTACTGATTGTTGCTGCTGATGCTGCTGTCGCTGTCGCTGTGGCCCAGTGTGGCAAATCTATCCGCAGAAACGCGACCACAACCACAACTCGGTGCCATTGCTGGTGTCCTGTCAGCAATGTCGACACGACAAGAACGTCGACGATGCTCCTGTAAATGAAGAAATTCCGCTGTCGTCTTTGTCTTCGGGGCTGTCGCCCTCGGCACGTTGTCTACGGAGCTCGTTTCCTTGCCCTGCTGCATTGCCCTGTCTTATGACTAATGATTGAAATTTCTTGCTTCCATATGGGTGCCAGTTGCTTAGTTCCCAGTTGGCAGTTGCCAGTTCATTTGGCTGCCATGAAATGGCAAAAATAGTATTTATGAAGCCACAGCTAATTACGAGAGCGAGAGCGTATTCACTTCTTAACTGAAAATTTAACGCCTACTAGCACAATTTTTAGGCGTGCCCAACGTTCGAAACTCAAATTCAAACAATTGGCAATCAGGAATTGTCGATTGACTGTACGTGTGAGGCTGAGGCAGCCAAAAAGTTGCACGCACATCGTGTGCGGGAGGAGGAGGAGGCGTGGCAAACATAATCGATTTTGAAGTGCGAAATCGTTTGCCACGCCTAGCCTACTTTCTGCCAACGCCTCGCTCCTCCCTGCTCCTTCTACCCACTTCGCCGTCTGTCGGTGCCTAGAGTTATTTGTGGCCATTTTTTAATCTACACTTGAACGCCGGCCCAGCACGCGGCAGTATTTGCGCAACGTGATGAGATTTTGCGGTTGCTAACCAATCCGGCCCCTTTATTTACATTTTTCTCGGCTTTTGCTTATCGATCTCTCGATTTGACTTTAGCTTTGGCTTTTTGCCGGCTTGACGCACATTCGATGTGGTTTCAGTTTTTCTTTTCTTTTCTACGTTTTTTTTTTTTTTGTTGTTGTTGTATTTTTACGCCCAAAAACAAGCAACAAAGCAACAGCAAGGGGAACCATTTGCTGTTGCTGGGTGTCGTAGGCAGCTGTTGGCTGTTGGCTTTTCGATGGCGCGCCAGTTTCTTTAGCTGTTGACAAAAGCAACAATTTTCGGTATAAATAAGAAATACGATTATCTGTCTGGCTGCCGTTTATCGATAAGGCAAGTCGCTCGGAATCTATGGCAGTATTTTAAAAGCTCGTAGAAAGTTAATTTCGTCTACTTTTATTGTAAGCTAAAAACCAGCAAATAAACGTTGTAATACGTTGTAATTAGTTACCAATAAATATTTGGCACTAAGAAATATTTGAACGAAAATTTATGATGATTATCTATTAAACAAAAATATAGTATATACATATTAAATCAGTTTAGCTTATATTATCAAATATAAAAACAAATATTATTTTAATAAAAAACTATAAAAAAAAAACTGTGTGTTCACTTGATTACAATTGAAATAAGGAGCATCAAAATAAATGGACAATTAGTAACAATTTGCAAACAAATCAAAAGACATTATAATACAGAATATTATAAAATATAAGACATGACTTTGATAATGCATAAGTTACAATTATTGACTATTTTGAAACCTATAACATGAAAATATATTATCTGACTGTTAATTTCGTATGAAAAGCCATTATAATTGCATTTCAAAAATACTACATAGAATGCTTTAAAGGTTAGCAGCTGGGTTAGAATCTGCATCTGCTTTGCCTGCTCCGCAAATGACCATTAGCTTGGTTAACACTGCGGCTGCTTTCGGCTTAACTCTGCTTGGCTAGACGTCAACCGCCTGCTCAATTGGTTTTTGCGTTTTCGCTTTTCTATAGAAATTGTGGCACTTAGCTGTTGGTGGCGAGTCGTTGGCGTAAGCAGTTTCTCCAACTCCAACTGAAGCTTCCATCTAGTGTGCTAAACATGTATATGAGTGTCTATGTATGTGTGTATGTGTATGCGTGTGTATGTGTGTATGTGTTTGGGTGTGTTACTTCCATATCCTTGCAACGATGCTACGTTGATTTGAGTAAATGGCGCTAATGGTCGATCGAAGGTAGCCCGCAAAGGGCCAAAGTCCACTTAACTGCATCTCGAGTGCATTTTGCGCGGCAATTATTTTGCTCAATACTCGCCACTTGACTTTAAATTGTCGTCGCATCGCGTCGCGTACCGTTTCATGTCTGTGCCACCTGAACTTTCATCTAGTCGTACTCAAGCTCGCACAGAGTGCACGGAGACCTGCCCCGCCCGCCCTTGGGTGGGAGACAAGGCTGTGTTTGGGCCAGCTTTTTTAATTTGTCGCCCCGTGCCAATTGTTAAGCAAAAGTGGCTAATTTGAAATTCTTTTGAGCGAAGTGCGCGCATTTTTGAATGTCAACTTGACGACGTTGCCTCAGACCCAAGTTGCAGCTATAGTATGGGAATTAGTAACTGCGAGCTGGGAACTCTGAACTGTCTGACTGTCGAGTTGCTGCTGTCGCTGCCGCTGCTGCTCTTGCCTGCCTTTGTCTTTGTGTCACGCGGCATGAAATTGAATTTTGGTCCGTAGCAGTCGACTGACGACAAAACCCAGCCAATTGGTCCACAGTTCACAGTTCCCAGTTGCCAGTTGCCAATCCGCCCGCTTACCATGCTTGCTGCTCGGTACTCGGTGCTCGGTACTCAGTGCTCGGTGCTCTCACACTCGTAACCCTTGCCTTCAATTATGGCTTACGGCCAAACGCCGCCATTTTGTCACTCATACAGCGTAATTCGAAATGAATGAAAATTCTTTATAACTACCGTCAGTTTTTCTACTGTTTTCGCTGTTGTTTGTGCTGCTGTTTTGTGCGCTTGAATTTCAATTTACATAAGTCTCTGCATCTGCCACCCAGAGCAGAGCAGAGCAGTGTAGAGCTGAGCAGACCTCTATACTCCCTGTCTGTGTCTCAGTCTCTTTCTCTGTAGCAGGCTCATCCCTTTGTAAAACTTTTATCTTAACTTTGTTCCACGCTTTTTTCTCTCCCACTTTATTTTTTTGTCGTCGGCTGTGAGTCTTGAGTTGTTTTTGTGGTTAAATGTAAATTTTATTGAATTTAACTCATTTGTGTCGGCGCACAAAGACTTGATGTTAAAGGGGGGAAATCGCAAAATTATGCCTAATCTTGAGACCTATTGTAGACACTTACAAAATGTGCAATGCCACTCTCAAGGACCACCCTCCGAAGGGAATTAGTTGGCAGCTTTAAGGAAAAAGTTATTAATGGAATATGTAATGTTCTTATCCGATACTGGCTATGGAACTGCCTTAGGCGCAATCAAAGGGAGACGACCCGGAGAGTTGAAAAGTTGGGGAGCTTGTGGAGGGAGGTGTGAGGAAATGGACTGGGTGGCCGCATTGGATAAATGGGAATGAGAGAGATATAAAACGAAAAAGAACGGTATGCATTTATGCAACATTTCAATCATTAATAAATCAATTAAAATAAATTGGAATTTTGTGCGCTGATGTTGAACGCACAGCCCAACGTCGGCTTTTTTCACGGCCATTTCTTTAACTGTGCGAGCTCTTCTTCGCCGTCCAGTTGCGTTCAGCTGCGTTCTGTTCTGTTTGTTTCATTTGATTATGAGTTCGGTTCGGGTTCGACTGCGATTCGGTTCGGTTCCATACCATTTAATGCAATTACGCAAAGTCCCGTCCGGCTGTACGGTTGTTTGGTTTTGCGAGCTGTTGCTGATATGCATAAATCAAAAAATGAATCATTTGATATGCTGAACAGATCGACGGGCTGCGCGACCAAAATAAAACTTATATAATTCATTTGATTTACAGCGACATAAATTTGTGGGCAAAATGAATGTTAACTGCGAGCGCAAAAGGCAACCTAGACGAGGCATTGATTTTTCCATTGTACATGGGAGATACTGTACACAAGTGCTATCTATATACATGCATATATACGTGTAGAATGTTTGCCATACAAACTGACAATTATATATTGCAGTTGACTGCGAACATTCTTTCCGCCAATTCTGGACATAAAACTACTTTCAACGCCTTACAAGACTGACATGTCAGAACTTGCACAACGGCTGTCGATGCGCCGATGTAATAAGCACGACGACAAATCCCTGCACTCACACTCAGAGTCCTACACACACACACACACACATACACACTTAATACATATACGCATCCATAAGCAGGCGGTTAGACATCGACGTTAAGAGCATTAAAACTTTTGCCTTCAAGTATGAAATGGTCCCCCCTTCAAAGTAGGAGTGTAAATGCCAAGAACTCTGACTGCCGAACTCAAGTCAAAGTGCAACCAGCAGCTAACACACTGTCACTTACTCGTCCAAATCTCGAATGGTAAGTAGCTTGGCCCCTAAGTAGCCCAAACGGCAAAGCGGCAAAACGGCCAAAGCGTCCAAAAACGACACTCGACAGTCTACAAAAGCGGCACAGACATCTGATAAATAATTCGCAGTTTTGCCAACTCTGTTCGCAGAAATTGAAATGTGAATTGGTTTCTATAATTAATCCAAGTTTGTGTAATCTCACCACAATTCGGTTGGAAGTTTCCCTCCACCACCACAATTTCTTACTTGTGCGTCTTTGTGCATCTAATTTGTCTTAGCCATGTCATTATTACTACAAGTACTAACTGAAAATACCAATGCAATGAGCCGCATAAACCGCTTAGCCCAATATTTGCTTTCATTGCCATTTCCAAAAATATATATAGTGTAGTGTAGTACTCAGAAGTTTGGCTGCTTGAAAAGTTTAGCCGCAGTTTTAATAATGCAAAGAAGTCGAAGGCAAAACCGAAATCAAATTGATGCCAATGTCGATATTTGAAGAGCGACTTCAAGAACTGCTGTTGCCGTTACCCTATGTGGAAGTTCTACGAAAAAAAAAATTAAATAAATAAAATAAAGTTGCAACAAAATTAAAACAAAACAAGTGCGAGAAGCAAAATGCAGAAAATGTTGGTTGCACAACGACTTCAAACTACTCTAAAATACAATTCAATTATGAGAGGTAGAATAATTTCTACGTTAAAAAGAAGAAAACAACACCAAATATGTGTCGCAAATAAAAAGAATTTTTCGAGAGCATTACGAAAATTTGCTTATTGATCAGACAATTAGTTTCAGCAAAGTTTCTTAAGCGGCGGTCTTAAAAGCGATAACAACAATCTTGAGACAGCTTCAGCTGAAGTTTATATATATATATATATATATGGTAGTTGTGTATATGTATGTGTGGGTTCATTTATGCGTATTGTAGTCATATACACACTTATGGGTATATTTTCTTTTTTGTGGTACTTCCTGCTACTGTTGTTATGGACTGCGACTATTTCCATTGCTTCGCATTAACTGCAGGCGCATAACTTTTCCAATTTGCTTTTAGCAATTATTGATATAAGCTAGCGGCAACAACACTTCAGCTTAGTTTTTCTCCGCTCTCTCTGTCTCCCTCTCTCTCTGTCGATCTCTGTTTCCACCTCACTCTAGTATTTTTAGGGGGCATGTGAGAGGCCCTCGTCCAAGCATATTTCCTTGCATCCTTGAGCATATTTGTGCAACATTCTCAAAATTCTTGAACAAAGTTTTGTTATTATTGCCTTTTTGCTGGAGAGCGAACCGAGACTTGGCTTTGGTTTGCTACGGTTTGCTGCTGACTACCACTTTGATTACTTTTGCAGTTGCCGTTGCAATTAGTTTGTTCATTAGACGAGGCAATAAACAGCCCATGACAGAGATGGCAAGTCCAAAACAGAGATAGACATTTTGCGGGTACGGGATAGTGGGGTCTCCGCTTTGAGTTGATTGGAATTCACACACTTAATTAGTTACATACCCACTTAATTTGCTCATTGTTTTTGTTACTATTGCTACTATTGTTGATGATATTATTGTTGTTTTTATTGTTGCTGTTTTTGTTGCTGCTGCTGCTGCTGCTTCTGTTGCTGTAGCTGATTGTGCAAGGCGTTTGAAACATTGTATCTTAAAGTTGCACATTGCAACTGATTGTGGTGCTTTATCACCATCCTAACCCACCCGCTGGGCATGCAAATAAGCCAACAAGCGAGCAGTCCCACAGACAGACTGAGGAACTGAGGGACGTTAGAGGAGGAAGTTGAGTTGAGTTGAGTTAAGTGATTTGCAAACTGTTTGGTGTTGCATTCATTTTTATGATGATGCCAGCTAGCAGTCTTCAATTCTAAGCCGTAAGTCCTGGCCTTCAATGCAGCTCCCCAAGTCCTAGGTCTATGTCTACGATTTAACCAAAACGATTTGCATAAGCTTATCCCAACCATCCTCCTTGATTTCCTTGGCCACTCTCCCTTCTCGCTCACTCTGAGACCGAGCTTTGTGTGCAGTGCATTGTACACATATTTGTTGCAGAATGCCAACTTATGCGCTGGCACAATGTTGACCGGTTGCCCGGCATGTGGACTGCATCGAGTGTCCTCCACAACTCTGTGATCCTTTGTATTTATATTATTTGCCGATAGTCTAATGCTAAAGCGTTTTAGTTGAAAATGAAAATGGGGAACAACAAGAAAAACCTACAAATCGCATGCCGCAAAACAAAAGCGAAAAATGCCAGAGACAAACTCGTCAAGATGAATGACAGTAAGCAAATCCATGCGATTCCTTGCAGCATACCAGCATTATTTCACGTCAGTGGCCTGCCATCCTGACTGCCATCCTGACTACCATCCTGACTACCATTCTGACTGCCTGCTTGCCATCCGCATTTCAAATTGCACATGTCCAGAGCAACCCAAAAACTGAAATGAGAAAAAACACCAAGAGAAACTCAACGAGTATGTGACTTGCGGCAGCCACTGCTACTACTCGATGGACTGCAACTTGCGAGTGCTCAAGTAAATTTCATTGAATAAAAAATAAATAAGTAAATACTTGAAATAACTCGTAGACTCTAAGAGTTTTCTTCCTACTATACATTTCCCCGTCCGCTGTGACAATTCTCTTGCAGCGCTTTCAATTTAATTTTTACCCCCTTTGAATAAGACGTAAAATTGAAAATCCTTTTAATATGCAAAACACATCCGAGGGAGCATTTAGGCGCTTTCACTTGCCAGTGACTGAAATCAATAATGAACTAAGCCAAATCCTAAGCACAAGCACAAGCCCAACCCGAACATGAACCCCAATTCCGATCCCAATTCCAATCCCAATCTCAATACAACAAATCCAACTGCTCGCCTAAAGGATGTGTGGCCAAAACAAATACACAACGTCTGACAAACCCAAGTCAACATTTCACAGGCACATCACAAGTCAAGTAAACAAATGTTAAAGGGCACAAAATGAAACGTGCCAAATTCAGTTGACAGGGAATGAGTTAACCACATAGCACACTTGATATTTACCAACTTATTTAATAGTAATATTAAGAGCCAACTACGAAGCGTTACCTGTCCTGTGCCAACAAAGCGTGTCATATTTCAAAAGTTATTTGTATATCGTATAGAATTTGTTGCATTCACTTCAAGCACTTGTAATTATTGCAACGATAGACTCCATAATAAGTAAATAAAATTGTGCACGTGAGTCGCATGTACAAAACTTTATAAAGAGCATTCGTAATAGTCTTGCATTCAAATTGGAATTTGCAATTTGTGAAACGTTTTTCGGCAGGGAACCGCAGGACACATGTGACAGCAAGATGCTCGCTTCCGAGTCGTCTACAATTTCACAGATGCGAACTCGGGAGACGGAGTTGAAGACACGCATTGTTTGCCGCCTGCCAAGTGCGACAGCGACAACTTCCCGAAGGCCCATTTAAGATCCAGATCCAGGAGGAGTCAAAGTCAAAGTTCGCTCTGTTCGTTCAGTCCGCTTAGACTGGCTGCCTGGAATTCTTGCCGCTGACTTTGCACAGAGCACATTAGTTTGATAATGGCACTAACATGATGCGGACAAAAATAAATTTCTTCTGCGTTCCCACAATATTATATATACGAATATTAAATTGTAGCGGGACACAACTAACATAGCATTGTCATTGCTCCTGGCAACGTAGCAATGTGGCAACGTCACGTCCTCGAATGCTGCATTCTTTTGAGTCCTAGACATGATCTCATTTTGTTTGGCGCTTTGCTTAGCTGAGGCCGAAGTCGAGGCCCAGTGCACTGATTGTAAATTAAGTTTTAAGCAACATGTCTGCAAAAATCATGCCCGAGGACAACAGCGCCAGCTTTAGTTGTACTCCAGGTCTTTCCCCTCGTCCCACCGTCTCCTGCGTGCAGCTTCTCCTGTCGCAGGCAGTTGCAAGATTTCTTTTCTACTATTTGAAAATGGAAATTGTGTTTTGTGTGCTGCTGCAGCGGTCGTCCTGCAGTTCCTTGAAGAGAGTGCGCTGGGCTGCCTTGCTATTTTCGCATCATGTCTCCCTACTTGCTTTCGTTTTGTTTTATTATTGGGTTTCTCGTGCCTCGTTCTTTTTTTTATTGTATTTCTGCTCTCGCCGTGCTATTTACACTGCAACAGTCAACAGTCGGTGTCGGCAGTTGCTTTTCATGTGCCTATTTATATATGTTTATATATATATATATATATTTATATATACATATGTATGTATATGCTACACTCGCAGTTGCCAGCAAGACGTCTCGTTGCAGTCGTAGTTGTTCGTATTCGTATTTGTGTTTATATTTATCTTTTAGTTTGTAGGACTGGGGCCAGAATAACAGCTACGAAGTTTGGCTGCAAGTTTTTTGTGTTTGGGCTTCGTTGAGGCAAGGAATTCAATTTTAGAATCGCAAAGGTCTCGGCAGCAATTGTTGTGGCTCGTTGGCTTTGCACTGCCTCCCCGACGAACTGACGAACTGCCTGCATTTGATTTTGGCTTGTTTTATTTCAAATTTGTGCAGTTGATCAGTTTATGTACAACAAGCTAGCGACTAATTAGTCTTAACGGCATTGCAGTACAATAGACGACTGCAAGACACCCACTACTCCTAACTCAATAAAACGTATACTTAATGCACAGAATGTGTTTTGTAATTATCATAAAATCTTACAAACACAAACATTATATATATAAATATCTATCTATATATATATATATATATATATATATACATATATATATAAATGTTATATGAATACATATATCAGATGCAGCTAATTTGTACAAACAACGCTGGCTTAGCCTAGTCCACTGGGTTGGAATGCACACTTGCTGGGCAATTAATTAAATCGTAATAAGGCTCAAGCAGGCAGACAGACAATCAAGAACATTGATACAGCTAACGAAAAGACAACAAACCGACACAAAAGCAACTCAATATGTATTGCAATTGAATCCAATCGTCGGCAACCATTAGGATTGCATACTTCGCACCGTCCCCTGAACGTCGTCCACCAACTGTTTTATGGCCACAGTGCAGCCCACAATGCCAAAGATAATACCAATTATTATAAGTAGTATGTCCCGTACTAGCTTCCAGCGCAGTCGACCATAACCCGGCGCATAGTTGATAAACATATCAATTAGAGCTGGGCAAATGAGATTCAAGTTGCACAGAGAAAATGCTCCCTCCAACTCGGTTAATGCGGCCAAATTTGGCACCACACCAGACACGACTCCTGAAGAATAGCTTGTTGTGAATTTAATGGATTAAGGGAATTTGTGAACTCACCCGTCAAGAGCAGAAAACAAATACGCACAAGAAATTCCACAAAGTTCGAATAATTCGTTTCAGGTGACTTGCTATAGTCCTTGAATATAACCGTAATGACAACGAATCCATTTAGTGGATAGCTCAAAAAAATACCCAACGCAATTGTTATTTTGATAATCTGCGAGAGGCTGGAAAATATTTGGTTTCACACTCTTCCAACAAGCAGCAGAATTTCTACTCACATCTCATTTTGAGGCACATTGAGCGTAATACTCGCCTCCACTTGCTCACCATAGCGCCAATAGCCCATGATGCCAAATAATATGTTTGAAAAGAGTATGAAAAAGACGGCCAGGTTGAGGATACCAAAAAATCCCAAATAGCTTTGTGGATGCTCCATGTTTGCCTCAACGACCAACATCTGAGTGTGAAATAAACTTTAAGGTTAAAACGTATCGAAAGAGTTTCACGCACCGAGCCCACGGCCGTCAATGAGAAGGCCGCAATGCCAAAGAACATCATCCAATCCGCTGGTGGTTTAACCAGCTCACGTTGCTGCGGATTTGGAAGTCCCCTGACCAGATAATACATAATACAGAGAAAGCCCAAGTAGAGCAAGCAGTTCGAGATAAGATTCAACGGCACCAGGTACTTGAGCTTTCGTATCATAAAGAACGGCAACTGCAGCACACAGGCACCAACAACATAGTATCGTTCGTTGAAATCGCGCCAATAGTAGTCGCCGATTTCCTTAAAGTTCTTCGCCACAAAGACAATGTATACACAGCAGAGGCCAAACTGCCCAAAGACCAGGACACAACTGGTCATAAATCCAGCCACATTGGCAAAGCAGTGCACACAACTGGGCCCCATTTCGTAGGCAATCTGCACGGCTTCCGGCATGGATACCTGGGGTACATGAATACGACGACAGCACTCGGTCATGCCAGTGATCTGTGCAGGAAAGCTAAATGCAAATAATTTCAATGTGGACATAGCAGCAGTAGCAACGGCTGCATATACACACCAGCAAATGGATGCAATAGGTAAGCAGCATCATTAGCAGCACCGAAAGCACCACGCCGGCCACGACTCCTGAATAGCGAATCGCCAATGGCATCGCCAAAATTCCAGTGCCCATCACACATTTGAGCAGCGAAATGAATGCATCTAGATTGCTGGTGGGCGAGAGTGAGAGCAGGAGAAACTGAGTGAGTTAATTATTGGCCAGATCGACCTATGAACAATGCATACTTCAATGGGACTTCGACTGTACGCTTCTCGTAGGGATCATAATAATAAAACGACGATTTCGATTGCCTGCCAAAAACGAAAATACAGATATATATTAATCGTATGCGTGCCACACCCATATTTTGTACTTACAGCAATGTCATTTGTGTGTTTTGTGGTTCAAGCCCTTCACTTGTATTTGCATTTGCATTGGCCATTGCAAACTAACTACAGATGTTGCTTTTATGAAATCTGACTAGAAAAAGTTACAATTATGACGGGCAATTTTGACAACAAATTCAAATGAGTTTTGTTCATAGCTGTGCACACATACACACAAACACACCCAGGCACAGATACGCACACAGACGCACACACACATTCAATTCACTTTAAACTAATCAGCAAGATTAGCGCCAAGCGGCGAGCAACAGAATCTAAATGGCTGCACATGCGCGTCGGCCATTACCATAACATACGCAAATTATTGCCTACTTTGGGGCGCTACATAAAATGCAGCAACTAGCTGAGACCCAGAGACACTTACAAAGCCAGCAGCGACATTGCGCCAGCAAGACCCACAACGACTTGCAAAGCGACAGTACAGTGCTCGCTGACTAAAATCTATTTCTGAGGGTTGGAAAATTTAAATAGCTGTTATATTATATTATATTATATTATATACATATATATTATTTATATTTCTGAACATTGCTCACATATAGTGATTGCCATGACTGATAAATTTTAAATCAAAATGTTCTAAATTAATTTTCTACTTTTCAATCTTCTGCTTAGTCTTGCTACCCAGAAACATAAAATGGACTTTGCTAAAATATAATATAATATCATACCAGTTACCGCTTTTATTAAATAAACATTTAGATTCGTCGCCTGGAGTTTTTGTTCACTGTACTCTCCATAAAGATAACCAGCACTGCACAGCTCAAATTTCAATTCCAGCTGCAGACGACGGCGACGACTGTCGAGTTCACGTTGCTAGAGGACGATTGTCATGCCAGAATGTGCACTTCCGCGTCCGTTTAGTTGTGTGAACTTAACAGTAAATTGAATTAAAATTTATTGTGAAAATTGCAAAATTCCAAAACGCTGCAGCAGTAGCAGCAGCAGCAAAAGCAACAACGAGCTGTGAGCTTCAAGGAGACATCATCGCAAATCCAATACAAATAAAATTAAGTAAAAATGCACACATTCACATCGGTGGGGAGTGAGGGCGATGCATTGGGACCTCCTCGAGGGGGCGCAGTGTGTTTGCACAAAAATATGCAAATGTGATATTGTCGCTGGCGACATTTACAACAAATACACTAACAACGCAGGGCATATCGGACGGTGGTGGTGATGGTGGTGGTGGTGGTGGTGGGTGATGCGAGCCAGCGATGGCTGTAGCAACTAACTGCGTGCGACATGTGACACGATATTCAGATAAAGACAGCGGCCCACAGGCGGCGGCAGGCGTAGCAAAGCACAGCACAGCACGGCACAACCCACCAGTGACTTAGGTAGGTAGGCGTGGCATTCATAGCATACTACAATATACTTCTATATACACACACACATAAGTCGAAGCGTACATATTTTGCATAAAAAGAAAGAGAAATATACTGAAAGCAGCAGAGCAAGAAAACGACGAGCGAAGGCAACTCGGAGAAATCAAATAAAACAAATTTGGAATTTCACAGCAGACGAACAGCAGAATCTTTTTATACGTATGCACATTCGACTACACATATGAGTACACTCACACTCACGCTCACACACATCCACATTACATGTGCAACATCAGCTGACTGTGAGCGAGAGCCTGCAAACTGTTTCCTAAACAGTCAGTGTGGAGTCTAGGCTCATTCATTTTTTTTCTCATTTTGTATGTCGTATGGAAACAAACAAACTGACATTCAATTTAAATTCCTATACAAATAATTGCGTGGCAGTTCAAAATCTAAACAGATGGGTTGGAGATCGATGCTGTTGCTACCGCTGCTGTCACTGAGGCTGCTGCTGCTGCTATTGCAACGCTTAGATAATGTTGATTTTTTCGAAACTCCGACATTTACCTTAATTTGCCTAGCTCGAATGTCTGGGGAGACAGCAATGACATCAGCCACACCATGCAAATAATTATGCATTCCTTGACATTTGCCCAGCAAAGGCAAACGCAGAATGAGTTCATCCTGTGCCATTATTTTGTGCTCATCACCTACTACCTGCCAAAGGGAAAACTATGACAAAGAGCGCTCAACTATTAGAGTGGTAGTCGTGTTGGCAATACCCTGTATATAATTTATATTTAGTTGCTCCAACGTTTTTCACAAATTTAGCAGAGGGTATATAATCAAATTCCAATTGAGTCAAATATTTAAATATTCTCAATGCAGAGCACGCATCCGAGCTCTTGCTCGCTCCTCTGCTGTCCTTGGCAATTGGCTGGTGCTTACCTGACTGTGGCTTCGAGCATTATCAGTGCAGTTATCTATCTTCCCTTTGTTCCACCTACTTCATCTGCTTTGCGGTATCATCATCAATGTTATCAACAGCTTAGCTAAAACTTTGCGCGACTAAAAGATGCACCACGTTCGACGTTTCGCTGCAGCTACTTCCTCATGCTGCTTGCATCAATGATTTTGATCAGATTTACTAACGCTGTCCAGCATCGGATGACGATGATGACGTTGCTGATGCTGATGCTGGTGCTGCTTCTGCTGCTGTTGATGGAGATGATGATGACGTCGCGTCTACAGACTGCGTTTACCAGTACTTTCATCTCGCTGCCCACAATATTTTTGCATTTATAATGAAATTCATCGTCATTTTTCATACTTGCACAAAGTGGATTTTTATTAGATTTGCATTTCTTGCAAAACCTTTTATATGACCGCGCACTTTTGCATATATGTGTGTGCGTATGTCCGCTAACTATATGTATACATATATTTGAATATGCATCGTTCAACCATATGGTGGTAAAGTGGCCGGCAACAAAATGTGCTTCAATTGGCCATCAAAAAGCAGGATTTATTTTATTTGTTCAATTAACGTAATAGAATAACCATTAATATTATTTTTAAATGCAAGTTTCATGCGTATTTTCCACACAATTTAATATTATGGGCGAAACTATTTATACTATATATAGATGCTATTACAAACATATTTGTGAAACGCATCTTGCAGCAAAATATTCTATTAAATTAACTGTCAATCATTTGCGGTGACATTAGAAGAAGAAAGGCATCGATGACGTAGCTGCCGTACGTGAGACCAGTAACCCTAATACGAGAGTCATCAGATGATAATACAAATTACAAAGCGCACCCTAAACCTGGAAGTCTTTTGAATGACCACGACTGAAATATACCTTGTAAGAAAGAACCAACGGATTTCACGACAACTTCACATAAAAATGTTATATCCTGAGTAATTTTGAACTTAATTTATAAGAAATGGTTTTATTTGTATTTTGTGTAATAAATGTTTTAGAGTCTAATTATCACATTTTCACATTTTATAGCCATATTAGCATTTTTTGGGTGACAGTCAGAGGTGCGTGTCAAGCAATGGCCAGAAACAACTAGTAGTATACTTCACCTAAATCTTAACGCTCACACACATGCACTAACTCATGTACTTTTGTTTGTGTGAGCTGTCGTCTGGGCCATAATTGAATGTTACACGTAAAATATTGAAAAATTCAGTGTGTTCATTATGTGGTCACGAAACGTGAGCATTGAATACATCGACAGTTCCTCAACAACAAAGAAAACCAAACTCGACATTCTACGACTGACATCAGTAGAATGAAAAAAATCACTTTTTTGTATTTGAAATCTAATAAACGCGCGCAAAATGCAGGGTGACAACTCTCCAGATTAATTTCTATAGTGTACAACACTTTTTGGTATTGCACTGTAGCGTTCCTAGTATTTTGAGAAACGGTCATATTGATTTAAAAGAATGTATTGATTTCAAAACTCGGTCACATTTGTTTTCACCCATTTCCAAAATAAAGACGCCGCCGCGTGCTCTGGCTCTGTACAAAAGATTAATTAAAATTGAATTATAATGGATGACGAGGCGGAAACTTACAAACTGTGGCGAATTCGCAAAACCATCATGCAACTAAGTCACGATCGTGGCTACCTTGTAACCCAGGATGAATTGGACCAGACACTGGAGCAATTCAAAGAGATGTTTGGCGACAAACCCAGCGACAAGCGTCCCTCTCGCTCCGATTTGATTGTCTTAGTGGCCCACAATGATGATCCGACTGATCAGATGTTTGTCTTCTTTCCCGAAGAACCAAAGATTGGCATCAAAACGATTAAGACTTATTGCACGCGCATGCAGGAGGAAAACATTCATCGCGCCATTGTTGTTGTGCAGGGTGGCATGACACCCTCGGCCAAACAATCTTTGGTGGACATGGCGCCCAAATACATACTCGAACAGTTCCTCGAATCCGAACTGCTGATCAACATAACGGAGCACGAGCTAGTGCCTGAGCATGTGGTAATGACAGCAGAAGAAAAGCAAGAGCTGCTCAGTCGTTATAAGCTGAAGGAGAACATGTTAATGCGCATCCAAGCTGGTGATCCCGTGGCACGCTACTTTGGTCTTAAACGTGGGCAAGTTGTAAAGATTATTCGCTCCTCAGAGACGGCGGGAAGATATATTTCGTATCGTTTGGTTTGCTGAGTGTCCAGACATCAAACCTGTAATCTAAGTACTTTATTATCGATGTAAGCGCAAAAAAATAAAAAATACAAATTATCTTGCAATTTTTTAACTTTATTGTTATGTTTAATACCGGCTTTGCAGGCAATTTATCAAATCTGTAATGAAATCGGCAAACTGAAGTAGCCACCCGCTAGCCAGTTAATATTGTTGGTGATCTAATCATATATATAAAGTTTATACATTGAGCTCGGATTTAAGAATATGTATAGACTATTTTAAATGTTATACACTTATTGCAAATAAATTTGAAACACCGTATGGTCAGCTGTTTGCAAAACGTGAAGTTGGCTGCGAACGCAAAATGGAGACTTAAGTCAGTGTGTACATCATGCATTAGAGTAAAAATTGCAGGACAACAAAACATTGCTAAATGTCAGCTTCAAAATAAATTCGAATTTTGAAGCAGTTCAAGTGACAGTAACTGCTAATAACGTTCTCTGAGATGTCGTCTGAGGCGGCTGATACCATGCCGGCGTCCGAAGAAGATTGTTCGACGCACGATTACATAGAGTTGAAGACCATGGAGGACGTGGAGGCCCTCGAAGAAAAGCAACTTTATGCGTACATCGAGAAGTTGCATGGAATTATTAGGAAATACGACACGAAACTGGCGACTTATAAAAAGAAACTGATGCATTTAGTGAGCGGATCAATTTTTTTACATATATGTATTTATTTCAAAGGTATTCTCACTAATCAGTTGCGTTTTCAATTGCAGCTGAGCAGAGAATCAATTATCGGTGCAACTGAAAATGGCGATATGGAGAACAAAGACTATGATCAGGGTAAATCGGAGGAAAATGAAGCTACCAAAGAATGTGAGTGGAAAAACAAGCTATTTTATTAGGTGTAAGCACAAGCTTACTGATAGCAATGCGGTAAATGCTGATCATTCATTTGGCTTTGCTGGCAACAGCGGCCACTAAAGCTGCTCCCCGTCCTGAACCATCCTCTGACAGCATGATATCAAACTCCTTGTCTGATCTTACCAGCTTTTGCATCGTGTTGCGTATGTAAGCATCGAATTTGGGATGATAGCGATACACAGACCCATCCATGCCGACAACAACTTTGCGATCAGCGATGCGATTAATTAACCCGCTGATCCCAATTGCCACCAAAGTTGCTGCACGGCTGGATACGCACTCGCAAATGTATCTTAGCTTCTGACAGTCCTCCACAGACGCCTTCTCCAAGCCGAACAGCTGTTTTATAATGCGTCTAGTGTTGGCGAACTCGGGGAATACATCGCTCTCGATTTCCGATATATGTTTCGTTTCAAATATGTCAATATTCTGCTGCACAATGGCAGCATATTCCGCACGCTTATTGCCAGCCTTGAAGATTATATTACGCTCGAGAGCGCGTATTAATACGAGGCGCACTAGCTCGCCTAAATACATGCCCGAAGTCATCTTCTCGAAGAGCTGCTGGGCACGATTGATGGACTTGCGATCTACCTCGTTGTCATACTCTGTGCGCACAAAATCTAACTGTCCACTCTCGCCAAAGGCGCCCCACTCGCAGTTGACAATGACCTGTTTGTGATTGCGCTTGAATTGAGCACTCAATAGATCCACGTTATCCACATGCTCCACATAGCAGGCATTGCAGCCGGTGCCCACAATGACACCCACGCGACACTCGGGATTGCGATGAGCACAGGACATAAGAGTGCCCGTTGTATCGTTGAGCAGAGCCACAACTGCAATATCTGCATCGCCACGACGTCGTATGGCCTCGTGCAACATGCGACCCACATCCTCGCCCTCTACGCCGGGACACCCAAAACCTTTGGTCCAACGCGTCAGCATTGCCTCCTTGAGGCCCGCTTGAACGCAGGGAAATGAGAAGGTGAAGCCCAGCGGCAGATAGGCGGTGCTCATGTTGTGCTTTTGCACAAATTTGGCCAGACACTCGGCAATGTGATCGAAGAGCTCCACGCCAGGTCCAATCATCAGGTCCTTGGGCACTGCGTAGATCTGTGACTCGACCGTGGCATCGTGATGGCCTTTGAGCGAGACGAGCAACACGCGAAAATTTGTGCCGCCCAAATCCAGGGCCAGATACTTGCCCATCTCATCGCCAGTGGGCAACTCTTGTACATAGGTTGGAAAGCATTTTGTGTTGGACTGCGTGTTTGTCGTACGTCTTAAACCTTTGGCGATCTCGAGGCAAAAGCGACTGTACACTTCTTGCACCTGATAGTCGCTGAGCACAAAGGCTTGCATAAGTTCTCGCAACTCCACGTCCATAACTTTGGCTGTTAACTATTATTATTATTATTATTTTTTTTTTTTTTTTGGTTTTTACTCGTATAAGGTTCCGATTGACTGAATGCCTCGAACGATGAGTAAGAACTAACCAGGCACCTGCCCAGAGTGTCAGGCTGTATCACTAGCGACGGCGTTAGTGGATTGCGTTGCACCAGATAAGACATAGCTAAATTCCTATTGCCATTGCTATTTTTTAGACGTAGACGTAGTAGCGAGAGCAGCAAGTGTGCAATCTTGGCATCAAGTAAATAAAAACAAACTTTGCGTTAGGTTTGCTAAAACGAATTCAAAATACACAACGCAACAGCGTGTGGCAATAGTGTGACAATTTCATCTGGACACTGTTTAGTATTATAAAATATATATGTATATATAGACAGATTGCTCATTATTAAGGCTATAAAAAACATACAGGGCATTTTAAGTATGTGTAAAATTATTTTGTTATCAATTCAAAAAAAACTTGAATACACACTATAAGGCGTATAAAGTATTACAATTATCTTTTAAAAAATATTTGTTTAGATATTTAAACATAAAAGTTTAAAAATTGCATATAAACTAGAAATATACAGATTGTTGGGTGTATACAGTGTAATGGTCATATTAGTATTGTTATTATTTATTATCAAATGACTTTATTGCTTGCTAGATACTCGCAGTAAAGCAGCACATCCGTTAAACGTCTTGGACGCATCATTACTATATACGTATATATATATTTTTATTGTTAAAAAATCATAAAACGTGCCGTCTGTGCGTCAAACATCGAGCCTTCTGTAGTTAATGCGATTGATTAGCGCCAGCTTGTCGATTAAGGTGGGGGACATCATGATGTAAGAAACTTGACATTTGTACATGATTATGATTGGATTGACTGATAGCGTTAAGCTGCTCACTTGGACCAATTTAATGGAATACGAATAATTTGATGACTACATGTTTTCCTTTTTGCTTCTTATTTTTAGTTTCGGCCAGCGATGCCTTCAGCTTTGTGGATGAGATGCGTCAGGCTGCAAAGCATGCAGAGAATCTAAACAATTTCGTATACGAGCCCACATCGGGCATGTACTACGATCCAAAGACGGGCTACTACTATAATGCGGTAAATAATTTATAACAACGCAATCTTTATGACGTGCCATGCAGTGCATTCAATGCAATGTGCTGGGTGACTTTTGGAGGTTATCACTAACGATGAACCTACATCAATTCCCACAACTAAATGGTTGTTAGTTGTATTCACAATAACAATCTTTTATAATGTTCTACACCTCTCTTTCTCTCTCTCTCTTTCTCACTCACTAGGAGTACGGGCTTTACTACGATGGGAATACGGGCTGCTACTATACCTACGATGAGAGTAAAGATTCGTACGAGTTTCACTCGCAGGCGCAAGTCCAGGTGAGTGTGGAGTGGCCGCTGGATGAGTCCACATACGCAGTATTACACTATTACACACGCATTAATCTTAAACTCTTCTTCCATCTTCCTTGTGATTGCAAGTGTGGGCAGCACGAGCGCCTCGATCACTGCGTCAATAGTAGACTCATAGCAGATTTTCGCAAACTAAGCATAGACCGAATGCGTAACAATGCATTAGGTAAGAGTTGAAACCCAGAATGTGTGATAAAAACGCGGATTTCGTTTTCTTTTCGCTGGTTTCAGGCAAACGCCGCAGCCGGAACAGGAAACGGCGAGCAGCCCGCCCATGACGATGCTGATGATGTGCAGGACGTTGATGTTGCCTTCGATGAAAACGGCGGAGTAATCACCGATCTAAAAACATTGCAGCAGATCAAAGCCGATAAGCAAAAGATCAAGGAACGTGCTGAGAAAAGCAAACGCAAGGGAAAGAAAAAGCATAAGAAAGCAAAGAAACACAAAAAGAAACATCGTCGCCACAGTAAAAAGCGACGCAAGCATTCTGACAGCGAGGCGGACGATGACGATACCGAAGACACTCACAAGAAGTCGTCACGCAAGAAACCTGATGTAGAAGATGGAGAACTCTCACAATCATCGAGCAGTTCCAGCTCCGAGTCCAGCGACGAGGGCAGCAGCAACTCGGACAGCAGTGTGCCAGTTTTTAAGGCCTCTGGTCGCTTTCAAGGTGTCAAGAAATTCGCGTTTTTGTCTCGAAGATCGCGCCATGGGTTTCACTCATCTAATCTAATCTTTATCTCTACAGATATTGCCAAAAAGTATCCGCCTTCACTGCGCATCATTGTGCAAGAGACCAATGTACAGGAGCTGACTGTTGGTAGCTTACATCTGATTACCTACAAAGGTGGATCACTGGGTCGAGAAGGACCACACGATGTCATTATACCGGATGTCAATGTCAGCAAGTCGCACATGGACTTCCAATACGACACTAAGAAAAGTATCTACAAGTGCCAGGACTTGGGCTCTCGCAATGGCACTCTCCTCAATGGCGTTCGCATGTCAGAGCCCAAGATCAACAGCGAGGCGCAGGATCTGGTGCATGGCAGTGTTATTTCCATAGGGCAGACCAAGCTGCTATGCCATATTCATGAAGGCAACAGTACCTGTGGGTTGTGTGAGCCGGGCTTGCTTATTGGCCCAGCAGTGCCAGCAACAGCAGCTCCCGCAAGTAACGCCAAGGTACTGACACATCGCGAGCAGCTGAAGAAGCTGCAAAAGAAGTACGGCTTGGAGAATGAAAGTAAGTTGCAAAAAAATTAGTAGGAGTTGCAGTACGTCTATAATATTTGCTTATTGCCATAGAATTCCTAGAAACGAATGCCAACTCGGACCCAAACTATAATGATCGGAGCGCACAAAGACGAATCAAAGTGGGCAGCAGCACGGACAAGGAGAAGACCGAAGTCGCCTGTGTGCACACGTGAGTTGAAATTATAAATTAGTCCTGCTTGCAACTCACTTATTCACTTTTCAGTGAGATTGCCAGCTCCAACAAGGGCTTTAAAATGCTAAGTAAATTGGGCTGGCAGAAAGGCGACACTCTGGGCAAGTCCAATCAGGGTCTTCTAACTCCTGTAAGTAATTTAAGTTAATATGCCCATTACAATTGCTAATATTTCTTGCCTGCAGATTAACGTTGTGGCTAATGAGGGCACCACTGGTCTCGGTAGCACCGAACCTTCAACTGCAACAGCTTCTCGTTCCGTGGACAAACGCAAATTAGCTAATCTAAAGATAACTCAAGCACGCTATCAGCGTGCCAATGATATCTTCTCAGTGTCCGATGAGAGTGATTAAAATGACATGAACTAGTTTTGAAACACATTTAATTAACAATTATTGCTCATACATTTTATGTTCATAAGTATACATGTATAATGATAAGAGTATGCTAGTACGTACACACGTATTTTATGTAATAAGAAGATCTTGCTATATGTGGTTAAGCTATCAGTCAATTAATTAATATAGCTTCACTCAATAAACAAAATACATAGAATGTGAAAAGAAAAAAAAATAAATCAAAAATACAATATATGTATATTTAGAGTTATAAATAAATTAAATACATTCGCTTGACTCTCGGTACGAGTGAACTGATCGTCAACAAGAGAGACAGATGCGGGTGCCAATCGATCAATTTTTATAAATTAATTATGAATTAGTTTATGTTTAATACAAAAGCCTCTTAAGATATGTGGTGGTTTTCCTTCAGCCGCTAATGTGTAGCGATGTCACCCAAGAATTGTTGTAATAAGTATGCTTGAAGTTGTTCAATGTTGCCAGTGATGTTTCTTGCTACTAATGGTGTCGATGATAATGGATGGATAGTGTTAATAACGGAAATGCGCTAATACTTTGCCATTTAGTATATCGTATATGTATATATATGGTTATATATGTATGTATGTATATGTATCTATGCTTGCTATACGCACAACGAGAATCTTTGGATGTTGGAACTACACAGAAATGCGCTATATATTAGTATGTAATTACTTGTATGTATGTTTTGTTTGTTGCATGCTATACGCTAGTGTGATTTGACAATATTTTTGCTAATTTGATCTAACAGACGCCCGTCGATCGAACGCCAATGAAATAGCCCGTGGCACACGAGTCCTTACGCATTTCACACCACGAGTTATACGTGTGATTGTTGTAGCCACAGATTTTGTCCGCCCGAAATTGCTATAAAGATAACACGGATGAAATGAAATGCTTTTTTACGAGTTTGTCGTGGCCCACTGCTGTTGTTTTTACTCACAGTCCGCTGCTGCTTGCGGGGGCATTTGTAGCGACACGAGACGCAGCGTGGCATGTGCGTACGTAGGTCGACGAGGCAAGTATCCTTTGGACCGCACTTAATGTCCGCACAGGTGACGTGGTCCTCTGAAAGGCAACCAAAAACGAAAATACATATATGTATTTTACGAGTCATACATTTAAAACGGTCTAAGTTTTTGTGTTGTTACTTTTATTATTAATTTTTGCATTTTACGTCTAGCAATTTCAGGTTCCGCTTTAATGCCTCGTTGCGCACATCCTGGACTCAAACAGCATGTGAACTTTGCCAATTGTTGCAAGAATCATGCTCCCTCGCCCCCCGAAAAGTAAGCCAAAAACTCTTTTTATCTGCAATCATAGCAGAGAATTATTCATTTATTGGCAGCACATTTGTATGTGCAACATTCTCGATTATTGTCATTAGTCAAGAGCGCTTACAGCTGTTTTGGCGTTTTTAAATTGGGTGTTGTCCTTGTTGTTCAGTGCGGTTCGGTTCGGCCGCAAGGCAGCCAGTAAGCAAAAGACAAGCGAGCAGCACTACAATTTTCAACGCTGCCCCATTATTCACACCACAGGCATTGGCGCACTGTGCATGCAACTGCAATGTACGAAGAGCCCGCCCCTTTCTTGACATGCGCAACACGGTAGCCAAGTGGCCAAGTGGCCAGCCAGTCAGCCAGCCAACCAGCCAAGACAAGCGGCTCAGTCGCAATGCAAGTGAGTAAGTGTGCGGTGTGTGTCTGTGCGTTAGTGTGTGTCCACCATATATCATTTCCATGATCTTGCATCTTGGCAACAATATTGCAGACTGCCTTGAGGGCAATGTTGTGCACAATTGCTTAGCAGTCAACGCGACTGCGTTTGCGGCAGTTGCAGATGTACGCGGCGACTGGACAATTCGTAACAGTTAAAGTTTTTTAATTTCAATTACCAATTATTGCTGTAGGCTGCAACGTCCTTTGGCCAAGGGTAACCCGTCGTTCTTGTTGTCGTTGTCAATGTCGTTTCAGTTCTCGTTGTCGTCGTTGCCTGCTCCCATTTTGCGGCACACCTCGACATTGTACTTGTTGATTGTGATGGATATGTCGGACTTGGCGGCCTGGCTGCCTCAGCTGATAATGCCGTCACAATGCAAGCCAACTGTAATTTGTTATGTCGACGTGGTTTAATCAACTCCACTGACTCCAGTCCACTGGCTGCAGCCGGTTTCCATTCAAGCAACAGCAGCAGACGCGTCTGATACGCTGCCGCTGCTGCTGCTGCTGGCGGGCGGAACTCATTGCAACATTGTGTGGCATGGCTAAAGATTCATCGTGCACTTGGGTCACACACACACACACACATACAGAGAGCGTTCCTGCCTTGACGCGGCTTGGACTGTCTGGCCATTTTGGTATTGCGTGTCGTTTAAGGTGATTTTAATACGATCGTAAACTTCAGCCAGCTCAGACGCAATGGACGCTGGGCCAGACAAAAAAGTGACGTCGTGCTTGGGGCCACAAGTGTGCGCATGTGTGTGTGTTTGTGCGTGTGTAGGGGACCAGACCAAGCTGGGCCGGACCAAGCAGCAGTTGCAATCACTGTACCTGTGTCGCCCTCTCTCCTCTACAGCGCGTCGCCGTCGCGAAAATGGCGTTTTTAATGGCTTGTACGTGTAGTCATATTTCTTGGGGCAACACGCCGTGGCGACGACGGCGACGGCAGAAGAATGTGTCTGCTCTTTTTGGGCTCTCGCTTATAGGCTCGATCGGGGCGCAAGCAAACGATTATGTGAAAGCAGACACATACAGATACAAGCACACTCACACACCCTTGCAGGGGGAGACCATAAACTTACTAACCATAAAGATAAAACGCTCAAAAACCAACAGCACAAAACGCATAAAGACACACGCACTGCCGCAAGAGGCAGTCGATTATGTGTATGCATTATTTTATCAGATGAGGATACAGACACAGATTAAGACGCAGACAGAGACACAGATACATACCCAGACGGAAACAGCAACTGCAACAGCAGCAACAACTACAACCAGTAAGAGGAATGAAAGGCAGATAGACAGAGCAGCAGGCGCAGGAAGAAAACAGAAGCTGGCTAAAACAACAAAGCAGTATCCTCGTCAAGCCCAGAGATCATCAAGCAACTAAGCAAACACACACCCTCACACACACGTGTGCTAAAAGCAAAAGTGAATAATTGTTAAAGATCTTAATTTATTTTAATATCCGACTACCGTGGAAACAGCTCGTGCTAAACCGGCCAACAACAATCATCTGAAGGCTGTAAAGGCAAAGTTCTTAGAAATTTATTGCACGCACACCAAATGAATAAGTCTGAATACTCAGCACTCACATTCAGCCTGACACTCAGACTCGTGCATCTATGTACTTGGAAATGCTGGAATATCAGAAGACGAACAGAAGTCAACAAAAAGTTAAAATAAATAAAACTCTTTTTATAAATAAACTATTTTGGAAAAAAACCTAAAACGTAATTTGCAGTTTTGGATTTTCTTTAAGATGATTAAATGATTAAATAAATCGTGAATACAACTACACCCATCTATATTTAATGTTTTAATGAGTGTATTTTTCCTTAAAATAAAATAATATTCGCTGAATTCCGCAATTCAGCAATTTTGTTTAGTACTTTTTTAGGTAATGATCACTTAAGCCGCTTTTTACAACTGACTGACAATCAACCAGTTAGCGCTTTGGAAATCGAAAGCCTAAACGGTGTAATTGATTAGCATACGTATTTGCTTACAACAAAAGAATTGGGCACATGCTAATCAAAGCAAAAGAGTGAATAGAAGAAAATGGACAAAGCTGGAATTAAGTAAGTATTTTGTTTGCAATTGTTGCAGTTGCAAGTGGAGAATTTTAGCGAGCAGCTGCGCTTGACGTTTAAGTAGTTTTCCTTTTTTGTTGTTGTTTTTGTTTTGAGTTACTTTTTTAACATTAATTACAGGCTGTAATTTGCAACAAAACACTGCAATTAGCACGCAATTGCAGCCGGCAACCGCCTATGACACACTAAACCAGTTTGGTCAGTCGTCCGTCCGTCTGTCTATCTGTCTGTCCGTCTCCCAGTCTGTTCGCCTGTCTGTTGGTCAGATACATACATACGTGCTTGTGTGTAGATATGGCGCGCGGGAATGCAACACCCGCCACGCCTTTAATTGGTTCAGAGACTGACACCAAGGCGGCAAAACGACGACGACGACGACAACCACGATGGCTGAGATGCAACAGCAACAGCAACAACACCAGCAACAGCGACATTTGATTGTGGGCGGTCAGCGGCAGCGTCTGTTTTGCATGTAATTAATTGGAAATCGGAGTTGATCAATCGCATTGTAACCACAAAATTAATAAGCATGAATTATGCCGAGACCCATCGTCGTTGTTGTGGAAGCACACCACTCAATGTAGACCCATACTGACAGCAACAGCAGCAACAACAACAATAACAATAACAACAACAACAACATCAGCAAGAACACGAACAGCTGCAGCAACAACTGTAGTAACTGGCTAATCAAATTGCTGGCAATCATGGAACCGTATAAGCAAATGTAGCAATTTCAGCCAACAAACACCGAGAGCAACTTAATATGGCTCGACAGTTACAGACAACACTGCGACAACGACAACAGCAACAGCGACAGCTATGACAACTTGTGGTTGCAACGTCGACTTGAAACTTCAGCCAAGCCAAGTCAATCAAATGTAAAATTGCGGTTTTGCGTTGATTGTTGTTAAATTTGCACGGCCGCTAACGTTACCAACAACAACACGGCCAACACCAGCACCAGCAACAATAACAGCAAAATCAACATATTGTTGCAATTGCAATAACAAGAGGCGAGCAGCACAACTTGCAATTGCAGGCAATAATTTGCCAAACCACCAGTAAAACGGCATCGAACTGGCTTTGTAAAGCTTATCAATCAACAATCATCAAAATACGATACGAGCCTCGACTCGTACACTCGTACAAATTACATACCTCGACACGGTCCCGGATACGCCACAGCAATTGATCGTCCAATTTTGCAAATCATACGATTTATATCACAAGTGCTCCTGTATGTCTTGCCATCCACGCCGCACACCGCCCGTCGCTGCTGCTGCTCCCGCTTCTCGTCGAGCGTCGACGCAGTCTCCTCGCTATCCAGATCGTATGCAGCACTCTCATCATCCTCCCAGGGGCAATCAATTTTGCATACTATACAATGTGGCATCATGTACTGATCCTCCACGCAGGTTAAGCCGTTCACACATTGAACGCCATTGCAGCTGGCTGGAAAGGATGCGAAAAATTAAATTAAATTGTAGTCGTATATGAAATCGATGTGAGCGCAACAATATTGTAGGGTGAGTGAATAAACAAGGTCAGACCGCATTAAAAGGAAATGGCATTTTAATTGAAGTATGTTAACAACTAATAATACGTTTAGTCAACCAGTGACAATTAAGCGTGTTACGTTTATTTTTAAGCTTTTGCATTAAATTTAAAGGGAGTCCGTATTGCATTGTATTCTTCTTTTCTTCAAAACTGAGTAAATATTTTTATTATAAATAGATTTGCTATCAGTAAAACAAATATGTATATGTTAGACAGGCAATATATTTTTCATTGCAGGTTCGCTTGCAAAATTCTAAGCAACTTTCTTTTGGTTCTTTGTGTTACGTGCATAGCTGAGATCATATTTGCTAAATTACTATTTCCAATACTTGATAGCAAATATTTTTAGGAAAAATCAGCTTGCCCTTGCAACATTGACGGCATACATGTGTTTTCTGTGATTGCTTCTATAAATAAACTGTTGCCAATTTCTTTGATTAGTGCCCAAAAATGCACGCTTGAGTACTCGAATGCACAAACAGACACACACACTCACACACACTCTGTATGGCTGCATGTATAGATGTTTGTATCTAAGGCTATAAACTGTCAAATTTATCAGTGCACATGGCCCGTTGAAACGCCTTGGCGCCAACTGTGACACACGCAGCAACAACAAGAATACACAACAAAAAATAGCATTCATTTTTCTGCACAAAATTACGAGTAAGAAAGTCGCATTGAAGGCGTTGCTGTGGCTGTTGCTGTGGCTGTTGCTGTTGCTGTTGCCGTTTGCTGGCAACAGATCTGCATTGCCAAAGCAATAGCCATAGTCAAGATTGCCGATTGCAGATTGCACATTCCACAGATCTCAAACTGAGGCTGCAGCTGGAGACACGGCTGGAGTTGGGGCTGGGACTGGGACTGGGGCTGAGGCTGCTGTTTGTCGTCATTGGCACGCGCTAACATTAGATGCTTGGTTAGTTGCGGCCACTGTCGTTGCAGTTTTATGTCTGGCAAGCAGCAACAACAAGCGACAGGCGGCGGCCGCTTGCGGCTAATCCAACAAGTTCTTTTGGCCATGCAAACAGTTGGTTCTCCTCATCGTTCTTGTACATTTTTATTGATCATTTGAGCATGTTTGCGAGTGCTTCCTGTATCATTAAATTATTACACAACATTCGCAGGTGGCGAGGCGGGGGAAATCAGCCAAACAGCTCTCGACGGAACGGTCTATTGGTCGGGCGAAAACCATTAGGTTGCTATGCGAACAGTGTCCAATTGATCAGTTGGTCGGTAGATCAGTTGAGCGCTTGATTTCAGCCTATGCATTGCGGCGAAAACTTGTTGGCCGTAATTGAAATGTGCAATAATTTGTCATCTAATCTAATTGCGAAGCCGCCGCGTTTTTCGCACGCAAATTCAAAAATGATAACTGAGTGAATTCCTAAAGGAAAAAAGTTTAACATTGCTTAACGGCCACAACTGGGTCCAAGAAATAGGCCGTAAAGCGAAAGCAAGTTAATTCGCAACGTCGGTGTTATTAATTTCTTGAATAAATTGTTGTTCTTCTTAGGAGAGTAAAATATGACACAAAGTAGATTTTTAGATAAGTAGTAATACTACAAAGGGAAGAAATACTGTCAAATCAATTGTAGAACTTTATACTGTATACGTTAAGTACAAATGTATTACATATTTCTTTGGCAAAACTGTAACATTTATATTAACATTTGATTCAAAATGTTGACACTAAATACACTGTGGCCGTTAAGTGCAAATGAGGAAAATGCGTCTATTAAGCATTGGTGTAGCTGAAATTACATTCAGAACTCAGACGTATACTCATATTTACAGCTACTCATACTTATACTTTATATACTGATAGCGATTGCGATAACTCACTCTTGCAGTGGCCGCGATAGGCGACCTCCAGTTGGGCGTTGTTGGTGCGGCAGGCACGTTTGCGCAGCTGGCATTCGGTGTTGTAGGTGCGACCGTCATTGCCACAAACCGGATTTGTGTGGTGTTGTTGCTGCTGCTGAGAATAAGAAGTGGCAGAATGAGGCATTTGCAAAGTGTGCTGCTGCTGCCACTGCTGTAGTTGCTGCCCCAAAGAGTATGCAATGCTTGGCGCACTTACCACCACACGCGCTGCCTCATAAATTCCAGCCAGAAATGTTAAATCATCGGTATTAGCCAAGTGGCTGCTGCTGCCGCCGCTGCCACCGCTGCTGGTCATGCCTGATGACGCAGCCGTTTCACTTCCGTGTTCAGCCAGATACAGACGACGACGTGCGCCAGACCCAGACCCAGACCCAGACCCATTGTGGTATTCGCTGTCAGCAATATGCCTTCTGCTGCTGCTGTTGCTGCTGCTGCTGTGTGCAGCTTATCCTTGTGGTTGTGCTTATGCCTGCGCTGCTGCGATCCGCTGTCGTATTGTTGTTCGTGATTTGGAGCGAGCTGCTGCTGCTGCTGCTGATGTTGGTGTCTGACTCGAGCTGGAGCATTGTCTTTCTGCTGCTGTTGTTGCTGCTGTCTGCTAATGTCGTTGGCGGGTTCATTAGCATTTGCCAAGTTGTGTCTAGACTGTGCTGTCTGCGCAGGCGTCGTGGACGGCGAGTCATTGGCTCCTGTCGCTGTCGCCGTCGCCGACACCGTCACCTTCGCCGCTATTGCAGTTGTTGTTGTCGACGTTAGCGTCGTCATTGATCTTGTTAAGTGTTTGCCATCGTTGTTGCTGCCGCTGTTGCTGCTGCTGCTGCTGTTATTTTTCCTATGTCTGCGACGATCGTAGCCCCGTATTGGCGCCAATCTCTCCATCTCCAACTCCCTTTCTGCTTTCGTTTCCGTCCCTCGCTCCATTTTGATCTCCATCTGCACTCTGCCGCCGTTGCCCTCCATATGTAATCGTCTGGTTGTCGGCTGCTCTTGCAAATTGCTGCTGTCTATAATCAAAAGTCTTCTGTGTTTCGTCTCGCCCAGCATTCCTCCCCTTCGACGACTGGCTCGCTTTGGCATTGACATTTGCATTGGCTTCTCTTGCAGTTGCCATTGATTTCTTTGGTTATCAGTAGCGTTGTTGTTGTTGCTGTTGTTGATGCTGCTTTCGCTCTGCTGCTGCTGACGTTTGGCGCCATCTAAACCTAAATTGGCATTTGTAATTTCACTAATTAGACTACGTGAGCCACGGGGCGGCATTGCAGACATCAACAGCGCTGATGATTTCGGCTGTTGCCACGACTGCTCCTCGATAACATTGTGATGTTGCTGCTGCTGCTGCTGGTGTTGCAACTGATGCTTGCGCCGCAGTGTTGCGCCGCACTCGGGTGCACACACACATTTGGGCCGTCCTTTGCGTTTCACGCACTTTTTGTTTGGCCCACATTTAAAGCCCTTGCAACTCTCTAACAAAATCACAAAGGCAAAAACAAATAACATGAACTTCAAGTTGTCTATATATTATGATCTTTTTCTTCATTCTGCTAGACTTGTATTTCCGCAGCTTTTTTTAAATTGTTGCTTTTGTATTCAACTCACCTATGCATGGCGCACACTCAACGCCGCCTCCGATAGCCGTGGCGAAGAAATACTCCACGCTGCTCAGCTCGCGATCTGTGTAGGAGAATGTCTGGCTGACGCCACAGCAATCCGATTTTGTGATGTTTGTGGAAAAGATTTTGTTGCACTTCCCGCTGCCAAGATGAGTCTGCCAGCAGGTGCCAGCTTTGGCAAAAAAATAAAATAAAGTCATTAATTAGAACGAAACAAGCTTTCTAAACCAACGCTTAATTAAAACATGACCGTCTACAAAAGCATTAAACACAATTATGCATATTGATATTTTAATTATTTTAACAGCACAAATACTTGTAAATAAATAAGAAAAAAAATTATAAATACAACACTGTCATATATTGATATAAATATAATTAACTAATTACAAATTTGTCAATGGTTTTTTGTATATCAATCATATATTCAACTAGATGACATCTGTGGAAAAGTCGTAAGCAATATATATTATCTTTTGTTGAGACCAAATATTATGGCTATGCCATTTATATTCATTGATATCTACAAGTTCGTATGACGCCTATCAAGTAAACTGTTAACATAGATAGTTTAGATAATTAATTAAAAAATTATTGACACTATGTGAGTACAATATTATACGCTTTCAGTACAGTGTATAAAAAAATGTGAAAACAGCTGGCTGTTATAGAAATAGGCACGCGTTCAGTAATATTTCTTGCTGTGATGGATGACAGACATAATGGAATTGAAAACCATTTCCAGTTGTACAGATATTTATGGCAGCGATTAAGAGATACTTCTTAATTCTGTCATAATTATATTTCTTATACTTTATAACTTGTACAACTTTATGCAGGGTATAAATTGCCTGCCAAAGAGTAAACAGTTTTTGCGTTGAAATTCTATTCATTCTTTGTCAAATTGATTTGCCAAATGGGATAAGCAAATGTGTTGTGACTGTTGTGAAAAATTGCGTCATATTTTGGAAAAAAATGTGTCACATTTCTTAGGCGAATCTTCGCACAACAAAAATAAAAAATAGACAAACAAACGATGGCAGCAATAATGCTAAAAAGATGCGAGAACTCAAAGTGATCGAGCCGCAAATGCGTGTGCGAATGTACGAATGTGGTGTGAGTTTGAGTGCGAGTGCGAGTGCGAGTACTCGTAAATTGGCAAGCTGGCGCCACTTTAATGTTACTCGAGTAGGTTTTACGACCACTGGAGGCGATTAATTTAATTTTGAATGAAGACGCACCGAGCGAGATGAGTAGAGAATGAAATGAAATGGAATGTATCTTGTATGTGGTATCTTTCAGCTTGTATCTAGTATCTGGCTGATGCTCATTGACAGTTACTTACCCGATGTGAGACGCATGCTCAGCAGCAATGCAATTAACAAAGTCATCAATGGCAGTCTAGACTTGGACGCCGACAACATCGCCACTCTTGTTGTTGTCGCTGATGATGTTGCTGTTGCTGTTACTGTTGCTCTTACTGTTGATGTTGCAGTAGTTGTTAACGCTGCTGCTGTTGTCGTCAAGCAGTTGCTGCTCTTTTGTGGACTAGAACTAGATAAATGTTGCTGCTGCTGCTGCTGCTGCTGTTGCTGCTGTCGTGCTGGCTGCTGCTGTTCACGTGCCATTGACACCTCGTCATTAGCGTCATCCTCAGCGTGCGTTGTGCGTGTGTGTGAATGTGGATGTGAATGTGGCTGTGTCTCCGACTGTAGTACTAGATGTCTCACTGCGGTCGCATTGACGTCATGGTCATGGCCAACATTCACACAGGCATACGCATTCTCATGATCATTGGCATTGGCAATAATGCGGCCAGCATAGCGCAGGCAATTGGCTACTGCTTGCAAAACCTTCCATATGATTACTATAAATAAACTTAGAATTGTGCTACATTTGCGGGCAGTTTCTGCTGGTGTTGCTGCTTCTGCTGCTGCTGCTGCCGTTGCTGACGTCTTCGTATCCGTAGTTGTCTGTGACAATGTCTTTGACAATGTTGCCGCTAATTGGTTTGGTGTACGAGCTACGCAACAGGCAGGAAGTGCGCGCATTGTCAGAATGTTTCTGCGTTTATATTTGTAATTTGATTTTAGAAATGTCAAATTGTTCTGACTGTTTGTTTGATGCTGCAGCATGACAAGGCAACGACAACGATTGACGACGATTGCTGCAAACATAGAACAACAAACGGGGAGAGAGAGAGACAGAGAGATTTCAATTAAATAATCCACGACACACAAGTATTTTAGAAGCAATGTTAGAAGGCAGGCCTCTCGTCTGTAGACTGTAGATCGAGGAGCAATGACGGCAGGCACTTGAATGAAGCACATGCTTCAAGCAACATGATGCAACTGCAACAACAACGACAACAACAACAACAACAGCAATTGCAACAGCAAAAGTCGACAGTCAAGCAGAAAGAATTTGTTGTATAAAAAAGCAAAAATAAAAAAAATACAGCAAAGAAGCAACAATTAAGTCTGAAACGTTGAGTTGACATTGAGCAGGCGGTTTTCAAAATGCGACTACTAAAAATAAAGAACCTGTTGCTGTTGCTCTCGCTCTGCCTCTGCCTCTGATGCCGAGGCTGACTCTGACTGTGGCTTTGGCTGTCGTCGTCTCCGCTGTCATCGTTGTTGTCTGCCCCAGCGACGTCGCAGACAAGCGGACAGACACGCAGACCGACAGACAGACAGACAGACAGACATCAGAGGCAGGTTCGCGAGCTTTGGAAGGTTTGGCGCATAATGCAATCGCATTTGTCTCCATCTGCCTCCTTCTTCTCCATCTCCGCCTGCTTCTTTGCCACCATCCCTGCCTCTTAAGCAGCTTCGACTTCGCGCGCGTTTGTTGTGTGTGTGTGTGTGTGTGTGTTTGTGTTTGTGACTTGCATTTTGTTTGTCGCGCTAGTTTGGCATTTGTTTTATTTTGGTTGCTCCCGTCATCGTCACGACATTAAGGACGTGCTCAAGCCAACATATACAGACAGCTAGAACAGAACGCGCGATAGACAGAATGAGAGGCAGGCAGACAGACAAACGGACAGACAGGCGGAGGAACGAAGGCAAAGGCATGCAACAATTGCAACGAAACGAAACGTGACTGGAGTGTGACTTGTGCAAGCGGCTGTTAGTTAGCTAAAACATCCTAATTTGGCCAACTTGTTAACGTCCTTGAGGCGACGAAGCAAACAGCCACAACGAGAATTGTCAATGCCTTTTGAGCCACCTGAGAGAGCAGCTCAAAGCTAAAAGCAGCTGCCTCGAGGCGACTACCTATCAGAAATTAGCCCCCTCGAGAGCAGAGAAATGAACTCAAGAAATACTGTTCGCTGTGTGTGTGTGTGAGTGAGTATGTGTTTTATGTGTGTGCCTTGGCAGACATTGCACATTTCCCCGTAAACAATTAATGACCTACTGCGTCATGGTTCATATTCATGACCAGCACACGCGTGCAGTCAGCAGTCAGAAGTTAACGTCGACAATCGGCAACAGCATCGACAAGCGGCAAGCAGTCAGGAATCGACAATCGGCAGTCCGCATTCGGCAGTCGGCAGGCGGGCGAGAGAGGTTCCGAAAAAAATTATTGCGTTAACATGGCTTGCGACATTTTATATGATGGCTGGTCGGCGGCTGCTCTGTGGATCTGTCGCTTGGTCTGTTTCCAGGTTAACCTGGGCAGCCAGACGCTGTCTGCACACACAAACAAACACACACACTCAGGCATAGACTGCGAACTGCTGACTGCAGTCGCTAGACTGGAGCTGTAGCTGCGACTGTTGCTGTCGCTGACGCCGTTGCTGTTACTACACTTGCATTGGAGCTGCATTCCTGTCGTGCCTCGTGCAAAAGCGCTTTGGCTATTTTTAGAGCCAACGCAGTCAGTGGGTTTTATAATTCTAGTTGCTGTTGTTGTCGTAGTAATAGTAGCTGTTTTCCACGTTTTTCTTTTCTATTTTTTTCGGTTTAGCTTCAGCTCGACTTTGAGTCTGAGTCTGAGTCGGAGTCTCAGTTTTGGTTTCGGTGCGGCTTGTCTGTTGTTATTGATTTAGTTTTTCCATGTCATATGGTGCCGTCTGGAGCTGAAGGCTCTCTCGCTGCCACTTGGCGCATAAATTTCGAGTGTTTACTGTACTCCAGGTTTTCTGTTGTTGTTGTGCTCAAATGCTTGAAATTCCTCAGAGTTTACAAAGCACAAAAAACAACAAAAACAACACCAACAACAACAACAAAGGCAACAATCTGCAGCAAAAATTAGGTTTGAAGGAGCACATCCAACGACAAGAGCAGCAGCAGCAGAAAAAAATGCAAGGAACAACAACAGCAGTCACAACAACACGAACCGCATAAAATGCATTCACCTCAGCAGGCAAAGCTTAGCAACTGCATTGCCAAACCCCAATAACAACACACTCACACCAGTGCACATGCACACAATGCACACACACACACACAGCCACACACACTATATTCTTATATAGCCAGCCTTTTTCTTGATGCAGTTTGACCGTTGGCCGACGTCGCTTTAAAGACCTGTTTTCATGTTTTTTGGGCATTTATTCTGGATTTTCGCAAAAAAAAAACACATTTTTTTCTACTTTGTTGTTTGTATTGAATTGCATCCTCTGGTGTCTGTTGCTGCTCTTACCACTAGTGTTGTTGTTGTTCTCGTTGTTGCTGCTGCACTTCAGCAACAAGTGCATCCTAACCAAACAATGGGCAAAAGCAGCAACTAAAAAATAAATGCAGCAGCTCTGGCCAAAGTTAAGCAACCTTCACAAATGGTGCTAAATTTCAATAAGTATCACAATTCAGTTGCAGTTGCAGTCGCAGTGCGCCGAGAGGGTGTGCCACAAAAACACGTCGCATGAAATAAATTTCGATTGCTTATCGTCCAATGATATAGCAAATATTTGGATTGCCCTGTTTTTGTCAGTTGCTAATTTTGAATGATTCACCTAATCCCAATTTTATATAGGTCCCTCTTATTGTGCTTCCTGCTTCTGGTTGTGGCAAGAAAACAAAGTTGCCGCGATTGCGCAATAAGCGACGACGCAAAGCGTTGCACAGACAGCCGCCAACAGCATCTCCGACCTGAGTTATTTTTAGCGCACTTCGCAGTTTCCTTGGCTCTGAGACAGCAACACCGACAGGGACAGCGACGGTGACGGTGACTGGTGACTGTGACTGTGGCTGCGATTGAGACAGCGATTGAGACAGCGATTGAGACAGTGTCGCAGTCTGGGTCTGGGTCGCGGTCTGCGACTGAAATTGTTTCCCTGCCTCTCCTATTCGAGCGTGCGACATTCACAGTTTTTCGCTGATCAGCGTAGGATTTTAATCCCAAAAAAGGGTCAACCACATTAGGTTCTTTTTTTTTTAATTTCATAAATAACGAAACTAAATCGATTCGGACAAACAGCCGACCCAGCAGCATTGGCTTCTTAGGAAATGTTTTCTTTTCTTTGCGATTTTTTGCTCTTTTTGGTTTTGTTTTTGTTTGTGTCGTGCGTTTACTTTGGCGTTGTGGTGAAGGAACAACAGGAAATTCCTTTCAGCAAACTCATCAAGCTAAAGTAAACGCTGGTGTCAAATAGCAAGTTTCACAGTTCAGAGATTAATGACATTTGGAAAATGCGCCCGCCACTCTCGCATCCCACCATCCCCATTCCAGTCCATGTCTCAGTCTCAGTGGCAGTCCAGCCGACCTCGTCTCCTATCTGTCAACCGAAATCCGCCCACTTACGCATACACATTTGCATATTCCAGCAGCAGTAGCAGCAACTGAGTCGCAGTCGTCGTCGTTTGTTACGCAAGCAGTAAATTTTCAATAAATATACATAAACCAACAAACAAAACAAATCAAATCGACGACGACGACACCGCAGAGCCACACGACAGCGCGACGGTCAGCCGACAGCCGACCATCGACAGCAGGAGAGCGTTGAACAACTAGGCAGCCAAAGTGACAATGACGACGACGACGGCGACGACGACGACGACGACGACGACGACGACGACGACGACGACGACGACGACGACGACGACGACGACGACTACGACGACGACGACGACGACGACGACGACGACGACGACGACGACGACGACGACGACGACGCTGCCGTTGATGGCCAATGCCGGCTCATTGCACTATTGTGCACGTATGCAAGTGTGTGCGTTTGTTTGTATGCGCGTCAGGCGAGCCTCCCACAGCAGCCAGCTACACACTTAAACGCATACGTATAGCTATAGCTATAGCTATAGCTTTAGTTGTAGTTGTTGCTGTAGCTGTATCATGCCAGAGTCTGGAACTGTGTGATCCATTCGGGCAACTGTTTGTTTTCTTTGCGCTCGAACGTCACACGTTCGTTTGCATTGCACATACGCAGTGTGGCCCGAAAACGAAAACCGACACTCCAAAGTGCTGGGCACACATTTGTTGTTGTTCCTGTTGTTGTTGTTGTTGTTGTTGTTGTTATTGTTGCTGCTGTTAGAACGCTGTGATCTAACGCATATAGACGTCAATGACAACAACGCCTCATTAACGCCAACCACAACACCAATAGCAGCAACAACAACAACAACAAATAACAAACTCAAGTAAACAGGAAATCTGCAGGATTTGCAGCAAATGCTGTTTTCAGAGTTGAGAAAAGCGCGCGCTTTTTTCTTCGATTTGATTTTCTCGACTCTCTTCGTTTTGTCACTGCACTATTGATGTTTTTATTTGCTCGCTTAGTTGCGTGAAATTTTTGTTTACTTCCAGTGTTGTCTCTTTAGCTGTTGTTCTGTCTGCAAGGAACTGAGCGAACTGAGCGAACTGAGCATAATAATAATAATAATAATAACCCATAAAGAAAATAAGCCATCCCGTCGACGCAGGCAAAGGAAAATAAATACCGTCGCGTATGAAATTGGATCTGTTATTGAGTCTTTCGATAATTTTGTTGACAACTATGCAAGAATTTTGTTATTGTCTGAGTCTTGCAATTGTAAGTTGGTTTTGTTATTTTCTGCATTATTACAGCATTCAATGGGAAATGGAAATCCATTTAATTGTGCTGAAATTTTACTGAGAAGTGCAACGGATGTCTCAGCCACAAATTGCAAACGAGAAAAAAAAATTTGAATCTGTCGGAAACTTTTCTACGAATCTCCAAGGTATTGTAAACAACCTGTTAATGTTCTAACAAACAAGCAATAAATAAAAGCCATTATCTGACTGCGGCTGTTTGCAAATTAATTATTTAATATTTGCAGTTAATAACTTTCGAAATTGGCATAATGATTAAAGTTAGTGAGTTGCCTTACCGTTTCTTGCTGTAACTGGTGTCAACTTGTTTCGCGAAATCTCTATATGATTTTATTATTTTTGAATTTCTAAAAATTCACAATGAAATTTGTATAATTCACTCAGTTTTCGATTTGCAATTCTAATTTTTCAAAACAGTCAATAATCGATGTTTTTGCGTATATTTCAATTGAGTAAATGAATTCGTTGCAAATGTTGAGCAATAATTCCAATTGATTTACACTATTCGAGTTGAATTGCAATTAAGTAAATTAAAAAACGATAACTTAAGAAATTGCATAACTCGGCAATTAATTTGCGATTTATGCTTAGCGTTAAAATTCACACCAACCCAACGAAGCGCAATTTACAAATAATATCGAAATGAAATTTAAAGAATTTATTGGTTGTGATAAACAATTTAGCGTTTCGTATTTGCACTGTATATTTACGCTTGTGGCAAAAGCGTGTGTTAATCACATAAGACACAGAAAACACATTGAACAGTTTAAACACTTTGTTGAACACTTTCAATTTGTTTGTCCGCCTTGGGCAAGTGAAAAACATGCGCCCCAACTGATGGTCGAAAGCCGACTGAAATTTGAAAACCAAAGTTCTCGTTTAGGTAGGAAAAGAGCCAGCATGAGGGTCGGAGAGTGAGTGAGTGAGAGTAGAGAGAGAAGAGAGAGAGAGAGTGCGAGAGTGGGAAAGAGAGGGAGAGTGAGAGCGAGAGAGATGGCGGGAGAGAGAACATTGCCCGGCTGTTAATGTTTTGGTTATAAGAATTGAACACTCGACAAGAAGCTTACTTGTTGCTTCGCAAGGACTTTGCGCCGCATGCCCCGCCAAAATTATTTATTTAAATATATTATTGAATTTTAAAATTGATGCAGAGAATAGGCGGCAAAGCACAAGCGAGAGCGAGAGAGGGAGAGAGAGGCTAGAAAGAGAGCGCGTGTTTGGATGAAACCTGCTGCTCTTGTAGTTGTTGCTGTCGCTGGCGTTGCTGCTGCTGCAGTTTGCCGCTGCAGTTGCGACTTGCTTGCAACTTGGCGTGGAACAGCTGATGCTGCTCATGATTTTCAGTTCTTATATTTTGCATTTTTTCATTGATGTTTTGCACTCGCACTGACACAATCGCACACGTTGTAGTATTCGTATTCATATGTATGCATTTCCGGCTGTTTTGCGAGCAAACATTTTCATTTGCCTGCTGCTGCATGCAGCGTGTTGCCAATTGCCAGTTGCCAGTTCCACAGTTGCAGCGTGCCTCATTAAATGCTGCAAATGCCATGCTGTGCCCATATACTAAACATAAACATAAACATAAACATAAAAATATCTCTTGGCTTTAACTATCTATTGTTTGCGACCAGTGTGCAGCGTGCAACATGCGGCTAGCGGCTGTCAGCTTGCAACTTGGCAACAGGCGAGTGGTAAACTGTTAACTGCCAACTGGCATCTGGTAGCCAAGGAAAGGCCATTTCTTTATGGCATTAACTGCGTCATAACTTTGATCTAATTGTCAGATATTTGCCGCAAAAACAAGCTGCTGTGCGCCGTCCACTGTGCAACTCAACGCAGTAGCTTGTGCTAGCTTCCGTGGCAAGAAATTAAGAAATTTTGATGAGCACTCTGCCACCCTCCTTGGGCTTCGGCTTCGGACCTCACTCCTCTCGGCGCCACTCTCTGGGCCACGTCGCGTCGTCGTTAAGCGTTTTATTGGGCAATGGCGTGCCGGGTGGGCATTAAGGTCAATTTCGCAAATGCAATGCACTTCTTCTCGCGCTTTACCTTTCCCTATGGCCACCATTAATGACATGGACATCAACAATCGACAATCAACAATGTACCGCGAGCATAACGAAACCACAAACAAATGCTCTTGGGTCTCGGAAGGCTAATTGTGTTTTAGGACCAAACGAATTTCATTGAATTTGTTGTGATTTTGCTGTTATTTGGTTTTTGATTTTCGACATTTTATATGGATGTTGGTGCATCATTAAAATCGACAGAATTTTGCATTTTTCATGCCGTCTTCATTTTTATTTATACTCAAACCAAATGGCAATTTCTAATTTATGAGTCAAATTCCCATGCATCACATAATTGAAAATACTGTTTGCTGCCGCTTCTTCTGTTTTGTTTTGATTTCCGGCCGTCGAAATAAATCAAAATGCAGCGTGCGACGCAATCGAACATCAAAGTGCAATCATATTTATTCTATAGTCTGACATTTGAACTGCAAACAGGAAATGAATCAGTTTTGACTACAAATATTTTTCAGCTAAAAAGATCCACTGATTAAACTTCCTCACTAGTCTTTGGGTCATACGCGACGTATACGTGATAGCAAGCAGACAAGCGGTGAATGCAATTCGAGTGAATTTTCCACAACAGACAAGACGACAGCAAGAGTTGTGCTTGCACTATCGTATATCAAATGAAATGGATGACCAAACAAACCAGCTTATAGGTAAACATCAAAGCGCCGCATGGATCACAATGTTGTTGACATTTGAAGGACCTGAAACTACTCAATCTGTTCGTCTCGCACTTTGACAGTTTAAAGTCTGTGCAAGTTGACTGTGTTTATCAAATTTGAGCACACATTTCTCACGCTAATTAGCGCACTGCACTTGCAACGTTGCATCAGAGACGGAAGGTGAGATCCAGTCATGGGGGCAGCTTAAGTGGCGGCAATTTGCGGTACCTCAAGGATATTCGATGACAAAAAGAAATTGTTTTGCGTTAAGCTGTCTGCCTGTTGTCTCGTCTAGACTGATTTCTATGTAACAGTCCATGCATGTGCATATGTGTGTGCACAAATGACCAAGTGTCTGTATGTATGTGCATGTATGTGTCTTAGTCCGCTTAGGCTTGTTCTGCTGTCGGCAATTTACATCAAAGTGAAATCCATTGCAATTGGCTAGACAGCGTCATTATAATCCTTGTTAGTCAATTTGAGTTCGACCATCAATGTGTCTATGTGCAACGCACACACACACACCCAAAAAGACACAGACGGCTTTGAGATGTTGCAACATTGTTGATGTGTTGACATTTAGTGTAAATAATGCATAAGTTAATAGATATCATACATTATGCTGCAGTACACTGGCAAGTCTGTGGTCTTCGCATGAAAAGACAACTATAATATGGTATAATTAGCAAATGTTATTTCACAATTTATACATGTCAATAATATTTATACAATTTATACATGTAATAAAATAAATAATTCCGGTAATCTGACTTTGTAATAATTTTTACTTAACGAGTTTCAAATATATTTATATGTTTGATGTAATTATTGCTTTGTTGTTCTAATTCAGACAAATTAGAAATCGACGATTCACTTAATTTGAATTAAACGATTTCAGGGCTGCAACGACAAGATAATAAATTCGTTCCCTAAAAATATGCAACACAAAATCGCGACCAAAATGAACTGCTTGCTCACGAACTGCCTGCTGCACTGCTTAGGTAAAATGGTTCGCAACTGAGCTAAGCCTGTCTGACTTAGTTGGCAACGCATGTACCTACTAGCAAATTCAAAAAATAAAATTAACTAAATGTGAAATGCTCAACTTGCCAACAGCTTTAATACACATTATGCTAAATACTTGTGCTTGACTAATGCCAGGAAAAATGTGCTCTTAATATTCTTTGGAGCGCATTAGTTTTCAATAAAACTGATAATTATTTATGCAGATACCTCTGTTGTATATTTATTTATTCCAAATACCCAAACGAATAATGAAATGCAACTAAAGTTTCTTTACGCTTCGCTGCCAACTTGCAGCTCCTCCCGCCTACGCCAGCGGATTCAAACCCGTTTGTGGCAGCATTTGTGTGATGTGCATTTTAATTATAACAAGAGACAGAACTTGTGTGTGACGGGTAAAGAGCATTTAACAGATAATAGATTAATTATTAAGTATTTTATGGGGATAACGTGCCAAACTCTATGGATGTCTGCCAATGCACCCGCTACAGATCAGCATTAAAATTCGAAAATAACATGATGAGTACAAGTACGATCGTCGAGTAATCGAGTACTCATTGAGTCATAAAACAGACTCTACGACATGCAGCAATAAAATTAGTTTGATAGAAATAGTAAACGTGATATGGACATGGCCCTGAGTTACATATTGTATTATGCGGGCATTGTCTTGGTTTTGTTTTCCTCTATTTCTTTTTCTGCATACTTATCTTCAATTACAGCGACAATTCTGCACGATTGAATGGCTGTCTCAAAAACACACACACACATACAGACATACTTACAAACGGTTAATTGTGTTTCTGAAATGGAAATCGTTCGATGGCTGGTAGCGAAAGTGAGATTGCAAGCACTTTAAATGATTTCGGTATTATGATATACTACATACAAGTATTTCGTTTGAAGTGCGACATTAAGTAGGCGTCTATTTAGCTCTCGCCTTGACCAGAGGCCAATACGAAGATCATTTGGCGAGCATTAAAGTGAGCATTAACAGATCAACAGCACGACCACGCACCTGCCTTGCTACACTTTCGGTTTCAATTAGTGCAATGACAACAACAACTGCAATTTTTTGCTGCCTTTGTTTCCGTTTTATGTTTATGGACCTGCCAAACGGCGCCTGGCTCTCAAAGGGGTTGGTCGGGGTTCGGTTTTTATGGCAAGGGTTAGACGATGTCTGACACTGTGATTGGCAGGCCTTTCAGTTTGTCCAAAATACTGCAATGCTTTATTTACGGGCTGCAAACACAATATTTGGACAGACAGCGCAGCCTGAAGCGAAAAGGTGACTCAATTAACGGGTATGCAGCAGTTTGGCATTCTCGTTATTTGCAATATTTCATTATTTTGATATACAATATAGACACATAAACTTTTCTCAATGAAACCATAAATAAAAACTAAATGAAACAAAAAGAATGAAAGGTTTTGTAGCATCACGGAAATAAAATACACTTGCTGAGTAATGTCAACTAAATAGTAATAATATTTGAAAATTGACACTTGTTGAAGAATATTGATGTGATTATTGTTATTTAAAGAACAAATAAAACTAAATTCAACGTTCATGTAATTATTTAAATACATAAGATAAAACTTGTGATTTATTTAGAAATAACTTCGCAATTCGCATTTGTTTCTCGTTTACATAGTAGAGAAAAATTTTGATTATTATTGTGTAGCTAGTTTGAAGAAATAAGTTATGTTATGGAGTCACCAATTTGCATAGAAACCAAATTGCTAATATACATATAGACGAATATGCTATATTTATAAATTCGTTTGTGATTTAGTTCACAAAATTATATTACCCACTTTTAGGGTATCAGAAAACAAACCGTATTGTGGTGTTTCAATGTCTCAATGCTGACGTCAGAGGGAAGCACACCTGCATTGATTTCACTGTATTCGAGCACACTTCCTTTTGCCAGTTTGTTGGATGGGTGTGTGTGTTGTGTTGTGTGCTGGGCTGTGCTTTAGCCTCGACTCGCGATGACCAAATAAGGCGAAGCGGCTTCATATAGTAATATTGTCACAGCTGCAACAAAAGGCGACTTTGCATTTGAGGAGCAACAACGAAGTGAAACGAAACGAAGACAACGAAACAACAACGTGGGGAGAGGGAGTCGATTTAGTAGTCGCTATTTAGTTACTTTGTTGCTGGCGATAAGTTCTTGTACACATCGTGTTGATAAATTGATAACTGCAAAAATACATACATATGTGTGCAGTATACACTCGTACATCACGCTCACACTCGTGTTGCAAGCGTAGCATGAAGTGGAGTCGAAATGTGAAAATGTGCATGAAACTTCCGTCAAGTGTGGCGACAGATAATTATGAGAACGAGTCCGACCCATTGGGGGCCCGATAAAATCGATGTAGGGAAGGAAGAAAGGGCAGCCGGCAACCAGCTGAGAGAGGCAACAACATTGCTGAAGTGAATTGGAGTGAAGATCATCTCAAGGGCAGCTAGAAACATAAGCGAACGAAACGAAACGAATTCAATCTTGAATGCGGACGCACAGTCGCCGTTATGAAAGCGAAACTCATTTACAACAGTTCAATTTGCGCCTGTTTCGTTTGTTTGCCTCCACATGCTGCAGCCGCTTCAATTGTGGCAGCAGCAACATCAACATCAAGGAGAGCGAAAGATCAACTTGTGTGTGACGCAAAAAGACGCGTGCGAGGGTGAGGGTGACTCTCGGGTCATGAACTCCAATCATGCCTGGCTGCTTCGCTGCTGCCTTCGTTGCCACGCAGGTGCAGTTGTTGTTGCCTCAGCAGCACATTCGTGCCACTTGGCGTGCTCAATCAGTCAGTTAGTCAGTGCCACGACCAAGCGCATAATTTCCATGAAATCAGCTAGCAACTGCATAATCACGCATTTCATTATTTTTGGGGGCATCTCAATCGCAAGTTGCATTTACTGCCCCCATCATAATGTTTACTTTGAGAACCTTGAAATCGATTTAAGCTATCAGACAAACATAAACACAGATGTTTACAGCGTTCACACTATTTATTGTTGCATTTGAATGTTATGGCTTTTAACTGAATTCCTTTTATGGAATTTATTTTCACATTTTCCATTTGGAAGCTGAGAATTGATATTTACAGGGTGATTATAATGCGTTATCAGCGCTTGAACTTTTCTTAGTTTTTATTGTTTTATAATTGTGTTTGATATATAGTATTTTTTCGTATGTGAGTGTAGCTGAGTAAAGGGAACTACTCCACAATGAAGTAATGTGAATGCAATGCGTTTGCTATATGGTGTGGTCTGTTATCAGCAACTGTGTGCGTATGTGTGGGGGAGAAGAGGAGTGGAGTGGGGGCATTGTGTGTAACTTCTAATTGAGCTAGTGACCCGCCACATAACTCGAGTGGCATGCTCGTAATTTGGTTCAATTTTCGTGTTACGCCACCATTAACTGCGGTCAACACAACCTACCCCAATAGTTCCGTGAGCTGTGTATACGAAAACAGTTTCACGTCGACCGTTGATAAGCTCATTTATTATATACAACAATGTCTATGTATATGTGCATTTATGTAAGCACACATGAATACTATGAATATAATAACATAAACACATGTGTATGATAGCATAGAAGTCAATGACCAAAATAAAGTCAAACATTTCGGAAAAGCAGGCAAGTGCCTGCAAATGTATGTATATATATATATGTCAATGCACATCTTCAGCAAATACATACATGTATACAAATCTTTGTCTGTAGTTGGACGTGCTGAGTCGTCATCTTTTGTGCGTCTTTATGGGCGACATGTGCTCTTCATTTGCATGTCCATTGATTTATCAGTGCATATTATTTTTTTAATTATGGGCAAATATGTATTTATGCGAATTTCGAATTAAAAGCTGACAAATCACCCGTCCAGATGGAACAGTTCCTTATGAGTGTAATGAGTAAAAGGAATAGCTGCAAAGATATGTAGTGCATGGTGACAATCAAAGCAGCCAGCACTGCATTGTCTCTCGCTCTCTCTCTCTCTCTCTCTATCTCTCTCTCTCTCTCACACACTTACTGTTTCTGTCTGTCTGATTATGCCTGTGCGTACGTGTAGGTGTGAGTGTGCGCTTTTGTGTGATAGTGAGAGGGTGTGATGAGCAACAAAGAGAGTAAAAGCTATGCAGTTAGCAGCCGACAAAGCCCATGCAATTGAGAAGAGCTTGCTCCTGCAGACAAGAAAGAGAGAAGCTAGCCATAAAGTAGCTTATCTGCAACGAAACAGTGCTAGCGACAAACTTGTCGGCTGTACCTTTCACACAAGCAAACCAAAGCAAAGCACAGCACAGCGCAACGCAGCGACACAGCGAAGAGCGCAGAGCACAGAGAGCAATGGCAATTGAGCTGCCCTCGACGCGCATTTCATTTTACAGCGAGCGGTCGTCGAGGAAAGATATCCGAGTCGAAGCAGCACAGGCAGACAAGACAACTTACTTAGTGCGGGAACTCTGATTTAAAAAAGCACGCATGATCTCTTTGGGACAAGACGAGAGTTGAGTGTCGCTTGCAACATACGCGTACGAAATATTTAGGAATTCATTTTATATAAGTGCAATTACAACGAAGCAGTTTAAAACGTGTTGCGGCGTGAAATTTACACAGCTTGACGACAACGGGCAAAAAGCTAAAGCGACAGCAACAATAATAAATTGTAACAAAAGGCAGACAAGTTTGACTGCTCTTCGTCGTAAATAATTTAAGAACCCAACGGCGATTTGCAAAAATGCGTGTTCTCGCGAATTATTTCCAATTAATCATAAATAATGCTGTGCTCGTTTTAATTGTGATTTATTAGCTCAATAAAAGGCATTATTCAGTGTGCTGCTTGTGCGCTCGTTCCTCCGAAATAAACAAATTCAATTTAGTTTAAGTGAAATTACGCATGCGCAAATTAAATTCGATGTCTGTTAATTCAAATTGAATTTCATCCACAACCACACAAACACATAAAACAACAACCACAGCAAAAAGGAGTATAACTAATCAAAGATAAAAATGTGCCGCCTCCTCAACTCGCTGCTGTTACCGCTGCCGCTGTTGGCGTTGCTGCAGCTCTGCCCACACAGCTTTGTGGACGCCTTCAACTATTCGCCGCGGGCGAATTTTGTGATACGCGCACCGCAACATCTAAAATTCCAGTTACCCCAAATGCGCAGCTCCTACTTCGGCTACACGTTGGTCATGCGTGAAACCAGGTGAGTGTCTTACTTACGTATGTGTGTGTGTGTGCGTGTGGGTATGTAAATATTTGCATGGGATATTTCGATAGACGAGACGCTTATTAAGAGACAAGCGACGCCTTTCAGGAGTTCCAATTGAGCAGCAACAGTTCTGAGATCAGAGTCAATAATTCGCAGCTGCTTCTTCCTCCTACTCCGCCCAACGCAATTGAGCAATCAAAGAAGCTTCTTCACCACACAGACAAAACATAAAAGTAACAGATCAAACTTGATTTGCGGCAATTAGCATGTGTTCAAGCGAAGCTTTTGGCATTTAACACTTCGACCACTTTTTGCTGCACCATAATTAAATCTGTTGCCAAATAATATGTTGGTGTGTCAGCAGCCGCAAATGGGTTCACTTTTATTTGGTGGTAACAAAACTCGTTTCCCAGTCATCAGTTTCAAGTTAGCAGCTGCACAAATAAAACAGATGCCATATAAACAAAACATAACAAAACGTTGAATAGCTTAATGTCTAATAGTTGAACACTTTTCCAAGCACTTAAAAAAAAAACAACCACAAATTTCTAAAAATAGCAAAACAAAACTTCAACTACAATTGCCATCAATTTCAATTGCAACAGATCTCAGTCTCAGATGCTAGCTTCCAGCATGGGCAATTGACAAACCCAAAACTCAAACTCAACCTCAAACCAAACCCAACTCTCTCCATCTTTTCCAAACCGAATCTGAAGCCGGCGCGACCCACATTTGTTATGGATACACTCATATTCACTACTCATACTCATTTGCGCACTTGTGTGTAGACCTGGCGTCAGCTTCGGTTTAGAATACGGGTCCAACAATGACATCACATCCCAACTAAAGAAGCGAATCAAATGAAATCAAGTTTTCAAGTAAATACAATAAAAGACCCCCAAAAGGAAAGTAAACACTGTCCAAGTCCGGACTCAGCCTTAGCATAAAAAAATTCAGACTTTTATTTCGCCAACTATCCCACACCCTTTTAACACATATACACATAATAATCATTTGGTTTTATGCTAAAGTTTGCGCAAAGTTTTCTTTGGTATTTAAAAATACGTGACATGTGCATAAGTGGAACATTATGGACCAAGGAAATTAACCTCTTGCATATCAAAGCAAAACCAGTTAGTTACTTAACATTTGAAAGCATTGTCAAAAAGTTCCAAGAAGTGAAAAAAGTAGAATAGCTATGATGCGTCTTTCTCTAGAACAATCTGTAAGCGTATTTAATCTTCGCTATGCCCAAATTGTTGTACTTGTTTTGTCTTTTATTGTTATTAGCCTCGTTTCACTGCTCCCAGAAATTAAGTTCGAGTACGACTAATTATTTACGGAAATTACGCGTAAAATCACGACAACCTGTAATTTATTTCACATCAATTGAAGCTAGTAAAAAGTGAGCACAGAGTTTTTTAATGGTGACTTCCGCATTTCGACTAGCTCAAAAAAGATTATTATTGCATTAAAACTGAATATTATATTTGTACTAATGTTCAAACTTAAAATATATATTCGTCTCACAGAGATCAATAAAACTTGTAGGAAGCATTTACCTCACATTTAATGTGTATTTATTGCATAGTTTATGTCATCCCAGGCGAACTATTAAAACTGTATATAGATATATGAAAATGACTTTATTCTGTTGTCGCCTGTTCTGCTCTGCTTCTGAGAAAATTCACGCCGTTTCCTTTCTGGAATAATTATGATTCATTTGATTTGCACAAGAATACAATATGGTAAAGTGAACAGGCAATACATTGCGCAATATTTTGACACTGCCAACAGCTCGTGACGCCTTTGCTTATGGCGCCTTCATGCCGCAGCTCCACACCAATGACAACAGCGACAGCTGCATATTATAATGCATAAGCACACTTTACTGCAAGCGCCCCCAACGACAGCGAAGACGACGGCGACTCCGCGGACTTTGACGCCAGAGTTTACACCGCAAAAATATTTTTAGACGCCTTTTTCTTGGTCATTAAACCCAAATCCAAAATGAAAAGCAGCAACAACAACAACAATCATAACAACAACGACAACAACATCAAAAAGGAGAGCACCAAAAAATGCAGCAGCGGCTGCTTTTGTTCTTAAGCGTTTGTTGACCGCAAGTAGCTTTTGTTGTTGTTATTATTATTGTTGCTGTTGCCGTTGCTGCTGATGATGATGGAGATGGCAGCAATTACACACAAGGCGAAAGAAAGAACATTTGTGTGGCTTTCGACGTACGCTTTTTCTTACTGTCTGCTTGCTTACATGTTCGCATAAACTGCTCCACCAGCTCCAATCCCCCGCAGCCAGCACACAGATTCAAACAAAGCACCAGCCATGGCACCAGACATTCATTCATATACATATGGACACCCAGTAGAACCTGCCACTTCCCCTCACCAACCTGTCAATGTCAAGTTCCTTTGGGAAGTTACAAAGTTTTCTTATACAACTATGCGCACTCCTTGGCCCGAATATATGTATGTGAGTATGCGACAAAGGAAATATTCCAAGTTTCCCTTGAAGTAGAATCAAAATAGTACATAAAAATAATGGAATGCATTTAGCGCATCCAATTTAGATTCCCCATTCACTTATAGTAGGAATATTTGTATTTAAATTAGATTCAAATACAAAGATTGAATACTCAAGATTATTTACAACTTGAACTTCATAAAGCTGATTATTTTTTTGCAAAATGAAAATAAAAAATAAAAAAAGAATTTTAAAGAATAACTGAAACTCCATCAGCCGCATCTTATATATGTACATATTTCATTTGAAATATTGTAATAATTTATAATATAGAGTGTTCACTTGAGAATTTATCAATATTTGTGTAAACCACAATTCCATGCAAATATATCATGAAACTAGAATATATGATATAATATACTATAATTTCAATTAGATGGCATTCTAAGCTGTGTTCTTTATAAATACATCCATATATAAAGAATATCTTTATCTTCTACTATTTAAATGACCGGGGGTGTATGTAATCACGGATCCCCTGCTGTCTGCGTGTTTCGTTATATATCTGGGTGACACATTACATGGCCTCTGAGTGAGTCACTCCGTTGAGCATGCGCTGGTTTCAGTTTTTGGGAAATACTCGCACTCAAAGTTGGCTTTGCCGTGACGACGGTCAGTTATGAGTGCGAGTGCGTTCGAATACTCAGACGCGTACTACATATGTTTGCTTGTCATCTTATGTTGTTTGCTGTTGCTGAAAGTAATAACAAATATTTGCTGCTTGTTTTTGTTTTGCTTAAGTACTTCTTCATTATTAAGTAGCCAACTGGCAAGTGCTTGCAATATTCTCCAAATGCTAACTACTGACAATTTAATTACGTTTACTTATTTATGGACCACAGCAAATTGGCTGGCAAACTGATTACAACTATTATCAGCATCACATGGATGAGGAAGTGTGATTCATCTACCTGCTGAGTCAGCAAAGTGGCTACAGCAGCAGCAGTAGTAGTTGCAATCAAATGTTTTGTATTTCGCACTTACTATTCCTGCCACCTTATCAAAGTGTTGTTTGAATTGGAGAAATCAGCGTTTGAAAACCAAGATCTGTTTGAATTAAATAATCAAAATCCGCACGCCGCAAACTTGCAAATAAAAAAGCTGACCAACCGGTTTTGTTATTATGCTCATGTTTTGCTATTTTGTTTTGCTTTCAGTTTTTTTCTTATCAGCAACAACAGTTCGCTGCTGCAATAGCTGCAGTTGCTCTTAGGTGACTTATTTATATTTGCACGATATGGCTATTTAATTGATATAAAAGTAGGCGCGCCAAAGCTAAGCGTAACATAAATAACTATAAACAGAGCTTTTCACTTGCACTGCGATAGGCAACGGTAAAGTGAGTAACCCGCTCACGCTTTGGCCGTGAGCGATTGAGAGAGCAAGAGAGTAAGAGAGCGTACGAACATGAGAGCACCATGCGGCTTACGCTCAAAAGCTACCTGTAATTAGCGGGTGAACAATTCGGAGACTTTTGAATCAGTCGCGTTTAGACTTTCGTTCGAGACGTTTGCGGTCCAAGCACAATTCATGCTCAGTTGGGTCGCCTAGTGCGTGTGTTCGTGTGTGTGTGCATGTGTGTTTGCTGTGTGGCAGTTGTGATAATATAATCGAAACATAGCAGCAACAAACAGAAAACCCGTTTATTAATACAAACCATTATAATGGGCATATTTCCATTAACTATATGCAACATGGCGCGGCAAGGTCGTTGGTCCCTACCACAGTTCCTGTTGCTGTTGTGCGTGATGTGCAGTGTCTGTGCCTACAACATGTCACCCCGCCCCAATAAGGTGATCAACGATCCACAGTTTGCCACCGTGATGCCGAAAGTGCGTGCGTCATATTTCGGCTACACCATCAGCCTGAGACCGCACGGGTAAGTGCCGTTCCAAGATCAGAGTTTGACTCTCAAAGCTTCTTCTCGCGCGCGCGCCTTGTCCGTTATAGCAAACAGGTTGTGCTTGTGTGCGTGCGTGAGTGTGTGTGAGTGGAGTTGTGAGCCATGAGCTCAGTGCGATGATGATTCACCCAAATCGAACTGGGGATCGCAGCAGATGGGATGCGGGGAGAGACAGCTTTAGGCCCCATAAAAAAGTGAATGAAATAAAACGGAGCTAAAAACTCGTTTATTAGCTGTAAAAATGTACAATTAATTGTCAGGGCATTATGCGGAAATGAAACAACTGGGAATGCACTTGAGCTTGTAGATATATATTCCTATGAGTTTTCAACAAATATTTGTGTCTTCCATTACTGCACGTTCTATATATAACCAGACTGTATAGGTCTGGTCGGTCAAAACATATTCGTAGTCGATTTTCTAGCTAAAAGTTAGTCAGTTAGCTAATTTCTGTTATCAGGTTTTTGCTTTTAGTCGATTTTCGGCGATAAGATTACCCTCTCACTGTCATCGTATGTGTGAGAGCAACTCCAACATTATTGCAAAATGGCAAAAAATAGAGACGATTGCGAGTTGCAACACAACGCGATACACAAACCGTATGAAAAAGTAGAAAAAATAACAGAAATAGGTAAAAAACAATTCTTTGTTCGCATTTTTGAAAAATTGCACGTGAAGCGGCGATAATTCAACAGTTGTTGCTCGTAGCAGCGCTGTGTGCACATAAGTACTTTATCAAGTATACGACAGTTATGCTCGCAGATAGCGACTTTATCTGGCTGGTCACCGATCAAAGAAAAACACACAGCTAAAAAACACTCGACACCACCAACACTGAGCTATGTGCAAAGCAAATACCGAACTGAATTCGATTTAGAGGGGAAAATCGTCGCAAGCGCGTAACTGTTGTTGATGATGATGCATAAGCAATTGACTGTCAGCTTTATTGGCTGACTAATGCCGGTCAATTGGGCGGCGCTTCAGTGTCAGCTAGCATACTAAATATATTCATTCGACTCTACTCTACTTGCAGCATATTTGTGGGTGCGCCACAGGCGCAGTCAACGCTCGAGGCGCAACGCAACATCAATGAGACGGGCGCCATCTACAAGTGCCAGCTGGCTACGGGCACCTGCAATCCATACGTCTTCGACGGTCATGGCAATCGCAACATTGTGAACACCGAGTACACTTGGGACTCGGAGCGCCGCGACTTCCAGTGGCTGGGCGGCTCAATGGACGGCGGCACCAAGGACACCGACAAGCTGCTTGTCTGTGCGCCGCGTTTCATAGCGCCCTCGTCAAAAGATTACCATATGCACGGCATATGTTATTGGGTGGCCGACACACTCGCAGATCAGCCGCAGAACATTACGAAAATATCGCCGCTGCGCCTCAAGAGCGATCAAGTTAGGGAGGAGAACGATTTCCGCTACTACTTCTACATATTGGCCGAGCAGGGACTCAGCGCCCACGTCTCCGACGACAACGAGCAGTTCCTCATCGGTGCGCCCGGCATCTACACGTGGCGCGGCTCCGTGATACGGTATCGCAAGGTCTCGCTGGTGGACGATCCATCGGCCAGTCGCCGCGACACCAGCGGCCGTCGCAAGGCCAGAAGTGGCGGCGACTACATTGACTATGCACCGGAAGTCACCTATCAAACGGATGTTCCGAATCCATCCCATTGGAATCAGCCCGATGACTCGTACTTTGGCTACGCCGTCAGCTCGGGTCACTTCGACAGCCAGGATCTGAAGCGTTTGCTCTACGTGGCCACCGCGCCGCAGGCCAACGAGCAGTCTGGCGAGGCATATATCTTCGATATACGCAGCAAGACCATCGACAAGTATCACGTGTTTCGTGGCGAGCAGTTCGGCGAATACTTTGGCTACACTGTGCTCGCCGAGGATCTCAACGGCGATGGCCTGACCGATGTCATCGTTGCGGCCCCCCAGCATTCCTACGAAGACTCGCACGATAACGGCGCCATTTACGTTTTCCTCAACAAGGGACGGGTGAGTAATAAACAGACTCGTGCTAGTAGTCATTGACACTGACACTGACACTGTCTTACTTATTGTGACTAATGTGGGTCCAATCAATTGCAGTACAATTTCGAGTCGAAGATAATCCGCTGTCCGCTGCCCGTTACCGCCAAGGCACGTTTCGGCACCACGCTGACCCGACTGGGCGACATTAATCACGACGGCTACAACGGTAAGTTGCTCCTACTTCGCTCTTCATCCACTGCTCCTCTTTGCCCGTTGCCTGTTCCACTTCCTGTGTGAAGCAATTCATTGTTTCGCTGTGACTCGATGACACTAAAAAACACATGTAAAGAACTTAATTTCGACACGTCGACGCTCAAGATACACTGTCCTTCCTTTTATAGGCATATATCAGCGTATAATTTTGTTCTTCGAGTACATATTAATGTCTCCTCAAGTAGCTGTCTGATGCAGTAAACAGAGTTTAATGCCTCATCAAACTATGCAGATAAGTTAAATACCAAACTAGAAGTTAGTCTTCAATTGTTCTTCATCGATCTTCTACGATAAATACCATAAGACAAATTTTTGAGTTATGATAATATATCTTCACAAATTCCAAATATTTGCTTTGCTTTAATTCGTTCATTGCTATGACAGATTTACGATATAGTGAGCTGGAAATTGTGCGTGGATATTATTTATAGCATATAAGTATATGGAGTTCGCAGCAGTTAAACACGTCGAGATAAATTGAATAACGTAATAAACGAATATTTTATTTGCGGCAATAAAATAATATTTTATTTCAACAATCTTGACGTATCTGTCGCTCGCGAATTCTCTACGCATCTTTGCTTTAAACAAATCTTCTGCCTACTGCATTGATAGGGTTACCTAATTCTCGTTAAATTCAAAACACTCTCTCTACTTGTGGAGAGAATAAACAATTTTACCCAGTGCCCACAGAGTGGTCAGGTGTGGTCGTGTGAATGTTTGCACAAGTTTATTCGCTTCGATAAATGTGGAAAACAAATTTGTGCAGCAACGCCGAAAATTTGTACGAAATTCATCAACTGAACTCCTCCTCCTCCTCCTCATGCATTCCAGACATTGCCGTGGGCGCTCCCTTCGCGGGCAATGGCTCCGTGTTTATCTATCTGGGTGGGCAGCAGGGTCTGCGGGATCAGCACAGTCAGCGCCTGGATTCACCACAGACCTCAGACTCCAAGTACGGTAGTCACATGTTCGGTCACGGCTTGTCGCGTGGCTCAGACATCGATGCGAACGGATTCAACGACTTTGCGGTTGGAGCACCCAACGCTGAGGCCTTATTCCTGTATCGCGCCTATCCCGTTGTCAAGCTGCACGCCAACGTGCGATCGCAGAATCGGGAGATTAAACCAGAGCAGAATCGTGTGCAAATCACTGCCTGCTATGGCCTGAGCACAACGTCCACGGCGAGCTCCGCTCAGCAGCAGGAGATGGCCATGCGGATTGTAATCGACGGGCAGCTGAAGCGTGCCAAGTTCACGCAGTCGCAGACCAACGAGCTGAGCTTCAATGCCACAGCGGGCACCACGCAACAGTGTCGCGTGTTCGAGTGCGAGGTGCGGTACAGCGAGAAGGACATCTTCCAGCCCATCGAGCTGGAAATGCACTACGAGCTGACCAAGAAGGTGCCCGACTCCGAGCAGTTCTGCGAGACGTGTGTGGCCGTCGATCCCGAGGACGCCAAGGTCTACACCGAGAAGATCATATTCAGCACGGGCTGCGCCACTGAGATTTGCATTGCGGATCTCCATCTGGCGGCAAGAGACGCCAGGTAGGTGTCAGCAGAGTCAATATTCAACGCAAACTGTTTACTCAATTATTCTTTTGTTTGTTTTGTTGTCGACAAACAGCTCCAGCTTTATTCTGGGCAGCGCGAAGGTTCTGCGCATCACCTATGATGTCAGCAATCAGGGAGAATCCGCTTACCTGCCGCAGTTGAATGTCACCAGTTCCAGTCGCTTGAACTTTGCACAAATTCCCGGCAACTGCAAGGTGAGCGAGGCCGTCATGGTCTGCGACCTGAACAATGGACGGCCGCTGGGCAAGGGGGACAAGGACAGCATCACCATCAGCTTCGATGTGAGCAGTCTGGCGGGCAGCGATCTGACCATCAGCGCCGAGGTGTTCAGCACGGGCTCCGAGAAGAATCCCAGTGACAACAAGTTGCAGAGCCTGATTGCGCTGCAGGAGTACACGGAAATCGATGCCTCGGGGTAAGTGGATGCAGCCAATTGAATGATCTGTGTGATTTAATGATTCTGTTGCCTGTGCAGTGGCCAGACCAGCGCTCAGATCGATCTGGAGCACTACAAGAACTGGGCGGACATCACCAACAACTATGAGATCAAGAGCAACGGCCCCAGCACAGTTGACGGCCTCGAGATTGTCTTCCACATACCCGTCGCGTACAGAATAGCAGGCTCCACGGCCACCATACCCATCATCAATGTCAGCAACCTCACCATGCAGGCCACCTACGACTCCCAGCTGGTGGCCATCGAGCTGCTCGATCAGAACAACACACAGATCATCATGAACACCGTCGAGGTGTCCTCGAGTCGCAGCCACACCGAGCATGTGGTGGTCAGCCAGAATGGCGCCAACTATCAAGTGAGCAGCAGCAGCAGCAGCAGCGGACATGTGCACCACGAGACGTGGATGGAGCTGGACTCGGATTCTGTGGCCACCGCATCCATGACGCGCAAGCGTCGTGACCTCAAGGCGTTGACCGCCAATCGTGAGCAGTATGCGCGCATCACAAACATCAAGGCGCACGAGCTGCTTAGCGAGGACTTCAAGGGCAAATTGCCGGTGAATCGCACCATTGTGTTCAACTGTCGGGATCCTGAAATGACCATTTGCCTGCGCGCCGTGATGCGTGTGTACGACTTTAAGCCGGAGAAGCCGGTGAACTTGAATATGCGCTACAGCGTCGATTTGAACGAGATCAATGCCATTCTCATCGATCCGTGGGAGTTCTTTGCCATACTCATTGATCTGAATATGCGCAAAGAGGGCGATCGAAAGGGCAGCACACTGGTCATTAAGCGCAAAATCGATCCAGTTGTCATATCAAAGCATCTCGTCAAGAGTCTGCCCATCTGGATTATCATTGTGTCCGTTCTCGGCGGTCTATTGCTGCTGGCCGCCATCACCTACGGCATGTACAAGGTAAGCGAAGCAAAAACATTTGAAATTCAAAGAAGTATTTACTAACCATATTTATGGAAATTGCAGCTGGGCTTCTTTGAGCGGACGAAGAAGGATGAGCTGGACAAGCTGGTGCAGCAAAGTCCTGTGGAGCCCGAGGCTGAGACCCTCAACAGTGACAATAATTAAGCTCAAGATTGTGATAATCATTGTTGTGCTCTTAACCCGTTAACCCTTAAACCCTTTGTGCAACTTTCGCGTATACAAACATCACATTTTAAATGGACGCGTCCGCGGAGAATCGAAATACCAAATACGACAATGATAGACGACATAATAATGAAAAACAAAACAAAATAAAACAAAAATCAAACATAGTGTAGGAGTAAATGATAATCTAGTGCCGAGAAGCATCGAATGCTCTTGTGGATATTTTTTGATTGAACGAGGAGACGAGAAGACGACAGACGGGAGTGAGTGCCTTGTAATTTGTTATTCATTCGCATTTAGTTTATGTACAGCTGAGCTTGTATTCTACCCAAGCCATATTGCCATTAAATTGTAATTATTTATAAAACACAAAAACAAAAACAAATATATTTGAATTAAGAATAATTGTTTAATTAGCTTTCTTCCTAGTTTGTAAGCTGAAATGACAACAAAAAAGACTTGAACTTTGTTTACAATGTGAGAAGAGAAAACAGTGGTAACTACAATGAAAACTATATACATCCAATTTTATATACGATTGTACACACAAAACTTCATCCTAGTATCGTATAAGTGAAAGTATTAAATAAATGAGTTTTTAATCAACTAACTGAGAGTTGTTTCTTAAAACGGAGAAAGTCCAATACGAAAATAATTTACACAATGCGATTTTACACGAGCCATTAATATAGTAAAATTTATTTTCTTAAAATCAATAAGTACATTGTCGTAACTCTTATAAAATGCAAAAATTTTATAAAGTTTTTAAACATTTTTTTGTTTTTTTGTTTGCGTTACAACTAATCGTGAAAATAGCGGCGCATTGCGGCATTTAACAAGAATCAAGAATCGTTAACAATAATTTAACCGAATTTCGCAATCATTTTCCGAGTTTTCTATATGAAAAATATATTTTGTTTATTTATACTTATGATATATACACAATTTAATTTAGGGTTACTTACACTCACTATATAGTTTATCTACACACACGTACGCAGACATAGACATTGAAATAAATAATAACTGCACTATCTAATTGCTCTGGCTAACAACAAACACGCAAACAGACATCTAACTCTAGTATATATATATGTATATAGTACACACAGACACAAATATGCACAGTAAGTTGATATCGGTATTGTGAGGGTGCAATTCACACTCAACTACATGTTTAACAGGGACGCACATAAGTAAGTGCATGCAACACGTGCAACACGTTGCAATTCGAGCTAAACATCGAGGTGTGGCACACAAGTTAAGTGTGCGACAATCTTTTTGCTTTGTTGTTAGGAGAGATAAAAGTTCATAGTTCATAGGATATGTGAAATTGCAAGTTTCAAAGTGTTGTTTTTTTTTTCTTTTTCTTCATATGTATGGCTGACTAAATCTAGACACTGTAAACATTTCATAGCTTACTTAATTGGTGGTATTATTATTAAGAAGTGATATTTAAAAGATACACGAATAGTTGTGTGAGCGAAATGCATGCAGTTATCTTTACAGTACTAACAACATATTTGTTTGTTTGTTTTGCAATAACATCAGTGGTAACATCTATATGTACGTATGAGTTGTAAATAAATACATCTTATAAAAATACAGAGAATCTGTGTACTATGTATTGTCCAAAATCATTAACACATACGTAAATTGCGTTGCATACTACTAATTCCGGGAATTTGGTTCCTCATTATTTGTATCATTTATTTTTCTATCTGTTTGTTTGCTTTGATATGCGCTAAATGATGACTAAATTGTCAAGTGCATCTATGCATGCATGACTTTGCCTCTGTCGCTTTCGATCTTTAATTTCTATCCAAATATTTGTATCTGCCCGTCGACCCTCCATTGTCGCAGCACTTTCAGCAACTGGGAAATGGGGATCAAGTGAAAATCGTTGACCATTAACGATATTGAGCACAAGGTGGCCTCACTTATATAAACAATACATACATATATATTTACTTATAGCTGTGTACTTTGTGTGTGTGTGTGTGTGTGTGTGTTGGGAGGGTAAAACACTTAAACACTAACTGTTTTGGTAATTGCAACATCAACAGGGAGGGGGAACATCCACCACACACATTGAGAAAACACTGGCTTAATAAGTAGGCGACAACTGACTAACTAACTAATTAACACATTGTCTCATTGTACGGCGGATCCTTTTCCGATTCCGTGCTGCTCTTGATGTTCGACGACAGCTTGGCAATCTCGTCCTGCACCAAGTGTGTGCTAATCTGCGGTATAGCCAACGGTGCACTGTGATGGCTGCTCTTCGCTGACGAGGAGGCGGTTGAAATGGCTTCGCCGTCGCGCGACTCTTCCGTGCTGGAGCTGCTCTCCTTGAGCACATTCATGCCCAGCTTGCCGGCCTGGTACGTCGGCTTGAGAGTGGAAATCAGTTTGGCAGCTGGCGCCACAGCGTCCGCTGTTGATGTCGAGCTGGTCTCGGCGCTCGTCTGCGCCGACAGCGGCTTGCCCTGGTCCATGCTAAACTGTTTCTTCAGCTGCATGGGACGCGACGGCAGTGCTGGCAGTGCTGGCAATGCTGGCGTGGCCTGCGTCATTACGGGCGCTGCACTCAGATCCAGCGAGCTGGAGCTATCGTCTCGTAGACGCCTGCCATCGACAGCGCCCACAGACGCCGTGCGCTTCGGTTGGTAACGCGCCGTGGCAGCGCCGCCAGTAGCGCCAACACTCATGCTAATCCCCGTCGCCGAGTGCGAGTCGCCGGCATCCAGCGACGGTTCTGCGGTCAGCGATGGCGTGTCCACGTTGTACGAGCCCGTCTGCGAGGTGTTCGTCTCGTTTGAGCTCTGCTTGATGAAGCGATACGGATGCGCCGAGTAATCCGTGTCCGTGCTCGAGTTCTTCTGCAGACTCTCGCTGGACTTCTTGAACAGGCGACCGCTGCTGTCGTAGGGGGGATTCAGAAAGTCGCTGGTGGCCCGCGTCGGCACCAGTGGCGATTGATACGTCTGCTGCTCCATGGACGAGTTGCGTTGCCAGGGCCGCTCGTGCTTCAGCTGAAAGCCACTGGTCGTGGCATGATGGCTGCCCGCGCCGCTTGTGTCGCTGCTGTCGCCACCGCCACCGCCCCCAGCGCCCACAAGAGCGCTGTCCGCCGAGGGCTTCGAGGGCGACAGCTCGATGGCTGTTTCCCGCCGCAGCGGATATCGATGACTGTAGTCCACTGAGACGCCAATCTGTGTGGGGCAGAACAGTTGATTAAACATGCCCAAGCGACAACAGCAAAGAGCAATTTCAGTGTTACCTCGTAGGGCTGCACGCTGGCATCGATGGACCCGCGTGCCTCGAAGAGGCCCTCCAGTATGCGATAGTCGTTCTCCTCGCACTCCTTCAGATGCTTCTTCTCCAGCAGCGCGGCGGCCTCGGCACGCGACATTTCCGTCTTGGGGCGGTCAAGGGAGGCTGTGAAAGGAGCGAAAGCAGAGCGAGTGAGTGAAAGTTCTCGGGTGTCTGATGCGTTAAGGCAGGCGTAGTGTTTTTGTTGAGGGTTTTATTTTGGTATTTGGCACAAGCAGAAGGCAAATGAATATTACGCATACGCCTGGTTAGCTATTTACAAATTACAGTCTCAGTTTCAGTTTCAGTTTTGCAGTTTTGTGGTTCGGCAAACAAATGATAACGCTAAAGATACTGGAGACAAAAAAAAGTAACGCAAGGACAGCAGTAGACAGTGGGGGGCTGTGTTGCTGGAGGGGTTGTGGGTTTGGTTTCAATTTGGTTTTGGTGGGTTGTGGGTGGTGGTGGTGGTGGTGGCTGTGGTGGCTTGCCCCAGTCGTATGGTCAGCCTGGTTGGGCGGACGGCAAACACCAACTTACCTTGGTTGCTCTGCAGCGAGACGGTCGGCGAGGCAATCAAATGGCAGACGCTCTCCAGTTCGTCCGTTATCGATGTGTACTCGCTGTGCAGTTTCAGCAATATATTTCTGGAGGGTTTCGCATGCAATACTGATTTACCTAAAGTTGAGTCGAGTTGAGGTTACGGTTTTTGTTTTTTTGATTTTTGTTTTTTTTTTTTTTTTTTTTTTGCAAAATGCGTCAAAGACCAACAACGAAAAATTGTAGTAGTGTGCGGCGAGAGAAAACAAATATGGTACGAGTGTGTGCATTGTATAAAGTACTCATATTTCTGTTATTCTTTTTAATTTTTTTTTTTGTTATTGTTTTTGTGGTGGGTTAATGCTTATTTTAGTAGCCAATTCGTTTGCTTGGATTGGTCGCATTTTGGTTTTTGTTTTTGTTTATTTTTTCATGGGTGGATTAGTTAGTTGGAGATTAGTTAGACGGGTGTTGTCGGCATGAAAGGGTTAGTAACCAGAATTTTGGAGCGCATTTCTTGCAGCTACTGCATTCTTTCATTCTCATTGTGTCTCTCTACATACATACATACATAGATATTTTGCATATGCATATCTATCTTTATCTCTCTAATCGAACATTCGTTCAACATTTACCTGCTGGTGGGCCACCGCTGGCCACTGGCGTGTCCTTGTCACTGTCCGGCTCCGAGTGCGTCAGACTCAGCTGACGGCGCGACAGCGACGCCAGCTGATTGAGGCTGATGTGCGAACGATTAATGTCGGCTCCGGCCAGCGAGTAGGTCTCCGAGTTACGGCGGCAGAGCGAGACGGTGCGCTGACGCATCGCTCGGTGCCTGGCAGCTGTGTATGCGAATAATTGGGGATACTTTTTATTGAGGTTCAAACAAGGCGATGATGTCTTGCTGATGCAACATAGAAGCGAGAATAGAACACAAGAAAATAAAGCAAACAGCAAACAGAAACATGAAACAGAACAAAATACATTAAGCTCAAGTCGAGAGTGCTCGACTCTGACTAATCCTGTTCCCGAGGCAAACGATGAAGAAGTGCATTTAGGCAAGGACTGAAAACTATAGAAAAGCAATATTGCTGTCAAATATTTCAGTGAATTGAACTCAATAAATAATGCAACTAGTTATGAGAGGTAGACAATGCTAAAAAACATATTTCCAGCAACGTCGAACATCTGAATTTGAGGCAATTGAACAGACGGATGGAAAGGATTGCTAATATAGGGTTAAAGCAGCCTTCTACTCTATGCACTCTTCTCATTTCCTTGTTTCCATGGGAACAGACAATACAACAGAAAAGAAACAAAAGCGAAACGAAACGAGAGAAACAGAGTCTCAGTGCTTTTCAGGTGAATTACCCTCGAAAGTCATATCGGGCGCCGCATCGTCGGAATTGTCGCCACCGATGAGCGTCTGATCGTCGTCGTTGGTGCCCATCGGCGTCAGCGTGTCCTTGCTCTCGGTGCTGGCGCCCGTATCCTGGCGCACAGTCACATACGGCGTACGCTTCACCGTCTCACAGGTCGAGGGGCGCTGCGACACCGGCAAGTAGATGTCCGAATCGGGCTCCGACTGCATGGAGGCCTTGCGCACCACCTGCTCGTTGAGCGCCTCCCGCGACTTGACCACCTCGTCGGGCTCTTCGGGCAGCGGCACAACCTCAAAGTGTGTGCCCTCATCCAAGATGTAGGCATCTGGCCGCACTTCGGTCAGCGAGCGATTGAAACGCCGTCGATTGTTCACCTACAAGAGACCACAAATTGGGGGCATACGTTGAGCAGCGCAAGAGGCGCGAAAGGCGAAAAGTGAAAAGCAAACTGTGTCAACGCACCTGCAGCGAATTTAAAGTAAGTGTTGCACTCAGTCCCAGTCCGGCAGCAATGCTGCTACTGCCACCTCCGCCGCCACCGCCACCGCTACCGCTACCGCCTCCGCCGCCACCACTGCCGGGGCCAGGCGCACCGCCGAGGCCACCCTCAGTGTCGGACATTGAAATGGTGCGCATGCGATGCATTTCACCTGGAATGTTCATCACAGAGCCGCGCAAATCGTCGGTGCCAGCGGTGTGGGTGGACATGAAGCGATGTATGACCCCCAGGTGCGACAGTATCTGCTCGGCAGACTCCTCCATTTTGCGCAATCGGAATTCAATGTTCTGCAAACAGATAGAGCAAAGCAAAAGCATAACATGGGATATGAGTGAGAATTGCAATAAGAATTCAAATAGTTTTCTCCCCTTCGCATTGAGTCTGTGGCGAACAGCATATGAATGAGTCGAATGAGTCTCGTGTCCATTTTGTGCACATTTCCAATTTAACTACTGCTGGTTCCAATCCTGTTGCCTGTCTGTGTTGTCAACACGAGTAAAAATCCAAATTAATGTGCCAACGACTTCTCCCACAAGCCAACGACAAACAAGCCAGAGAGACAAGGCACAAGTAAGCAAAAGTCTAGCGTGCCTGACTTTGAAATACCCGCTTCTTATTTCTACACAATATATTTACTTAATTTACCAACCCTGTGGTCTTATGCAGGGAGTTTCTGCAGAAAATGTGAAACTATTGTAACCTGTAGTTTGAAATTTAACACGACAGTCGAAACACAGAACTGCTAAATAAATGCATTGTGTGTGCATCTTAAATTACATCTGCATGAAATAGTTGTTACTTTAATTTATTTAATTTTTTAACTATTATGATTGACATATAAAAAAATAAAGCTGACGAAAATGTAATCTAGCAAAGTAAATAATCGCATCGAATTAAAGAAATCAGGATGTTAAATATAGCATTGTGTGAGCATATTAATTTGCTTCCTCGATAATCGTAAAATTGAAAATAATGAAAATAATTAAATTTGTGCGAAGCTATATTAAACACTTTATAATTGAAGTAAATTTAACAAAACAGTTGCATCTTAAAAACAGAGATGTCAAATCCAGCATTGTGTCTGCAAAATCAGTCGACTTGCGTCCTCCTAAATTGTTTATTATATGATATTGATTTTAATAACATTGCATATAATTTACGGGGTGGAAAACATCGTCTGCTGCAAAATATTTTCTGCTCCATCTGAGCTATTACACCCAGCTGCCCTCTTGATAACGGGTATAAAAATTGGCATATTTGCATAACAACTAAAGTTTGGGCATCGAATTGAATGCGTAGCTGAGAGAGTGTCTGAATATGTGAATACAAGTGTGTGTGTGTGGGTGTGTTTGTGTTTGTGTGTATGTTTGAGTGTTTAAATGAGATTCTATGTTAACGTATGCTACGCACCTGCACAGTCGCCGTTTGGATATTCTCTTTTTGATTGATGTCCTCGATTTTCTGTGACATGGTCTCGACACGCTCCGTTGTGTTCTTGACACGCTCATCGGTTGACTGATTCAATATGATTTCCTGCTCATGGAAAAAGCCCTCAACGCATTCCTCCTCGAAGTCGTAGAGTCGCTCCAGATCGTCCTTCTCGAGGAACAGCTTGAGACCATTGTCCCGCTGCACCTCCAATCCTATGGGCAAACAACAAACACACACAACCATTGATAAGTAAGAGCACAAAAGAATGGGGAACGGGCAAAAGAAACAATCAGCAGAGTAGAATCACAATAGAAATTGAAACATATAATTTCAGTTGATAATAATTCAATAATCAAGTTGCATATCAATTCAATTGTTATCGGAGATGGCGAACAGAGATGACGATTGCAGAGATGGCAGCAGAGGAAAAAGAATACAAAGAATTGTACATTATTGCTGTTCGATTGGGAGATGGGAGCGTTGCTCGATTGATTCACTCACAGGGAACAAAGCTAAACTTGCTCATGCCGGGCTCACCTTTCGCTTTGCGTACGCAATACTTGAGCAATGAATAGAAATGGCAAAAAGCGATGAATGGTGGCGGCAGCACGGGCTTCTGTTGGTACTCCATGACGACTGTGAAGCGCTGAAACATCCACACCTGCAATCAAATCAAATCACATGTACATCGATAGAGTTTCAATTAACCAGCATCAAGTATACGCAACGTTGCACTTACTTGGTGGGACACCGAGTTGACTTCGTTGAAAATATTATTGAAAACGGCAATCAGCAGATTGATTAGCAGAATATTGGCAATTAAAAGGTACATGGACATCGTAATCGGCGTTACCCAATGGCCTGAAATTGTTATTAAAAATATAGTATAATATAGTTTGTGCGGTGAAGGAATGTGTTTCGGGGTTTCACCCACCAGTGACGCAGGCTGGCTGTCGTGGATCCTCGCCGCAGGGTGGATCGATATCGTCGGCAAACACCTCGCCGTACAGCATAAAGTAGGGTTGATAGGTGACCTGTGAGACGATAAATTAAAAACGGGCAGCATTAAATGGCAGCTGCTGGGCAACAAAAAAAAATGGCCAAGCTTAATTCAATTTGAGCCTTAACCATCGGCTACCGACTGGGTCAACATTTATGCAAGTTTTACACATCAACACAGAGAATTTGCTGGGGGATTCTGTCAAGCGTGTTACTGTGTGTGTGTGTGTGTGTTGGTGTATATGTATAAATGGGGCAGTGTGGATGAGCTTTGAGGTGCTTCTTTTTTCTTTGTTTTTTTTTTTTCATTAGCAATTGCCAAGTTGGCCAAGCTTAACTGCGGGAGAGCTAGTTTAAGGAGTTCTGACGAATTTAAATGAATTAATTAAATATTTACCGTTCAGTTGAATAATAAAAAGCACAGCAGGTTGTTAAATGGAATTTTAATCAAGCGAACAAATTGAATGAACGTAAAACGTATTTATAGCAAACGGGATATTCGTTTTCAATATTGAAATCCCCACTTCAATTATATTTATTTATTACATGCTGTTTACATTTTTAAGCTAACGCTTTTAAAATCAACTGTCGTCAAATATGAATCAGAATATTGCTTGAAGAAGCAGTTTGTTTAAGCAAACAACATTTGCACATTGCGAAATATATGCAAAATGCTGCGAAAATATGCTTCAGCCCGGTAGAGTAGTGTTTTAGCTACGATGATGCGACACAAAGCTGGTAGTATCTCAGCTGCTGCAGCAAAAAACTGCAAACTGCAGGGGGTGCCGCATGGAACGGCTGCAGGACATGCGCATGGGATGGCGGGTCCTTGTGTCCATAGAGAGCTGCAAGGCATTGTGTAAAACAGCGAAAGCATTTCGCATGCAAAACAACAAATGAAATACACTGCATTATTCAGAAAAGGCCTCAAATTAGAAAGTAGAACGGAGCGAGGGATGTGTGGCGGGGTTGGAATGAAATAAACAGTTAATGGAGGAGTGGAAAAGAGGGGGAAAAAGAGGACAGGAAATATTTGCACATGTATAATACGAATAATCACACAAATATCGAAAACTGAGTACACACATTTACTTATCAGATGCAAGTTCTATAATTTACTTAACGAATTCGACACATGCCTCATGCATAAGTACTATAACAATATATTCACAGAGTCGAAATCGTTTACAACGACACATGGTGATAAAATATTTTTCCCAGGAGTTCCCCTAAACGTCGCCATAAACGATTTCGTCTGCAAGCTTAAACTACGAGTGCAAAATAAAACTGAGCGTATGATGCAAATAATAAATATAGCATATATATACTTTTTTGTTTATGCGTCGAGCAGATATAATAATAATAGCACAATATCAATCACATGGGGAAGGGTCGGGGGCACAGTCAAAGGGTCAACGCGGCATAAATAGTGAAAATTGGGAGGCAGCCGACAGAGCGTCAGAGAGACAGAGTTAGAAGAGGGAAGAGAGAGAGAGAGAGAGAGAGAGAGAGAGAGAAAGAGAGACATAGAGATTGAGAAAAAATGAGGAACAATCGGCAGCGGGTCGAAAACACATTCCTAAAGAAAAAAAGTAAGAAATCGATACGAAGCCAATTAAGACAAAAGAATCTGTTGCACAATAAAAGAAACTGTTTAGGCACAACAATAACTATAGACATCTTTAGCCATATATAGTAAGTATATAGCCATATATAGTACGAGTATCATATGTAGTATTCTAAGTACATAGTATATTCGGACAGCGGGCCCAATTCTACACATTTCGTTTAATTCTTCTCTAAATAGCAAACCAATTTTTTTTGTACATTTGTCAGATTTCCGCCTAAGAAATTGTGAAGTTCTGCACTATCGGCTCTATGTTCTGTTGTTGTTGTTGTTGTTGGCAGATGTAGATGTAGTTGGAGTTGTTGTTGTTGTTGATGGTGGTGGCATCATAACGTCAGGGGTCATCGTTGTCGTCGTAGTTGTCGTCCCTGCTGCTGCGGCGGCTGCTGCTGCTGCTGATGCGGCATGGCTACGATGATGGGCAGCAAAAGAGCTGGGTCCGAAGCCAGCGACACGTGTATTGTGTGAACGACTATTATGGCCGAGAGCCCCTTGAAATCCGGGGGCTACAATTGAGCCAGCAATAACCTGCCATTTTGAGCGTATTCATTCAAGGGATTGCGAATGCGATTGCGAAATGCGAATGCGAATGCGAATGCAAGAAATATATGATTGCATGGATTTGTAAAAACATTGTGAGCAAAAGAGTGAATAGAGTTGTTGTTGTGAGTGAATAATGGTGAGTTGGAAGAAGCATTGAGAATATATTCGTGTGGGTGTTTGTGTGTGAATAGTGCGATTTTATGTTATTTCGATCGAGCGAGTAAAAACGGCATTTTTAAGAGTTTCCGTATTCAGATGTGTTCAAAGGCGAACATAAGGAAAGAAAGAAGAATACAATACAAAGATAAAAATGGGAAAGAGTCGTTAGTCCAATCGATAATTCTCGATTTTGAATGCTTACATAATCGAGCAACGAAAACAACTACTTCGATCGATAGTATAAATTGAAAACATAAACATAAAAGCTGAGCTCTACTTAGTTACGATTATAGATAGTAGATATACAGATGTATTTTAGTACTACTGGAAATTGAGTTAAAAAAAACATTGTCTTGCTATTTTAAGTAAATGCATGTACTCCGTTTTATTACATTTCTCTTTTCTTCAACAATACACAAGTCAAGCTGCAAATGGAAATTGTCAGTGTACATAGAGCATATACATACGAGAATACGTACATATGTAAATATTTGAGACTCACACACACAAACTCATTCACTGCCGCAAACACAGACCGACAAACAAAGTGTGCAGCTTAGCTGGAGATTTATTTATTTACACAAATTTCTTTTCTTTTTTTTTATAATTAATTGCAAGATTGTTTGCTCAGACAGCAGCAGCACCTCATTTAGCTGCCAAACACACGCAGACACACAGAAATTCAAATACATATTACATATATAGTACACATATTCTCTGTGACTATGCTGGTTGACTTACCTCTCTGATTAGACGCCAGGTGGGCTCATTGTTGGGATAGAGAATGGCCTGACGACTGACACCGAAACTCATGAGCACCACGGCCAACAAGACAACGAAATATATCATATTCTTCACCATTTTACCCATCATGGTCACCAACGGACCTGCGGCAACATAGAAAGCATCAGTTAAACCACACGTACATATGTATGTATAAAATAGCTAGCCAGCCAGCTAGCTGGCAACTTACCCAAATACTTGTTGACGCCGAGAATATTTAATATGCGCAAATACCAGTAGATGCTGTCGACGCAGTAAATAACGCGACCAATATCCATGGTGGCGGGACGGAAGCGAAATGCGAGCCCGATGAGGAAGAGTATTATGGCAGCGCCATCGCACGGATTCCACATGTTCCATGCCCACACCGAGAATTTATGCCTGCAACAACAACGACAACAGCAACAATAACAATGGAGTAGAAAGTGAAACAACAGCCGAGCGCGCAGCAACCGCAACAGAATCGCATTAATGAACGCTGAACGATGCGCGATGGCCAAGAAATCGAAAGCCGTAAATCAGGAGAGAACAAACTCTGGGCCGAGCCGCTGGCTGGGCCCTCGAGAAGCGCATTAAAAACGAAGCCAAGTAATCAAAATGCACAGGGGCATAAAGTACGCCTTGTGTGCTCGCTTGTGCCTCATTTATAATCATTAAATTGAATGCAATTAAACCAAAAACGACCAAATAAACAAGCGAACGAACGAACGAATGGACGAATGAGCGAAGAATGGTCGTAGAAGTGAAAAGTTCATGCTTGAACTTGAATTCAATTTGTTGGAGCTACTTACGTAATGGCCACCGGCTCGGAGGATACAATTTCACGCACCTTCTCGAACCCGAGCGTGGTGATGTATGCTATGGAATACCATTCCTGCCACCTCGGCATCGGTCCCATCTTGACTAGCACCGTGAACGAGAACATTATCAGAAAGAACATGTACGCAATCTGCAAGAAAAAAAAAAAAATAGGTATCAAGCGTGAAAGAGAAATAATTAAATACAAACAAACAAACAAACAGAAAAACAGCAAAGCACTAAACACTTATCCGTTAATCAACGCCACATGGGCTGTCAAATGGCGACAACGGAAATTAAAACACTGGCTGCTAATTTCCGCTAGCTAATAATTAAATAACGAACACGACTCCCAATCCGTGCACTTACCGAATCAGCCCAGAACTTGGTAATGGGCGCCGTGTAGAACTCGTAAAACTTCTTCTTCAATCGCAGCGGCTGATGCTGCTTGATCTCGTTCGTGTATTCCGATAGGTGAAAGAACTCGCGGAACTGTGACGGATCCGAGTCAGTCAACGAAACCTGTCACCCCGACAAGAAATCAAAATTGCATTAAAATTGTGAGCATTTAAATGGCAGCAGCACTTTGGCAGCTGTGAAAATGCAGGTGAATTAGTACGAGTAGTATGAATATTGGATATTGGATATTGAATATTGAATATTGCGTTGAATTCAATTAGATCGGAAGCATTCAAAGTGCGAAAACGAGAACGAGTAGTAGCAGAAAGAAAACAAAACTATTTGAAAATTGGTGCATTTGGCAATATTACGTATACACCGCTCTAACCTACATACAATACAGTACGTACATAAATATACTCGTCTATATACGTACATATGTATATATATGTATGTATGTATGTATTTATGTACATATTCATGTAAGTGAGGTAAACTTATGCTATTTCAATTGCGTGTGCGCTGCATTGGAACGTGGTTGATGTCTAATTAATTTACTACCAATTAGTTTAAAGCCTCTCAATAAGCGAGTGGAACATGCAGAAAAACGTAGCAATCAATTCAGTTTTATAGTTTTATTGATAGTTCTTGGTGGTTTTTGGAAACAACACCTCTAATAAATAACGAACTACATACTTATACTTATACTTATACGCTAGGCTGCAAAGAACTGTACAACAAAATTCAATTCAATTAGTTGATATGGAAAGCATTTAAGCAAATCTAACCCAACTCATTTTGTTACCGATGGAAACTAGACAGCTAGAGATAGACAAATTGTATATAGCATATATGTACATATCGAATCCAAATAAATGATGTGTGGTGAAAGTGTATGAAAAACGAAAATCTCTACATGGCATAAACTATAAACGGGGGTTCAACTAACTTTGGAGGGTGCTTCTTCCGCTCCAGCAGTGAGATTAACCTGCAAAATTGATACGATACGAGTACGAGTAACATACTTTTCATTTTTATTCGGTTGTCAATGTGAGAGGAGAGTATATAGAGTATTTGGATAACTGAGCGAGAGTATCGTGTGTTTAAAATCAAACAAAATGTGAGAAATAAGTGAGGTAAGTAGGAAATCGAACGCAAATTGATAGATCATATATGTTTTGTCATACGTTTTGTTAACAGCAGCAGTTATTATATTTCTCGGCTAAATTGGGGATGGGAGAAGGACTACGGGACGTATGCGTAACGGCGCACACACATATCTAAATATATGCATATGATCGCAACTGCTATAATCGTTAAAGTTATAATTGTGCTAGACATTACATTTGTATTTCGGCTGCCACACACAAAATTATAGTAGTATTATGAAAAGTTTACCAATATGTAGATAAAGAAATTTGTAGCGCATTCAATCAAAGTTCTCAATGAAATGAAGTGTAATACTTGTACTAGTAGAGTATAGTGTTTTGTCTCTGTTTCTGTCTATGTGTGTCTATGTGTGTGTGTGTATCTCTGTCTGAATGTGGGTATGTATTGTAGCAGTTGTGAATCTACTCACTTTTCCATTTTCGTGTACTTTTGTATCGCGCACTGAATAAGTATCCGCCAATAGAGCCTGCAACGGGTTGGGGGGCACACAGATCGCATTTTAAAAGATAACAATTTACGTTTACGTATTTATGCTTTTGTTTCGATTTGTTATTTTATTCTCTAGATGGAGTCTATTAAACAATGAGTGAATGAACTTAAGTACTGCGTCAATGAATGTGCACAAATCCATTTCCATAAAAGATGCTCACACACACACACACGCACGCACACATACACACTCACACACTTAATGCATTAATTAACTAGACATTAGCAATTAATGCTTTAACAATATGTACATGCATTCCACATCGATTCGTGATATAATGTTGCTACAACTACGATTTTACAACACAAAAATTAAACTAAAACTAGAACTAAAAAAATGTTTGAGAAGAGAGAGAGAGAGAGAAATTCATTCAGCTAGTTCAAAGGATTTTAATTTGATTTTCTGATTAAAGGCTTTTCAACGGCTGTCATAGAATTCAATTTTGCATATATGTGTATACATATAGTATGTAAATGTGTGTGTGTTTGTGTTTACAGGCCTCTGTGTAAGTGAAAAACGATATTTGCACAAATGCAGAGATTCCCTCTTCAGAGCTGGCAGCACAACACAAACAAACAGTTCGATAGCCCGCTAAGTAGCAGTCGAGACGGGAAGAGAATATATACATTGTGTGTCTGTGTCTGGATCGCCATTGTGTGTGTGTGTGTGTGTGGGGGGGGGGGTGTTTGAATTCCCATTAAGATTATTACTTAATTGAACTTTAAATGATGCCTTAAGCCTTGGGACACTCACTGCAATTCTCATTATTCTTATTAAATAGCTAATGGTCATTCGCACTTAATATCAACTTAACGCCGCCAACTTAAAAACTCAAAATGTGCAATGTGTGTGCGGTGGTGCACGAAAAGCAGTTCAGATAGAATCCATATGTTCAAGTGGCAGCTATGGATGTGTTTGTTGTGTGCTCGAGTGATTGGACATTTGTTCTATCGAAGACTTACATCTGTTGAGTTTCTAACACTGTGAAAAGACGGTGAGCTCTTTTCAACTTGTATTAATTTGCTCTTTGACGCGATTCATTTTGCAGAATAGAAGGTTGCGGCGAGAGACATACATATATACGCAGAGGAAGCGAGGGAGAGAGAGAGAGACAGAAAGATAGAAAGTAGACGGGAGACTGTGTATGTTAGATAGAAAGTATAACTAAACTACCGGCGATATCTATTTAATTAATTAAACACAAAATCACATATGTTTGCGTGTGTGTATACATGTGTTTGTTACCTCGCCTGACTTGGCTAAAAATAACTGACCAATTGACGGATTGCCAATAGAATTGGGCAAAGGAAAATCAATAAAAATCAACTAAATACAAAATACACCTTACAAATGTGATGCCATAAATTAAAGTAATTTCGTTACATAATTTGAAAGGTACATAAAAACGGAGCAATATACTTGTATGTAAGTAGTTTGAGAGATAGAGACAGAGAGAGAGAGAGAGAGGGGCAAATATAAATATAACAGAAACGAAACCGACAGACAAAACAGACTGAAAGCACATCAAGTAACATATGCGAATAAGTAGTTAGTATATAAACGAATACATAGATTAGAAAGGTACACGTACAATGTTTGTTTCGAGTAATGTGGATTTTATATTTTTGTTTTGTTTTGGTTTCTTTGGTTTTTTGTTTTTTTTTTTTTTTTTTTTCTGTTGATTATTTTTACTACCTTGTCGCGATTATTACTGCCCGCGCCCATCCTATATCTCAAGGAAATGGATCTTTTGGCTTTTAAAAGGGCATTCTAAAACAAACAGAGTGGGTAGAGGGTTTTTTTTTTTTTTTGGGGCATTTAGTTAGGTTTATAGTGGCAATAGTAGCAGTAAGTAGTATGATATTAATTATATTTAGTTTAGCTGAAAAAATTCATAGTTAAAACGCACAAAAGAAATATAATTGTAAACAAAAAGAAGTTCAATTTATAAACAAAAAACACTTGGTTAGAAATTAGCAAAAGAAATACGCAAATAAAGTAAATCAATAAATAAAACTGGGATACACTGAAGGACATTATCATTGGCATGGTAATCATCGTCATCAGCATATCAATCAACTGGCAATTGCAGAACTTACCTCCGCATCCGGCTGTGAACGATCTGAATCGTCGTTATCTAGATTTTGATTTTCCAAATGCTCCTCCTCCGTCTGCGGCATCTGTTGCAGCTCCTCCTTCGACTTGAAGTCCAATTGCCTGATGTAGAAGGGCATGATTAGCCCCAAAATTACCTGTCATGCGATGGCAACAGTTCAATCAATTAGCTGAAAGCAACCGACTAACCGACAAGCTTTAAACTCACCTTGAAATTAGTATTCTTGCGTGTACGCAGACCGCCCATCCAGAGATCTGCCAGAATGACCTGGCTGCAGGGATGGGCGAGCAGAGCACGATGGTTGGCTGCCACGGCGAGGGAGAGACAGCTTTGATTGGACCACGAGTGCAGTTCGCAGGTGAGCAAACGTTGCGCCTTCTCAGCGTCCTGTCGATAGCTGAAGTCCAACAGTTTGTTGCCTGCCACACGACGACCACAACGACACAACAACAAACCGCAAATCCCAAAAGGCAATTAGTTAACCGCAAAAGGTCAGAAGCTCGTTAATTAGATATGTCACAAAACCGAGCAACCGGAATGCGAGTGAATTCGGACGCCATCAACTAAATTAAATTGCAGAGTGCACTGCGCACTCACCTTTGCTCTCAAACTCTTTGGCATAGGAGCGCAGCTCCTCATAGATCTCGGTGTCCAAATCATCCTCGGCCGCCTCGTGTGCCATCGCTTTGTACAGTTTGCAGGCGACCAGTGATTTGGCCAACGCCTCCTCGCCATGTGTCCACATCAGGAGGGCCATTTGCTGGCGCTTTGTTAGCACTGCCCAAATCTGAAAGTGGCAAGTGGCAAGAGGCAAGCGCTCGCTTGGAATTGGCCAGCAAAATGTGCGTGATTTGTGGCAAAAACACTCACCAGCAGCTCATTGAAGGGGAACTCGAACAGAGCCATTTCGGTGGTGAATGGCAAGAGTCCTGTCACCAGGCTAAGCGAATTGGCGCCCGCATAGCGTTGATATTGATACGTCGAGGACTTGCGGCAAGCATTTGCATAGCTGTTCATCACCTTTGCGTAGATTGGACGAAACTTGCGGCGCGTGTAATAGGATCTGCAATATGTACGAGAATGTTGAATAAAACCGCAGACTGACTGACTGATAAACTGTCTGTCTGATGGACTGGTTTATTATGCCGCCACAAAGTGAAGCAATTCCACTACCAGAGAATAAAATTTGCATTTAGGCAAATCAAATAATCGTAATACGCGACTGCTTTTCGTTACTTGCTGTTTTATTTTTATTTCAATTTTGTTTTTTATTCTTTATTTATTTGCTAAGCTTTCGCCGCCCGGCAATCAGTCGTGCGATTGTGGCAGCCAAAAAGAAGAAAAAATGCAGAGACAGAAACATACATGAAAGCGTTTTGCCGTTTTTTATATTTTCTGTTTGCTGTGCTCTCCAGCATGCCGAAGCGGCTTAAGTGATATTCAGCCCGGCTCAAACTCGCTAGTAATTGCGTTTGTTTGCCATGCGAATGCTGTTGTTTGGCCACCAGCAAAAACCCGACAGCTGTTTGTTTGGTCGGGCAGTTGAAAGTTTTCTACGCAAACAGAATTTAAATGTTTTTTTCTTTTGCTTCAATCGATGCAATTTGCAGCAGGCCAATTAATAGACTATTTTATTATCTGGAATTTGGTTTATTATGTCTGCAAGGATATTTTATTGTACTCGACTTTTTCTTTACTTTATTTTTGATAGCTGGCTAAGCAGCTGTTGTTCTTTGTTTAACGAGAGCGCAATTAAATGGGGAAAAGCAGCAAAAGAAACAAAACAAAACAGAACAGAAAGAATTAACAATTGCCGTAAATAATTTATGACACATAAACGTGCGACAATTGAGTTGGCCCGTTGGCAAATCAATTCAAATTTTATGCGCAGGCAAATCAAAAAGTTGAACGCTTTTAATTACGCACAAATTGGCAGCTCTTTTGGGCTACGTTCGCCTGTTGCTGACGCCAGCATTCAAATGTCTAGACAATGGCATTCAACAGCAGGAGGCCGAGCCAAAACAACAACAACTCTCATTGCTTTGAAGGAATGACAAACAAATACATACGCCTCCTCCACCGACTCCGCCCCCTTCCCGAAAAAAACAGAGAAAACAAATACAGAATCAGTCTCGAAGGTAGTAAGGCAGCGAACCGAGAAAAGACCAAAAAACAAGAACCGTAATTTAATCTAAACAACAGTTTCGATGCCTATTTCGGAGACTGAACAACGTTTAGATGGCCATTTGTCAGACAACTTGCGACCTTTGATTGAAGCTGCAAGCCGAGAGCAGTGCAGCCCACAAGGAATATTCACACACAAAAGCCAAAGGACAAAAGAGCAGTCGAGTAGCATTAAATTAAGTAGTTTGTCTAGCTGAATAACATCAATAGAAATAGCAGGCCGTAGGCCTCATGAAAAAATGGCAAAACTGTTAAACGAAAGTGCCAAAAGCAGCAGGCAATTTATTTAGTTAGTTTTGCCAAATTTATTTGCATCACTTGTTGCTGTTGCTGCTGCTGTGAATTTATTTGTGGTGTCTTCGCAACTTAAATATTCTGCAGAAATTTAATTAAATTTCGCCAATTGATACATCATTCACCATCGCCAGGGAACTTAGACGATTTCCAGATGCACGAAAAACACAATAAGTAAAGAGATTTAAGCTGGGCACAAAGCGCCCACAAAAGGCGGGGTAACTAAATTAAAGCCGCAGCGTTATTCGCTTCGCTGGCCAAAATGATAATGTGGCATAATTACAGATGCCTTTTTGCTGGCGAGGGTCCTTTTTGTAAGAGTCTTTGACTTTGTGAACTTTGCGCTGGTGCTTGGTTCACTTTTATTTTCTTTTTTGGTTTTTGCGTTTTTTTTCACTTGTTTGACTTGTGTGCTGAAGACAAGTTCACACAAGAGCAACAACTTGTGCAAACTGATTACATTTTCATATACAAATTTTCCACGACGACGGACGACCGACGACGGTGTCGTGTCGAGCGCATCAAATTTAATCCAGCAATAAGTTAAAGGCGGCATGCCACGCCAACCCGGAGGCCAGGGAGGAAGGGAGTTAGGGTCCATGACATAACCAGGCCACGTTCTCGCCCACGTGCACCCAACCACTCAGACTTTTGGCAACAATTTTTATGGTTGGGTCAAAGTTAAAAACACAGACATAAACCGAAAGCGTTGCAGTGATAAACTAATTTGCACAGTCCCTCCTCTCGCTCGTCGCCTCTGCTTAAAGGATTGTCGCCCACAGGCTGCTGAACTCAGCTGGACTCGAGCAGTGAGCAGTGAGCAGTGAAGCGCAGTGTGGACGGCAAACTGTGCCGCCCACTGAGCATTTTGGTAATTTTGTTACCGTTACTTTTAATTGCCAAACGTTTTTATATTGTACTTTACCAAAAGATGATCACTACAACTTTGATGTTGAGTTTGTCGCCCTATTTCTAAATGCTTCTGCTGGAATTTACGAGCGCCAGCTCTCACTTTATTTTGGCAACCTTTCAAAAATGTTTTCGGCATCCAGCAAAAACTTTTCTCTTCTAATGTTTCATCTTCTGTTGCTGAGATGCTAAAGTTTATGGCCAGCCCACTGTGGTTTAGATGAAGAAGAGTAGCTACGGTGAGTGCTGCTGACGTTTTGTCAAAAATGTTTGCCTGCTTGGGTTTCATAGAATTACGTATAAAAGCCAGGTAACAAAAAATGTGTTCATGTTAAACCAATTTACGGTGTAAAGTGAGCTCAATTTAATTTAATATTCTTCTTTTTTCTTACCACAACAAAGGAATTAAATTTAAAAAAAAAAGAACAAAATTCAACTTTTTAATACGAATTTCTTGTTCATTATCTGAGCTTAATTGCTTAATCACGATATATTTATAGTATACGGCTAGTAAAAACCATAATGCCAGCGAACTGACTTAAACTAATCCACACAAGTGAGTAAATTCTTTGCTCTAGAATATAAATTAAATTTGATAAATGCATCGCAAGGCACACAAAGTAATACATATTACAAAAGAAGTGAGTAAATTCACTGTGGATTATACAAATTTAATTCGACAACAATGTTACAATATCACAATGTTGTTTGCCTCACAAACTTGATTAGATGACGCGAATAGACTCCAAAAGTGCAGGGTGTTAAAAGGCAGTCGGTAAATTCGCTGTGTGCGCTTTTCATAGCATACTTTAGAGCGCAGCACGTGTTCATGCCTGCATGTGTACGTGTATGTGTGGGTGTGTGTTTGTGTTTTATACTGTACTCACCGATAGGCGCCGCCCATTAGTTTATTGATGACAAGGCCAATGTCGTGCAGAGTGTAAATGTAGCCCTTGGGTATATGCGGACGCACATCGCGCAATATGTAGCTGCAATTGAGGCAAAAAGGTTGCCGAAAGGAAATAGAAACACACAAATACGAATACGGACAGACAAAGCTACCCATACACAAATAAACATATATGTATATATATATACATGTATGTACATATTTGTATGTAGCAGCCTCTGATAGAACGATACTGGGCGTCTTTTATCCACAATGATGTTTCATTTACTCACCCTAATGTGTTGGCTGGACCGTGTTTTGTGTTGTAGAGTTCCTCAAGGCGCGGTATTGTTAAAAATTTCTTCATTGAGACACCATTCTCCAAAAGTAATTTGACAAAATCGATTCTATCATGTTCGAGTGCCTGCATCATTGCCTCATCGAGAGCGCCTGGGGGAATGCGCACAAATTACAATAAAAATAATTGAAGAGTATTTTCGATTTTCGAATTATGCGATACTATGGCTTTCGGAGGCTGGCTAAAAAGCCCAAACTGAATTTCAATTGTATGCTCATTTTTGCCTACCATTTGGCCATTCCTGTCCGTAGACAAATATCTCGCTACGCGCTATGTCCACACGATTCCATGTCAATGCCAAGCTCAATTGTTCCGGTGGACTGAGATGCTGGGACTTGAAGAGCGCCGTTAAGATGGTCTGATCTAGCTCCTGTGCCTCGCCTTCGGGTTTTTCTTGTATGCGAAATACAGTAATCTGCCGGTAAAGCAAAAATAATAATAACAACAACAACAACAACAACAACCGCAACAACGACAATGGGAAGAAAACCTTAAGTAGCGCTTAATGTGAGCTGCTCTATACCAAAAATATTTGTTTGCTAAAGACCCAGGGGAATCGAGAGCAAGCATTATGGAGTCGGATGTTGCCCTCGTCGTCGAAAACCAATTAAAATCTTAATAACGATGAAATGCTATTTGGTTTTGCCAGCACAATGCACCAGAAACCTACCGAATTCAACGAAATTCATCAAAATTGTGGCCTAGGAATAGCAAAATGTCTGCACGAGGTGATTTAAAATTCATTACACGTTCAATTTAATTTTGTAGGCTAATTATTCTTGCTTTCTCTCTCTCTCACTGCCTCTGTCATCTCTTGCTCTCTCTCTCTTTGTCTGCTAACCTTACAATTACAACCGAGAGACAGACCAGTCCTAATTAAATATTTAAATCGGTGCGCGTGAAAGTATTAAGTGATTGAAAAGTTTACCTCTAATATCAATTTGAATCTTAAACTCAACTCATAAAGAGAGTCTTTTTGCTATGTTATGCTAGTATGTACATAGCAAGTAAGTAAGTACTTTATGTGCTTTTAATTGGTGCGAGTCCTTGACGGCAGTCCCTGGTGTATACTTTTCAAACATTCTTTGTGTTCTCTGGGCATAATTAATGACTTCAATGCAAACTAATGCTACCTATTCAATATGTAAACAAGCAGTCATTTTAGCATAACATTTTAGCTATACTCTGCTGTGTCATCAACCCGAGTAACGCAGTCGAGCGTATTGAAAACTGTTTAATCTTCGCTGAGCCAAGAACCCGTATAGGGTTAAGAAACAATCTCATGGCAGCCTTTGTTGAAAAATCAGAAACCCTTTTTACATATTTTGGAATTTGCAAATAATTAATCAACACCGGATGCTTACCAAATTCTTGTTGCGTGTGCATTGCAAGAGCTCCTGATACAGCTTCTCGGCCTGGTCGAGGCCGACTTCGAACGTCTTCTGAATGGTGCCGATGAGATAGTCTCGCATCGACTCCAGCACGGGTTGTTCCTCGCCATCCGACGCATATCTGTGTATGTGGGAGCGGAGTCAAGGATATTAAAGTGACGGCAGATGTTGCCGCAAATTATGTTGTCTAATTAAACACATTAAATTAAATAGAGCAGTTCGAAAGGCAAAGGCACAAAATTGTAAGGTAAACAAAACAACTAAGAGTAAACGCAACAAAGTTTTTTGTCAAAGCAAACACAAGAAAATACGAGCACACAAACACACGCATACGCATTGTCAATGGGTTACAATGCGTATGCGTAATATTGTGGCATACTTTTTGATGCTGGGCCCTTTCAGGCTGAATTTAAATAATTTGCTAAATGTCGTGTACTTAATGAACTCGAAGTTGCCGACGCATTTGACGGCCTGAGGCGCCCGAGCTTCACAGCCTCAGTCAACAGCAGGAGCAGCGCCACTAATAACAATATCAACGAGCAAACAACAGTAGCAGCAGCGGCAGCAGCACCGCAAATTAAATATGGAAAGGGCATGGCAAAGGAGACGCGTTGTGCGTTGTTTCTCATCAGAACACGTTCCTAATTAAATTTTACACAAACTGCCGTTGCTCAATTAATTAAGTTGATAAGTCAAGCCAAGTGTCTGCTACTACTTGCTGTAGGCCGGCCATCAATGCAATTTGGCCACAATACGGTGATGGGTGATGGGAGCAGCCGGAAACTGGAAATCATGGCAAGCAAAACGTTTAAACTTACTTGTGCACAAAGGCCAAGAGGTCGGCAGCACGGCCAGAACCATCGCAAACAACAACTGGCACCGGCGGGGAGTCCGTTACGTATTCGAGGACAGCACGTATCGTATTCGTACCGCCCTCAATCACCAGACAGACGACCGGCGTGCTGGAATGTGTGACTGCGGAGAAGAGACGAAAGGAATGCGCATAAGTACTTGGGTATAAATAAATTATGTTAAACGTGCAATAAAAGGTGAAAGTCAATTAGGGCTAAACTGTCTAGTCCAATCAAAATGCTAACAATGCTCTTACAACAGCGATAATAATAAACATGAAACATGAAAAAAAGAACACACGGCACTCCGTATGTTCGGGGAATACAAAACGCAAACCCTTGGCGGAATGAAATTTCTTTAAGGTTGATTGCCGTACAACTTACATGGATGCAGCTTTAAATTGGATATGAATTTCTCCAGTTTACGACGCAAAATCAATTCGGCGCCATACTTGGCCTGAGTTCCATTGTCGACCAGCAGGAAATACGCATGCCGATTGTTGAGCACAGCCAATTTGGATCTGAAATCAGAAGGGGCATATCAATCAAATCGAACGAATGCAACGTCAAGCAGCAGCCATCAATATTTCAAAACGTTTAACGTTGCAAGGCAGTTGCAACAGGTGCCTTCGCCGTCGATGTGAACTTATCAAATATGCATTAAAAAGTTTTCACTGCGGTTTCGCTTCGCCACTTGCCTGGGTGAGCTAATACTGTGGCAGGGCACCTCCCGATTGTGGCCCAGGAGCTCATGATTGCGCTCCACAATGCCCCAGGGCGCAATACCGATGCTGACCACACGTCCGGTGCGTTGTTGTCCCTCCAGCAGCAGAGCGTCGCCGACCTGTTTGGTGACGCCTAAAAAACAAGACACAAGACAACAAAAGCACAATTCAGCGCCAACAACAATGACCGAAATAAATAAGTTTTGTTCTGCTTTTTTTCTGCTTTTCTTTTTTTTTTTTTTTAAGCTCAAGTACCTTGACATTCACTTTCATTTTAGTTTAGTTTTTTTTATAAGACCAAGCGAGTGTGTGTGAGAGTCGAAGGACCGGAGCAGCGTGTCTAAAATGTAATAACAGACGCAGCACAAAAGGGAGACGACAAAAAAAAGGACAATATTCTTAAAGAAAACGAAGCCTTGGCACAGCAGTCGTTTTGCTACCCTCACAGCATTGTTCTATCTGAGGCTAAAATATTTGTAGGGATTTGAGCTTTAATTACGTCGACTAAATCACAATTAAACTAGAGCTTCCCAAGGACTCTCTCTCAGTCGAGTCCACAGTTAGTTGGTTAGTGACAAATTAAATGTGTTTCAATGGTTGTTTAAGACAAATACACTGAGGACTGCGAAGTGACCAAGTTATGTTCACTTGTTAGGGTATTTAAATATGTTCGTACACACGCACGAAAAAAGGAAAGGCAATGGAAAGGAAAGAAAAGGAAAGGAAAGGAAGGAAGAAAATAACTGTGCAATCACTTGGCTGCGCGATTTCCGCTTGGGATTTTTATTTATTTAATTTTCAACTGACTGCCCCGCTTGGTGTATTTGCGGGCATTGCGTTTCATTATATTTGCTTACTTTTATGAAACTTATTTAACTTTGACAGCTGAACGCTCTCTCATCCCATCTCATCTCTTGGCTTCGCTTCGCTTTTTCTTTTGTATTTGATTTTGTTGTGCTTTCGGTTAATGGCGAAGCATAAAACTTGTAGTGTCGACCATAAAACTTAAATGATACTCACCCGTATTGGTGCCGCCGGTGAATATCCAAGCGCCTGTCGTCTTGGCCGCTTTCAAAAGTCCTTTGCGTATCTCCTGCAAAGCGAAGAAATCATTTTCAGATCCACAGTCGAAAACCATTCAATTAGCGTGTGAAATACTACACTTGGCAGAGCGCAAAAACTTTCCCCCGACGTACACACACACACATTACTTCCACAGATTCATCTTCAGCTCGCTCACCTTTTTCAGCTTTGCCTGCAAATCAAAGTTCGCCTTGCCTCCCTGTACGGTGATCAAAAGTTTTGGCAATTCCAGATTCCATTCCTTGGTGAATAGCTGCACCAGAAGCTCCGGTCGCGTATCGAATGACAAACGCACATACTACTCCAAGACATATATATATATATATATAGATACAAGACGGGGAATAAGAATAAGTATTTTGGGGCCATGTTAGTCAAAGTCAAAGTTATTGCCAAAAGTCGGACTACTTTCTTTTTTGGCAGTCGGAAGTCAAGAACAACTCAAGAGACACAAGAAAGCGGCAGGGAAACAAATTTAGTTTAAATGCGGCACGTGGTCAGGGCACGCGGCACGTGGCATGTGGCAGAATGACCTTTCCTACAAGCACAGCACAGCATACTCGCATTCTAACTAATGAACTCACCTGCGCTTTTGTGGGATGTGCGCCACCTTGAAACTCAATCGTACCATACGCATCTGTGGGCTGTGGACGCGTGTGCTTCGTGGGAAGCCACAAATCACCTGGCGAACCACTCTCGATGCCGGCTATCGTCTGATGTGTGATCTGTGCCTGGCCGCAGCAACATCTGGCAGTGAAAATAATACAAAAAACACTCACATTTAGCCGATTCAATTATATATATTCGTATGTAATTAAATAAACGCACAGTTTGCCGCCTAATTCAATAAATATCAATAAAAATAATTGAGTGAAGCCACTGCAAATTAAAGCATTAAATTTAGATATATTTACTGACAAATTAGTCGGCTATTTTCAAGGGTTTGAGGTGTTGATTTATGGCCAATAAGTGTGAGTCTGTGGTACAAATGACACTTGACTAACTGCCAACGATATATGTAAGTAAATACTAACACACTCCCACACACACGCTCTACATACACACGCACACACCCACACAGGTCTACACACGCTCATCAATGTCCAGGCAAATCTCACGTGTCGAATAAACTGTTATTTATTTATGCATGTGCGTCTCTTTTATGCTGCTTGTTGTGCAAGCGCCTTCGCTTCTCTTGTTGATTTTGCTGAAGCCTGTCACAATTGCAGGTATCTGTGTGTGTGTTTGTGTGTGTGTGTAGCTGCGTGTGTGTCAATTTGTTGTGCGTGTGCCTGTCTCTGTCAAGGGGCTTGTCTGTATTTCTCTGACAACATATTCATGTCCGTCTGCTCCACAGTTTTTCCATCGCAAATAGCAATAAATTTCAAATAATACATATTTTGTTTTAAAATAACAGGCTTGCATAAATCCTGAATGATGCGAAATTTGATAGCTTGATAGTTAATAAATGCATTTATTTAACCGGAAACACTTTGGCAAATGAATATCCAACCGCAATCGGTTTAAAGCACTTTTTGCATTGGACAAATTCACTATTTAGCTTAAATACTCTTTAAAGAACATACACAACATTTATTATTACTGGCTTTACAATGTTTCTGCAGTCTATTGACACTAACTACGTGATAAATAAACAGCTACAAATGTTTTATATAATGTTTTACTTCTGCATCGAGATAAAACGAGAATGTAACTCATAGGAAACTGCTTATCAAACCAGAGTGAGTGTAACTTTTATAACGCCTTAACCCACTGCTATTCCACATCACAACAAATATCCGCTCTATATCGAATATTGTTGTGGCGTACATGCAACACGTGTTGCCAAGCTACCTATCACACCACTGAGGCAAGACAAAGCCATGAATAATGTGGCGCACACACTCACAGACACTCGCAGTCCAGTATTTGTAAATAATGTAATTTATTTTGTCAGCAAAATACAGACAAAAGGTCGAGCGCAAGAGCGGGAAGGTTATGAGGTTATGGCGTTAATGGATTTGGCCAGTCAACAATTGGCAACAACAAGGCGAGAAGTGGTTGGACTGATGAACAAGTGGCATATATCAGAATAGTTGCACAGTTATGTTATGTAGAATAGTTTGTTCGTTCGTTTGGTTGGTTGCATGCAACCTAGGCAACAGCCGCCCGACAACAACAGTTGGTGTTTGCGGGTTAAAAGTCTGAAACAACTGCTAACCGAAATCAAATATTTGAATAGCAAAAAGCCTGATAAGAACGTCAGCAGAGCTGAGAGTCTCAAAGCCATAAAGCCGTCATAAAACCGTGTGGCTGTATGCGTTATGTACGTAACTGAAAACTTTCACCCAAATAAGCCAAAGCGAGTCAACCGAAGCACCGGGCGGTAGAGGGCAGGAAGGGCGCAGTTGCGATGCTTGTTAGACAGGCTGCCAAGTTTATAACGCATTTATCTCAATTGGTAAGGGAGCATCTTGACAACGCCAGCGGGGCGACGCCGCCTGCCATAATAATAAACAATAAAATGCCAACGCCAAAAATGAAACTAAATACACAACACGCCTCAAAAACTGGGGCAAATAGATGAAGCCGCCTCGCTGCATCAGGCGTTGGATTCCATTTTTTTTTTTTGTTTTGATACGCAAAAAACTGGGTCAAAAGTTTGAACCAGGCATCGGGCCAACTGCTGCTATAACTAACTAACCAAAGCCATCGGTTTTTTGGGGTGGCCACATCGGATGCACTTCACTGGCTTAATTAGTAAATGAATGCAATTGGATTTGGCAGGATGGCACTTACTTTGTATCGTCCTTTGGGCATGGGATGAACTTGATGCATTCGCGTTTCTGAAAATTGGTCTCGATCCAACTGCGCGGCTGATGCTACAATTTGGTGGAAACGTTAAGAAACATCAAAAAAAAAAAAACAAAAAACATAAAAAAGAAATAAATAGATTAGTTCTCAGGTTGCGGCGAAGAACAAAAAGCTAATTACATTTTATGTACATAAAACATTTCAAATGTTAATTCTTTTTTTCTGTCGTTGAAGACCCTTAGCATTTTTACCATACATAGCTTATATATATATATATATATATATATATATATATATATACATAGATATTTATTTATATTTAGTACAGCTAGAGTGGAAAATACTCATGGAACCAAAATAATATCATCTACAGAGTTCCAAAAATTAAATGAAAATAGTATAGAAAAACATTAGAGTAGCAGTTTATGAGTGAATTCATGTGTGCCACTGCATTGTTGTTGCTATTATTGTTATTTTAGGTTGTAGAGGTGATAAAGAAATACATTTTACAGTAGATAATATAATATATAATATAATATATAATATAATAATAATAATAAATAATAATAATAAAACTGAGATGCAAATTCTACAAATCAAATATTACACTTAACACTACAGATTTTTTTTATAACACAAAAAAAACTTCTTAAGAGTTTTAGCTACGTAATTGGAATTCAAACAATGGATACCTGCTAAGGCTTCAGTAAAAATAACGCACAAGAACAATTCCAAACTTTACGTATAATCAACTTTAACAAAGTATTATCGAAGTTACAAACACCAAGCAAAGCCATGCAAATACTTTCCAAGTACAACAAAAATAAAACGAAGCCAAATGAAGCTGGGCGAGAACGGAAAAAGCAAGCAAAAACTATTTGCAGTCACTGTCTGAATCGTAAAACTCAATCTAAGCCCGATTTGAGGGCCCTCAAAGTTGCTGCAAATGCAACAGTTTGCCATGGCAAAAAAATTGAGCACAACATTGAGAGGCAACTGTGAGAGCCAACTCCCACTGCTTCTGAATAAACACACTCCACACCACTGGGGCTTCGAGTACCTCTTTCGGTGGCTCGCAGTTAGCATGCGCCTTCAGCAAATCACGGACATTGAGTATTAAAACTTTCGATAGCGTCGACGATACCGAGGAACGCTTACGCATTCGCTGCCGCTTGCGGATGCCGCGTGGTGTGCTGGGCAGATCCTCAGCTCCATCATTGGCTGAATTGTCCCGGGACAATGGATGAGGCACAACTATGCCTGGTGTGTTGCTATAGCGACGCACTGTCGAGAAATCTTTGGAGACACGGCGCAGATATTTTTGTGCAGCGAGCGGTGAATCGATAACCATTTTAGATGTGCAACTAATTTGTGGTTGCAATTTATTGGGAGTTGCATCTGGCTGGCGTCGAATACTACTAACATACGCGGCTGGCAAATCTCAACTGATACGCATCTGGCGCTGATGCTGGTTAGATGCGGTAAACCGGCCAGATTTGCCTTTTCGCTAAGACCCGTGTTATTCAAAGCGTATTTAGGGGCGAGACAGAGACGCACGCAGCGAGCGACAGAGACAAAGAGCGAGAGAGAGAGAGGTGAGAATGCAGCGATAAGATTAGATACGCCAAACTCGTTACACAGCTAAAAATAGTTGGGCGACAAGTGTTAACTGGTTGAAGGTAAAGGTCTCCACGTTAACACCTCCTTCCGCCCCCGACATTTTGCACTGTGTACGAGTTTGCTGCTACTGCGGTGCACTCGAGTGCAACAAATCAATTTAGCTTGTGTCGACTCCGTGTCCGGATCTCTGCAGTCCTTATAGCAGGTCATTTAATGCCATTACGAGGCGAGAGCAGTTTCAAATTTAAATTTCACTCAAGTTCAACTCAGATGCTCCAAACTGAATGCATTTCATTAATGTTTCTGTGAATGCACATGAGCATTTAATTACACGACACATGAGTGCCTGTTGTGCTCAACATAATTGATAACACAATACGAACGGCAATCAATACTATAGCATTTAATTAGTTTAACTACAACGAAATAATTACACAAGTATTGTCTACTCTACCAATCAAAAACTTGTAATTCTATTATACTTGCACTTGCGAAATCAATTTGAAACTTAAGCTCAAATATTTAACAGTAACCTTTGCTCTTTTACCAAAATATTTACAAAACCAGAAATTCAATCAAAGATACATGCTCAAAAGTAATTAGTCAATGCAAAAGTGGACAGACAGCAAACAGCACAACAACGTTACAAATTACATTTAGGGTTTTTGTTTTTGCCAAATATATATACACAAATTTACGAAAGCATTAATAAAAGCTTAAACGAAATGAAATGGGATTTATTTCTGATTGATATGCGGTACAAATAAACAAATGTGTTAATGTCTAAACCAAAGAAAACAACCAGAATAACGAACAACATAAAACAATTAATTAATTGCATATATATGCAAAATTATAGTTCAAGTTGGACGTTGATAGCTTACCCTGGGCACAGTTATATTTATCAGACCCCAACAGATTTTTTTCAGTCCCCATGGTATCTTTTTTTTTAACGGTTTTACATGTGTGTTTTACATTTTTCATGATTTTGTTTGGTTTTTGGTTTGTTAAATACAAAAGTTTTGCATGAGTGTAAACATATACATATATGTATATATATATATATATATATATAAATAATTTTGGTTTCCAAATTGTTACATTATTGGGATGTAACACACAATGTAATTGTTGTTGAATCGCGTGTTTTTCAGAATCAGTTTTGTGCAATAGCGCAAAGTTGTTTGTAATTGATTTTAACAACACACACAAAGAGGTGCATCAGTATTTTAATTATTTTTTATTGTTTTCACATGTGGGTTTGTATTTTGTGGCGGAAAGTGTAAAAAAAATGGGGAAAAAATATTTAATATAATAATAAAATTAATGAATAACGATGATGATAAAGTGTGTTATTATGTCATCAAAATTTACAACCAATTTTCGTGTAGAGGAAAACAAAGTAAAGTGTAGAGAATATAGAGATAGCGTATAAAGTTTAGTATAAAAGGCAATGTTTTATTGTGTTGGAGTATAGGAGATTTCGGGTTTGTTTGTGTTGTATGTGCAAAGCAAATGTTGTAAATAGAAGAAAAATATTATTGTTGTAAAATTAGTTGAGAGCGATTCACACAACGATTTAAGTGGACAATTAGTATCGCTTCACGAGTATGGTATTATTATGTATTATCATGATCAGGGGCATTATTTAACTGACGCATTTCGTTGACGGACTTACTACCAAGACCACTTTGCAGCAACTGTTTTAATGACTGTTCTTGCAGATGTATCAATAGTCGATAAAACAAGTGTGCCTGTCGTTCAAGAACACTATGGGTAACAGGAATATAAAGAGTCAAATTGAATAAATTGCTGTTAGCCAGGGATCAGCCTAAAAGTATGCACTACAAAATGCTTGTTGTCATTCAAGCACAACTGCAAAAACAAAAGTACCTCTCCAACATGCTAAACCACAAACTCGCACACAAAAATATTTGTCATGTGTGCTGTGTTGAGCTCTGCTTCACTCTGTTCTGCTGTGGAATGGCATGCTCTGGTCTGCTTGTTGATCAAATCTAAAATTGTGTGGGTGTGCTCCACCCCCCATGAGCCACTCAGGCAGTCAACAAGTTCACATTTCATTGCCGCAGATGAAATGCGACTGTGGTTTTGTCGAAGTGCAATTGCAAACAGTTGCAAAAACAAAAAAAAAAAAAAAAAAAAAGAAAAACTGTTGCACCATCTACATACCAGGTGAGTGTGCTCTAACTGAAAGAATTTTAAACGTCCGGGCAAACAAAGTTAGACATTTGGGTAACCGCAAGGCAAGAACATCGGGACGGTCACATGCCAGTTTAACCGCAAACAAGCTAACCACACACACACAGAAAACACACACAAAACGTAATTCAATATTTGGAAATTTCATTAAATTCTAATAAGTTTGTGCACACAAAATGTTTATGTAAAATTGTGGCCAAATTGATGTAATTGATGGTGACCACAGTTTAAACGCTTCACTGCCTACACGTTGCTTTTATGCTATAATAAATGTAATTAAAATTAAAATAAACTAATGTGCCCTACACGCATTCAGTTACGTTTGTCAAAATTTTCGTTGCTCGTGTCCGTTTTATGGCGTTGCTAAAAAGACTTCTCATACATGAAGTATACACACTTTAAAGCTCCCCAATGGCAGGCCCATTAAACTAAAAGCATTCTCGCTTTATACGGCTGTCATTCCGGTTAGAGAATTTCGAAATAAGTGTGCCTTTAATCTGTCACAAATGTTCTGGGCTCTGGAATTTGAGCAAGCAAAAGAGTTCAGGTGGAAAAATTATGCATTTGAATGGAGTTGAAAGTGATACGCAAAATAAAGGGGAAAATTTACATATTTCAAAGTATTTGTTATTAAAACTAACAGCAACGGACAGTTGATTAACACTATATTTGTCGAATTATGAAATGTGCACATTGCGGCCATTGTTTGAATTGTGAAATTCACCAATTTCAACGGAAATTGCCGAATCCTAATTAGCAATTTTATGCCCACCTGCACAATGCATTCGAATATAAAAGCGGAAGAAATTTTGTACAAAATTCGGTGGGAATGCAATTGGGACTCGTTGAATGCTCGAATAATTAGACTGACGCGTGTTCAGATGCATGTTTGTTCATTTGAATATGGCAGCAAATTAAATTGTCAGTTGCACGTATCGACCAATCAATAATCATACTTTTGGGATATGCATCTAGTAGCCGCAAAATAACTAAACTGAATCCACTAATTAAATCTTTAGCCTCAGATCTAAAACTAAAATTTTATGAGAACTGTCTTCGTAGGAAACTGATGTTGATTCTTTGACGGAATTTTTAATTCCAGCTCGAAATTAGCTTCGACGTATTCGTTCTTGGTTAACACGCAAACAAGAACTTTAATCCAGAGTGCAGTTCGAAATTTTCCGAACTCGTTGGCTGCTTGGCAATGGGGGCGGATAAAGTTGAATCCTTGCCACTCCACACATAAGTTTTGGTTACGTTTTATTGAACTGCCAAGAGTGCAACATGGCGGAAAGGCAAACACAAAATTGCATTTAATATCTACATCAAAGTGATTCTGTTCGTGAATAATGTAAACCAACTTGCGCCACAGGCCATCGCCAAACACAACGACTGTTGTTACAGCTGCGGTTGCTTTTGCTGTTGCCTTCACCGTGCACTGTTGACTATTCACTGTTTGTTACCTTTTTGCCTGAGAGCAGTTGTGGCAGTTACCTGTTGTCGGCATCGCAATAACTCGACAAAGTGGAAAATTGAAATGAAAGCTGCCGTGTCTGATGAAGTGTCGCATCAATTCTATTGATGCATTGCGCTCATTTTTTTGTCGATCAGCCTTAAGGCGAATCGCTTCATAAACACATTTTCCAATAACAAGCCGTAATCAATAAGCGCGACGTAGAGAGGGAGGGAGTGGGAGAGAGAGAGAGAGAGAGAGCCCCAGCCCTGTCGCTCACTAGAACAGCGAGTCAGTGAGCGGCAAAATGAGCGTGAGAGAGGGAGTCGCAAATAAATAGCTGCTGATTAATAACAATATCGAGGGCAACAACAAGACGAATGCACTTCAATTCAACTCAAATAAATTCACTTCAACTAAATACAATAAGTCAATTAAATGCACTAGCCACCCTCGGCGGCAGTCGAACGCAAAAACCATTAATTACCAATTAAGATGGCATTTTAAGGGTTTGGTTTACTTACAAACACCCAATTGGTCTCAAAGTACATGGCCAAGCTGTAGCTATTCCAACTGTTGTTGCAACATCTGTAGTCAACTGCCAATTAGCAGCAGTTCACGAAAAAATAATACACTTCGCGAATACACTTAACGTAAACATAAAATGATCAAGTAACGAAAAACAACAGAATTTTTTTTTGTAGATCATAACAACAACAACAACAAATAATAAAGAAAATGACGCGTGTACTCGAAGCAAAAAACACAACTCACATGGCGGCGTCAAAGTCGCGATGTACACTGAGTACGAGTAAAGTTTTTTCCAAAGCGCTCAAACTGTGTCAATTAAAAGCGCAAATAATCACACGAGAACACACACTCACACACACATACGCATCATACAAATAAAATCGAATGTCAAGCAATCAGACGAATGACAAGAAACAACAACGCAGATAAAAACTCACTCGAGTAGATAGACGACTGAGCATAACAACAAAAGAGAGCAACGGAGCAACAGTGCAAGAGAGGGAGTACGTGAAAATGTTATACTCTTACTCATTAGGCTTCATTTCGATCACTGCAAGTTGTAAATTGTTTTGTTATTATTACAAGTCAAGACCCTTACAATAAATTAAAGATATTTTTATCATTAATTTAAAAGCAACAAAAAATATTTAATTAATCAGCGTAATTCCAAGAGTATACCTAATTCGTTTATCTGCAACCAACATCTGTTAGCGCTTGTTTGCCTTTTATCAACTCGCTCTCCCAGTGGCTCTCTTTTTTGCGATCGCTGAGTAACAAAACTTCATTAAAAAACTTTTGACTTGTGGGCGCTCACAAAACTTTTAATGCACATCATAAAGGCCGGCAACTGTTAAAATAATGTTTATATCATGACCCCTCAACTTTAAGCAATTTAAACTTCGCCTTGCAATTACTCATATTTCTTGTGCAGCGACGTCACAGTTGCAGCGGAGATAAGCTGCAGCAGTGTCTGATAAGAGAAGATAACCCAAAAGAGAAACAAAAAACGAAGAATGAAATAATTGAAACGCCCACGCGCTCAACAAATGTAGTGCATACTTTTAGGCTTACCATTTGGCACACTTTCATAAATGGAATAAAACATTAACATAATGAGAATCATACTTAATTACTAAATTTAATATTTATTTTAAAAGCAATCTACGTATAAACTTTGATATGCAAGGCAGGCAGCCAACTAAGTACAAAAAGAACTAAGCTACAATTCGCAAATAGTTGTCTACTTAAAACTTGATGCTGTTTCATTATAAAGTTGTTCAAGGCCAGTGCCAAAAAGTTGGGCAACCATAGATTGAAATAGAAAAATTGCAAATGTTTAACGTATAAGAAGACATCACAATGAACAAAGCAACCGCTTTAATTATAAACCGTTTACTTTTCCATTATTTAAAATGTGATTAATTTCATTTTTCATTATTTATGTTCTTTTTTTTGCTTTCGCAACAAAGCAGTTTGGCAGTCAGTCAATGTAGCAGTTAGCAGAGAAAGATTCAGGAAGGAAAAAAGCGAAAAATAATAACATATGCGTTATATCATTTGGAGGGGGAGAGAAGATAGAAAGCTACTCGATAGTTGGATAGGTTAAGGGAATATTACAGATTTAGAGATGAAGTTAAAAAGTAAGTAGATATTTTACTTCTTTTTTTCTTTTTTTTTTTTTTTGGTTGGCTGAGTTATTGTAGTTTTGATTTCGATGTGATTGGCAAGTGTGAATGTTTCGTTTAGCTTACCGGTTTTGCTTTGGGCTTCTGTTTGGCCAATCGTTTTGGTTTCAACATAGTCCGCTATGGACGCACAGGGACGCACACATACACAGATATAGATATAGATTGAAAAAGAACGAAACCGATGAGGCAGCAAACAGACTCCAAGTGCTGTCACGTTGGTCGATGATGATATTGCTGTCTAGCGTAATTCTAGTCTAGAATAATCCTGGCAATTCGATTTTGTATATAATGAGCACAATTCTTAGCCTGCACGAGTGATGCGAGGAGAAATCAGAGGGCGAAAAAGAAAAATATAATTATGTTCGATACGTATGTTTTTTTTATGATGTTTTAATACTATTTTAATCATGCAGGCGTAAAACGTGCTTTCGAAACCATTTTGTGTAAAGCTTGCAAAATGCTTTTAATTAAATACTAAAAACTCAATGGCACACCAGTAAAGCTTGTGCATAATATAATTGAATGACTTTTTACCCAGGGAGCATGCTGCTTTTAAAGCTTCTGCATATTAAAGTGCAAAATAAAACTCGTCTCATCTTTAAGAATTTATTAAGGCAAGGCAAGGAAAAAGGGAGCTGAAGGAAATGGGGAAAAGTATGTAAAAATATTACATTTAAAAAACAACGCGTGGGCATGTTAATAATGAATGTACAAAACAAACAAAAAAGGACAAATAGAAACGTGAACCTCAGCCTCCTTGGACCCAGCACCCAATTATGAATGACAAAAATGCAAAAAGAACACAATGTAAATGAAGAATGATTGCCTCATAGGATTTTTAACCCTGTAAGACATTATACCTAATGCATGCTATGCTAATTGTGTTTACTTAGGCAGCAGCAACATAAATAAATCTGTGAATTCAATATGCAGGCAAAAAGGGAACACGAAGAACAGTAAAAGTAATGAAAACATTGAGGACATCGCGAACTTACCTTCACGGTCTTCTTTACGGCAACTGGGCGCGAATATTGATGATAGACCTGGACATGATTCGATGTAAATTTCCCCAACATATGGAGCAATTTCGCTGACTAACGGCAAGTAGGTGCTTAAGATGCAGCTGCTGGCTTTCTCCCTAAAGGCGCCTGTAACGAAACATAAATAATCCAATAAAGAGTTAAAGTCACAGTGTTTGGAGTAAAATGCAAATACGGAAGCCGAACTCATGCGGAACAATTGAACTAAAAATAAGAAAGCAAGAAAAGGTTACCGAAATTATTAGCATTAAAATGCAAATGGCTTTGTTAAATGTCGATTAACGTCTCGCGTTGCACAGTGTAAAATAAAACACTTGCCATGTAAATTGGGCCCGCAGCTATCTATCTATAGTCTATTGCTGTCTACCGTCTAACGTCGTCTGTCATCTGTTGTCGGCTGGCAGCCGAACGAACCCTTGTTGATAATAAAATGTTGTTGCCCGCATGCGAGGACGACGACAGCAAATGTGCTAAACTGACACATGGCCAGTCGCTGGCTCATGTTGCCCACGCACAGCTTCATTTACAGTAAGTCGAATTCAAAGCCAGAGGAGACGTTGAGAAAGAACACGATACACACACGGCAAGTGAAACTGAGACGGGACATAGATTCCATGAGTCCGCGAAACGCGCAAGGCCAACAAGCAAACAAGAAAACAGGCGACAAATGTTGCTACGACTGCCGCTGAAGTTTGAAATAACAGAAATGTTTCGCCGTGACAGCGGTAGCAACAACAGCAACAGCAACAGCAAGCGGCAAAAGTTATGCCAAGCATTTCAACAGCTTAGCTTGAGTTAAGAGCAGCAACAAAGAGTGCAAGCAACAAACAAGTGGAACATCAAATAGTCAAAAAGTCAGCAAAATGTAACAGACCAAAAGGATGCCCTAGCCCTCAACACCACAATAATTTCACAGTTGCACAGTTCAATATTGATATAGTATATAGTCCACTTTAAATGTAATCCTTCTTGCAATTTGTGCGCGTGACATGCTTAATTGAATATAATCTAATTTTACATATGTCATTCAGCAGTCGACATTTTAAATTTGCAAGCTCTCTCGGCAGAAAGCACTCGGAGCAGCAGCGGACAAAACAAAACTGACAGAAGGTAATCACTGACAAACGCTGCCCTGTTGCTGTCAATCAGAAGCACACTAAATTACTCACAACTCCCATAAAGGTCAGAGTTGAGAGAATACCCCAGTCCCTTGCAGCTGGGTAGCAGGGTATGAAAAGAACAGAAAAGTGAAAGAAAGAAAGAAAATGCCAAGTTTCTCGCATGTTATTCTTGTTGTAGCTGCCGCCGCTGAGCTGCCTTAATTTGCGGAATTCAAGAAATTCGCTTTCATTTGAGATTATGTGCGTATTATAATCCACTGGCCATGCGACTCAAGGATATGCTTGCAGAAGAAGTCAGAGTACATACTCCCAGCTTCCCAGCTTCTCGCATTCTGTGCCGTTTCCCCCTCGGCTGTATCAGGCCAAAATCAATACTTAAATACGCCTCAGGAGCAGCAACGTATGTGATTAACTTTTGTGCAGTCAGTTAGGCACAAAATTAAGATAACAGGCCATTAAATTTATGCATGAACAAAAGACATTTTAATATTGTGCAGACACGTACCCGACGTTCTTTTGGATAACTAAGTTTCTGTCTTTTCTCGCTTTTCTCTCATTTTTTTTTTTTGTTTGTTTTTTTTTTCTTCTTTATGTATCCCACTCTAATGATTACTCAAAGTTCTAATTTGACTTTAATAAGCAATTGCGTGCCCGTCGATGTGTGAGGCACAAAACTGAGTTTCGAGCGTAGATAAAATAAGCAATAAGCAGGAACACTCAACGTTGAGCCTGCACCTAAGCTTATGCTGTGCTCCAAAATATGCTACGATTTTTTTTTTTTGTATGCGAAACCAAATCAGGACTAGCTGCACATCACATACGCTGTGGAGAAGAAATGCAAAAGCCATTAAGTAGCAATTGTATTATTCAAATTCGCCTTTCTAGAACTTAATACATCACTCAACGCTGCTCAAATACCGCATCAAAGCAACAAAAGAGCCGTTAGCGAACCATGAACAACCTCACGAACTTCAACCCGACCTCCCTGTCAGCTAGCTAGTTGAACTTAAAGGTAACTTACAGCGCAACTTTCAAACTTTTCACTGTTTCAGTGGCAATTTCATCGGCGAATTTGGAATGCGATGTCGCAACCTCAGTTTCACTGCCTGACGACGCTGCCTGCGGGTGAGTAGTTAGCACAATCAGTCAGCCAGCCCACAATAACGCGTAGAGGGACATTAAAGGAGCAGTAGAGGCAGCAGTCGAGTGTGAAATTTATATATATATATATATATATACAGACATACAGTATGCCCATAGTGATGGCGGAGTACTCAGAAGCCCGCATTTACGTCACGTTTTTTACAGATTTCTCACTTTAGTTGTTCGTGGTGTGTGTGTACAGATTAAAGTGTTGCCAACTCAGCTTTTTTCAGGTTACATCTATTCGAATTACAAAAGTCTAAAGAAAACTTTATTTTATAATGTGGCAAATCAACGAATGTTCTAAATGTTCTTAATATTTTGATTGGAAGATATGTATATTTTTACTTTTAATTTAACTTTGAATCTTATAGTACCAAATAGAAAAATCTTTTTATTTAACTTGTTGCTCAAATCTGAGTATTCGAATCCAGACGAAAGTCCTAAATTTGTTATCACAAATTCAGCCTATTTAAGCGATAAAAATAATGTTGACGATGTTATTATTCACTGCAAACAGTTGAGCAAACGAAATCACCCGCAAAAATTGAAACTTCAGAAGACTTCTTTGTTCTATTTTTTTCTACTCAAGTTTTGTTCTTTCTAGCCTTTTTTTTTGGGAGGATATGAGCTTCTTTTTGTGGCAATTAGCTGGCAACACTGCCTCAAGACTGGCAATCAGTCAGACGGGATAGACAGGACACAGTTGGAGGCGGCATCTGAGTTGAGCTTGAGCCGCAAAACGTCATCAACTGTCAAGTGTGTTCAGCTGTCTGTACGAATGAATTCGTAATTGAGATAAGTCTTCAGCTTCACATGAAAAATGAGCCGAGCCAATTGTCAACTACAATACACACATAGAGAAAAAGAGAGAAGCGAAAGAGTGAGCCAAAGAGAGCAAGAGTGATGTGTAGTTTTTATAGCTGGCTGGTCAAAAGCGCTTAGCAGCAAATTAGCAGCGGCAAACAACAAAAAGGTCAATGGTAATGGATGTGTACTGCTGTCGAAACCTGATTACATATTGACCAAAACCAGCTGCTAACCAGCCAGGATAAAACACCAAGAGCAAAGGAAGAAGCGCCGCCTCTTTGTATGTTTATCGTTTAGCAGCAGACAAATGGTTTAGTGTTTGTCTCAGCCCAACTGAGAATGAATGCCTCCATAGTGCGATACTCATAAAGACACTTCACATGAATTTCACATTTGTGCTCCATTTTCCCACATCCTGTTCAACATCCCGTTCAGCTAATGAACTATCGCCACTGGCAATATGCAAAACAGGAAACTTCACTTGAAGCCACTCAAATTATAGAGATTGTGGTAGTTAATCGATTACGCGCAAATCACTGAACACTCGAAAATACATCAAACGGTTTATTAAATATGGGATATATTGCTGTCTAATAGAATTCAAATTTTTTTTTAACAAATCTAAAAAAGCCTATTAGGTTTTTTTCGAATTAAAAAGGTGCTTAATATGTAGATGACCTCAATAATCCAATTGAGATCAGCCATTGTCAGCAACTATTAAATAGAGAAAGGCTGATGTAGGTCACTGGAATCTAATTGAAGTCTGCCTTCCAATTCATAAAAATACTATTTGAACTCCTCTTTTTATATTAAGTCTCTCAATATCTTAGTCAACGCCACACAAATATAGAAAACTAGCTAGTTTAACCCGCAATTGAATTATCCCCGTTTTTAGCAAATTTTAGAAATTTGCGTGGCTGAGCAGGAGAGCTCAGTCAACACTAGTGATCCACAGCTGCTCTTGCTACACTACTTATCTGAAGCAAAAAAAGCTTGCGTTACGATAAATGTAAATATGAAGAGACATCTATTAGTCAAGTATGCTATGGGAATAGTTACTTAAGCCTTAAGTACTTTAAGAATCAATCCGATGATTGATTGCAAATACTTTAGCAACTTCGCTTGTTGATCCAATATATGAACAGGTCTCACTTAGTCAATACTTGCCTCCTTCCTATTGCCTCGTTCGACGCATGGCGATAATAGCGCATTCATTGAGCGCAAATACGCTTTGAAGCTGTTGCAAACTAACGAGAAGCGCCAAGAGCAACAAGACTGCCAAAGAATAGCAAGGACAGCTAGAGTCTTGGAGTCGCCATTTGCTACAAACACAAACAACAACACACATAGAGCAATTCAGCATCCTTGCCACGAGCAATTCAGCATCGATGCTGTTTGCCTGCCATTTCCGTCAATGGCACATGTGACATTCAAATGCCAGGAAGTCGTAGAAAATGCGACCAAGGATACACTCCAGTCGACTGGCTCGACAAAACAGGTGGCACTGGTCTGTGCTCATCCAATCAATATGCAATTCAAATTCAATTTATTGGACCAACAAACAGAAGAAACACAGACTCAACGGCCAAAGCTCAACAGTCGGCACCTGCATACTCCACAATACGCTGCTCGATGAGCGGACAGAAATTCTGAATCAAAGCCCTGGCCGTATTCGCCTGGCCCTCTGCCAAGGCACATATGCAAGTGCCACGCATCTTCTGCTGAATCGTGTCGATAAACTCAATCATATGCGGATGCGACTCGCCTTTGGTGAACCTCTTGAAGAGCTCCGGCAGCCAAATAGCCCCATCGCGGCAAGGTGTGCACTGTTTGCACGTCTGCTTCATGTAGAACTCGATGGTGCGCTGCATGACCTTCAACGGATCGCAGTCCTGGCAGACGACAATAACGCCGCCCGTGCCCAACTCACTGCCCACCGAGCGCATGCAATCGAAGTCCATTAGAACATCTTCGGCAGCACATTGACCGACCAGAGGCGTCGACAAGCCACCCGGAAAGACGGCCAGCAAATTGTTCCAGCCGCCACAAACGCCGCCGGCATGCATGTCAATCAAATCGCGCAACGGCATCGACATCTCCTCCTCGACGGTGCAGGGATTCACCACATGGCCGCTGATATTGAACAGTTTCGTGCCTGAATTCGCACTTCTGCCCAGGCTCGCCCACCACTTGGCGCCACGCCTCAAGATGGTGGGCACAACGGCGACACTCTCGCAGTTCAGCACCACGCTCGGATGATCGAAGTAGCCCTTCTCGTGCAGATACGGCGGCCGCTTGCGTGGCCGGCCCATTTTGCCCATCAGGCAGTTGACGAGGGCGGTCTCCTCGCCTGTTAAATAGCGATCGCCACGCTGCATCAGCATTTCAAACTTGATGCCCGTGTCGCAGGCATTGCAGCCCACGAGGCCATAGCGATAGGCCTCGGTGATGGCGAACTGCAGGTTGCAGGCTTCGTTGTAGAAGCGGTTGCGCACATAGACAATGCACTTCTCGCAGCCCATCGTGAAGCCGGCGAGCAGAGCGCCCTCGATGATTTTGTGCGGCTCGTGACGCATTATCTCGCGATCCTTGCAGGTGCCCGGCTCCCCCTCGGCGCAGTTGATGATGATCACCTTGTTGTCGGCCTTCACTTTCTTCAGATAGTTCCATTTGGTGGCCGAATAGTAGCCGGCGCCGCCGCGACCACGCAGGCCGCTCTTCTTCATCTCGTCGTGTATCCAGTCGGGGCCCATTTCCAACAAATCGGCGGTGCGATACCAATCGCCGCGTTGGCAGGCGCCCTTCAGCCGCCAATCGTGACGGCCGTAGAGATTCTGAAAGACGCGATCAGAGTCCTTAAGTGCTCCGAATTCGGTTTTCGTATTCGTTATCATGCCATCCGGCGGAACGTTCACCTTAACGCCATCCTTCTTCGCTGGCTCAGCTGATTTGGCGGCTGGACTGCCCGCCGTTGTGGTTGACGGCGTGCTTGGTGGCGTAGTTGATGGTGTGCTTGGTGGCTGGGCCTTAGCAGCGCTTGTTTTTATCATCCTTTGGCGGCTTCTTGCTTGCATCCTTGCTCATCATCCGGACTGTGTTGTCCCATTGCAGGCGGCGCAAACGCAAATGTGTTAATCTCAGTAATTGTGTAAACATTTTACGTGAATAAAAACTGAATATGTGCTAGTGTCTAGTCAACCGACTACTAAATTCAGTAAATTCAATGATGGCAAACGCCTTTTTAATTATGTCTATTTACTTGGAGCAGTCGCTGGAGATTGCTTTGATTTGACTTGAAGTTTCATGAATTTGCCAGCGCTGGTTCGCCTGACATTTTCAAACGAATGCAGAAGCTTGTGTCACTTAAAATAATTAAAACTTGCTTTTGGTGTACAGAGAGTTGAGCGCCAGCATAATTCGTCACCAATCCTTTTGAAAGTGAAAACAAGCAGACGCAGTCAAAAATTAATGGCTATAGAGAGCAGAATGAAATTCACAAAGAGGGAAAAAGGAAAAGGAAAAGAAAATGTATTTTTATTATTGTTGTATATCCGAAAGGTGCGCATAAAGCAGACGACGACAAATTGAAGCCATTGCGTCTAATGCTCGACAAATGCTGCAAAAGTTCTCGAGCTCATACACACACTCACATATACTTTTATATACAGTTATACACATGCCCCACACACAGTTGCTCACACCCACACGATTGCCCACGCAGTTAGCGTGCTGTGAAAAAGTGTACGAGTACGTATACGTAATATTATCTGAATCGACATTTGCTCGCACTGCGCGCACAACGGACAATCTCAACAATGTCGTGTAGCAGCAGCCACAGCAGCAGCAGTAGCAGTAGCAGCAGCCGTGCAACGACAACAGCAACAATAACTGAGAGCTCATTTAATTTATGCGCCCATGCGGCGAAGACTTTAATATGTCGCACAAAAGGCAGCTCCGCTCTTGCCGCTCTGCCACGCTGCCATTGGCAGAGTGAAAGACGCACAACTCAGGCAACTCAAGAACAAGGGTATCGCATGTGTCACTGCCAGGTGCTCCAGGACGAAGACATCTCCCCGAAGGGGATGCTCAATTAGTAGACATTGTCGTGCTGCATTATGGCGCCACCTGCGCATTCAGTTTGTCTGTTCGCGTCCTCTGTCCCCGCTCTTAATGAATTCCACAACTTTAAAAAACGTTTTTGTTGCATTTTTGTATGCTTAGCGGCAATTAAGTTTGCCTTGCAGCTGCAGCGACAAGTTCATTAACATAATGACGCAGTCTCGACCACTGCGCCGATGATGAGGCTGCCAGCAACAGTTGTGGTCGCCGCTCCTAAGATTGTCAGCTGCAATTAAACTGGCTTTTGAGGTGATTTGGTCAACCGCAGGTCGAGTTGATATGCGCCGGGCACTTTGGCCGACGCAACTCTGGCTCTCGAGTGCCCTTAACAAGTACACAGTCCAATAAACCAACCGCTATAAGTGTGTGTGGGACGTGAATTGTGCGTTTATTTATGGTCTATAGTATATTATCGTAGGTTGTCCCAGTTGGCCGCATGCTGTTTGCTTTATGTGCCCATTTGTTTGGCTTTTTCTGATTTCGCTATTATTATTATTATTATTTCATTGTGCCCAGCTTTTTGGGCTGGCCACCCCACCATACCACACGACACGCCCTTATACACCCTCTCCCTGGTCGTCAACATACTTTATATGCAACGAGCTGGCATAAAAAATTACGTTGCATACTTTCGTGCGCGCCTTATGACCGTGACAGCGAAAACAACACGAAAAGTGCCAGAGTGCGACCGTAATGCACACAGATTAAGTCTAATGGAGTGCCCTACGAGTATGACCTCCACTCGGCGCTGAAATGGGGGAAGCGGAAGAAACTGCTAAGATTTCCAACTATTTAGCCATTGTTCAACTGGTGTTGTTATTGTTGGAATGACGTTCCTTAAATTTAATGGAATGGAATGGAATAACAACGCCAGTTATCCCCTAAAATTAATTATCTTGCACATTGTATTCCACGTGGTCAAACAGGCGACAGCATGTTTCGTGCTTTGCCTTTTGGTTCTGTTGTTGATCAAAATCACAGATTTATTTATAAATTGTGTTATATTGATTTTTTTGTGTGTGTTGCGCGCCCCACACACGAAGCGCTTAATGACAGCCACCATTTGGCCCGTGTGTGCTTTCGGCTTCAGATGCAGATGTGGACAATGCCCGGAGCCATAATGTCACATGCAATTAACACAGAAAACAAAATCACAAAGCTTATCGCTGAATAAAATCAAAGCTAGTTAGCTAAAAGCTAATAACACGCATTCCTCTTGCTGATGACAATTTGAATGAAAAAGGCCACAAGCAAAACTAATCGAGCAGAGTAACAACAATAAGAGCAACAAAAACAACAACAACAACGACACCGACCCACGCGCAGCTGCGTCTTGACAGAAAGGTTTACGCATAAATAGCGAAGAACAATAATGAAACGATTTGTCGGCATTAAAAGCACGTTTTCTAAACACACACGCCACACACTTTACGCGTCACGTGGCCGTGCAAAGCAGCTGCAGGAGGCGTCAGCTGAACGGCAATCAATAAACGCCAAGCCAGGAGCAGCACCTCAAGGACCCTGCACATCGCCGCCAAGTGGTGAAAGTCAGCTAATTTGCATATGCAGCTCACATGACAATGTACGTGAAGTGCCCGCAACAACAACGACAACGACTACAACAAACTGTCTGAGACCCGCAACAATGCCAACAATTTGCCCAGCTGAATGCCGCAGACTGAAGTTATTGTTGTGAACGTGGCAGCTGCACAGTTAGTCGCACACTGTGCCAGGGTCTAAGTCTGTCTGTAGAAATGTGTGGTGCAACAGCCCTCAGTGTGTCCAGGGTTGCGCTGTGGCCGCAAAACTGTTGCAATGCGTTTGCGGCATTTGTTTGGCGTCCTCATCCATTATCGCTGCACATAATGTTAGGCTGCGCTTAACTCTCAATAAGCGCACAGATGGCGATTGAGACCCGCAGTGTTCAGTGTTGCGCCTGTTTAGCGTTTGCAGAAATTCTCGTTATTTCCCATTCTTGTGTCGCATTTGAAAGTTTTAGAAGCACTGGCAAACTCGGCAAATGCGTAACAAATTTATATAGCATGCTTTCGCGCGCAGCAATTTAATAATTGCTAAATAAGAACATAATAAAAAAAAGTTGAGTGTAATGAAAGAAAGAAAAGCACACGAAAAAACCACAAAGCTGCACAAGGTTTAACAGTTTTGCAATCTCAGTTATGAAAGCCCGCAGGTAAAGAGCGTTAAATTCGCATTCACGCAGAGCCGCGCACACCTCTCTCTATACACACATATACATATATGTATATATATTTGTGTGTGTATGGGTGTAATATGCAAGTTGTTGGAGAGCCATAAACAAAACTGAAAGTATTTATAACATGCAAACACGCGGCGCATTGGCTCGAGACCGAGACTGGACCTGCTCCTGCTGGCCATGGTCCCCTGACCTGGCCTGGCCAACTCATGGTCATTTGCATATGGCCAACTCACAGTCACAAAGCAAACGGGAATGGGAATGGGAACGGGCGCCTGACATTAAGAGTCATGCAAGTTAATCACGTGGCATGAAAAGTCACACATACACACACACATACGCGTGCAACATAGCTGACCTCCGGCTGCAGCAGCCGCCCATAGATACGCCTTTTATAACGCCTTACACGAAAGAACACACATAAAACAAGTGAAAACATGCGAATAAAAATGTAATATCGCGCACGAAACTGCAACAAACGAAATGAAACTCGAAATTGCGGCTGGCCGGGCTTGTGAAGGTTGCCAAAAAAAAACAAAAACAAAAAAAAAACAAAGCATTGTCAAAGACTTAATATGAATGAAGGAGAAATGATGGCCGCAAACAAGTCCATATGACATCCAACTCTCTTGTCATAATATTTATTTATTGAAATTCCCGTATTAAAATGAAGTTGCTTTTTCATAAAAAACGCAAATGGCAACCTACTTAAAATTATTTTTAAAATTTTTTAATTAAAATGAAGTTGCATCATATTAATTTTTTTTTTATATCCTAAATATTGTGTATCGAATTTTTCTATAAATGCAAAATACCATCGAAATGCATATGTAGGTATCACTTTAATATTTTTAAATTCAAATAAAGTTGGGAAGCATTTTTTTCTATAACTATAAATACAATCCAGTTATTCTATATCTTCATATTATTTTAAGCATTTTTTATATTCAAATAACGTTCCGTAGCAATTTTTCCATAAAAACATGTGCCAACCAGCTATAAATCTCTATATATTTTTTAATCATCATTTAAATTCAAATAAAGTATTGTAACGAATTTTTTCTATAAATACAAAATTATCCAACTATTTGTATTACTATTATACTAAAAAAAAGTTTAAATTAAATTAAAGCAGTTCAAATTTTTCTATAGATGTAAATGTTATCAATCTTTGTTTTTAATTTAAATATTTTTAAGTTGCGTATTTTCTTAAAGTTTATTGTAAACATTTTTTATATTTAAATAAAGTTACATAGCAATTTTTCTATTAATGCAAATGCCAACCAGCTGTACATCTTAATATTATTTAAAGCATTTTTTAAATTCAAATAAAGTTGCGTACCAATTTTTCTATAAATGCAAATGACATATTTTTTGTGTGGTCTTGCTGCTAACCCAACCGAAGTTTAGTGTCAGTTCGGTTGTTGTAGGGCACGTGCATAAATAAATTACCAACAAAATTTAATTTGACCTGATTCACTCGCACTGTGGCAATGGCAGGTCGACAACTATAAAGTAAGACGTTGTCAGCCTTGTCGTTTATACCCTGCACCCCAGGCGGACAGGAGATTAGAAATGGTGGCATGAACATACACTAACGCTGGGCGCCGTTTTCAAGAAGCAACTGTCTACAGGGTATGCTGGGTGCCAGCAGTGAAAATTACAAACTTGGTTGCTTTTCACAATCTTGTGGTAAATAGAAAAGTTTGGCACTTTTTGGCCAAAACGAGCACGTAACTGGACTGCAACTTCTTGTGTTTCTCCTGTTTTGTGCTCGAGTAAAAAAAAAGACGAAGAAGGGATTTTTCACATTTGGGCTTTGCTTGCTAACTTTGCCGTGACAACTGCTGTGGGTGTGTACAATCCGAACTTCACAAATACACACATATGCGAAGTTGAGTGACGTAATGCTTTAAGCCGGTTTGGTCAAAACTAAGCTGCTTAAACAGTAAGAGATGTGTGTGTGTGTGCAAATATTCAATATAAATCGAGGTATACAACACACTTTAAAGATAAACGAAATGCAAAAATCGTTTTGAAGTCGTAGCTTTGATGAATTCCATTTGAATGCGAAGTAAGTTCAAATAACTTGCGAATTAATTTCATACATTTCCGCAGCACTAACAACAGGAGGGCCCTCCAGCAGAGTCCCAAAAGCAGTTGCAAGCACAACAACGATACCCAAAGGGGCACGCAAAACAAGACCCAAAGCACAAAGAGCCAATTTGCCCACTTGCCCATTCACAAAAAGTGGGCGGTGGTCGGTGGGCAGTGGGCGGTGAGCAATGGTCGGATCTAGCAGTTAAATGGTTGGTTCTGTTACTGTTTGGCGTGAGCCAACAATACACGAGGATTTGCAGTCATATTTACAAAAGATATTCACAACTCGAAATGTTTTATAAGCATAAACACACGCCCACTCGGAGCGTGAAGCAAAAAAGCCATTACAAAATATGTTTGTGTTTCATTAAAAATTGAAGACTCGCCTCTACGAAAGGTATTAAAAAAAATGAATGTGCGAAATCAGGACTCGTTTTTATGACATGCGACAAATTTTTAAAGCGCATTGAAAAAAGGGCACAGCCACATATAAAAGCGATGAAGTTGTAAACATTTGTGCTAGCAAATGTCGTAAATACATAGAGTAAACGTGCCCAAGCGTCTCATAAATTGTTAATTCTGCAACTTCTCTAGACGCTGCTGATGGCCAGCTGAATCATCTATCTTTACAATGCCAGCTGCACAAAAAAAGGAGTATCAAACCGTTAATTTAATGTATTACTGCGATAATCGCATTTTTGTGGCAATCAAGCTGATGCGTTGATGTGCTTTAATCGTGTTTCGCCGGCCACATTTATAGTATATTTTGTGGGGCGCCAACATGTTGGCCAAAAGCTCGCTTCCATTTGGCCTTCAGATGCCACATGCAATTGCCACACGTTTTGGCTGCAGCTCAAAATCAATACAAGCCTACAAGTGGGCAGGCAGACGAAGTTCGGCTAATAAGATACCCACAGAAAAAAAAAACAAACTTACAGTGGCCATCAAACTGTAGGACATGACCACGAAAATATGTGCCTCGAAATGGGGTAACGAGCTGGGCCATCTGCAGTCTCGGCTGCAAAATATGACTGGCAATAATACCGACGAGAAGATGTTTGCTTGGCCCTCCAAATGTGACACAAAATTGCTGTGGCGCACAAATTTGTGTTGTCCTTCGAACAGATGTAAGTGCATCCCTCCGCCCAGTTATATTCATTACCGTCAATGGGCATCAATATTTATGGGACTCGTAGTGTTTATTGTCTACGAAACGGATACCCCCCGAAATGGGGGCTGGATGGGTTTATTGGCATTTGACGTTATTGTGTGCGGTCAGCAGTGCGCATACTTAATATGCAAATATCACACAATCGAATTACGCCCACAATCGTCCAGGCGCCCCCTCTCCAATTTGCCATGTCACTCGCAATTCGGCATGAACTTAACGCACATCAATTCGTTAATTTATTTACAATATTCTATGATCCGCAGAAAATACTGAGCACAGAGCACAGAGGCTCAAATGGGGTCGGGCTTTCAGAGGTTGCCTAAATTGCCGTAATTAACTAGTATTTATTTATCATGCGTCCGCTCCCATCCGTATTCGACATTAAACAATCTCTGTCTTTATTGCAGACAGTAAACAGCAATTCTACATCACATTTGCGTTCTTATCGCCCGCCGACTTTTCACAGTTACTGCAGTTGAATCTGATTTTCAGTTGCATTTAAGTATTCAATTTGAATTCATGGGTATGCAATTGGCCATGCATCAAAGGCACTGCCAAGCTTTTAGACGAAAGTGAATTTTCGTTTACGATTACTCGTATATCACAAATTTGCACTCGCCGCCTTGTCAGCGCAGCGCAATAAATTTGTTTTATTGCGCATACGCCGAGTGATCATACTTTATACTTTTGCTTCTGTTGACTGACAATAATTTCGCATTTGATGAATTTTGCAACAACTTAACCGTAAGTTATGTTCTAAACATTTCAACTTTCCGTACTTCACAAAACTTTCTGTGAAATACAAACACAAACAAAAAACAGAGTGAAACAATTTTAATTGCGGCTGCTGTGACGCAATTTAGTGGGAGATGTGATTGCACTAAAGACAAACAGAGGTGTATACCGTACACAATATCTTATTATATTTAGAGTTTTATCTAAATCACCACAAAAAAAAAACAAAGAAAAACTGACTTTAGCTGACATTCAAAACGAGTGTACCTTGAAATTCCCTTGTTTGCCCTGTCAGCTGCCTCTTAGCGCTAACGTCGCGCCCTGTTCGTTCTCCCTCCAGCAGCAGTTCGTCAGTCTGTCTGTCTATCTGTCTATCTGTCTATGTGTGTGTCTCTTGCCTGTTTGTCTGTTTGTTTTTATTGCGCCTTGTTGTCGAGTAGTTGTCGTCGTCTCAAGTTTATCAGCTTGCATAGCAATGAGACGATATGAAAATGCGTGTATATTTTCTCTTATTCCACTTCTTTCATGACTGCAAAATGCAGTCACAACACTGAGTACGTCTTTTATGGCATGAAAGCATTAAATTCTGATGGCAGTCTTCGAAATGCAATCAAAATATATCGCCAAAAAACAGGAGACAACCAAAGAACATCTTAAAAAACGCAGAGTAGACTTTGCGCATTTTTTCGGAGCATTGTTTTTATAAATACTCCTAAAGGTCGTTGCTAAATTTTACTTAACTTCACTTGATGCTAGCAACATAAGCGTGTTGAATTTGTGACAATGACGTGAGCTGGCCACTTGAATAGAATAAACGCCCACAGATACCTCCACACACATACGCACACATACACACCTATACTTAAGCACAACATAAGCTGCAGATGTTTGTTTTACTTGGCTTGCTGGCTGCATGAGTGCGAGAAAAAGAGAGATAGAGTGATTCTATATTTGAGCTGGCTCGTATGTGGGAGTATACGAGTTTGTCTTGTGGCTTTGCCACTCTTCTTCTTCCTCGTCTTCAATTTCTTCTGCCTCTGTGTCTGTGGCTGCGTATGCTTCGTCTTCTTCTTGTCGTCTATTGCATTAAGTTGATTTCGCGCTTCAATGGATTTTGTTGCTGCCACAACTGTGACTTTGGTTTTTGGCTCCAGGATTTGAGGACTCGCTAGCTAAGCCACTTTTATACGCTCAATCAAATGCTTTCGCCTTTCAGACGTATTTTCGCATTGTGAGCGAGCTCTCGAAACTAGTATATATATATATATATATAAATATTTTATATTATTTATATACGAAAATTAGTGTCGAAACTCAATCGAACGTTAATAATACGGCCAGTTTCAGCGCACACACTAAAGAAATGCACAAAAATTGTATTTTTGTTCTTTACGCTTTGTATATATATAGTATGTATGGTTTGTTGATTTTAAAATGGGCCTAGAATTCATAATTAATTGACAGTTCGCTTTTTGAGGGGACTCTTCGTGGAAATCGTTACTCTTTGCCGCCTTAACACCCGACGACCTTCGTAATAATGAAAACTAATTAAATTTCTAGCAACAAATGTTTATGCAAATCGAAAGCAATAATAAAGTTCCTTAAACAGGGTCTCTGGGCAAATGAGACCCACATACCACCCGCAGCAGCAGGAGCAGCAACTGATAAAAGTCAAAGGGCAAACTAAATTAACTCAAAAGAAATTTCTTGGTTGTTACTTTGTGTACTTTGTGCACTTTCTAAACCAATTAAAATCCTTTCAAAGTATTGATTGAGGCAAGTTCTTTAAATTCTGCGAAATCAACGCTCCGTACACTTTCACTTGCACAAAGGACCAAACAATACGTATTCTTCTCATTTATTTTTTTTGCTTTTTTTGTGGACATGATTTAAAGTTATTGTATGCATGATTTGGGCCACCAATAAGCAAACCACCAGGGCTGGGCCTGCACAATGAATAACAAAAACGGCCCAAACAGAAGAGAAGTTTTTCAACAAGCGTCTTAACAAGTCCCACACACACGCACACACACACTACACACACAAAAGCTAATTTATGCAAATATTTTCAATGGACCTTGAGCACAGTCGTCTGCAAAGTTTGCGCGCCTTTAAGTAGGCAACACTAAATCACATACGAAAGTCGTTTGTTAAAACTCTACGAGTGAATCTCGGCAAACAAAAGTTGAATATTAAAATGAATTGTCGTCGCCGCATTGATTTTCATCAGATGTATTTAATTCTCTGAAATCACAATTTTTATATTGTTATGCCTTAAGCGCCTTAAGCCACAAAAGCGTTGTCAAAATATTACAGTGTCAATATTTTATGAACTTGAATTCTTTTTCAAAAAGGAATTTATTTTAGTCTCACATGCAGCGAAATTGATTTCAGCATTCTCTCTGTGCATTATTTACTCTATTTGCATCGATTAGTTATGTTGATGTTAAAATTCCTCAACGACACTGCTTAACAAGTAGTTACGGCTCCCACAATTGACATTAATTACAGCTGATTAAGCTTAAGATCCTTATCAGCTAAAAGCCACAACAGAATTTTGGTCGAGTTTGGCAACAAAACTTCAGGACTAATTTCTGTTAATTTACCATGTGCAGGCAACAGACACACGACTGAAACTAGCCAAGGAGCGGCAACGAAAAGGGAAAGTTTCCGGCAACTTTTATTTTTGTATTTTCTTCTTTTTTTCGCGAACTTTAAGCGCTGCTCATCGCGTGCATATAATGTGAGCGTGTGGGTGAGAGTGGTCTTTGCGCCTAATTGTATGTAGTAATTTATGTTGAAAGTTTTGCAAATTTCTCATTTCATGCGCTGCTGGGTATGCAACACTTTCGCGTTATTAGAAAATTCCACCAGGTGAGAGATTTATGCCATTGCCATTAGGCTGCCAATTGCACAAGTGGAGCACAGGCCTCAACTACGACGAGTCGTGTATGTATGCATATATGTGTGTATATATATATGTATATAAATATAATTCTACTAGTACTATCTATCTGTTCAAGTCATTTGCCAGGGGCAGACTGGGAAATTCTTTCGATTCATTTCACATCGCAATTTTGCTTAAATACATAATCTTTTATTCGCAGTCGACTCACCTTTAAGATTTGCCTGGCATTTGCCGTGGTTAATGGAACGAAGCGAAGCGTCGGAAAAAGCTGAAATAGCAATTATTGTAGATGTTGATGTTGTTGCTGATGTAGTTCAATTCTATTATTTGGTTGTCTATTCTATTTGTTCCAGCTTATTGTTTATAATTGCTGTAATTGTTTTTATTTTTATTGCAATTGCTAATTCCACTCAGTCTTTAATTACGCAATAGAGTAGATAAACAAACTAACACGGTTTTACAACATTGCCGAAAGTTCATTAGCCAAAGAAAATTCTTTTCTTAAGCACTTTTTCATTATTTCACTTGCGCTTTTCGATTGTGAAATTTCAATTTCATTTAATTTCTCTTTAGTTTTTTTACTTTATATTTTATTGCATATTATTTTGTTTGATTTTTTTATCTTCTTGAGTGTTTTTTTTTCAGCTCAAAGAAGAGCGTTAACTAAGCTGCTCCGCGTCGAAGTGAAAAACATCCAGATGAGTTGGCCCTGGCAATAACCCGGAACAACTTTTTGCCCGAAAATTATTTATCTCAATTATTTTGTTTGCAGACTCAACTTGCGATTGTACTGAGTCTATATACTGCATATATCTATATATACTTAGTACTTTACGCTTTGTTTCATAATAATAAACATCTTGGATTTTCATTTGCTCATTTGCTCTTTTCGATCTTGTTTTTCACGTATTTGTTTGGTTTACGATATTAAAGATTTACGAGATTAGTTGACGTGCTTTATTTAAGATCTCTATGTACGGACATGAAGACATAAGCACACCTCTAAATGTGTAGACGTAATTCCAACTGGATTTTTGGCCTTGTTGATTGAAGAACTAACGGAAAAGAAGGCATGTGACTGCAAACATTTTTTAAACAAAACTCAAATTGCATAAAGAACGTAATTTACCTTTAGTTTTACTCATTAACATTTTGTTTACATAAACATATAGATATATATTTTTGCACATAGTAGTTTACTTGGTATTTAAATATCTATACATTTATGTGATGATGGAAGCAAGCAATAATATTCGGCAAATCCATTCGAAATGTTATTTATTTAACCACAGTGTTAATTAGCTAACATTTATACGTTTTTAATTTTAATCACTTTTCGTGGTCATAAATAAATTTCCAAATTCATGCAATGAACAAATAAATTGTCGGAAAATAACTAAAAGCGCAGCCTTCATTAACGTGTATACAAATTAATTCAAATCAAACAGGAAAGCAAATTTGAAAATGCATTTTAAATACAGCGATCATAGTACATTCCCCATTCGCCATCTCTCTCCTATTGCATTCATTGCTGCTTAGTAACGAAACGAGCGACCGCACGAGAGCACGCGTCACATGTGGGTGAACGACGAGCAAGAGCTACACATAGGGGCAATAAGATGCGAGAATGAGATGGAAATGCAATGGCAGATCAAAAGAATTGAAAGGCTCTCACAAAGTTCATGGAGAGTGAGCAACGGTCCATAGGGCATCAGGCAGATCGCAAATACATATATGTTATAGCCGAGTGAGTGGGAAAGGAGGAGAGCACGCACTGACTGCTCTGAGATTGCGAGATAAAAAGCCAAGGTACATTCTACATACAATGTATGCTATGTGTATTGTAAACCAAACAAAACACACAAAAATAAATGCTATGCGTTTGTATTTGCTACAGAAATAAACCATAAACCAAAATATATATTGAATATTTTGCAACAACAGCATCAACGCGCACACACATGTACGTTCTTATAGCATATATACTCCATATACATATTATTAGCATTTTTCAATTGTTGTCAAGTTCAATGCACACGCACACGAAAAATCACATGGTGGCTACGACGCCAATGCACTTCATTTTGTTTATGCCGCCGAATTACTACAAGAAATACATTCACAATTTTTCAATCAATGTCGCTATTGTGATTAACCGTAAGCTTTGTAAGTTTTTGCGTAATATTTTTTTATCGTGTGTACGGGATCTTGCATACCTTGCTTCTTTACTTTATTTATTTAATATTTGCACTAAGCGCTGGACGACACACGACACAAAATGCTAAACAAAATACAAGCACAGCATAAAATAAACGCAACGTCGGCATAAGTTTTTAATTGATTTCAAATGAAATCTATTTAATGTGCGCTACCGAAGAATATAAACCGAACACGTTGGACCTGCAAACACAAATAAGCACAACACAACAAATGCGACGCTAATGTTCTTCACTGAGCGCCAACGTTTTCTTTGCGTTTTTATTTTTTTTTACTTTTGCTTTTGCGCCGCCGAACAGCTGTTGATCAAAACTGGGGTAAGAACAGTGTTACCACACCAAAATTCTAAATCCCAAAACGGATAAAAACGATAACGTCGCCATTTGAATAGTTGAATAGTTGTATTGGTTCCGTTTACAATAGTTCAGGAATATCATCGGAATTCTGTTTAATAATTATACGTCTCATGTGCTCACATGTTTTAATAATTACATTTTTACCGTTTGCCTAGAGCTCGCTGGTTGCTGACCTTCGTAGTTCCAATTTAATTATGTACGTTACGAGTAGAACAATTTATATTTTTTTTAACACGCACAAAGTTATGATTTAGGGTTTTAGTGGCCAAACACAGGCACAGCAACGAAGCAGCGAAGAGAAGCCAACACGCCTAAGCACAGCCACAGTCCGAACGCAACTGAGTGTCACAATTCGGAAATGTTCCTTATATATGCGGCAAGGATATCCAACGGTTTTAAGGGGTTAAGCACGGCAACGCGCAGGCGCAAAGCGGAATCGGTGTCAGAGCTCATCCAATTGCTGCAGGGTGAGAGCGGAGCCTCTTGCTTGCAACAGCTTTCGCTTTCGCAACTCCAGGGTAAACTTCACAACGCACCCCTAACCCGAATTCCCGCAGTCTACAAGAGCCTTGCACTATGGACTAGAAAATTCTAACTCAATTGAAAATAAGAGGGTTGCGACGAGTAAATTATTTAATTAGATTTCAGGTATGATGTATTAATATTCACTATTAGAGTTTTACAGATATCCAGGTAACGCTACTAGGCTTTTTCCTGAAATTTGACAATGTAGCCAATAAATAACCATTTTTCCCATAGTGCATTGGCCAACGGTTGTTGGGGAGCCAGTGTGCCCACCCCAACCAAACACAAAAGCAGCTCGGCTCGGATTTTGCCGTAGAGGAGGTCAGCAAATCCCAGTAGCACAACACGTGCCACAAATGGTGTGTGTGTTTGCGTATGTGGGTGTTTATGTCTTGCTGCCATGACCTAGCCAACCGCGAAAATGTTGTGTTCAACAACATTAGCCTAAATTCGAGCACAACGTACATAAAATTCGAATTATTTTTTGGTTTATTTTCTAATCAATTTCAATTTAAACATCAGCTTAACTCGTGTCGCAGTCTTCGATCACGCCGCCATTCCTGCAGCTTCTCACGTCTCATCTCGTTACGTGTGCGTCGCGGTTGTTCCTCCAAAGGTTTGCCATTCCTTCGCCTCGTAGCATTCGTGTCAAAGGCATTAAAATGTGTCACTCGTGCCGGGGATTGTTCTATTCCCAATCCAGTCCGTTGCTTGCGCAGCACAGTCTTTACCGGATAGAGGCGTCCGCTTTGTGTGGGTCCCAGGCCATGCTCACGGTCCCAACCCTGCTTCACCATCAGTTGCAGGCCACGGTTCTTCGCCGAAATGTTGAACTTTTGCAGCTTGTTGGCGGCCAGAGATTTGTTGCTGCTACTGTTGAAACGATGCACTGTGGAGGTTTGGTGAGCGTGCCACGTAGATTCCTTGTAATCCCTCTGGCATAACTCACAGTAAAATGGAGTTGTCATTGCCTCAATTGATTCATCTTCATCCGCATCTGCTTCATGTACTCCATTGCTTTGTGTTGTCCGCAGCAATTGCACAACGGCTAAATGATTCTTTTGTTTAGCAAGCGCCAAAGCTGTCTTGCCACTTTTATCTCTGATTTGTGTATTTGCACCACGTTGCAGCAGCAAAGCTACCGCATCTTGGGCTCCTTCACAAGCTGCCATCATTAAAGCAGTCCAGCCAAAAGCATCACAAACATTTAACTCTTGTTCCTCCACAATACGCATTTGCCGCAATTCATTTATATTGTTTGATGTGGCCAAGCGGAAGAAGCGATTTCTGTCGAAGGGTAACTGTGGGGATGCCTTTGGATGTCTTTTTTGAGTTCTAATCGCACTCTTGCTAACTTTTCTTGTCGATGGTGTCTCGAGAATTTCCTGATAAAACTGATGCACTTCATCGCCAGTAATTCCATTGACAGTATGTTTCTTGGGCTGCTGTTTGTCCAGCTCAGCTGTTCCAGCGCGTATAAAACGTTTAAGTGGCACATGTAGTGTGGTCAGCGCACGCCAGTTAGGATGCAATTCGTCGCCAGCAGCATTCATGTCGTTAAATGTTTTAAGTCGGACAAAAATAAACAAATTACTGGACAGTGTTGCCAATCTGCAGTAAAGAGATAAAAAATGCTGAGTATATATATATATATATATATATATATATATATATCAGCTGACAAACTTATGGTCACACTGCTGACTTACCTATCTGCTATCGAATTAATTCAAACTACATACAATTATCAGAGACATTATTTTAAATATTAATATTATTATTCGCGAGACATATTAATATAAAAACAGTATAGTAAATGAAATTCAATTGCATTTTTTCGTATTTTAGTTGCGTATTTTAGCACGCGGCAATAACATTATTGTACCTATCGATAAATCGCAACCAATTGCACGCATTGAGATACAGGTATCGAGAGTCTTATCGCTTATTCCTACCCCAAGACGCCGAGAACCAAGCGCGGAAATGTGAATTTCGCAAAAACGTTAAATTGCCCAAAACAAAAATAAAATAATTTGTGCAAATAATTATATAAATAAAAGATAAGTAACAAGTGCAAATAAAAGTCAATTGATGTGTGTGAGAAGAAAAGAATAAGCGCCTCAAGCCTTCCGAAAATTGCGCAGTAAAAATCAATAACTGTAAGTGGCACTCACACATATGCACACACATGTAAACCAAAAAAAAAAAAATAAATAAAAACAGTTCGCCAGTGAGCAACAAGCACCCACACTATGTCCGACGAAGAAGAAGAATCCTTGTCTGAGGGCTTCTCAGCCAGCGAAGAGGACGAATGGAAACCCACTAAAGATGCACGCGGTGGCGAATCATCCGACGATGATGACAGCGAATTTGAGGAACTGCCTGGTGCGGCAGCAAGTGCTGCAGCTGGTAGCGCCAGCGGACGCTCCTCGGCATGTGCAAACAAAAAGAGGTAAGATCCCAGAAAGAACTCTCAATTTCCATATGTGTTTTACTCATCGTTTGGATACACAGGGAACAAAAATCGCCCAGCGGCATCAAAGGTGCATCGGTGAAGAAACGTAAGCCAAGCGGTCAATCGTTGCGCTCGAAGCTCTATAATAAGTATCGACCACCACCGAAAACCTTTCCCACATCGCCCACACAGAACTCGCCATCGGCGTCGGGTTCAGCCAGCCGCGGAACGGCCTCAAAAAACGCCAAAACGCCCAATGAAAGCAACAACGGTGACTCCAGCAGCGAATCGAGTGTCGATGATTATTTGGTTAATCCGGCAGAGCTAGATCTACGATCAAGCTTCTTTACGGCCGCCAAAGAGAAATCGCCAGCGCCACAATTCGATTGCAATGCAGGCATAACAAATCTCTCTGATTCGGGTTCTGGTTCCGAGGACAACAACGACAGCAGTATGGAGGATAATGCAAGTAAGAATAAAGCATTCGATTTTCGTGATCTGCTCGAGAATGCCAACAGCCTGGAACGGACCAGAGAAGCACTGCTTAGCAAGCGCACTCCACCATCAGGATGCCCCGAGGGGAATCGCACAACGAACGCTGCCACAATGGATGTTAATGCATTGCTTGCATTGGGCGAAAATCAAAACTACGCAAATGAGCCGGACACACAACAGCCCAAATCCGAGGGCAAGGAGCGCCGACTAGGACCAGCAGCTGCATCTGCAGCAGCAACTGCAACACAGCCACCACCACTCGATGGTCCATCGCGTCTAAGCAAGACGAAGTCGACACGCATTAAACGCCACACCAAGACGCGTCCAGCGTCTACTGTGGTGGCTGCCGGCGACACCGATGACTCAGACTTCGAGGAAGTTGCAGGTAGGAAACGCAATTAGACACAAATCAAAGAATCATTGCAAAAGTAGTTCAAAGAGTACGAGAAATGGATTAATTATAATATTGGGGGTTGTGGGTTGTGGATGGCATCGAATACTTGTTATTTGTTGTGTTGTTGAATGCTATAGTTAGAATTCTTGGTATCTGATTACAAAAGCTTCCAAATTGCTCCGAATGAGACTGCGTAGTTTTTTTGTGTGTGTGCATAAACAACATGAAACATGGTATAATATTTGAAAGATATGACGGAAATTAACTATATTTATACAGTAAAGCATAAATTAAAAGTATCTTACGTACTACACATAAGCTAAGTTCCCACAGTTTGCGTAATAGTTTCAGTACTCCAATAAACTCCAATTTATTTCGTTAAACAAACTGTGTGGAACCTAGATCTTGTAGTCGAGTAGACTGAAATAGCGTTGAATCTATAAACGGTTTTAGTTATAAAACGCTTAAACGCTCCCCTTCCATAAACAAAACTGCGGCCTAACTAATAAAACTAAATACTCATTCTACTAACTAACCAAAACTATAAAGCGATCTCAAAAGTTCCAATGCTTTTTAATCCAATTTTGATTTACGTTCGTTTAATTTTCTACAACAAATCGGAAGAAATAATAGAAAAGGAATATAACAAAAGAAATTTTAAAAGCTTCTCAATGTCAAAACAATACACAATACTCTGATTGTATGTTTGTGTCTTAATTGTTAAATGGTAACAATAGTATACATACATATTGCTAACAAGTTAAACGAAAAATAAAGAAAACAATTCTAAGTGTGGTTGAAATACATACATAAATAAATACTTCGCATATTTAATATTATTTGCACATGCACACATTTAAATGAAACGAACTAATTAAGGATTAACAAGTTGTATACTTCAAGATGCATTTATTTAATGATTTCCATTCATTTCATTTGCCTAAGATAGCAACAAGACTAGTGAGCGGATCGAAATCGAAATCAAAATGCTAAATTCCAAAACATAATATTAATAAAAAAAATTTAATACGTAAAATGCACTTACTTTATGGCAATTTCAAGTGTTTCAGTAACATTAAAAATAACATTTAAAAATATATATATTATGATGACGAAGGAAATAAATAGATAACTAATTAGAACTGATGTTAAACGAATTTACTTTAGAAAAATTGTATTCATTCCACAAAAACACAATAAATACAAAAAAAAAAAGAGAACAAAATAAATGCATTCAAAAAAGAAATGCCAAAATAAGGAGAAACTTGCAGATTTAAACAAGTAAATAATAAATGCATAATTTTAGCGCAATTTAGTAAATGTTAAATGTATTTAATTCAATACTTAATTAAAATTTGAAATGCACGTCAAATGAAATAAATAAATGCAAAGTGTTTGAACCAAAATAAACTAACAACAATGAAAATAACTCACTATAGAACTCTTGTTTGCCTATTGCCTGCCTGACTAAAAATAAGATTAGCGAAAAAAATAAAACAAATCGTAGATCCTTTTGCTCCTCCAAATCATCAATACCTAGAAGGTCGCCTCATTGAACCCCCCAATTCCCCCACTTCCATTCACAGACGCGCAACTGAGCAGCGACAACGAGGATGCAACACCAAATATTTCTGGTGATCTGGAAATTCATGTCGGACTCCCTTCGCGTCATCCCACCAAAGAACAGAAGACACAGCTTGAACTGGAGAATGCACTAAAGCGTCGCATGAATCGTGACATCAAAGACCGCCAGCTGCTGATGCACAAAGTAAGCTTATTGTGTCTGATATCACGCAGCCTCAATTACAATCGTCTTCTTGGCGATACTGCCCTCATGCAAGCCGCGCTTAAGCTGCTACCCAGCAAGAATTCGTATCCCACCGAGCGTGGCGTTGAACTGAAGTATCTGCAGTCATTTACCACCTGGTTTAAAGTAGCTATAAAGCTGCTGAGTCCATGCTTATATCCGGTCAAATCGGCTGCTTCGAAGCGTGGCATTATCAATGAATTGTTGGCGCAAATCAAGCGCAAGGAGGCGCGTTGCAAACAGGATATGATCTTCATATTCATTGTACTTGTACGTAGTATGGGCATGAACTGCCGGCTCATTGTTAACATGCAGCCAATGGCGCTGAAGCCGCAGGCTAGTGATCTGATAACCATTAAGCTAAAACCGGATGACAAGAAGGGACGAGTTAAAAAGGTCGCAGAGGATGACGACGATGACAACGAAGATGAGGAGGAGGTCGACAAAGAGCTCGACAGGAAGCCCAAAAAAGTAAATACCAAAAGCACGGCTAGCAAACCAGCAGAAGTACTTAAAACTAGCGTTGCCAGCTCGAAGGCGACCGCAGTGGAGCTCAAGACAAGCGACAAGGCTCCACCAAAAACGGTCAAGAAAGAGAGTGAAGCGAGTGAACCAAGTTCTAGTCGCAGCTCTAGAGCCAAGGTCTTGCCAAGCACCAAGAAGAAGAGTCTAGATACCGAATCCGAACTGGATGTGAAACCCAGCACATCCAGATCCATTTCCTCCAGTCGCAAGACAACTGAGCACAACAGCAGCAGTGCCGAGAAGACAAAAAAGCCCCAATTGACGCGCCTTAAACGAAGCAGCCATACCACTGTTCCTGATGATAAAAAGAAATTAAAGTTGAGTTTGAAAATCGAATCATCGCCAGTTGCTCGACGCACGCGCAAAGCATCATCGGAGAAGACAGTGGCCGAATTTCCGGCAGCCAAGGTCGGCTCGCCCATCATTCCCAAGCTGGTGCTGCCCAGCGCCAAGGTGAAGAATGCCAAGCATAGCGACACAGAGAACGCCAATCCCAAACGAGCTAAAGCAGCAGCTGTGCGGGATACGCGTTCGCGCAGCAAATCGCCCAAAGCGCACATATCGCCGGTGTTCCTCAAAGGACACAGCAATGAGCCAGAGGAGCCCACATCGAGCAAAGTAGCCAGCAGAAAACCAGCCAATGCAAAACCAAAAATCTCACCCGCATTTCTCAGTGCAGCTGCGCCTGCCCAGCTACGCACACGCCAGCAGCGGGCGAAGGCGCTGGGCATACCACAGCTCGATGGTGGCGATGATAGCCTACCCGTGCCTAAGAAGCGACCCAAGCTAGACAAGCTCAAGGCGCACAGCCAATCCACAGAAGATACCGATGACTCGGCGGCAACTAGGCAAATAAAGAAGGCACCAGTGCTGCCGAAGACAGTGCAGCATTTGCGAAAAGATCGCAGTGTGCTCTCCACAGATGATGAGAGTGCCAAGGATAAACGCAAGCCGACGGCCTCGGATATGTGGGTGGAGGTTTGGTGCGATGTGGAGGAGCAATGGATTTGCATCGATTTATTCAAGGGAAAGCTGCACTGCGTTGACACCATAAGGGTAAGCTAGACAGTTCTAGAACTGCATGTACTGGTGGCTGAGGGTGCGGTCTTTTGTGATCCGATCCTCACGGTTTTGCTACATAGAGCAACAATTCTGATATCTTTGGCTTGCAGCGCAATGCCTCCTCGAATCTGGCGTATGTGTTTGCCTTCCAAGACGATCAGAGTCTCAAGGATGTGACGGCTCGTTACTGCTCCAGCTGGACGACGACGGTGCGCAAGTCACGTGTGGAAAAGGCCTGGCTGGACGAGGCATTGGCACCGTATTTGGGACATCGCACCAAGCGCGATATCTGCGAGGATGAGCAGATGCGTCGCATACACTCCGACAAGCCGTTGCCCAAATCCATAGCCGAGTTTAAGGATCATCCGTTGTATGCGCTAGAGAGGCATTTACTTAAATTCCAGGGAATCTATCCGCCCGATGCGCCCACGCTAGGCTTCATACGCAGCGAGGCAATCTACTCACGTGACTGCGTCCATTTGTTGCACTCGCGTGACATTTGGTTGAAAAGTGCGCGTGTGGTGAAACTGGGCGAGCAGCCGTACAAGATTGTCAAGGCGCGCCCTAAGTGGGACAGGGTAATTAGCCATGTCCACTCAATATGTTGTGTAGCTAACTTGTATTCTCTCATGCAGCTAACACGCACAGTTATTAAGGATCAACCGCTGGAGATATTTGGCTATTGGCAGACGCAGGATTATGAGCCGCCCACAGCTGAGAATGGCATTGTGCCGCGCAATGCATACGGTAATGTGGAGCTTTTCAAGGATTGTATGTTACCCAAGAAAACAGTGCATCTAAGATGTAAGTAGTTTCAAATCAATAATTCAAAAACAGAGTTATATGAATGCTTTTCATTTAGTGCCCGGTTTGATGCGGGTCTGCAAGAAGCTGAACATCGATTGCGCCAATGCTGTGATTGGATTTGATTTCCACCAGGGCGCCTGTCATCCCAAGTACGATGGTTTCATTGTCTGCGAAGAATTTGGTGAGATTGTCACGGCCGCCTGGGAGGAGGATCAACAAGAGCAGGCGCGCAAGGAGCAGGAAAAGTATGAGGCACGTGTCTTTGGCAATTGGAAGAAGTTGATCAAAGGGCTGCTCATTCGAGAGCGTCTTAAGAAGAAATATAACTTTTAAGGAGCAAATGAAATAAGTGTTTTTTTTTTGGCGTTTGAATTGAATTCCTTAAGCATTATTGTATTTTTGTACCCCGCCCTAAGTTGTAATGTTATAATAAACTACTTGTATGCGCTCGAAATAATATGTTAATTTTTGGGAAAAATTGGCAAATTAGTTTTGGAATGCATTTATTTAGCTATTGTTTAAAATTGCATTTTGTTTTTAATTTTACATACATAAATATAAAGACAATAAGTACATAATTACTAAAAATAAATTCCTATCTTCCGAGAATATACAAAATGATGTCTTCAATGGAACAAGAGATTTTAGAGACAATAATACCGAAGTGGTTATAGTTACAAGTTAAAGTTATAAGAGATATACATTAAGTAAATAGTTTAGTTTTAGACTCTGTGTTCTTGAAAATTGTAAGCGAATTGAATACAGATTCTTTGCGCTGGGCATTTCCCCCATCATAAGTACGATTGCTTTATCAAATCTCCGTGTGGAATGCAGTTACGTTAAGATATAAATGAAAGATAAATCGAACGGGGAAAAATAGAGATACTTTTGGCAACGCAAATGATTGCTGGCTTGTTCGGCTTGGCAGATAACAAAATGTGGTTAAAATTAAAACTTTGGTTTCACAAAATTGTGAGCAATACATAATTCAACAAGTACGCGCTGGATTCTCATCAAATTCGTTAAACAAATCTGTCTTAGTTTGTGGCTTCTGTGGTGTTACTAGCGCCTCTGCTGCTGTGCGGTTCCTTACGTTGCGCCTGCAAATACTCGGAGTACATGCGTCTGGCCTGATTGAGCACGCGGGTCACGTCATGCTTGCGCACCATCTTATCGAAGTGCATTGCAATCTCGTTGTAATCCATGGCAGCCTTTATGATGGTGTTGCGATGCTGCAGCAACAGCGTCAGACAGAGAAACATAAGAAAGGCATTGCCGCCACCAAATTCATTGGGCGGCGGCAACGTTGCCGCCGAGCTATTCATGCCATTAATGGGCGAGGAAGTGGCGCGATTCGGTGACCGCGAACAGGAAGTGTAAGCGCTCTCATCGTCCGCATTCGTTGCGATCTCGACCGTGGCAGGAGCTGCCACACGATTGGGTTCCGTGGATATGGGCATAATGACCTCAGGCATGCTGCTGCTGTTGCGCATGACACCGCCACCGCCACTGCCATCCAGCAGTAGGCTGTCTTCGATAAAAGGATTCACCATATGCGTTTCGGGTGGTTGCACGCTGTTGCTCTTAGCGGCAGTCAGGCGCTGACGACGGCGCATGTGCAGCTCGCTTACATCGGGGCACGGGATAATCTCATTCTCTTTCAGATCGTCGACCATGTCGAGTGTGTCCTTATCGAGTTTCTCGTACTCAATGTCGTCCACAACAGTGACGGGTATTTGCTTTTCCGTAAACGGCAGTCCAAACACTTGGCGATCCAAATTCTCTGACTCGAGGCGCAATTCTCGCGTTATGGCATTTGTCATGGGATAATACTCTTGATCTTGATCCTGATCGGGTGTGCTTTCCTCTGTTCGCTGCTGCTGCTGCTGTTGCTCCACAATTGGTGCTGGTTCTGGGGTGCGTTCGGGTGACACAGAATTGAGATCGAGTTGTAAACTATAGCTACTTAGATCCTGTGCCTGTTGAATGGCTGTGGCCGCTGTTGAGGCGCTCCAGCTTGTCTCTGGAATGGAAGAGGAATCGGATTCGTCGATCGAACTGCCCAGTTGGCCGCTCTTTGTGAGCTGCACTACTGGCATGCCGATATGCTGTTGTTGCGGTTGCTGTTTTTTCTGCTGCTGCTGTTGTGGCTTTTCGCTGATGTGCAGCTGAGTCGCAAGACGATCCGAAATGCGATTCTTGTTCATCGTTGCAAAATTGAGAAATTCGTTAAAGTTCTTTACCAGTTTGGGCGGCGTCTTGCTATTGGCGCCTTCATCGCCATCAAATGACATGCCCATGCGGCTGGTGGCTGCAATCTTCTCTTTGAGATCCTTAAAATGACCGCCGCTTGTACTGCTGACGCGTTTGACGCTTTCACTGACTGTGGTGGCATTGGATGCCAATTGCTTGGCAATGATATTGCTTACATTGAGAATGCTCTTCTGCTGCAAGTTGGCCAAGCCTTGGACCTTCTTATCGGCCATATTACTACTCTGTTTCTCCTTCTCCCTCGCATCCAGCTGATTGGATGACGACGACGAACTGCTTAAAAAGGCGCGTGCGGCATTCGGATTATTGTTATGATTTGGTTGCAGTGCATCATCCTTGAAGGGATTCGTTTCATGAAACTGCGGCGGCGTTACCGACAGCTCTTCCTTGCGATCAAAGACATCATCATCTGTGTCCTCGCTCGCCGACAATTCCTGCACTGATTTGGCGTTGCTTTCAGCGACGCCGCCTTCGATTAGCGCCAACATTTTCGACTCGTCCAAACTCTGGTGAGCCTTGGACGAGATTCGTCTTTGTCGACGCGCTGCATGCCTTGACATATTGTCATCCAGACTATGATTCAGTCGCTTTGAGTTGTCCAGGGCATTACTGGTGCCCAGCGATGAACTGAGAGAACTAAGCGACGCCGAGGAGCTTTGTCGGCGTAATGCGCATACTTTGGTATAAGGATTCTCGCGCGGCTTGGTTAATAGATACGAAGGACTTGTCGGAGTGGCGCTGTAAGACGTTGAGAAAGTGCTCGCACTATTCGGCGCAGAAGTCTCGGCAACAGGCACAAATTCCTGCAAGGACATACAATGAAAATAAATATATAAAGAATATATTTTCAATAAATAAATATTTAGTTTATAATCAAAACAGTTAGCCCTTATTGAAAACTCGTTATTAATACAATAATATTATTTAACTCATTACATATGAGTTGTAAAATTAAAAATATTTTAAAAATAACAAATAAATTTAATTTTTTAAAAATAATGCCAGTTGTTACTATTTTGCTAAAAGCAATACGATATTGTTCTTTGTTTTTGAAGTTGAGATACGCAAATGAAAATACAAACTCTTTAATTATTTAACAAATTAAATTTAAAAAATCCAAAATTATTACATTGTAGATATTTTTTTAAATTCTCGGTTGATCGACAAATAAAGACGATTGCTTAATCAATCTGCATAATTGAGATCTCATTGAATGTTTTAAAAAATATTAATTGTTAAAAAATATCAATTCTACAACATTGAGATGTTTTCATCAGACGCCAATCGGTTAAAAGATAGATTTAAATATTGAAACAAAATATGCTATTAATAACAAAAAAAAAAATTAATTAATAAAATAAGAAAACCAACCTTATCGAAAAGTGACAGCTCCTTGGAACCATTGTTCTCATAGCAAAAGGAGCTCCACTGCACCTCTAGCATGCGCAACGCATCATCGAATGGAAACTCGCGCTTCAGCTCAAGCAGCAACCAGCGATAGCAGAACAATAAATCATCCGCCTGCTGCGATTTGAGATACTCCCAAAATTCTGGATCATAGAAACTCAATGCCTCCGTGAGATGGGCAAACTTCTGCGTCATGGCTATGCCGTCGAGCATGAAATTGCCCCTTACTCTAGCCATGATCGCACAGAAGCAGATGTAGGCCTGTGCCTCGTCATTCATGGTGACGAGCAGTGGTGATGCGATGTCTGACATGCCCTGGCAATAGCTGACCACCGGGTGATTCAGTGCATATGTGGTCAGTATATTGAACAGTGACGCAATGTTCTGATTGTCATCACTGCCCGCATAGAACGGATGCAGTCGATCCGTGCGCAGTACATCCTTCTTCACCATGCTGGTCACGTACGCTAGCTCACCGGCCACATTGCCACGTTGCACAGCTGTTTTCCATGTTTCCCGCAGTTTGTAGTATTGCTCAGACTTGCGACGCATAAACTCCATACGCTGATGTCCGTCCATGCCCAGGCCATGTACACCACTTGGATACACGTTGAGTAAGTGCTTCCAGACGACGCGACGCAAGCTGGGTTCGATGCCGCCTAGGAAAATTATCTTGCGTAGTTCATCGTTGCGCTGAATTTGTCCCAGCGCGTCCAGAAACAAACGAAACTCGCTGTCACACATGGGCGGACGTGGCGGAAGATTGGCCATGTGCTCTTCGGACAGATTGAAGGCTTTCTGCACGATCGAGAAAGTCTTTTCCATTTGATTCATAATCAGGCCCGGCAGTTTCGTTTGCATGTGCTGCACGTACTTCTGCGAAACGCCCAAGGACTGCAAAGGCGAGACGCTGGCCGACAAGGAAACAGAGCTGCTGCTGTTGGTAGCTCTGCTTGAGGTGCCGGCATCGGTTTCGCATTCGCGCACCACAGTGAAGGGTTTTACATCAATTTGCAACATTAGACACGGCTCTGAGGCGGTTTGTATAGATATATTGTGTATGCGAAGGAAGGCAGCGTCCAAATCCCAATCGGAGAGCACAGCTAGGTAGATTTCATTGCCAGCTGGATCAAAGGCCTTGTATTTGATGGAGAAGTCCGATTTAATGTCGAAGGCTTTGGCTAGCAGCGAGTAGAGCACCTCTAATGTTGTGATTTGCGGATCCACAGAGAATTTGCGCCATTCCGGCGGTCTGGTTGCCTCGTTTTTCTGCGTATTTTGTGTTTTGCGATTCGTCGTGTGATGCGCAGCGATGTGTGGGAGAAAACAGAAGAATGGCGAAAAAACTGTTCATTGTTGTCTGGTTATTTGTCTAATGTAGCGTGGCGACATACCTTGACTTTGACGCGAACCGCCTCTCTGGGATAAATGCCAGCCATATTTTATTGTCTTTGCACTTTGTAACTAACTTAATTCCATTATTATTTTATTATAATCATTGAGCAACCCACTAATGCTCTTTGTTGTTACGCCATCTATTGGGAGCAGTGTTGGTTAGTAAACTGCAGCACATCGCGTGTTGACCAGCACTTCATCAGGGCTGCCGCACAAAAATAAAATACTGAAGAGCACATTAATTGGTAAATTTAGATTGTTGTCAGTTATCAATTCTCTATTGCTTTACTCGTTTTGGTTTTCTAAAATATCTAAAAATATGTTTAAAGAATGGTTATACTCATACCTAATACTCTCCTTTTTTTGCTAAAACAAATAAAAACAACACAAAAACGACCATACTTTAAAAATAATTGGTGCATTCCGCCATACCAACAAAGTGTGACCAGGCTGGTAATTGTGTTATAGTGGTATATTTCGGTATATTTTTTTGACGTAAAATTGAATATTACGAAATTGAACTTGCGGTCACGTTGATGGTAACACTGAAAACAAGAAAAACATACAAATATGAGAACATTAGTGCAAAATTTGTTGTTGTTATAGTTTATTTTTTATTAGTTTTATTTTGCAAATGCGTTGTTTGCACAAATAAAACGCAACGTGTTGTCGATTAATGGTAAAGCAACTTGGAAGTGTGTCGAACGAAGCAGCGTAATCTCATCATCATTGTCGTCTAGAATTTGGGTGTGTATGTATGTATGTGTGACTCGGGCGTGTATGTGACGTGTTCGGCGAGCAAACACACGCTTACGCTCTCATACAATCTCAAAACTGAAGGCAGTACTTTATGGCAAATTGGTTCAAGGATCACACAAGGAATAGGCCGCCATGCCGGCTACTTGGATGCATTTTGCCCTCTAAACGAATGTATTATAAAGTTGGGGGTCATTTAGATAACTTCTGTTTAATTTATGATCACAATCGCTTATGTGCTGTTTATGTGCTATATGCGTGCCCAATTGTACTTGAGTTTATGCGCCTCTATGTGTTGTGTGTGTGTGAGAGTCGAAGCGATAAATTCTCTCAGAACTTAACGTTGTGTTGTAGTCGCTTGTTGTAGTTGTGCACACAGCACAATGTAAGTTGAATTATTATGCAAAATAATGCTCTTAACTTCCGTTGACGCATTATGTTTATGTACAGTGACTGAGGAATGTATCTGTGTGTGTGTGTGTGATGTTTGGCTGTATGTGAGCGCGCGCCTTGTAGCGACGTGCTTATATCACAAAAAACTGATACGATAACTTAACTCCGGCAATGGGCAGTTTTTTATTACAATGGCATTATCAAGCGAAATTCGCCGCCAAGTTGTGAGAGAGCGCAGACTGCATCATGATCTCGGTCTGATATGGTCAACTAACAGCGATACTTACGATGCGTTTTATTTATTTTATTTTACAGTTTGGCCAGCGTTTAATGGATGACACATCATCATGGGAAAGTTATTATCAAAAATTTTCGGCAACAAAGAAATGCGAATTCTTATGCTCGGCTTGGACGCTGCTGGCAAAACAAGTAAGCGTCTATTAGGAAAACCAAAAGTTATATGTAGGTAAACTAGTAGTTTCATTTCGACTTACAGCGATCCTCTATAAACTAAAACTTGGGCAATCAGTTACAACGATACCAACGGTGGGCTTTAATGTCGAGACTGTCACGTACAAGAACGTAAAGTTCAATGTTTGGGATGTCGGCGGGCAGGACAAAATTCGACCGCTTTGGCGGCACTACTATACAGGTTAGTTGTGATCTATCTTAAAAAGATATAACCTATAACTAAAACTATATCTTCTTTTAACACAGGTACACAGGGTCTTATATTCGTTGTGGATTGTGCGGATCGAGATAGAATAGACGAAGCTCGCACTGAACTGCATAGGATAATTAATGATAGAGAGATGCGGGACGCCATTATACTGATATTCGCTAATAAACAAGATCTAGCAGATGGTAATTACATATAAAGCAGAAGCCACATGAACTTGTAATGATCATGCTTTTATTTTTCAGCAATGAAACCCCATGAAATCCAGGAAAAACTAGGTTTAACTAGAATAAGAGATCGCAATTGGTATGTCCAACCATCATGTGCCACAAGCGGCGATGGCCTCTACGAGGGTCTAACGTGGCTAACTTCGAACCATAAATTATGAGAATCATAATCCTACGTATTTCTATGGCATGTATTATTCGAAGCGAAGCGAAGCAAAATTATTATATTTTTTATTTATACAAACTGCAAGACGCATAGTGAAAAAAAAAACAAAAACAAAAATACCAACTAAATCGAACAGAAATTACCAGAGTTGAAAACAATATATATAGAAGCCAATATATATTATACTGATAATATATATTATGTGTATAGATGCATATATATATATGCTATATATATATATATATGTATATGTATAACAAAATATGTATACATAATTAATCAATCTATATTCTCATTAGTAAAAAATACACATAAAAAAGATGCAAACACAATAAATAAACAAAAACTTCAAGCACAGTCAACCATACGAAACGAAAAAAAATGATATATATAAAAATAAAAAAAAGAAACAAAAACTACAAAAAATAAATCAGTATAACAACCGCAAATTTAGTGTTAAGTAAGTTTTCTTGTAAATTATAATGATGAGCCACGTAAGCAATTAAGTTGAATGCTTGTTTATTGCAACTGTTATTTGACTTGAAATGAGAAAGTCGTAAATAAAATAAATAAATTGTAAATAAATATTCAAATTAAAGTGCATATACCACAAGAATACCAACAACAACAACAGAGAAAGCAACAAAATACTCCGATAAATAGAACAAACCTATTGATTGCTATAGATTAAAACATAGTCTTCAAATATACCGATTAGTAACTGTGCCTTCCCCAATTGTGTATTAAGTCGAAGTCTTCTTCATTTTGTGGTTGTGGGCTTCTCTTTTTGGATGTCGCTAGTTCTTTCATTCTTTCCAGATCACATTGAGTCAATATTTTTTGTTTGAATTGGGCATTCTTTTTTTTTTTTTGTTTGTTTTTCTTCCCCCCCCCCTAATAAAAATGTCACGCCTATTTTTTATCATCCGCAGATTTCTCCACAATTTCGTTTCATCCCCTCTGTTGTCTGTCAATCAGTAGCTCAGAGGCATCGATTGTTGCAGTCTCAAGTTCATTTGCAGAGCGTGTTCTTTTGCATTGTGGATGGAAAGTTGAAAAGTAAATATGCCAAATCCATGACCACAAATTATACAAATCACTCATGGGTAGAAAGAGTGAGGGAACTAAGCTATATTAATTGCTAAACGAGGCGTTTAAAACTGTTCTTTGTTTTGTTTGGAAACTGGTTTTCAGAGTCTGCTGAGGTAGACACATGCATTTTACCTGAAAACGGCACGTGTCATTGACTTTGATTCGTATTTGTATTAGTATTTGTATATAAATTTGTTCTCGTTGTTGTTTTGCGTAGAACAATTCAAGCGAGCAATGTGCAGCTATCCAAAAATTGTGTGAACCTCAGTTTGTATATCTCATCAACATCATCATCATCATCATGTGAACAGTTTGTTTACATGTACCCCAAGCAGACATAAAGGCAATTCGAATAAAGAATATTTTGCTTTCCTCATAATTATGAGGAAAGCAAAATATACGTTTATTTATGCATAATTCATTGTTTATTAGGCTTATCAGACAGACTCTCTTGGACACGAACAATTCAAATAAAAAAGATCTGGCATTTTATTGCCTTATTAGCATAGAATTTATTATGTTCCCTAAAATCATTTGACCAATTGCGGAAACCAATTTCTTTCTTTAAATTGTGAATGAATTTTAAATAGATTTTCAGTGCATAAGCTGAATTAATATTTTGTAACAGGAAAAAATCAATTTATTTTGTTAGACGGCATAATGTTAAAAATGCACTAAGAAAATGAAAATTAATTAATAATAGATCAGCCAATAGAAATAATATAACCATACATATTAGGAAGTATAAAGTGGAAAAAGAAATAAAATAAAAAAATATATACGTATACACTATTAGTTGTGGGAATGTGGGAGTAACATCTATTGTAGATTTAAAAAAGAAAATAGTTTAAATTTGTCATAGAATAAATACATGTTTCTAAGTATAAAGTGTTTATATTATTTATAAATATGGGTTTGACTGCTAGATTTGCAACTGTATTACTTTATATTTGAGATTCAGATGTAGAGAATTTTCGGAATCCTTTCCATACTAATCAATTTGAAATTAATTTGATGTTAATAATAATCATACTTAAAGAGGATAGTAGAGGCAATTTGGTGTGGCGAATGATTTCCAAATATTAATTTTCGTTGAACTGCTGAAAATGTACTCAACTTTCGAAGTTTGATTGATTAAATAAAGTGTACTGCACTTGATAATACATACCACCGACAAAAAGGAACGACGAAACAGCGCCCAACAAAAAAATGGGGAAAACAAATGTAACTCTTATTCACATTCATACACACACACATACACACAAACGAATAGCCATGCTGTGTGTACGTGTGTATTTGTGTGGGCCTGTATCCTGGCAGAGCAGAGATGTCGCCCGTTCAAATGTCAAGAACCAACCCTCTTGACTATATTTGTCCCGCTCGCACAGCGGCAGCCGTCTCGCTTGTGCACGGTGTGCCACAGTGACAGTATTTTCAATGCTGGCATTGTTGTTGTTGCTATTGCTGGCGGGCATTTTTGATGCACGGATATTACAGGATAACGCTCTCGCTCGCTCCTCCTACTGCATGGGCGTGGCCAGCGCTCAGCAAAGCGCTTTGACTTTTGCGTTTGTTTCACTTTTATCCTGGGCATAAACTTCTGCCAGCGTTCGTTCGGTGTCCTCGCTATCCCTCCACTTCCCAGCCATGCGACACGAGAAACGAGAAGGAGATGGACAAACAGAGCGCGAGCGAGAGAGCACGAGGAGGCGTCGAATGCGAAAAAGCTGTGATGTGGGCGAGCATGAGAGTGTAGGAGCTGGTAGGTGATGGTGATTGTTGTATTCCGACATCTCATTTGTTACAAAGTTAATGTTGGCGTATTAAGCGCAGCAAAAGCCTCAACAACAAAAGCGCCACAGCAAAAGAGGACACGTCAAGAGGATGTGGCTGGATGAACTTTTATCGATTATTGGATTTGCTTTCAAGCTGAAATTCTTGAACATTGAATACATTTTATGATGCTCTTAATGCTACAGCATTGAATGAAGGCAATATTAAAATGAGTTCTGTTTAAAATACATATATTTTTAGTCATTTGTATATCTAAATTTAATTGCAAAATAGTTTCTTTCGGGCATACCATGAATTTCCAAATATAAAACAGAATGCCTTTTATTCGTACAAATAATTAACAGAAACAAAATAGTTTCAATAGATTCTATTTGTGAATTTCCAAAAGAATAATGTTTATTTTTTTTCATCTGTACCCAATTAATTATATTAATAGAATCGAAAATATTTGTAATATTACTCTCTCATAAAATTTTCTAATAATAAATTTCATTACGTATACGTAATCCGCTGCTCAATGATATATTGCTTTCCACTGGCATGAATTCCAATTAGATTAGATCACAAATTGTATTTTATTATTAATTTAACGATAAATCTTGGATATTAGAGAAATTAACTTTAAAACAGCAAAAACAAGCCGAACGTTACCATCAAAAAACCTTGTTCCTTAGCTCCCCCAGCCAGGCGACTTGAGTTCAATTCAATTACAGTTAACTGGTAGCATCAAAGAGTGAGAGATAGATAGAGACAGAGAGAGAGAAGCGAAGAAACTAGAGAAGGAGCAAACTCGAAAGCACTAACATCACAAAGGTATTACAAAACAAAAACAAAATGTCAAAACCCAAGACGATTATGTGAGCGAACTCCCCGCGCACCTGCGTCCCACTCACACACTAAGACCTCAACTCCAACTCCGAGGCTCCGACAGCGACTGCGACCGAAGCAGAGACAGAGACAGACAGCGAGAGAGAGAGTGCGAGGTGGATGGGGGGGTAACAAGTGCTGCTGCGCCTTCATCAGCTTTAGCCATGATGGCGGCCAGTATGCTCATTGTATGTGTGCCAGAGCAAGAGCAAGAGCAAAAGCAAAAGCGCTGAGAGAGCAAGAGCTCTGGTGTTTATTGGAGATTGAGATTGCGGCTTGGCTTACCTACACTCAAACAGCAGAGTCGCAGTCCTCGTCGTCGCTGCCACTGACGCCAGCAGCGACATCGACATCGACGTCGACGTTGACGTCGCCACAGCATCAAGAAGGAACGAATCAAAGCAAGCCAACAAGCAAATGCGCCACCAGAGTTGCCACTAAAAGTCTTTGGCGTAATATGGAACCCGCATAGAGGGCGCTGGCTGGACTCACTGTACGTACAGCACAGTGAGTGGGGGAGGGGGTGAAGAGTGTGTATGTACTGCGGGTGCGGTTATCCTTGTTGCCAACAGGCAGCAGGCGGCAAGCATCCGCTCGCTGCTCGTGCTCTCTGCTCTTATTTGCTCTTGGTGGGTGGCAATGGGATGGTGCTTTGCTGTGGTGTTGTGTTGTCCTTGCTGGTGGTGTGCTTTTTGTTCTGCCACACACACATGCACACGCACAGACACACACACACGCATACACACACATACACATGGCCGACTTCTGCCCACTCACCGAGCGCGGATTATATCTACAGATTTTTTTCCTATTTCGGGGTTGGCTGGCTGGCTGGTTGGCTGCCTGGCTGCTGGAGTGGACACATGACTGTTTAGCTTCTGTCATGGTTTTATGATAAATCTGAAATCGTACATCGAGACGTTAACATCATCATCGCCGTTGCCATCGTCGCTGTCGCTATCGTTGTCGTTGCCGTAGCCGCTGCAGTCGCCGTCGGAGCAGCACGAGCCTGGCATACTAGAGCAGAGTGTCCTGCTTGGTTCATCCTACATTCTGATTCGCATTTCATTTCGGCCGTGCGCGTAACCGTCGCTTACCATTTGCCTTTTGTCACGGATAAATAATACTCATATATGCATCTATAATGCCAACAAATCAAAGTGCTCAATAAACATACAACAAATAAAATCCAACTGGAAAAAAATAGAAGTTTGACGAATTTAGTGCTACGGAAGAACATCAAATTCTTCTTTATTATACCATAAATAAACTCTGCGTACAATGAATAAAGAGGAAAGTTTATCGGACGCACGTCCAGGATCGCAAGGTAAATTTTTTCAGTGAGTTTTCCACAGAGTAAGGAAAACAAAAGCTTTGATTGCGTAAACAATAAAATAGCTAAGGAAGTGTGTGGTTAAAAATTTTTAAAATAAATAATTCAATGAAATTAAACAAAATTTCATTCTGCAGAAATATCTATAATGTTGCAGATTACTTGTACTCATAAAAAGACTTACGATTAATGTGATAAGTGAAACAAAAGTTTAAGCAAATTCACCGAAACTTCAAATCATTGAAGTGTTTATATTGCTCGTTGAGATCACTAAAGCCCCACTAGAGCCCCATTAAAATTCCATAATGCACTGCAGTTAATTGCTTGAAAAATACTCAAATTAAACTCCACCTCTACTTAAAAAATAAAAAAAACCTGCGCAGTTTAATTAGTCCCTTTTGCGCTCTAATGTAATTAAAAATGGAGTAACCGCAATCATAAAAATCTGCATACAAACTTCTTTAATTTAAATTTTATTCTACTTGCTGCTACATAAAAATAAAGTAATATTCATAATGAAGCTATTGAACCCTTGATATGATATGTATAAATATAAACTTGGCAAGTTTCAAGCAACACAATATTCAAATCGAATTGAAACGCACGACACAACCCAGCTAAATTCAATTTACGATAATCAGCGAATTAAATTACATTTCGAGTCAGGCTGCCAAAATTTCAAAATTCATAACACAATCCAAAGGCCAGGGGACGGGGATGGGGGTAGATATTTTAACACTTTTGTCGGAAGGACACGCTAAAGTGAATTTCAACGAGCTCATAAAATTAACAAAGCCAAAATAAAGGCAAAACGCCGAGTGGCCGGAAAATGCAAGCATATGACACTAATCCGGCTGGCAATAGACCGCAGTTGGTGTACCAGAAAGAAGAACCAGTAAAGCCTCTGGGTCGGGCCGGGTTGGACAAGTGAAGTCAGAGTTGGGAACAGACTGCATGAATGCCAGGGAACAGAATAGAGAGTCGCTCCAGCGCACTGCCAAGTGGCGAGTGTAACAAATGTCGGGCCGAGTCGACAGCGAATCAATCGAGTTGAGGGTTAAGTGCATCAAGAAATCAGTAGCGAAACTACGAAATCAAATTAGGGTGTGATGGCAAAACAATTGTCCCCCGAGATGTGAGAGCACGAGGACGAGCAGAAGGCAAGTCTTGCGAGTCGTTGGCTTAATGGCACCCTAATTGAATGTGTAAATATATTTGCGGATTACAGGGCGTCAATGTCGGCACGCAGGGATTAGATCAGTTGAGCAAAGGTTCTTCAACTCACCCTCACCGTCACTTTGACAAATTGCAATTTAATTTAAATGAACTATATAAGTGATTTTTTATTGCATGCTCGTATCCTTTTTTACTCGCCGCAGAGTTGCACAGTCCAGCGCGTCATTGCTACACACCGCCAACACATGGCCAGCCACAACAGCAACAACAACAGCCGTCGGCGCCTCCAACGCCAGCTATTACGCCGGCCTCCGCGGCTCCATCGTTGACCACACCAAGTCGCCTGCTCGGCTGGAATCACAGTGCGGCGGCCGCCGCAGCCGCCGCCGCGGCATCCATAGCCTCGAATCATCAGGCGGCCGTTGCCGCCGGTCAGGCGTCGGGGGATCAATCGTCGCTGCCGCGCCTAAAGGGTCAGAATCTGGGACTTATCTGCGTGGTGTGCGGCGACACCAGTTCGGGCAAGCATTATGGCATTCTGGCCTGCAACGGTTGCTCGGGCTTCTTCAAGCGCAGCGTGCGACGCAAGCTCATTTATCGGTACGTATAGTACAATAGAAGGACTTTCACTTGATCCTAGCTGACCCGCCCATGACCATAATAAAATGCTTCGCTTCACTTCGCCATTTGGCAAGTGGCTAATGGCGATGGCGATGGCGATGGCAGGGTGGTGGTTGTGTGCCTCGCCTGCTGTCTGGCGGCTTACGAAATGTTTCCAGAATTTATTACAATTATTCAAATCTTTGGGATTTGGCGCGTCAACTTTTGAATGCGCACATTTGCCATCGTTGACTTCAGTCGAGTTGAACTTACGGCGAACTCTACGAAAATCCCGGCGAGCATCATGTGCAGCTTCCAAATCCATTTGCTGTCGTTTTTTTTTTATTTTTGTTGTTCAGCGAGCAGCGCAAAATGTAATTGAATTTAAAGTGTGGATTTTATTTTATGTTTGTTTTTTACTTTTTCCCCTCTTTCTGGCCCAAATAAGCGGACGTTGACGCCATTTTCTCTATTATTGGTATTAGCCTTGGTGTGGCGCAGAAAACTAGCATAATTTGTTGTAGGCAGACGCATTGTGACCATAATCGTATACTATTTTATGTGAGTTTCGTTTTCGTTTTTCTTTTGCTGCTCCTTCATATTCAATTATCATTAAATCATCGTGCCCCCGCCCTCGCACTCGGCCTGCGAACAGACAGACAAATAACTTTGGCGACAAAATCTTTGCAGTCAACATAAAATTATGATTCTGTAATGTATATTCAGCGTTTGTGCCCCGGCCAAAACTTTGCACGGTAAATCAGAAACGTCGAAATCTCTATATCCTTGCGGTCCCATGAGATTGATATGGAGGGCTTAAGCCCAAAACACTTGGCCAAATGTGTCCGCACCCCCTCCACTGCCCTGGCAAACATCCACAGCCGAAACAGACCCTCAAACTCAAACTCGAACTCGAGCTCGAACTTCATCCTCATCCATTCAGCCACCAGGCAGCAGGCGCCACGCACCAGGCACCAGGCTAAGCCGAATCGCAACAAAGTTAGAAGAGAGAAAAAAAGGGGGCGGCTCAATTTGCCCTTTAAACGAAAATGGAGCAGAGTCCTGCCCTGCGACGAGGGTATGACACGCATATACATATATAGCCACAAATGGCTTATGGACCAGCCAGAGGACCACAGAACTAGTAAACGAGTATATATATATTTTTTTTTTTTGCTACGTGACCTGTTTTTACGATAGTCAGCGAAGTCAATGTGTGCCCACAAAAAAAAAAAAAAAATCCGCTTTGTATACTTTATGCATGTGATATAAGATATCCCACTGGTGAAACGATTTCAATTATTCTCAATTGGCTACAAGTCGGATTCCTGCGCAAACATATTTCACTATAAAAATTTTAGCAGTTTATTAAGCGAAAGTTGAATTTTTAATATTCATTTTATTCAATTCCACTTGGTTGGGATAGTCTCTCAGCGATGTTCATTTGTTTTACCAGCGTAAATACTGAAAATGAAAATTTGGTGGCCTGCAATAGAGAACAATGAATTAGTATAATGTTTCAAAATATATTTGCTGGATACAATAATCCCACTAAAAAATATAATTATTATTTTTGGTACACTCAACTTCGATTTGAAATATCTAATAGACTCAATAATTTTTTTTTTTTTATTTGGTTTTTGAAACTAATTCACTATTTCTAAGTCAATAATTGAAATTTTGACTTCAATATTGGTTGCACTTCAAATTTAAAATACAAATTTCTGGCATACTTCTTTTAATTCTTGAAAGCAGTAATAATTCATTTTTATAGAAACTTGCAGACTATTATTTTGTCAACGATGAGGGAATTTCTATTAAGAGATTTTTGTATTAAAATATTCTGAATGGCTTTTTCAGTGCATGATCATTAGTATAATATCGACGTCGAATACTATTTTCAATACTTACATTGAGATTGGTGGCAACTGAAATGGTGAACACATTTCCGGCCATGAAAATAATTGGCTTCTGCAGATTCTGCAAGAACTGCATTAGAGTTTTCTTGTAGCGTTGCTCCTTGTGAATCCAATTGGACTGAAACAAGGAGTCCGCCAGATTGTAACAGTCGTCGGTCAGATAATTGCAGAGTATGCAGAATGGCGTAGTCTCCAGTAGCACAGCTGTCATGAACGAAAGGGCTGCGATGCGAGAGGCGAAGTTGGCGAAGAGCACAATGTTGATGATGGTGAGGCCCAGTACCAGACCCACAACGAGCAACTGCACAAAGATGGTGCCCGAGATGACAGGGCGCAGTGTATCGCAGAAGCTGCAAGACAACAAGCGGAAACCTCAGATATAAAGTGAAAGCGACGTGAATCGAAGCAAAGAATAATTATGTCATGTTAAATGAAGTGAAAATTAAGCGGCATTTATATACCAAAAATACACTTTTTGACCAACTCTTCTAACTTAATGGCCACTTTAAAAAATGAAACTAAAGTAGAAGCACTGTAGAAGCGAGTTATATATAATCTATACACACCGTAGTATAACCTTGTGATCCTGTATGCACTCGATGAGCTTCTCGTAGGCTTCCTCGGGTGACTCGTTGGGATCTTGGCCCAAATGCCGCAAACGATCCGCAAAGTTGGCCATGTGAGCACGCAGCGGAAGCATAAAATTGATGGGATAACAGTCGACGCAAACATCCTGAAAACAGGCGCCAAGCATGGCGAAATATTCCAGACCAGCCTGCAGCCAAAATTCCCATTTACTCGCACGCCAGTCGATGAATGGATAATAGTTCTGATACGGCGGTCGACCAAAGTACACGGCGCCCAGGAATGTGCTGGTGGCATACACCATGTAGACGGTCATGAAGCCAAAGAAGATGCGATTACTGGTCGACACGGCTTTGTGTACCTTACTCTGTTCGCTGGGCTGCGTCAAACGCTTGTCCATCTCGTCCAGTATTAAGTTGGCGCTGTCGAAGCGCTTGTGCAGCACCCAGACGATGAGCACTTTGGTGGAGCAGGAATAGGCGTTGAAGGTCACCTGCATGGAGGTAAGAAAGTCACCTGGCGAAAACTCCGACAGATGACTTATGAAGCCCGATATGAAGCCGATGGGCTGGTAAAAAGTCGAACACAAATTCAGAGCAAATGACCACAGAATGTAGAGGAGAAAAAAGTTCTTTGGCGGCGACCGAATGCCCATGTAGAAGACGCAGTTCAGCAGATAGAGTGTAGCATTCCGCGACTGGGCTGGCTCGATGTCCTTGGCCGGAAACATGTCCGGAAAAAGTCTATGAAGCACCATCATAATGGTTTTTTTGTACGGTGATTGGAATTAAAATTGAAATTTAAATTTCAATGCGACTGCTGTGGCTTTTTATAGGCGGCAGACGAATGGCGTGATTATGCGCGTAAACTTATCATGAAACATTTATTAACATCAGTTGGAATCAATTAAAGTTAATATTTCAATTTAAGCGGCTGACCAGCAGCGGCGGCTGCAAGGACACGCCGTTATCCTTCCTCGCTTTCTCCCGACAGTGCAGCGCATTAAGAATGTTGGAAATGCCAGCAGCCAAAGTTGTTGTATGTTGCTGCTGGTCACGTAACGCTTCGAGAAGTGTAAAAGTTTACACTTGACCATCAATAATTGATGAGTCCTCAAGGCCAATGCTGCCAGACCGACTTCGCAGGTCAAGCTGCATTAGTTCTCAGTGTTCATATTTTGTTTATTATCCGAGTCCATTCGATGTACATTTTTATGGGCTCATCAGTTGGCTAAAACAACTTCCACTCAACTCACTTTGTGCGCCAAGTTTAGAAAATCATTATTTTGTTTGCCTCCACATTTTATGACTTTGCAAATGTTTAATTAAAATTGAGTACAATTCATATATAACTTTTTTGAATGGCATTTTATTTCATTTGTTGTATTGGCTAATTTGGAAAATTGTGTCTGCAAATTAATAGTAGTTTTTATGAATTCCGTTAATCTCTGACAGCCTATGAGATACTCTGGATACTAAGTTGAACATATCGAATATTCAAACTAATATTTTCTCAACCATATTTCTGCATGTAAGTATGCATAATAATTATGGCAATTTTATTTGGTTTATGGTTCGCTGGAGAAAATACTCATGCCCTAGGCTGTAACTCATATTTTATGAGCTCTAATTAAATTGATCTCAGAGGGAAATAGAAGAAAATCAATTAAACTCTTGAGGATATTAAAAGTAAACAGAATTTGCAATAACATACATTTGGAATTCCGAAAGTGACAAATGTTTTTATTGTTAGTACGTATCTTTCCAAAAAGCCAAAAGAATATTTATAAATTGTTTGAATATTTATAAATAGCGGAACTTTTTAAGTAAACAATGAACATTTCGTTTTTATAGTATGCGTTACTATTCGTATTCTTTCTATACTATTTTGAAATTAAAAGCAAAATTTTGACAAAGTGTTTTATATTGGTATTGTATTTAATTATATTATATACAAAATATTTTTAAAAACAATTGTTGCTAAAAAATAGTTCTCCTTTAAGTAAAATATTTATGCATTATCGTTCTGCTAATTTAATTATATCGTTATCATTTTGATGCATTGTTATGCGGCTTCAAGCTGATAATCAAGTTTGGATAATATAATATCTATTTAAATGTGGAAAGGACGTGAACGGAAAGTGGTTGTAAAATAATTGACTCCGGTCGGCGCCCAGCTTCAATCTACGTGATTTGTTTTCGAAATCGAAGAATTTGCATATTTTACACACACAAATGCTAGTTGTATATGTGTGGAGAATGGCACAAAACACTCACATAAGGAATGGGCACGAGCCAGATACATTTGGCTAAGAGTTTTGTTAGTTAGTCCAAACTTTAGCAGCGGCGCCACACAACACATAAAATGCGAAAGATAGAAATAGAAATAGGAATAGGAAAAGGAATAGATGGATACACTTGCCACATGCTTGGCTGTAGGCGGCAGCAGCAGTCGCTGTCAGTTAAGAACTTTTGCCATTTGTGTTTTTGTGTTTTGAATTTTGGCGCAGACGCCGTCTGCTTTGCTCGACTCTACGCTGCACTGCGAGTGGGAACGAGACGCAAGGACACTAAGCCAAAGTGGCAAAGCGATTGCAAAGAGGGGGTGACAATGATTTCATGCACGCCACTCAGACTGAATCGTGATTTGATTAAAATGCCACAAGTGCACACAGACGACGCAGTGAGGCGCACAACAAAAGGCCGACGATAGATGTGAGATACTTTTTGCTCTGAGTTGCTCGAGTCCTAACTCTCGAGTCCTTGAATCGTCGAGAGCCTTTTGTCCTTCGGCCTGCGCTCTTCTGCTTCGTTGGCCGGATTTGACAAATGTTGCAATTTTTGACACGACAAATCTTGTTATCTATCTAACTTAATTACGAGCGAGGTCGTTAAATTCAACTTAAATTAATCGAAATACCAATTCTCTTCCATTTGCAGCTGCCAGGCGGGCACTGGCCGCTGTATCGTGGACAAGGCGCATCGGAATCAATGCCAGGCCTGCAGACTCAAGAAGTGCCTACAGATGGGTATGAACAAGGACGGTAAGCATCGGCGACAGTACTTATTAACCTCGAATTCATATTGATAATCCTGACAACGCTCTAATGAACTGAAGCACGTTTAATTGCTGCTCAACTGCTGAGTTTGCTGTGGACACGTGCACGCGTCTAATGTAAATATCTCAATATCCTTGCAACTCTCCTTGCCCCACAAAACCACAACAACAACAAAAATGTAAAGAGCTAACTCAAACCCTTTCTCACGCGACGACGGCAACAGCAACAGCAACAACGAGGTCCATCGACGAATGAGCAGCGGCAAAATATTTTGAATAGTCTCCTGGGGTGGCTTCACCTCAAAAGCGTGTCCTCTCCTCCATTCCCCCTGTTGTCCTGTCGCTCTCGTTGCGCTTTATTTACATATTGCTCACTCAATTGATTTGTTACCTGCTGGCAGTTTGTTGTCTTTGACAGATTTTTGAAGAGCTTCGCAGCACTTGAATGAGCACACATTGTCTCAGTAAATACATACACACATATACATAGAATATATGTGTATGTATACTTATAGTGTATTTGTATCAGTCTCTGATGGGTTCAGCAGCAGTTTAAATGTTTAAAGGTTTCAACTGATTAACTGCATGACAATAAACTAGTACAATAGAATGCATTTTAAATGCACTTGAAATGAAAAACTTTCTTTCACCAAAAGTGAGGAAATAGAATAAATTATGCACAATGTAGACGAAATGAAATTTAGGATATTTATTTGAGCTGCATTATTCTAAAAGTTTGTCCATTAGTTTAATTTATTTATAAGCGCACAACAATTTCGTCAGTCGACGTCTCTAGTTTGCATTAAAAACTATCACATTGCAAATACCAGAAGTGACTCGATTATTTTCTAAAAATATAAAAGCAACTAAAAACATATATATACATATAAACATACAATTGATTTAGAGAATCTTCATTATAAATGATGAGATTTAAACATTTATCAACATGGCTTACAATTGTTTATATAAATATTCTCAAAGCTCTGATTGGGGTATGCATATAGTAGTTTTATTTTTAGACAATTATGGAGTAAGTCAAATACTCCACAGAAGCTTTCTGAATTATTATTTTACTGACATAGCAGACAAAATGCTAATTGAAGCAAGATCTGTAGCAAGTAACCACAAAAGAATTACATTTGAGTATATAGTGTGGTATATAGTCGTGGGATCTCTCTACGGGCATTCAATTGACATTCACACGCTCGTAATTTGAGTGCATTACTATTAACAGCTTTTGAATCGATAGCCGAAACTCAATTGCGGATATGCAGCCTCTAATTATTCAACCATAATTTATGCTCGCCATATGCAAAATGGCAACACTGAGTGTGTTCGAGGCCGGGAGCAGGAAGGAGGGCGCAAAGCCAACTCGACCTCATTGTGTGGTAGAATTGCATAAACAAATGGGAAAACAATTTGTGGGCGTGGGCGGCACGTGACCACAAAACCAATTTAGCATGTTGGCTAGACTGGGGATTGTGCGATTGGGCGATGATTGAGAATCGCTGCGAAGGCACGCGCTCGCTACCTGCTGGAGCATTTAGTGAGGCGTCAAGCAATTTTGTCACACTGACATTTCCTCATTATGCAGACGTACGCGGGGCAGAACTCTATGGTTGAGCGAGACAGCCGGAGTGAGAGCGAGAGAGAGATTCAAATTGTGTGAAATGTGTTACTTATGTGTGTTTGCTGCATTTGTTTTCCAATTACAGCCGTGCAAAATGAGCGACAGCCGCGCAACACAGCCACTATACGGCCGGAGACACTGCGGGAGATGGAACATGGTCGAGCGCTGCGCGAGGCCGCCGTAGCGGTTGGTGTTTTTGGGTAAGTAATCGCCGCTCGCTCTGCCCTCCCGCCTGTCATTTGCATAACCCGCTCTCTTGCTCTCTCTCTGTCGGTACGCCCTAAATCTGTGCGCCACTCCAATTTTGCAGACCTCCCGTGCTACTGTCGCCGCCCTGCTATGGCTCAAGCCTGCTGCCACCGCCCTGTGAGTATCTGCTTCGTCGCAACGTCAGCGGCTTTAGTTTTAGTGTGAAAAAAGAAAATCAACTTATTTATATGTGTTCCGCGTGCTTTATAGCTCTGGGCAGTCTGCCAACGGGACGTCTGCTGCATCACAATCACCTGGGCTCGTCCATACAGCTGGCCACGAATCACATAAGTCATGCCAGCGGTTTTCCCATCTTTAACAGCGCCGGATTGCATCATTCGCCCAAGGAGAAGTCGGGTTATGGCGTCGCCATGGAGCTGTCCAGCAGCGGCAACATCTCGCACTCGACCAACTCGAGCAGCAATCACTCCATTGACCCCAGTTCGCCGGCCCCGGATGCCGGCAACGACAACAACAACAATGCCGGCGGCAGCGTCTCCTCCATTAGCTCCTCCAGTCCCATGCCTGAGAACGACAATGACGGTAGTTATTCAACAATCTTTGCAAATATTTATCTATATGATATGAATTTTTGGTTGTAAAATGATTAAATTAAGAATTAAGAATAACTTAATGAATAGAAATTATTAACAGTCAATTGCATTTATCTTTGTATATTTTGTTCATTGTAAATGCATATAAAGAAACAAATAGAATATGAAAGATTATTGTGAATTCATACAAAAATTAGTGAGATTAACTGAAATATTTATTCTTATGGTTTATATCATGAATGTCATGAATTTTGCTGAAATTTCCGTAAAATGAAAATATTATTTTTTATCTGCGAGTTTTTAGTTAAATATAATAATTTATTTGATAACATTTAAGTTTTAAAGCCAGTTTATTTCGAAGTTTTTCACCTTTTATCTATTAAAAATGTATTATATAGTCCAAATAAAAAGCTATATACAAATTAATGAAAATCTCACTTCTATTATATTATAAATGTATATCTATTACTAGTTATATGTCATTTGCCGCACAATTTGCTTACATCCCATGCCTTTGTATTCATTGCAGATGACTCCATTGATGTGACCAACGATGAGGAGCCAAACGCGGGCAGCAGAAGCGATGCTAGCTTCATAATGCCACAGTTTATGTCGCCCAATCTCTATGCGCATCAGCACGAGACCGTTTACGAGACAAGTGCCAGGCTGCTATTTATGGCTGTCAAGTGGGCCAAGAACCTGCCCAGCTTTGCGAGGCTCTCGTTTCGGGATCAGGTCATACTGCTGGAAGAGTCGTGGTCGGAGCTGTTTCTCTTGAACGCCATACAATGGTGCATTCCTTTGGATCCCACCGGCTGTGCGCTCTTTTCGGTGGCAGAGCACTGCAACAACTTGGAGAACAATGCGAATGGCGACAATTGTGTCACCAAGGAGGAGGTAGATTAACACAATTCAACTTCAGAAAAGTTCTAATCAATGATCTCTCGCTTAGCTGGCTGCCGATGTACGAACACTGCACGAAATCTTCTGCAAGTACAAGGCTGTGCTCGTCGATCCGGCTGAGTTCGCCTGTCTCAAAGCCATTGTGCTTTTCCGACCCGAAACCCGTGGCCTTAAGGATCCAGCACAGATCGAGAACCTGCAGGATCAGGCACATGTAAGTGGAACTACTTCAATAACTGGCGATTATTCTATAGTTTTGATGATCCCCAGGTGATGTTGTCGCAGCACACGAAGACACAGTTCACGGCGCAGATCGCGCGCTTTGGTCGCTTGCTGTTGATGCTGCCACTGCTGCGCATGATTAACTCGCACAAGATTGAATCGATCTTCTTTCAGCGCACCATTGGAAACACCCCCATGGAGAAGGTGCTCTGCGACATGTATAAGAACTAGATAAATTAAAGCTTAAGTTTTTATGTAATTTAAATGAATATATGAATACGTTTTTATGTCTTGGATGTTAAGCCCAACTGCGTTTTTATCTTCAATAGTCGCTTATGGGGATGGGATTGGAATTTTAAAATTACTTTTGGTCTTAAATTCTATTATTAACTTGAACATGGAATGATATACGTAAATGAACATTTACGCAAAAAATTCAGATTTGTTAGTCGCTGCTCTATTTTATTTTTTTACAGTTCTTATATTAATTTGCATTACTTGAAAGAATTCTATAGTATAGTTTTTAATTAAATATTGATGTCTTTTATAATCTTAGAAATCAAAAAGTGAAGATTGAAGTCGTTTGCTCGAGGCTAAATCAACGCAATTATTTCCATTGAAAAGCAAACATACCCGATCAATATTCCAGACTGAAAATAGCCGAAGCGAAGCTATTAAGTATACGACATGCTTACTTTTTGTGTGTTTAAATATTTGATATGACATAATTTGTATCTCATTGAGATAAGATTAAGACGAAAGATGAGCATTCAGAATATAGATTGAAAACAATTTACAGCAAATCAAGCAGTAGATAAAAAAATTACGTGCACAAAAGATTTTGTGGAGGGATGAAAACGCGTATCTCAATTCGTTTGAAACTGTACAGCTCGAATGAAAACTGATGGCACAGTTTAGGAGCCTTTGAGTAGTCCAAAATGTAGCGGTTTCTGGCTCGGCTACAAGTGGTGGAAAATTAAGTTAACAAAGCGACACTCAACGAATACACTAAGCCAAGATATTCACCAAACGAGTATATCGATTTCAATTCAAATATATCGAACTATCGAAACTTGATGTTTGACGATATAAAGCTTGCTGCTCTGACACTGCTGCAGGCATGTTCTGCCGCTAGGTGCCGCCTCACTCACCTTTTCCTATCAGTTGGATGCTGTAAACTTCAGGAGCAGGTTCTGATTGGCGACGCTGCTGCTGAGTTATGGTATTGGAATGCGCACCTTCAACAAACGACGACAAACAAACAAAAATTAAATTCAGAAAAATATAATTCGTTAACCAAAATTGCAACTCGCGAATATTGTCGTCAATTTGCAAATAGTGAAATGCCGCTACCAGTTTGTTCAAGCCAAAGTGAAAAGACAGCAGCAGCAGTAGACAGACAAAAAGTCTAAGACTCCTGTTGTAGGTACATGTGTTTGTGTTTGTGTTCGTGCCTCTATGTGTGTGTGATGGTGTGTGTTTGTGGGTGCGCGCACAACAAAAATATAAATAAAACACACAAGCAGCGCCCCCATCGTCAATGTCAATGAGTGAAGTTGATAAAAAGTGAAATAAAAGGCCCTTTAATTGCCACTGCAGTCAATAAATCATCAAACGAAAATATGAAAGCATCTCTGGAATTTCGTGTGTAAAATTAGAATCACAGGAAAAGCGATACAAAATAGTGTAATGCCAAAGAGGCATAGCATACATCGTAAAGTGCGTTCATAGTTTTCCACTGTGGAGAGTGGCATCGGCAACAGCTCAATGCTGCTCCCCACTTCTACTTCCTGCCCATATGCTAGCTCCAGCAGCAAAAACAACAACAACAACTACATAAACGCAACGTGCTCTCCTCTGTAATGCTGCTGGGGATGCTGCCAATTGCCGCTGTTGCCTTTTTTGCTGTTTGTCTGCGCCAACTTCATTGCTGAGCCGAGAGCCAGCAAAGGCAACAGAACGAGAGAAGGAGAGAGAGAGCGCCAGAGAGCGCGCGTGAGAGCGTGTCGTGCGTGAGTACATCGCAATGTGGTGGCTGTTCGGTGCTACAAGTGAGCAGCAGCGTGAGAGAGTGCGACTTCATTTCAATTCGTAACGTCAACGTAATCGCACGTATCGCGCAATCCTCGTGACGCGCAACTGAATCGAAAACGAAAACGCTTAACGAATTTTATCGCGCCAAACGAATATATCGGCAAATAGAGTAAAACGAAAGATCACATCGTAAGTGAGATCGAGTGTCTGTGAATTGTGAGTGCTGGAGTGTTTGAGTGCTTGTGTTGCCGACAGCCGAAATAACAACAATCAGAGCTAGAAGAATAACAATAACAATAACGATAAGAATAACAATGCCGCAATACTGAGATGCTGAAATGATGATGTTATGATGTTGATATTGTGAGTGGAGCCAAGCACCAGCAGGATATTGGAAGCGGTGTGCGTGTATGTGTGCTTGCGTGCACTGCGGCACCACAGGCAACATTATGTGAAGTGTTCAATTTAATGAATAAATGAATGCACGTATGTGTATGTGAATCCACACACACATACACACATACAGATGCAGCTGGCAGCAACTATGAAATATTGACGTGCAGGACGCAGTGCAAACAAAACAACAACAGCAACACAAAAAACTGAGACTAAACTGAATAGCGATAAGGTTACAGATGCCCTAAACACACAAATACACGGGCAGGCTTGAAAGGATACGAAGGAGCATACAAGGCTTGTAACTGGATACATGTTTACTCATAAGAAGGCGCTCAGTCTCGTCTTCGAGCAGCGTTGCCGCAGTGCAGCAGACAACAGCAACAACACCAGCAACAACAACAACAACAAACAACAACAACAACAACAACAACAACAGCCACAGCAACAACGACAACAACAAATAACGCCAACGCGTAAGTAGCTGCCACCCTGCTTACCACTATAATAAGACACACACTCTCTTCCTCTGTCCCTGCTTCTGTCTTTGCTTCTGTCTCTGTCTTTGTGCCTGCCTGGACTTGGACATTTGTGGCCGAAGACAAAGGGGAACTTAGCACACAGCACATCGTAATACACGTTGACAGTGGTCGCTTCCTGCGCCGCTAAGTATGCAATTCTATTTTAAGCGCACTGCAAAGTGCAGCCAAAGTAGGTGAAGTGGAGTGCAAAGCGAGTGTGCGAAGTGTGAGTGGCAGGCAGAAAGCAACTACCGAAACGCACACACACAACACACAGACAAACACATACGTGGGACAGTTGGACATAGAAAACGTATTCAAGTGTAACTAAAGACGACCAATTCACAAACAAACAAACAAACAAACGCACAAGCTGCAGAACGGACGCCAGCGAACCATGAGACCAAGGAGGCGGGAGACCGAGACCTACAGACCACAGGGAACAGCGAACAGCGAACAGGAGACGATGCAGGGCATGGCGGGGTCACCGCTGCGACAGACTGAGCGACTGACTGACTGAATGACTGCATGACGCTCGCTGAATGTCGCCCGCTCGCTAATGTTTATTATGAAAAGTGTGCCCTTTTTGAACGCCATCGTGTATTTTCATTTTTATTTATTTTTTGTTTTATTTTACGATTTCGTCGCTGCATGTGTATTTGTATATTTTTGTATTTCTTGTCAGCGCGCGATTGCAGTGAGTTGGGGTGGATTGGGCTGGGATGGCGAGGGCGGGGAGGAGATGGAGAGGGAGCCCTCATAATGAGTGCGGCTGCGTTGCGTCGACGTCGGCGTGGTTGGCACTTAATGCATTGATAAAGAGATGCAACAACAACAGCAACAACATCAACATCAACGCTGAACATGCCGCAACGAGAGGCGACGTTCGCGCAATTACTGTTATAATTTGAACATGTAACCGTTATTCAAATTCAAATGCGTATTGCAATTAAACAACCCCCCAAAATCGAGGGTTGACACACGACTAAACTTATCGGGCGCACACTTTGCTATCTCGAACTCTGCTATTAATACTTTTAGGTGTCAACTTTGGTATTCTAAGCGGTCTGAATGAATCACCTTGACGTGGCCCCAAAATGGTGACCATTAACTGCGAGCCATAAAACTGAAAATGCGACACCAAAAACAAAAATCAGTGGGATACCAATTTGTTGAAAAATTATACATTTTAGATATGTGAAAACAATTTGTGCTTGATGGAATTTTAAAAAGCGAGATAATTGAGGGATTTGTGAAAATATGTCAACTATTAAGTAACGCATGTTAAATTATGTTACGGTCTATTTAGCTTTATACACTGCGTACTAGAAAGATTAAATTACAAGAGAGTTCGCTTAATGTTATTTATTTGCACCCTCAAACGTGAGATTGAATTTCATGATAATATGCATCGATTCTTCATTAGTAAAGTTATTTGCTTCGTCAGATTGAATTTCAATCTTAATGTATATTCGAAAATATGCTTTCTTTTATCCAAAGAGTTGTAATTGAATTGTCGAGCTCTCAAAATACTGCTACTAATTTGCATCAATTAAAAGTTATTTTGATTGGGAACATGTAAATTGACCCCCCACATCAATCGATTAATTACTTAAAAGTCCATTAAAATTGTGTAACATTAGATCAGGAATCAATGATCCCATTTTGAGTAATTGCAATTCGGGCAAGAAGCGGGTACTAATTTAGCGACCCTCGTATGTAACGAGTGGGAAACAAACAATCGCCAATTGGCATATAATGATCCCCTTTCAAACGTGGCAGCCAGGGGGACTGACAGACAGATGGACAGACAAGCTGACAGAACCAGCAGCGACATTCAAAATAATTCTCAGGCCTTGACAAATGCATGGTAATGATTTGAACGAGTAATACTCACACTTTGATATTTGGCTTTCATTTCACTTCAATTTTTTTTTTTTCTATACTGTTTTTTAACAATTTACGCGAGCTGTTACCCTTTCCAAGACTTAGTTCCTGTCATACGTTCTCACACACATAATAATAACAATAAAACAACAAACATGTGAGGAGACTCGAGAGGAAAGGCGGCGGCTAGTCATAATTTTAGGGGTTGTATAGCAGTACAATTTGAGCAACCTCTCCTCTCGGTTACAGCTGTTGTGTTCCTAGCGTTGGCAAACAAGGGTTTGGTTTCAGGACAGTCAGATATCCATGGGAACGGGAAGAGGGATGAGAACCGAGAATGGGAATTGGGCAAAAGATAGGGAAGGGGACTGGGAATGGGAATGGAAATATAGGAGCATCGAACATCTTTGACTCCTGCGGTGATTAATTGTCATTTGAGCTCAACTGAAAGACCAAAGACCAGAAACGCATGTTACAAGTAAGACGAGCTCGGAATTTGGGACCGAGACGTTGAAAGTATAATACTCTTACCTAGGCGAAGGAATGAAGAAGCGAAGCCGGGGCATTCGGGTTCATAGGCTGCGACTTAACATTGGATTAGATGTCGATCATCGATACGCACAACAATGGATCGCCTTAGAAATTAATTCAAAAGTAGGTAGCTGATAGCGCACGCAAAAGAAAGAGCACCAAGCGAACCATCATAAATTATTGGCTTAGAAAGGGCATTAGAATGCAACTTTGATATGTTATGTTAGATACCGTGCATTATCTTTGTATATAGGTAAGCGTATTAAGGGTAGAAAGTTGTTTCACTTTTACTATTTCCTTGTTGGCCAGTGTAGCGACAGCTTGACATTGCCACAAGCGGCATCATCATCAGTTGGTCGCAATCGATTTGTTGTTGTTGGGCATCATCATAAATTATTGGAGTCGCTCTTGCCCAAGTGTATGTGCCAAATAAGTTTTGCCAGACCCGAGACACAACTTGCGACTCAAGTTGATCTGCCCCATCAACAACTGCTGCTGCTGCTGCTGACCAGCAGCTGAAACTTTGAGCTACATACGCATAGATGGAGAGAACTTCTCTAATGAGATACAAATGATAAGAGTCATCAGATGTTCAGTTTTGTGGGTTTGTGCCACTTATTTAACTGATGGCATAATAAATAATTTGCTTATTGCATGCATATGGCCGTCGCCACTCCACTCTCCACACTCCACAGCTTTCCACTCCGCAGTTTTCCCGCTCGCTCTGGCTAGTTTAATCTATTGTGCTCTATCTTTGTATCTTGTAGCTACACGCGTTCGAAATGTACGATTGCATGTAACAACAGATACGGGACGTCACAGCGCAATCGAGCATAATTCATGGCTGAAACTTTTGTTTCTAATTCAACAACAATTACGCTTAATTAATTTAAAGATGTTTGTTATGTTTGTCGTCTTTCTTGTCTAATGCCTCTATCTCTCTCATGGAACTCACAGCTTGCCATCCCATTCGTTTTGTCCTCCAACCCTCCTCCATCGACTGCTGCTCCTCGTTCTCTCCCCTTCAACTGGCTGTCGAATAAATTTTTGAGCAGTTATGAAGGCAAACGCCGCGCGGCAAACGGAGGGTGGGTTTCCAAGCGAATGTGCACGTCGTCGCTTATAAATAGATTAATTAAAATCATCTTTAATTGTTTGATTACAAGACAAGCCAGCGTTGGCCCGAAAAAAATACAGTAAACAGCAGAGCACAATGCCTTGGCTCTATAATATATTTTAGAGAGCCAAACTCAGTGTATGTGTGTGGTGTGTGGGCAAAATGCGCAACATGTGAATTCCACATGCGGCAGCGATTGCCACAGTAACCATCACTAGAAGTAGAAGCTGAAACGGAGGCAAGAACAACGGAGGCCAGCAGCACGGTCCCTTGAGTTCTGAAGATTTCATTTGCGCTACAGATGTTCAGAGATTGTACAACATAACTACAGGCACACTCACACTCACACTCGCACTCACGCACACTCAGAGCACAAAAGTCACACGCAATATTGAAGCAGCGGCATCTGCCAGATACACTTCAGTTTCAGCTTCATCTTCAGGCAGTCGCGTAGTAACTGCCGCTGAATTTCGAGTGGCATTTGATTTTAGTGTGTAGCATGCTCAAGTGTGTGTCTGTGTGTGTGAGTGTGTGTTTGTGTCAGTGTGCAACTGCTCCAGAGGCATAAAAATTATTGCTGCCAAGCAGAGCTGGGGTCTGAGTCAGTCAGTCATCAATTATTTTATAGAATGCTCACTTGTTTTCTGCTTGTAGTACGCGCATTGTCTGGGCATATCTGTCTTTTTCTCAGTCTGTCTATCCGCTCATCTGTCGTCAGGCCCCGGACAAGTTTTGAAAGTTCTTTGTGGCACAGGAAGGGCTTCGTCGTCGTTGTCGTCGGCGTCGGCGTCAGCTTCAGCGTCGGTGGCAGCCGCAATAGTTGTGAAATTAAATTGAATGCGACGCAGATTATCCCACGCAATCTTTCATTCATTCATTCAATCATGCTTGGATGCTTGGATGCTAGGAAGCACTCGCACTCCTCCGCCAAAGTTGAGAAATCATCAAAAGTTCAGGCGGAACTGCTGCACAGTTTTCTCCACGCCAGTGCCATATCCCATACAATATAAGATGATTATATGCACACGCAATCTCTTTCTCTGTGTCTCTGGTATCTGGCTATAAATCTAAAGCACTCGTCTGTCTGTCTTTCTTGTCTGTCAGTTCACACCGCCCCCTGGGTTGGCGTGCCAAAATCAATGCAAAGTTCTCTTCGCTTTTTTGCGTTTTTTTTTCGTTTTGTGTCTTTGCCTTCCAATAAATAAAATCCATTCGATTACAAAGTGCACACAATGAAATGCCGCTGATAAGCGTTTTACACAATCCATTTGGCCTACTTCACTTCATTAAAAATCTATTTAAAATGTGCATGAAAGGAAAAAAAATGTACAAACTGATAACGTCATCAGACAACTGAGTGTGGGGCGGTTGTGTTGCGCGTTGCGTGCTGCGAATCTCGAATTTAACGAGTCTGTGCCACATTTTGATTAATCTTTTCACAATACGCGCCTGCCGACAATTTTAATAGCCATTTTTGTCTGATATATGCCATTATAATTGCCATAAATTTGATCATTGCGTCGAAATTGTTGTGGGAAGCTGATACACAAATTTGGCAAGGCTGTCGCATATAACTCAAGGTTGAAACACATGCGAAAATAAACCGCAAAGCACGATGCAGGACACTTGATCCCACAATTATGTTTTATCGTTGCTAAAGCGAACTTTAAAGGATATTATTGGTAACTTTTCTGAGCATACATTTTCTCGTATGCTTATCGGGTATAGATAAGTTTCACATGCACTCTTTAATTAAATTTATATCCTATTAACATCAGCAAATTGGATGATAATTATTTTACTCGAATTATCTCACACAAGCACATTGAAGTGAGCTATCAAAATATCGCACTCAACTGAGCTTTGACAAAGGCTTTGCTTATGTATAGCTTATACATAGCTGCTGGTAGTTGGTGTTCGCTTTGTGCTCGCATATTAATTACAAATACTACACAATTCACTACACCCACTGTAATAGTTGTAGTAGTCTGAGCTGAGATTTGTGCTGTTAACATATTAGGGGTGGGGAGGGGGAGGCGGAGCTGCCTCCTTGGGGCACCGAAATGTAATTTCGTTAAGCAGCCTAGCAAATATTATATACAATGCATACATGCGATGAATGCGCTTATGTCCTGGACCAGAGCTTCGTCAAACAATGGTCTAGACAAATCGAAAACAAAACGAACTTCAATATCGAGCTATAATTGAATGCACACAAACAACAAATGCTGAGTGAGTATTAGTGTGAGTTGAGTATGTGTGCATTACCATAGGGAATACTATTATTATCTGGTCAGTTACAAGAGAGATAGAAAGAGAAAGGGAGAGGGAGAGGGGGAGTAGAGGGAACACACACTCACCAGCTAGCTGGAAGAATATTGACAGACACTCAAGTGTCCACAAGCACCCTGTAAATCCAATTGAATTACGCATAAAAGGCGCTTAAAGCAAAAGAAATGACAGTCGTGACGACGAAAATGACGATGAGGATGACGACGATGATGATGCCGATGGCGATGACGACGCGTTGAGACCGTGATGCGATGATAGAGACAGCGTATCTCACCAAGATAGAGATAGATAGAGAGAAAGAGCGGAAAAAGTCGAAGCCGCCTATCAAATATATATGCGCGCATTATTATTTCCTTTTAATTTCTGATTACCCGATATTTTATAGTCTGTGTGTGGAGCATAGCCCACGACTCTGCTGATGATGGTGATGATGATGATGTTGATGGGCTAATCATAATCACATTTCACATACTCGTACATTGAGCATTTCCGCAACATTTACATATCGACTTTTAACTTATGCGCCTTTTAATAGCTGTCGTCGTCGTCGTTGTCGACGTCGTCGACGTCATTAAAAATGCGACTGGGAATCGTATCAAATGGGAACGGGTTGAAGTTGACTTTGAGCTTATGCATGATTAATACATAATTACTAAGGTAAACGCATAAACTCTGCGCCGCAGGTACACACAAAAAAATAACAACCACAACAACAACACAGAAAACATTCATAGTACTCCCGGCAGTAGACACGGCAAGCACAGCCATTCGGTTGGACATTTTAATGGTTTGGCCAACTCCACAACTAATAACATTTAAGAGACATAAGACAAAAGACAAACGACACGATAAACGACACTGAAAGACACCGAAGACCGAAGGCAGAGTTCCCACCAGGCACGTCCTGCCCATCGGAGATTGTGGAGAGGTGGTCATGCCATCGTCGTCTCGTATGCACAAATACTTACGGGTACTCATACTCATACTCATACTGCCTACTGCCTACTCCTACTCCTCTTCGCACTCGCTTTCATAGCCGTGTTATTAATATTTCGATTAGGTAGCAGCGATTCGTAGAAGTTGACACATGACTTGCATAACTAATAAGAACATTCTGTAACTTGTGGCCTATTGTCGGTTGCCCTACACAACGCACTTTGTCTCGAGGCATATCGCTTGACTTTCGCCTCGAGGCCAACTGATTGATGACAAGAGTTTGGCTCCATCAAAATGTAATCGAAAAGCATCACAAAAAAATGTGGCCAGCATATGCTGTGAGTGATGATATTAAAATTTAGTGTGCTATTCATTAGGTAGACAGCCAACAAGAAAAGAATTACATTTTTGATGATCAAATGCTTAGAATCTGATGGCATTGGGTTGCAACCTTTCACCGCTGTCTCAAGTATTTAATATCAACAGTAAGTTTATGCTCACTGCAGTTCAGTAAACTATCAACTTTAAGTTTTGTGAAGACTTTAGTGTGCATCTGATACTCTAAGTATAGATGGGAGGAAGATGTTTCTGCTGTCATAAAATATGCATTTTGTCTGTCTGTATGATGATAAGATAAATTTAATTACAATTATGTTTAATCAAGTAAACTAATTGTCTTATAGGATCAACAAAGTTGAGTGCTCGAAAGACAATTCAATTTAAAACGTCACTGCTTGGCTACTTGTTGCAAATAATGCATAAATTGTGCTGTCTCAGTGGCAGGTGATTAATAAGTCGCATTGACGGCACATAATTCAATGTTGGGCATAATGATTATTAATGAACAAACTAGTGGTTTATGTGCTTATGGCTGTGTGCTTCTGATAGTTGAGTGTTGCATAGAAGATACAAAGCACTTTAGTTCATTCATGGACACTTTTAGTAGTGACTCTTGTGGCTGTGGCAAGTGGTAAATGGTGTGCAAATTGCATGCCAGGAGCGCGCTAAAGGCAAATGTCGTATTGCAATGAAGTTTCAAGTACTTATGAAGTATGTATGTGTGTGTGCGAGTGTGTGAGGTTGTGAGTGTGTGTGTGGAATGCAATTGAACTGAAGTGCCGGTAAAAGCCATTTAAATGTATTTCTTATCTGACTTTTCAGATCGTCGTTGCGACATCAACGTAATCCATCTGCAGCTAATGCCAGCATACCACAGTAGCAACAGCAACGCCAACATTCTCAGCAGCAGCAGGTGCAGTTGTTGGCGTACAGGAAACGCAGAACGCAGGACAAGACAACACAAAAAACAACGACGTGCTTCGCAGTGATAAAGAAGAAACTGACAACGAATTATAAACGACGAGTCAAGACAAGAGCAACAGCAACAGCAACAAGAACAACAGCAACAACAACAACAGCAACGAAGCATGACGTTGGCGTCATTGTCATCGGTGATTAATAAAGCCGGAAATGTGATTGTAGTTTTAGTGAGCCTACAGCTAATATGGCTAACATTAGCCGGCTGTCGGGAACTGCCGCTTGGCATCGACTACGGCAGCATGTCCGCCTCCATAGAGGATGTCGACGTCATCGACACACAGGTGACCGAAGAGACTGCACCACATCGCACTAATCTAGATGCCGCACTCAGCGGCGAGGACAGCAAATCATTGAGTGCCGCATCTGGGTCAGCAGCAGGCGCGGCATCTGCAGCCGCTGGCGGCACCTTGCTGGAGGAGTTCAATGGCGGCAAACTGAGTCCGGCCGAGGCCAGCAACACGCTGCCCATCTTCCTAACTGAGCCGGAGAGCGTGTTCGTTGTGAAGAACCGACCGGCGGTGCTCAAGTGCAAGGCGTCGCATGCGCTACAGCTGCACTTCAAATGCAGCGGCAGCTCGCAGCCGCCACCATCGACGCACGACAAGCACGTGGATCCGCATACCGGCGTGCACATGGAGGAGGTGACTGCCACCATACATCGCGATCTGGTGGACGAGTACTTCGGCAAGGGGCCCTTCAAGTGCGAGTGCCAGGCGTGGTCGTCGCGCGGCGTGGTCAAGAGTCAGGCTGCCACGGTGCACATAGCATGTGAGTAGAAAAGGAGCGAAAATTCATGATCTGCAGTCAGGCGTATAACAAATTCCATTCAGCAGAGGTGGTGAATAAAATGCGGGTGTCGAAAGTGAAATAGACCGGGGACAAAGTCAAATATATCTTTAAGCTAAACAAATGGAATATGAATAATACATATATTATTTTGATTAACACTTTAAAGTAGGCTTTTCACATTAAATACTTATGTTAAAGCAAAATAGAATTGATAGCCGCAAGCGAGACAAAGTCAAATATTTCGTAAGGCCATCAAATTTGGAATAGTATTTTTAATAGAGGGATTTTGTGCTTAAATCCTTGTATAATTTATAATATTTATATGATAACAAATATATTATTGGTTGACTAGCACTTTAAAGTTAGTCAAAGTTTTTGAATAAATTGTGGGTGTCTACAGCAAAAAAGAATTGATAGCCACAAATGAGAACAAATATACATAAAACAATCAAATCTGAAATTTATGTGAAATACTATTCTTGATAGAAGGGATTATGTGCGAAAGTTAAACATATTTAAAATATTCATAAGTAGCCTTCCATTCAGCAGAAAATCTTAAACTGAAAATGGAATTTACTGCAGAATTTCGAATAGCTGCGTTAATTACTATTTATTGTTCTTAGCAAATGCGAAAAGCAAAATTGTTAAGACTACTTTCCTAGAAATAGAAATTAATAAATACCACGAACTTAGACAAGCTAAATGTTGATTCAATATTTAATATCTGAACTCGCATTAACTTATGCAAGCAAAGACTGTTGAGAAAGTCTAAACGAATCAAGCTTTTATGTGTGGAAAACAGTTCAGAGTGTCTGCGATTCGTATGGATTTCGTTTTTCTCGCTCTGGACGGTGTGAACTTATGAATCAATGTTTTTGTTTTTGTTTTCTCTCTTTTTTCCACCCCTTGCTCCAGACATTCGCAAGTCCTTCAGCCAGTCGCCCACGTCGCTGCGCCTCGAGTTGGGCAGTCGGGCGGAACTGCACTGCGAGCCGCCCGGCGGCTTTCCGGAGCCCAAGCTCAGCTGGCACAAGAACAATGCGGTCATCGGTGTCGGCGCCGACAGCGAACCAGGCATCAGTGTGGCAGGCAGTAGTCTCACCTTCCGCCAGGTGGCGCTGCAGCATATGGCCAACTATAGCTGCAGTGCGGAGAACATTGCCGGCAAACGCGTCTCCGACTCGGCCGTGCTCATTGTCTATGGTCAGTGCAAGCATTTTTGCGGTCTGCTTACACACGACTCAAACTCACACACAACTCTTCTACCCTTGCATTGCAGTGAATGGCGGCTGGAGCGCCTGGAGTCCGTGGCGCGAGTGCAAATGCAGTGGAAAACCGAGCCAGGGCCGCAAGCGAACGCGAACCTGCACCAATCCGATGCCCTTGAACGGCGGCGCCCAATGTGCGGGTCCCCAGATCCAGAAGTCCGCGGACTGTGCCGCCTGTCCAGGTATGTGAAGCGTTTTTATCCGGGTTAGCCGCAAATTGTGTGGGGCGCTTGTGGCGCTGTGGGCGTTGCCCCTCCCTTTCGCCTTCTCTGATGAGGGCGTCGCCCACTTTGCGTTTTTGGCAACTTTAAAGTGTGACCATAATTGAAGTGCCAACAACAAAATTGTCAATTTAAATTTCGCCTTCCGCCCCCCTGCCGTCCGAGTTTGTTGACTGTTTGCTGTTGCCTGTGGGAACGACGCCAGTGCCACCTGCGTCCCTGCGACCCCAACTTCCCTCCTCCTCCCCCACTGCTCCACTTAGGGTGACACTCCAGGCCGGGTTTGTTGAAAACGACGCACATTTTTCACACCAGGCAACGAGAAGCTGCTTTTGCTGCTCTGCACTGCGCTGCGACAGCAAAACAGAGGCCAATACAAAGCAATGTGCCGCAAAAGTTCAAGGGGCGTTCCAAAAAAAAAAAGAAACAACAAAAGCCTCGCACACGAATTTGCCAAGTCGCCAACAGATATACACTAACTGCCTGCAATAGTTGTAGTTATTGAATCGATAATTACAGGGCACAAGCAAGTTATTCAATATTCAAATAGAAAAAGGAATAGATTTTGTGGGAAACTACGAGTGGCAGAAGTAGAATATGTAATTTAAAATCGAATAACTCTTTTTTATTTAAGAGACTACAGTTTTAGGCAGGATTTGTAGTTGTGGGTGTTGACAAAATAGAAAATCACATGGGAGTGAACACGAAGTGCATGACTGAAAGAGTTTGGAATAATAATAATATGTTTATGTGTGTAAGACCGATTATTTTAAAAAGTTCTTATTATATAGTACGTTATGGCTGCTTGCTAAATAATTAAAGCAGGTTAATAAACATGAAGATATTTGTAGGTATAGAATTTGAGGCAAATTTATAATGGTAGATTGTTCAATTGAATATGCTTAAATAATTAAACAGTGCATTGCTAATTGCAAGCTTAGTGAATAATAGTTGAAGTTATGTCGCAAAGGAAATGTTAGATTGCTCACTAATTACATAAGTTACTTGTAAAATGCTAAACAGGAGTTGAAGTTTAGAAAAGTAATCGAAAAGTATATGATTTATTAGTGCGTATTGATCTGCTCTGGAAGAAGTCAAAGTTAGTTAAAATGTGTGTGTTTTATGCCCATAATTGATAGTAGATAGCAAGAGACTTTAAGGCTTAATGCAAAGTGCAATAGCCAATTGATTTCATCTGCATGCTTCCCACATGCGAGGAGACATCCTAATACGTTTTAGCTATTACATTGTGCATTGACTCGAAATAGTTGTCATTACGCACGCTGCAGTCGCAATGCCCCATTTTGGAGCGGAGCATAATAAATTTTTGAGTGAGCGCTGAGTATTTCATTTAAAACACGCATTCGACTGCGTCTGTGGCTGCGGCTGCTGTTGTGGCTGATGGTGGCTTCGAAACGACGACAGATATCTCCACATGCACGCGTACAAGAGAGATACATATATACATATATACTTACTATACATGTATATATATATATATATATTTTTATATATTTGTGTGTGTGTGTATATATAGACTCGCTCGTAGAGATGGATAGATTGGACTCGGTCTATGGCACTCCATGGCAAAGGGGGCTGAGGACGAGGGCGCCCGGGGGCGTCTGCTGGCGGCATACCAGTCACAGGCACTGACTAAATGGTGACAAAAGCATTGACGCAGCAAGGGCAGGGACGCAGTTAGGACGGGCGCACCGGAATGGGAAGAGATTGAGAATTGGAATTGGGTTTGGGATTGGCATTGGGATGCACAAGCGAACGGACAGAAAGACTGAGTGACGGACAGACGCTCGCTGGGTCGATGGGGCGCTCTTTTTGACAGACGCACGGGCGGCATGTGTTTGAGACTCTTCACTTTTATTCATGTAAATTTATTGTATTGCACATTGTATTGTAGTGCTCACACACATACACACACTCATACCGAAACACACGCATACACACACGCAGAACGTCGAGCAGGCTCACAGCGGGCACAGCAATGAGCAATTGTTGACAGACATCCCGGTAGCAGCATGGATGAAAGACGGACGAAACGAGGGGGCGACCGCGTTGAGGGAGCTGCTGCTGAAGAAGCAATAGCAATACACTTCAAGTGGGTGGCACGGCACTGCTTGGGGGAGGGTGGCCAAGGAGAGTGTGGAGAATGGAGAGAGTGAAGAGCGAGGGGGGCGCGGAACGGGGGAGGGGCAGCTGTCGCGGTGTACTGCTGCTTTTTTCTATGAAAAGTGTGTCATAAAATTAATTTTAAATTTCGCTTCGGTTTCGCTTTTTTTCTCTTCCTTTTTTCTCGCTGTTTGCTGTCGCTGTTGCTGTTGCTGTTGCGTCGTTCAATCTACATCTTATGACTTTTCATCCCTATGGAACGGTGTCAACCTTATGGTGCTTCGTCTGCTCCACGACTGCCTCGATTTCCGTGACTACTCTACCTCGACGCTGCTGCAACGCCCACAACGACGCCTGTGATTACGCTGATGCTGCTGATGCTGATGCTGACAACAACAGAGGACACTCAAATTGTGAGCGCTGATGGATTTGACATTTCGTCGAGTAAGCGCAGTAAGTTGATTCAAACGCCTGACAATGTGCATCTCATTCAAAAATTCCGAAAAAAGGTTGCCCATGAAGACAAAGCCCAGTGGGTGGAGATTTCGCATGGGAATGAAAAGGGGGAATGGGAATGGGAATGTGAAGGGGGATTTATCAAGTATACGAGTAGTGTTCAATATGGCATTGTTTGGCAGCCGTTAAAGTTGAATGCTTAACGAGCCAAAGCCTGAAATTGTTAGTTGCTGGGGCGGTCGGGGGGTTGCGCTTTACAATTCAATAAACAATTGTGTTAAACTGAGCCGAAGGCCGTAACATCAGAAGCAGCAGCATTGGCAACAGCATCATCCGTAGCTCATTCACATCCTGCTCCAGCGGACCATGGAGTTATTCATGTATTCAAAGCTGTTAAGCTCGAGTCTCTTACTTAGTTTTTTTGGGGCAGTCGACTGGGGGAAGACAGTTGGTGACGTCATTGTTGACTGCGAACAGCAACTTAAAAATCACTTACCACGATTTACGCTGTCTGATTCATGCAACAGTCTGGCGACGACCCTTCAAAGGCGAGCCAAGGCAACAGGATGCGTCCCTTTTTCATATTAGTAGTAGTAGAGTACAGGAGTGTGCGAGACTGTGTGTGTCTATAGCGAAGTGATGATGGGGCAACAACGACAAGACGACGACGACGACGATGGCGATGGCGAGGCTACTTTCCTTTGCCTCGATTTGGGGGTGGTTTTTGGGTTGCTCGACAAAAACAGGAAGTGGGAAATGCCGATGTTGTTGTGTGTTCTGTGTATGCGAGCCTAGGCACACATCTCTGCCAACAACATGCACAATTTGCGCTTTTTGTTTAGTTTTCGGACTTCTCCCACCCCGCCGTCGACAACAGTCAGAAACGAAAAGAAAGTGGCAGCAGCGAGTGGAGCAAAAACTGGGCAAAAATTGAAATAAATGAAGCAAAATGCGAAAATAGAAAAAGCATTAAAATGACAATCACTTTTACTCACACAAGGCACAACCGGAGGGAGGTGGAGGGTGAAGGTAGACAATTGGGGGAAGGGGGAGGGGGAGTGTAGAGCGCTTCTCTTAAATATGATGGGAACAATTCTCGACAGCGCTCCCCAGGGGAAAAATGGGCTCATTTGCGGGCCCTTGACTGCCATAAATATTGCGTGGCCTCCATTCAATTCTAAAGGTGGCATAATTGCGACGCATCTATTAGCCAAAGCAATGGCTATAAAGCGCCGTAATGCTAAAGCGTCCCTCTCTCCTCCTCACCTCCCGCGCTCCCGCACTTCCGCCCTCCCCTTCCAAGTTCCAACTTCCGACTCAATCTCTGTGTGGTTTATGCCACATAGAAGCACGTATGGCAGCCATATTCCCTACATCCCTCGCCAGCTTTTGGGCTGTCCGTGATAAATGGCATGCGAGCATGCGGCTGTCGGGAATGTGTGCTCAATCATGTTAATATGACTTTTGATTTCTAAACTGCCGCTCTTATTGTTGTAGTTGCACGCTGGTCCTCGTGGAGCGAATGGAGCATCTGTTCCGCGGAATGCATACAAGTGCGTCGCAGAAAATGCCTGACACATGCCACCGGCTCCATTGGTGGCGATGTGGCCGACGAAGCCGGCGAGCTGCTGCCTGGAGGAGTGGGCGCCGCCGCCCTTAGCAGTCTGGCAAGCAGCACTAGCGATGGCGCCACAAGCAGCAGCGGGCAGCGGGAGCACCAATGACAATAACAACAGCAACAACAACGGAGACGCTGATGGCCCAGGATATGGCAAATCATTGTGCGCCGGCAAAGACATCCAAACGGCCGAATGCCGTGGAGAGCAGTGTCAGATTGGCAAGGATGGTAAGTGTGCTTATGACAACAGCAGAAAGTCACCGTCGGTCTGTCTGTCTGTCTCTCTGTCTGTCTGGCAGGCAGCAGGCAGGCAGGCAGGCAGGCAGGCAGGCAGCAGGCAGTCAGTCAGCAACAAAGTAGACAGTTAGACAACAATAACAATCACAGTGGGCACGACAGTCACAGACATAGATAGACATACACACACACCACACAAAAGCCGAGCACTCAGCTCTGATTGTCACAATGGAAAATTAACCAAGTGCATTTTGTTTGTGCATATCCGTCGTCATTGTCCCCCCCCCCCCCCGGTCTTAACGCCACTCCACTTCAACAGCATTTCGCTCGAAATAAAAATGGTAAAATAAATCAAGCGCCCAGCCACTCACTAGAAATGCCGCATTCAGCTCCCTGCGCTCTGCACTTGTTTGGCAATCCCTCCAACCCCTCGTGACGTGGCCGGCGAAAAAGGGTCGCAAATCAATCGCAGCCCCCAATCGAGATTAAGAATTAAGCGTGAGTTGGCCAATGTTTATGTGCTTTGCCAGATAATTAGGCAAGCGACAACAAGAACGTCGACAGAATAATATCATTCCAACCACTTTGTCCCCCTACCGCCCCTTGGCTGACAAGCACTTTGCAGCTTTCTATATGTTATTGTTATTCTTGTGACTTCGACGAGAGCTCTGTGTGTCTGTGTGTATGTGCGTGGGTTCGATTTGCTAAAACAGGGTAGAAAGAAGTGCGTGAGCGATTGGGAACCCAAATCAAACATAGTTTGGGGTTCACGAATTGCGGTCCATTGGGATCAATTATATGACTGTCACAGTGCGTAATTGAAAGGATCAACCCAGCATTTTGCACTTCATTATACCCTGTACCACTGGAAGAGCGGGTGTGCTAACTACAAATTGGATTATAGCAACAAAATATGACACACACTTAAAGAATATTTTTGGAGCACAGTCGACACCTTGCCAGTCTCTCTATCTGCACTTCTAAGTGCATGATTCTGAAAGATTAAATTTCATAGACACTCCAAGAGTTTTGCATGTGGGCGGCACTAAACCGAAAGGTTATCAGGTTTCATTTGAATTTTTGTTGTCACTCTCGCATCCTACACAAATACCAACTAAGAAATGATGGAAGAGCACAATTTAAGCTGCTACTTAGAATGGATGTATATATGAAATTTGAATTCCAATTAAATCTGAAATCGAATTTGAAGTGCTTACTAAACGTAGAAAAAAATCATAGACGCATTTTACACAATTTTCGATTCAGTAAACTACTTTTCTCTTATCCATAGCTTGAGTTATTAATTTTAATCACATTCTTAGGGTATTTTACAGTCGTCGCACTAAACTCACATACTCAGTAGCATTTCGGGATTTTTTTTGGGAAACATTTTTTTCTCGTTATTTGATTGCAGTTGAAAAGTTTCTGCGAATGAAGAGTGACACTTTGTTGGTTTTGACTTGAGCCTTTGGCTTATATCCTTCCCATTTTATTACATTCACCTCGTTTCCGGCTCCGGCTCCAGCATCAGCTCCAATTGCCCTGGGGCTAATATCCCTCGGGGCAAGCCACTGTTGAAGCCGAGTCTAAGGCTTTATTATGCGGCTATTGTGGTGGGTGGCGGTGGGTACTTGCTACTTCCTAGTTGCTAGTTGGTAGTCGGTGGTCTCCCCACTGGTAATCTCTTAGCATGACAAATACGCTTTTGATGTCCCACACAGGAGTCTGGAGAATAAAAAAAAATCAACATGCAAAATGCAGAAATGAAAAACGAAAGCGCAAGAAAAAGAGTCTCAAGTTTGAGTTTTGAGTTTTTTGTATTTTAGGCGAAGGGGGATTCGCTGAGCAGGATGTTGGCGATGATGTGGCTGAAGCAGCAGCCGCAACCACAGCAGCAGCAGCAGCCGCATCACTGTCGTTGATTTACAGCGAATATAATTGCTCATTTCATACATTGTATAATGCGTTCCCTGTTTGTCTGTGTGTAATAATCATAATATACACATATACATGTACTCCTATTCGTATTCGCCGGATTCGTCGTCGTATTCGTTCGTAATTCCTTGCGCTGCAGTGATTCCTTTTTGCCGGCACAGCGCCAACCAGTCACCGCCAGCGCCACCAACAATGACGACAACAATCACAGCAACGGAAACAAGCAGCGCAACAATGGCGCTACTTCGACATGGACGAAGGGTGGCGGGGTTCTTGGTGGGATGGGGGAAAGCGAGCGACGCGACGGGGGGCGACGACAGCCAGCGCACAATAATGCGAAATAGACGCCGGACTGAGTCTGACTCGGGTAATGGGAATGGACAGGGACAGGGATAGCGCATGGGGATGGAGTTGGATGTGGAGCTGGGGGATGAGCATACAAACATAAAACATTAAATACAGACATATACAGTGAACAGACCAGAGCGCTGATCCAAGCGGGAGCAACAGTGGATACGGATACGCATGGCTGCTTTGGATTGATGGCAACTTTTGGCGAGGATGCGACCGCATTTGGTTTCGTTTCGCATCGGTTTTTGGTTTTTGGTTCTCGGTATTCAGTATTCAGTTTTCGGTTTGGTTTGGTTTTCATTTGGTTGACTCAACGCTCCAGAATTTGTGGGATGCGAATTTTTGCATGGGCAAACTTCAAGAAATGGGGGTGCGCATTTACGCAGCAACAGCAACAGCAACATGAACAACTTTTCTCCATCTTCATCGTTGAGTTTTTTTTTGCCTCTTGTTGTTTAATACAAAAGACAAAGATTGAGATTGGCATGCAGGCGGACGGACGGCAGTTGGCAGAGCGGGACGGCAGGAGGGAGAGCAGAAGGGGGAACGGGAGGGGTAGCCCGTCGCACACCAAAGTGTATATTAAAAACCAAAAATCTGCAGTTTTACTTATCATCCCCATGCCCGCTTTGCTTCGTTACAGACTTCGATTGGACGCTGTACTTGGGCCTGGCCTTCATCACGGCTGTTTGCTTTGCCTTCGGTGCGGCCCTCATCTGCTGTGCTCGTCGCGGCATTCGCGCCAATCCGCACTATAATATGGCACGTTCAGGTAAGTCGACCGATTCCTTTGCCACGTTTCTTTGGCGCACAAAAAGCACGTCAATTGAATCTCGTGTCGCTTCTCTTTTTTTTTGTTCCTGTTTTGTTTGCAGTTATGGATGCGGATTACATGCCCGGCGTTGTCGACAAGAAGGAGATGCGCATGCACATCGAGGCCGCCAATTTGGGATACGATTATGTCAATCCCGGACATCGTTATTTACCTGGCGAGCACATCGTCGGCATGGGCATGGGAGTCGGTGTCGGAGTTGGTTGTGGTGGCGTAACCGAACATCATTACGATGTGCCCAATCTGTCGGCCAAGTAAGTTGCAGTTACCCCAAATGCTTTAATCGATTTATGAAATTACGTTAGGTTTCGTAGGGCACCTCAATAGCCATTTGCTTGGAGTATGCATTTACCTTGGAATATGTAAAGACTCCACAGTTTAGTTGAATATATACATATATTTTTAATTGGCAATCAAATTGTAGTGACTTCTCACTATCCTTCCGATTTACACTTGCTAAAAAAGCATGAATTAAAACTTAAAAATATTATTTCAATACATTGCTAATTATACAAAAATAGAATATACTAAAGAAATACAAAATATGGTTTCAATATCAATTCAGTCAAGATTTTGAATTAAAAACTTTGCTTCTAAAAATACTTGATATTATGATATTAGAGTAATACTCATATATATTCATGTATCTTAAAAACAAACCCTTGAAAATCACTGCTTTAATTTATTGATAAGAATTTATGTTGACTCCTGCTAGCGACATTTAATGAAATAAATTACTGATTAACTGTCTCTTGCAGCTACACAAATCCCATTGACGATCTCAGCGGGGATTATTTGTCGGACACAGGTGACTCCTCCACAGCAGACACCTGTAGGTAGCCATGCATTTCAAAGGCGACTTTGATTTGACTAACGTATTTCCAACAATTCCACAGCTAACTCGACCTTCGACATGAATGCCAAACTCTCGCTACTGAACACCTCGAAGAGCACAAGCCATGAGCTGCTGGGCAGCAGTGGCGGACAGCTGCGTCTCTATGGCGGCGAGCTGCTGCTCTTCGTGCCCGAGCTGGCCATTGGAAAGCACCTGAAGAAGCACGTCTCCTTGATGCTGCTGAGCGACGAATGCAGTCGCATTGCCTGCGCCACCGAGAGCTCCATTCTGTGCAGCAGCGTTGTTCACTGTGCCCCACGCAACTATAGCTTCGTGAAGCCCGTGATACTGAAGATACCGCACAGTCTGTTGGCTCCTGAGCAGTGGCATGTGCACATCTATCATGCGGACAGCGAACACGATGATCTCAATGTCAGCTGGCGTCGGGCCGTCTCCGTGGGCGAGGAGACCATCAACACGCCGATGTTTGTGCAACTGGAGCCGACGCATGTGTACATCATGACCGAGCAGCTGGGCCACTTTGCTGTGGTCGCCGAGCCGCGCATTCAGCAGCCGGCCATCAAGATGAAGCTGCTGGCGTTCAGCCAGCACACGCCGCCAAGCAGCGCCAACTGCAGTCTGCGCATCTACGTGGTCAAGGATTTCCCCAACAGCAAGGACATTTGCGCCAACGTCGAGTGCAAACTGGGCGGCAGTTACCTGGGCGAGAGTCAGGTCTTTGCTTTCGTGCTCAACAGCCTCAATTTGAATATTCGCGTGCGTTCCACAGACGCCGATGCGGCGCCCTACGAGCATGCGATTCCCTATCAGCACATTCTGAGCAACAACTCGATATTGCACTGTGAGTTCAGCGTGCGGCAGCGGGATCAGCATGCGCTCTGCGTTGACTTTGGCCAGGGCGATGATCTGGACTTCTATACGTTCAGCATTCCGTCACAGCCGCTGGGCGGCTCAGCGGAGGAGTTGGCCTCGACGACCAACACGACGATTTCGATTGATCGCCAGGGCAACTATGTGAACGAAAGCTGTGTGCTGGACTTTGTGCAGCTGCCGCATGCCACGAAGCGTCTGATATGCGCCGCCCTCGATCCGCCGCGTGCCGATGAGCGTGACTGGCGCCTGTTGGCGAAAAAACTTAGCACCGATCGGTATATTGCATACTTCGCCACCAAGCCCTCGCCCACCGAGCAGATCCTCAATCTGTGGGAGTGTCGGGCGAACAACTGCAACAACGGTAATAGTTCCACGTCCATCTCGCATGCCAACACTATTATGGCGCTGCTGTTGACACTGAAGGAGATGGGACGTCAGGATGTGCTGGACATCATTGTGGAGACAATTGGACCGCTCTGGATATAGAGCGCGGATTCGAATTCCAAGCAAATTGGTTGCAAAACAAAAACGAAAACAAAAACGAAATGTTCATGAGTTGCCTTTTATTTGAAAAACAAAATCAAGAAACACTAAATAACGAAGAAACAACAGAATCGAAAATGTATCGAAGTGAATGAAGCAAATTGAAGCAGAGAATTCAAAAACATTATTATGTAATCAAAGTTTAGACGTAAACACCTATAGACACATTAGTTGATAGATTGTACTAGTTACATAGCAAGAGATAAGTTAGATGTAGCGAGTAGTGAGTGCGATATGAATGAACTACTACGACTACTGCTCAACGAACTCTGTTCCCCATGGGTGCCATGCATTTTTGATACTACAAACATAAGGACAACGCGTACTCTAGAGTTAAAAGTTATGTATGTGGCTTAGCAAACTTATAGTTTTAAACACTCAAATTCTAGTATTACAAACTAAATATTTATATACCATATAGTTATATACATACATACATATATATATATATATATATATATATATATAAATGAATGAGTATTGTATATTATATCTGTATAACCGATCCCCGATAAGTTCAAGCACATATAGCCCCGTCTATATGTGTGTCAAGAAGTTGCAAACTGTTTGCCAAATCGTTGAGTTTCTCAACCGACTCTAGTTATAGCCGATTAACCAGGAATGGGATGATAATGATAATGACCATGATTTAGTCTACAACTATATACACACAAACTATATAACTGAACGATAAACATTAGTATATACACACCCGCATATACATAAATACAGCGCATACATAGTTCATGAATTTAGTTGGTAGTTTCACGAAAAAACCACAACAACAACAAACGAGTAGCTTGTTAGACATACTCAAGTGATAATCTTTGTATTTGTCTTTAGTTTTTAAGTAAACAAAACTGTCGTTCGAATCGTTAATCCAACAAACATCCACAACAACAAATATTTCATTAATAATAGCAAACGAATAACCAAGTTAAACAACTGCAAAAACGAATTACACTACGAATATGCATACAATTTAGCCATAAATACATCACTTGCAACATGCAACATTCATCATGAACTAACTGAATTCAAACAGTTCTGAAAACTGTTCAAATGTTTTGTTTGAGATACAGATAAACGATTTTTTAGCTGCTGTAGTTCTTATGTATTTATATATGATTTAAGTAAATGACAACGCAACAAAAAATAAAAATAAAGACGTTACTTACTGTAAAAACATAAATCAAGATTTTGAAATACATATTTAGTGAATTTCAAACTTATTTCAAACTGTTCAAACTCGACATTTTCAGTGCTGAACAATGCACTTGATAATTTATCCAAGCTAAATGTTATCGGAGACATCAACCCAAGAACGTCTACTAAAGAGTTGAAAATATGTGCCGAACAATAGATGGCGGTACTTGCGTCTGGCGTTGCCAGCTGGCGTGCAAGCTGGCGATAAATTAATATTATCGATAATCTATTGGCGCCAATGCGTTTTATTTAAATTGGTAATTTGGGGAGACTGAAGCAGTTCCCCGAACAAGAGATTAACTTTGACTAAATTAAAGTTAAAAATTTGTAAACTTACTATTACAACTCAACTATATTATTTCAGCATATTAAAAATATTCGCCAATTCTTTCGCTGGTTCATGTAGAAATTCAATCGGACTTTGAGTTCAGTAATTGAGTTGTTAAAGTGATTCAATACATTTTTCAGAGTAATAGCGCAACACTTGCCACATTTTTGTAGCATAGTTTCAAGCAATTGGCATTCGGCATTAATAAGAGAAAATTAAGATGCAATTATTAGTTTAAGCAATCAACACAGAGTCTCATTCACCGACAAGCATTTTAACAAGCCGCACTGCAAACGATTCCAACCAATAACAAATCAATAATTTCATGCAACACAAAATGATTGCTGCTGCAGGCGGCTCCGGCAGTGGCAGCTGTTGTTGTGGTTGTTGTTGGTGGTGGTGCATTGGCGGCGCCTTTTATATCCCAACAGCATCGGGCGAATAAATAAATTTAAACGATTTGGGTTTCTTATATACTTCATCTTCTTTTTTTGTTATTGTTTTTATGCTTTTTGCTGCAGCAAATAGAAATCTACGAAGGCCACTTACAATCCCAGTACGGGCAGATGAAAAAAGCGTGCAACAGCGCAACTCTGGCGAATCGATGCCTGTCCACACAAATGCAGAGAAAAAATTGCTGCTGCAGCCAGCCGGTAGCATTGTCGATTATTGGCCCAACAGCAACAGCAACTGCGACTGCGGCTGCGACTGCGATGGGAACGGCAATGACAACAACAGCAACGGCAACTTCGACTGCTGTCATCGTCAATTAGTTTTCTCACCGCAGACATAACAATATATTTTATGTATCGTTTCGACGGGTTGTGTCCCCGTGCTCGCATCCTTGACCATCGCGAAGGTTTTTGCATTTTTCCGCAGAAAGGGCAGCTGAGTCGAGTCACCAGCAACATCAGCGGGAACAGCAGCAGCCGATCAATGTTTGAGAAATTTCCTAATTGGGTCGAAATTCCAATCTAACAACGATTTTAAAAGTCTTGACAATTTCTTGCTGCTGTTTTCGGCTGTTGCTGTCGCATTTGCTGCTGTTGCTGGTGTCAACTGCTTTGCTAGTCCATGAAATTGGGGTCCTTGATAAGGTCATTGTCGCAATGTGGCAATGTGGCAGCTGCAAGGTGCAGCAGTAGCGTATTATTTGTATTTGTTACACTCAACGCATGCTTATTGTTTACACACAACCGACTCAAGAACTGCACAAACATGCAAAAAAGCAGGAAATGTCCTCTTACAAATGCTCTCACACATACAAGCACACACACAAGCACTTCACGTAATGGGCAAATAAAGGCCACAGCCTAAAGCGGAAGTTGCCACAAGCAACAGCAACAACTTGAGCTGCAAATAAATATTTCTTGTGGAAAAGGTTTCGTGTTCTATTATCACTTAAGCCAGTTTGTAGTTTGGATCGGAGGAAAGCTGTCGATTGGCGGTATTAACTAAGCAAAGCTGCCCAAACAAATTGTTGCATGCCTCAAATCACTTGCTGCTTGCATGTAATTTTGCGGGCAAAACCAAATCCGAAATGCGAACCTTTGATTAAAAACTCAAAGCCCAAATAATTGCTGGGCAGCAGCAAAACCAACAGCAGCAGCAGCCAGCTGCCATTTTGAATTTATCTGAACTTGCAACAGCAACAACTACAAAGGCAGCAAAGCCAACGGCGTGAAACATGAATTATGCTGCTAGGGACGGACGGTGGAATTGTTGGCCAGACAGACGGATGCATGGATGGACAGACGGAGCCGTGTTGCCACAAAACGTTGATGGCGAGGCGTTGAAAGCGCTGGATAAGCCGCAAAATACAAAACAATACAAAATGCTCTAAAGAGCAGAAGCAAAAACAAAACAAAACAAAAAAAAAAAAGAAAACAAACAAATAAGCAAGAGAAAATACAAAAACAAAAATGCGCCACTGATGCTGTTGCCGTTGCTACTGCTATTGCTGTTGTTGCTGCAACGTGTCCCAAGTCTCATGTCCAGAACTCAGACTTTGGCTGGACAATGGACAAGCTTCTGCTGCAGTCTCGGCCCGGCGAAGAGGCAGTCCAACTTTTCAGACAGCCGCAGTTGTATTACGAATTTATCTACCTGAGCAGCAACCATCGTCAATCGTCCATCGGGACATTGTTGTTGCTGTTGTTGCCGTTGTCGCTCTGCTTCTTGCTGCTGTTGTGGTTCCACAGGTCTCAAAGGAGCTACACATAATGGCCACTGCACGTCAACTGCTGTGCTGCTGCTGTTGCTGCCTTGGCTCCAATGTGCAACGTTGCGACCTCCACCAAACAGGCAGCAACAGGCAAAACTGGCATCAATGTTTTGCAGTTTTCAGTGGAAAAAAAGGCATGGCTCTGACTCTGAACTGAGCTGGCGTGGTCTGGCCTGGCTGTGGTCTGGCACAGAGCTTGGGATGGCATGGCTCTTTGCTCTGGCGAGGCCCCGGCAGAGCCCAAGGTTTTGCTTATCAATACATTTGATATCTGCGCTGACTTTGCAGACGTCGTTCGAGGCATCCAATTGGTACGCTGCTGCACATCCTCCGAATACCCGCCACATCAATGCTGTCTGCCCACCCCCCTTACCACCCGCCACCCCCCTTTCCCTTGACCCAACTGTGGCATTTGCCTTAAAGATTGGCTGCGTTTGCGTAGGACTCACGTATGTACTTTGATGTGGTTTGTTGGCCATTGTTGTTGCTGTTGCTGTTGCTGTTGCGACTACTGGAGGAGCTGCTGGCAGTTAACATTTCGAATGCCATACAAATCGACTAGCGGACATTGGAAATGGCAACATACATAACTATCTCTGCAACGTCTGCAGCTCTCGTTGTTGTTTTTGTCGCTGTGGCTGTTCAACTGTTGCTCTTGCTCATTGTTGTATTGAATTGTAGCTGCTGCTTGTGTTCTGTTCTGTTCTGTGCTGTTCTGCTCAATGTTTCAATTCAATTCCTGTGAAATTCTACGAAAAAAAAAGAAAAGCATAGGCGAAAAGATCCGCCTCAAGTTGTTACAGTTGAAAAAACAAAGAGAAACAAAGCACTTGCAAGTTGTCTCGTTGGCAGCCAACGCCTCGTATACGAAATATAAGTGGCTTATACCTAAAGCGGCTTAACAAACGCTTGCCACATTGAATGCGGCACATCTTTTCGGTCAGTGTAGCCTGGATATGTGGGGATTTGTGAACTCTTCTCTACAGTTTCTGGCCTAGCCACACATTATTGCAACTACTGGAGTTGTAGTCACGCCGCAAACATTGCTGCTATTGTCGGCAATGTTGCATTACCATGCAGCATATAGCATGCTGCATGCAGCATGCAGCAAACATCAAGCAGCCTGTACTTTAGCCCCCCAACTACTGGCAAACAGACAACAAAGGGGCATAATCAAATTTCCATTTTCCGATTCCTTTCGGCATTTGCATAATTCTCTGCAAAAAAAACGCAACGAACAAATGGAAAACATTTCCAAATGGCCATGGAAATGATGAGTGGCGGTAAATTGCATTAAATCGCTGAAGAAATTGAAGAATTCACAATCGAAATTAAAGTGTTGAGAGATGCACAATAAATAATACTAAATATTATCATAATCACATGTCAAAAGTGTGGGGACATATTGTAATGTATTGAAATGTGGTTTAACCTTTAACGATGGACACGATAAGCCTAGAGTCTTGGCCAACTTCACTTCTTGTGATATGCAATGGCAGCGAAAACTGGACTTTTATCCGCACAGATGAACGGCAAAAGCAGCCACATCAACAACTGCAGATACAGATACAAATTCAGATACAGATACAGCTGAAGCTTGAGATACTGTAGAGATAGAGAGTGGACTTACATAGCTTGGAGCAGGTAGGACAGCGAGTGTCAGCTTCGGATTGTCATGGGCATTGGCCAAGTTGGCGCTGTCATGCTGCGTATTGTATTTATTTATTTATGTATTTATTTCTAGTTGTTGGCAGCATTTCAGCTTTTTTCTTTCTCCGCTGCGTTTGGCAGCTGCGTTCGCCTCGTCTGCCAAATGTCATGAGTTATGCTTTGGCCGCAATAGAAGAAAAACGTTGCCTGATGTCTAATACTTTGGTATCTCAAGTTTGATGCCTATTGCCTGCTGCCTACTATTGTATTGCCTGCTGACTTTGCTGAACAGCTCCCGAAAGCCGATGATGATGATGATGACGCTGAGGCTGATGTCTTTTATTCGCAGTTTGGCCGCCATTTCTTGTGCACTGCGCCTGTGCGCACAAAATGCTTTGGTATAAGTATCTCTAACTGTGTATGTGTGTCGCACAATGGGCGTGTGGGTGTGTGTGTGTGTGTGTGTGTATGCTGGAGTGTTGTCGCCATGGGAGCACAAGAGTTGGCAATGTATTGTTGCTGTTTCTGTTTCTGTTGTTGTTGTCGTTGTCGTATTTTTGCTGCTGGCTCAACCACCGTCAGCAGCATCAGGCGGCAGCCATTGTTTGCCCCACCACGCATCCACCCCCGTGCCACGAAGTTGTCTCAGCATCCAGTTGGAAATTGTTACTTTTTCAGATGGAAAAATAAATATCTAATATTTGTAGAGTTGAATATCATACAAGTTTTAAAGCAACATGAAAGTAGTAAATTAAATTGTGAAAAATTATCAATGCAGTGCAATATGAACGTAGCCTCTATATTCATTGAGAAAGAAAACAAATTGGCATAATGATCAAAAATGCATTGAATATAATACGTATGACGAATTTGCCAATATACTTAATTATGAAAATAGCAATATATTGCAATATTAATATTGTCTATATATCCACTGACAAGAAAAATAAAATAGCAAGTTGCAAAATTATCAAAAATGCAAAGATAATTAATTCTGAAAATAACACAATATTGCTCAAAAGATTTGGTTTTAATTATTTTTGAATATGTGATATTATCACAAAAGAAGTTTAATATTGGAATTAATGGCATTGCAATTATTTTCCTTAAATTATTTGCTCAATTTGGGAAAGTTATATATGTATATATTTAAATATATCATAATTAATATGACATTGTATGACATATATTTAGAGGAAGAACACAATAATTCAATAGCATCTGTGAATCCACAGTCCATATTCGATATACGATCCTGTTTCATATTGCGTTAAAGACGAGTTAAAAGCGGTTGCTATTGTTTTTGCAGTTCTTGTATTTGGTGCTGCTGTTCCAGAGGATGTTGTTGTGATTTTCATTTCCATTTGCAATTCCTTTTGTGTTTTCCTTTTCGGTTTCTTCTCGTTCAAGTCTCGTTTGTTTGCCCGGCTGCTGGAATTTATTTTGCCATTTTGCGCATGTTTTATTCATAACTTGCAATATTTGGCATACAATGAATGTGCCCCGAGTTAAGTTTATGTAGATTTTCAGTGCACAACTATTGTATTTACCCCGAACAAACTGCATACACAACACAGCAACAGTAGCAACAGCAACAACAACAACAACAACGATATCAACAATCAGTAAGAACATCCAATCAACAACCGCAGCGGAAAAAATTGTAATAAATAAAAATGGAGAATGAAGCATAAAAGTCAACGTCAACAGTTTGCTTTTTCATTCTTAAATTGTATAATAATGAGTGACCATTTTGCATATTTCAAATTGCAATAAATATTATGGCGGCCATTTTAAAGTGCTGCCATTTTTCGCATATTTTCATATTTATTTTATTATTTCGTGTTTCTTCTTTATTTCATTGATTTTTTTTTTATTTTTGGCCAGCAGGATCGATAAAATCGCAGCGCCCTGTTGAAAAGTTCGTTGAACTGAAATGCTTTGGACGTGCTCCCGGTCTGGTCTGGTCTCTGGCCTTTTTCAATTGACTATTTTACATCTGTTAATGTGAATGGGTGTGTGTGTGTGTCTCTGTGTGTGTGGGTGTGTTCGCCTGCATTTCAAGTGCAGCTCTCAGACGCACATGCTCAGCGATAGAGTGCGAGTGAGACAGCGAGCACCGCAGCGAGAGAGTGAGAGCGTGAGTGAGCGAGAGCGGCGTCTAATGCTCTTGAAAATTTCAAGTGTTAATTACTCGCATTTACCACACAAACACGCACACATACACACACACGGGCACGCACACTCTTCTCGTCGCATGTTTGTGTGTGTGTGCTTCTATGTGGGTATATGGAACATTCATGGATACGGATATGCCAGACCTGGACCCAGACACCGACACTGAACGCCCGAGCCTAATTGTTCAAGGTCACAGGCATGCGCATTTCTTCAGCAATGAATTAAATTAATTAAAAACAGCTACAACAACGTGCCGCACAAATAATGCACTAAAATGAATAACAGTCGAAGCCAAGCAGCTGGCAACTGGAGCAGTAGCAGCAGCAGCAGCAGCAGCAGCGAGAGCCAATTGCCCATCTGACGACTGACGACCACAATTACAACTGCACAACAACTACAACGACTTACTCAGTAACTTGACTTGGACGACGATGACGTCGAGGAGGCTGCAGTCTGCAAATTAGCTCAATGGCCGCAAATGCTACGTAAATGTTGCAGTAGAAATTTCACTTTTAACATAACTGCTGTCCTCTGCTGTCCTTCCCCCTGTCCTACCACTTGCCGTCTCGACGCGGCCAAACTCTCAGTTGATGTAATTGCAGCGCCTTTAAAGAACTAACAACTGAGATAGCAATAGCAACAGTGCCAAAGTCAAAACGTGCTAATTAAGAACAGAAGCAGACTCACACAGCCACACAAGTGCACACACATACAATGCATGGCTCCCAATTCGCCGGCCCCGTTTGTCGCCCCGTTCGCTGTCGCTGCAGCATGCTGGTCAGTTTGCATTTTGATCTCGGTCGCGCCGGCAATTTGCTCGAACACGTGTTTCATTTTTTTTTTTGTTACATTATTTGACAGTAAGAAGTTGCTTTGTTCATTGCATCACACAGCACATAGTTAATCGCGTGTGTAAAAGTGTTGGCTGTTGATCTTTTGACGCTGAATTCGCCGTCGCGAGTGTAAACTCAATCGAAAACATGTGACTTTAATTACCGCGCCAAAACAATTGCCCATCCCATTCCATTCCATGGCATTCCATTCATCGCAACTGGTCAAGTGTAGTGTTTGTAAGTGGTTCCGGATTAATGCAATTAGTCGCAATTTACGTTTCGTTTAGTTATCATACGGTGCACGCTGTCTTTGACACTTGTAAAACGCAATGAATTTGTTTGCCATCGCATTTACCTTCTTGTGCTTCACTTGTGGCTCGCTTATTGCTCATTCATTGGCGTGATTTACGCTCTCTCCACAGCCCGCTCTTGCCCAGCGCCACTGCCACCCCAGCCCATCCCATCCCATTCCATTTCATTCCTCAGTAACTCGTCTGGCGGTTAGCGTGCCGCCGGTGTCGCAGCGCCAAAATCTCAATGCTCACTCATTTGCTCGCTCACTCGCTCCTCTCTAGCCCTTGCACATGCGCCGCGAAAAAAAATGTTTATTCATTTTCATTTACATTGCAAATTGCTTTTCATTCGCCATTCGTTGTTTTAATCGCGTGCGTTGCGCGATTGTGCGAATAAAACGCAATCAACGCTTATAATATGCATGTTTTTTTTCGGTTTTCTCTTCATTTTCCTTACCTCCTCTCTTTTTTTATTTTGTTTTTTTTTTTGCTTTTGATTTACATTATTTGCATTTGCATTGTCAACACTTGCACTTCGTAGACACACTTACACTTACATGTACATACCCTCATTTGCATCTACACACATTTGTTGTCCTTAGAGTGAGAAAATGCTGTGCCGCAAATAAATATAAAATTAATTCAATTTCCTGATCTCTAATCCGATAAGAAATTTAGGCATACAAGTTACTGTCGATGTTAATTACTTGTAAGCAATTATTACAATGTCAACAAAAGATAATCAACGTCAACGGAACTATACGAAAATGTTAATGAGTAACACAAGTAAGTTTTAGAATTCGTATAAATTATTTTCGTAGTACTACATACTCCATTTAATTCTTAAATATTATAATTATTTTTAATGAGTATGGTATAGCTTATGAGCTAATTGAATTATTATAATCAAATCAAATGGTTAATTCACAAGCCCACAATATAATATTGTACAAAACATAATTTATTTTAAGAATACAACATTAAAACTTTTATCATATTCTAATTTGAGATATCGTAGGATCCCACACTTGCAAGTATTTCAATATATGTCTAGGAAAATTAAATAACTTCAAGTGACTCTTAAAAATATTTGGATAATTAGAAATTACAAATTACGATTGGGGGCTTTTGAGTTTCCCACCTTTGCAATTATTCATTTTATCAATCAATGCGCTTCAATCGGCGTAACTCTCAGTCCCCGGTCGTCTGTCGACCTACCCATTCAAAGCCAAGCGGAAAGCTCTCAAATAAAATGTAAATACTTCAGATTTCATGGAACTGAAGGTACCCAGCCAACAACAGAATTCCAAGTAAGGCGCACACGAACCTGGATATAAGAATAAGAACAATGGGCGCATATAAACAACTTTTTGCCGAGCGGCAAAGGAGGCGACATCGTCTTGGACTTTAGGGGGTAATATATATACATGTATATTATTTTTTGGTTTGCTTTGTGTGCTTGCGGGAGTGAGTTGGGGGATGCGCACTTGTGCACAATTGTGTCGCCGTGTCGCTGTCAAACGTAAGGTCGTTTTTTGCTGCCATTTTAATCGATGCCATCGCTGGCCGCCTTCTTTTGCTTGCTCTCGTCCACTATTAGTTACTTTCCTTTGGAGCAGCCGAAGCGCCGCCAGCGACCGCCCGCCGCCCTGTGCTGCTAGATGCTAGCTGGTTTCAGCTGTCACTGCGCAGCAGAGCATTTGACACCCTGTACGAGTGCACATCTCAGGTGGTGAGGAGAGAGGAGAAGAGGAGAAGTCCGTGTGGTAGTGAGAGTAGCGCTGGCTTCTGGTTGTTACTTTTCTCGTTGTTGTTGGTGTTTTTGTTGTTGTTGTCGTCGCTACTCGTTGCTGTTGTCGTTTGCTTCCTGCCCCACGGCGCTGCCATTCGCACGCGTACTTCACACGTCGCCGTCGTGCCCCCCGTTAAATGTGTCGGTGTCGCATGCTCGCTCTCATATTCCGATCATTTTTTCACACGCAAATTCTTATGCTTATTCTTTTCTACACGCCGCAAGGACCAATCGCATAATGGGGCGTGGTGACGACGACTACGTTGACGACGGCAACAGCAGCAACAAGAGCGAGGCCGAGAAGGCTCAGCTCCCTCTCTGCCAGCCTCGTCGCCTGGTTGACTGTGCAACAAAGTAGTCGTCGTCGTCGTGTCGTCGTCGACGTTGACGTCGTTGTCGTCGTCATCGTCGTCGTCGTTTCTCCACTCGATGTTGCTGCTGTTGCTGTTTATGTTTCGTTTTGCGCAACAGCAACAGCAATAACAAGAACAAAAATAAGAGGAATAGTAACAACAGTGGCAGGCAGCAGTTGGAGCAGCTTTTTCTCAAGCAGCAACATAGTTTTTCCCTCTGCTAACGCGTGCATCCAGACGCAGACGCTGCCCCACTCCCCTTTCCCAATTTCCCTAGACATTTGGCCTTTCGGTGTCATGCTGGCTTTTTTCTTTTCATTTTGGCAGCCATTTTCCAAATGCTGTTGCCTTTTGCCTCTTTTGTTTCCTAACGTCATCATAGCCATCAATGTCGTTGTCGGCTTTATCATTATCCACTTCACTGGGCTTGCTACCTCAATTTCCAAGCGTAGCGCATGGAAAATCAATGCGTTCTCCACAAGAAACAACCATTGCGCATACGCCACGTTCAACTTTGGTTTTAGCGACAACGGCAACGGCATCGGCAACGGCATCGCCTTGGCACCGCCAACATTCAACATACAGCATCCACAAGAGGCGGTAAACAATAGGCTTAGCATTTGTTAAGCTGCTGCATTTTAAATCTGCCATTTTGCACGCCCAACAAACTGTAAATGCGATGCTGCCGGCAGCTTGCTCAAAGTGAAACCAATGGCAACACTTCGACCACCAAATGACTACAAACAAATCCAAACATTAAGATGCTTACGCACAAATACACACACACACACTACGCACACACAGAAATGTACGCGAATAAATACACTTAAATATCGTGAATTCATTTGAAACAATTTCACATCACTGTCGAGAACAAAATAGCGAAATTTAAAACGCTCACAAAACACTCACGATACGCATTGATGAAGCAGCTCGCAATACACCCAAAAGTAAAAGAAAATGAGACAGTGAGGTGGAGGAAAAAAATGGAAATTGAAGGGACTAAAAGGCCGGAACGAAAATCCACTTGAATTCAATGATAATTGGGATAATCCATGATGTCTTCATTTCTCGCACAATGGCATTTAATGCCCAACAAGTGCTCAAAAAGTAGCGAATTTTTTCTAGCTAGCAGTGCATAGCATAAGATTTTGATGATACTAAAGGGCTAAGAAAAAAGCTGAAACTTAATAGAACATTGCTAAACGAATGCAAAAGCAATATATCAATTTCGAAATCAGAAAAAGGGCGAATTCCCTTTTGTCCCATTTTATTAAGACTACTGTTCCTAACATTTCTGCATTTACATCCAAGGTATTGATAATTTTCTGCTTCAACAAAATTTTAATCTCTGTAAAAGTTAGTAATATTTATTATACAAATTTATTTATTTATTTATTATTACAAAATTAACAAAAACAAAAAAAAAGCTAAATCGCGGCGAGACTAGCGACAAGGCCTTCAGCTCGTTAAAAAAATTTGTACATAATACATCCTATAATTCCTATAATTTTTATTTCGATTTATTTTTCTGCCAAAACATACAAACATATTTCATAGTTTTGTATATTTTTGATTGATAACATACTCTGCATTTAGCTCTAACATACTTTTGAATTTATTGTGATTTTTCAAAAAATTCGATTATATGCTCCACATTTCCTAGATTAAGTGACACGATATTTAAGTATTTTAGCCTACTGTTCTTCAACAAAAGTAAAAATTTTATTACATTTGCTGTTAATCGGCTGCATTTGTATCCACTGTTGAGCTCAGGTTTTTGTGCTGTTGCACAATCCGCAACCGAATCCCAGTTACAAATCCAATCTTCCGTCTTTCGTCCACAGTTGCGTGCTCATATTGTTCGTGTGCGTGGGTTGTCGTTGTGGTTGTTGCTGCTGCAGCTGTTGCTGGGTGCAAAATGCCAGGCATTGTTTGCAGCCGGGCAACAAACTGATTTTTAAAGTGATTTCACGCCACTTGGAATGGCACACTACACAGCAAACCAAACGAGACGACGACAACGACTGCGATGCGACCAGTCATGAATAGCACAAATAAAAAACAAAAACAAAAAATGTTATAATATATACGAAGGGGGCTCGAAATATTGAAGCCCGTTTCATGGTCTCGTATTATTTGCTATGGTTTTATTCATGGAATATCGCAAATGGTTACAACATTTGCAACACAATCACCCAAATCATACGCACAAACAACTTAATGCCGACCTGTGTGGGGGTAGGTTGGTCACACTGGTAAATCACAGTTACAGTTACGAAGGCTAAAGCGACAGGTTGCCATATTAACTTTAATGCTTTCGATGGCAGCCATTTTCGATTTGCATTGCGACCCAAAACAAAAAGGAAAATGGAAGGGAATAGGAATGAAAACGGGAACGGGAGTGGAGGAAGCAGGAGTAACAAACAGCACGTGGATTGTTTGCTCATTGGATTATCCCTTTGCTGTCAGCTGAGGTCACTTTTCAGTTTGGCAGCGTCCCATTATCATTAACATAAATTCAAGTTGGGCTGCGAGTCCAACTGAAAATGCAACTGCGACTCCGATTGCGACTGCGAATGCGAATGCGAACGCGGCGATGCCTTTTGAAGGGTTATCTGTGCAGCTGCACCTGTCACAAGTGTCTCCCTCTCTGCTAGTGTGAGTGTGAGAGTGTTTCGCGAGAGTGTGTGTGTGTGTGTGTGTGAGTGCAAGTGCTGACCCCATTCATTGCAGACGCCTTTTTAAATGATTTATTTTAATTTAATCAGCTGCCAAACAGAGCAATGATAAGCACCGACCGACGACGAGTAGGCAACCACAGCAACAGCCACAGCAACAGCCACAGCAACAGCCACAGCAACAGCTAAAGCTAAAGCAAAGGCAAAAAAAAAAAAAAAAGAACCCATAAGCCAGGGAGTCAAAGCAGCTCCAATTATAGCGTGCAAATCGGCAGCAAAAGCCATGAAGCAAACACAGACATATGTTGCACTCATTTCACAAAGCAGGAGGCAAAAGCAGGAGGGCGCCCGGACCGGCGAGTCGGCAATGGCCACATAATTGAGGGTTCAAGTAGCGTGCCTCAATTTGTGGGAGCGTTTCGCTTTATTACACACTTTCGACACGGCAATGACGACAACGACGACACGGGGAAATTTGCAGTGAAAGAGTCAGGGCTGGGATCCAGCTGGGTATCCAGCACATACGCTAGCTAAGTGCATGCTACGCGGCTAGTACCGAGTACTCATCGCCATCATCGTCATTATCATCATCATTATCATCATCATCATCCGGGAGCTCTTGGGTTATGAGCAAGCGAAGCGTATCAAACGCCAGCTTGCTCTGAGATGCCAGCTCCTTCTGGCAGCTTGCTGCTCTTCTGCTCTAATGACTGCCTAATAGCAAAATTTGCCCCGGCTGCGAGGAGTTTCTTTGACTTGATGTTGTCGGTGTTGTCGATGTTGATGTTGATGTTGATGTGCACACGTTCTCCGCTTCTTACGCCGGATTGTCGTAATAAACTTGTGTAATAGAATAAACGCCACACGGCGCAAAACAAACTCCCCGTCGAGTTGCGTTTTCGATTCGGAGTGGGCGCCTGTTTGCCCGACCTGTGGTGTGGTGTGAGATCCTTTTTTCGGCTTTGGGTTTTGGGTGGCAGTCAAACACGTGCAGCTTGTTCGGCATTGGAAAAATCTTTACTTTGAGCACGTGCACGGGATTTTACATAATCAAGCACCGACAACTGCCCACACATACACACACTAACACACATTCGTACACATCACACTGCATCAGAGTTACGTCAGTCACGTCAGTCAGCATTCGTGTACAAGCCATAGCTTTAGGGTAAAATATCATGCTTTGTACTATGCGTCGCTCTCACCCACCGGGCTACCCGCTGGGCGCAGCTTAACCTCAAACTCAACCCACCTGAACTGAACTGAACCGAGTGCTGTTGCTGAGTGCTGAGTGCTGAACTGAGAGCGTTAGTCAGTCAGGCTTCTGTTTGCTCAAAAGATAGATTTTGACTTTTACAAATTTTCGCACAAGTTGCCAGCAAGAGAGCGGCAAACAGCCACCATCATCATCATCATCATCAGCACTGCCTCTAGCTGTAGCAAACACCACCCAACCCGAAGCCAGCCCAGCATGTGACCGGTATAATAGCCTTGGCGGGGTTGCCAGCACCGCCGCAGGTATTTCCATGGATTAAAGCACGCAAACCGTGTCATTTGACACCACTTGGGTAATCTGAAATGCCGCAGCAGCCACCACGACAACGTCGTCGGCGTCGTCGTCGTCGTCGTCGTCGTCGTCGTCGCCAACCGTCATTCAACCCAACCGACCAACCGCCCATCCACCCGCCAACTGTCCCGCCCCTCGATTACAATTTGGTAGCACTTCCAATCCCCCTGACAAACGGCAAGCATATTTATTTTTAATGACGCAAATTCTCAGTAGCAATAATAAGTTACAGATTTTTTTGTTTAAATACAATACACACACTTTGCCCTATGCCTCTGGGTGGGCGTGTCTCTCAGGGGCGTCTTATACATCAGTGCAAACCTTAAAGCCACCAGTATATTGTCTAAAATCAATTAGATAGACACACGTACACAAATAATCAGCTCAAGGGCTCAATTTCAGCTTGATTGAGTTACTTAAAGAACACAAAAATTGAAGATGCATTTTAGACGACCTTTCAATTAATTGAATTATATTTTGATTGAGTGGCCGTTGAGAAATAAATTCGGCTCTTTGCATAATAGGCATAACAAAGTCCTTGCAGAAATTCGAGTACTTCCAATTTAAATCCATTTATTTTCAATGTGCGACTAATTACTGAATTACCTTAAAAAAGTTATCAACTTCAAAACAAAGATCTAATCCATCATAAAATCGTATAATATGGCAAGAAAGTTTCCTCAAAGATATTAATTTGTTTCTCTTACTTGTATATCTTTCTAATAGTTTTATTCATGATACATCACTAAGAATCAGGCAACTTCACCTAAATATTTTGATAAAATTTCTATAATTGCCTAATTTGTATTTTATCTACGAGTAAAAAGAACTTCAGATAAATAGTGATATATAGATAAACATATTTGATTATGCCCTGTTAAGTCAGTTCTTTCGGCGTTTAACAAAACGATCAAAACGATGCGAGACATGTAAGTACGGAGTCTATCGTTTAACATCAGCCTACTCGCGGGTTAGAAGAAACGATCAAAGTATTTCACACCTCGAGCCGAAGCAAGCTGCTAACGTGCTATGTAATCCATAGGCATAACCGAAAGTACGCCTCCAATCATGAGGCAATAGACTGTCAAGACTATGAACTATCGACTACCGAACTACACGCTGTGTTGGCGTTCATCTCTTCGTCGTCTTGGCCTCAGTCTCTGTGTTTGTCATTGCACCTACACAAACTGAGAGACCACCGACACGATCCGGGCAGCCATTGGCAAACAGTCTGAGGGCTGGCTGGGGAGACCGGATGACTGAGAGAGACTGGGGCAGTGACCAAAAGTCGCACCTACGCCCTAGGCTCTGAAGTATGGGCATGCATATAATCAATATACACAAAATAGCCTCGATCTATGTGCCCAATTGATTAGCATTGCAATCTTAAATACTTTTTATGAACTCGCACACTCAAATAAAAGTCAATCAAGCGCAGGGCAAATAAATGGTTAAATACACACAAACACACAACAATAATGAAAATAAAAACAAAATAAAAACCGAAAACAGAAAACAACATCATATAGTATGTTGTTCCTTTGAAGTGGCCAAGAAGTGATCAGTTCTCAGTCACAGGCGAAGGTATTTTTAAGCAGAACAATGTGAACATATCGCTTCCGTTTGTCAGCAAATATTCCCCAAATGATGCTGGGATTGGGAATTGAAATGGGGCCACAGACGCCAAAGATGATCAAAATTACCACTCAATTGGTTCACCACCACCAAAATGAGAGGCAGCCACCCAGAGACGCCGCCGCTGGAGCTAACGTCGCTAACGTTAACGTTATGTTCTTGTGTTATTCATTCTCTCCTCCCAAAAACCTGAGAGATAAGCATCTAATTTATGGCAGCGCCTATGCCGTGTGATCATGAGATCCTCCACCATGGTCCATGGCACGCAGGTAGAGTTGTAGCTTTGTTGCCTCATTGCCTGCGGCCAGATTCGGCAAAACATTCCGAAACGAAATCCTTTAGTCAACATATACATATATTTTTAATAAACGGGCTACCGAATTTCGCATTTCCTGTCATCGATGTTGCCTGGATTATTGCTATAATTTGGCTGGCAATTTTGGTTAGCGCATTGTGTCATTACGACGCCCCCAGACAGCAGCCAAAGAATTGAGATTTTCATAATTTGAGGTGTGCGTGCCGGCGTTTTAGTTACGGGGAGATGTACAGAGGGGATTGCAGAGAGGAAGCGCTTGCGTTTGGGGCTGGAGGGGCAAATCCCACGACAAGTTCATAGGAAATGCCCATGAAATCAAAAGCCGGCAATGATCATGCAAAAATTGTTCCGAGTCGAACAATCAATAAAACTGTTGACGATTTAATTTTACGCTGACGCATGCAGAGAGCAGATACTCGTAGTCGATACTCACTCACACTATACACCCATTGAATCCACGGCATGGCTATAATGCCTCCATCTGACCGATGATGAATACAACCGGCAACTGGTTTCAGTCGCGCCTGCTCTGTGGTCTTTGGTCTTTGGTGTTTGGTGTTTGGTCGGTCGTCTCTTTTTTATTTCGGGGGCCCCAAAGACCAGTAGCCAAACGGAAGAAGGCCTGTCAGCCGGCTACAAAGTAACTTAATTTACACTGCCATCGCGACGGTCCAGAAAGTGTCCAACAATTGTTGTACTTCGTAAAATATGCGTTAGGCAGGGTATATGGATTTCAGAGTTATATTTATTAAAAGTCTGATCTACGATTTAATTGAGCTAATACAGGCTTATCCGACATAAAATATATAAGATATTATATTTCATACGATATCTAATAATAAAAATGTAAATTGGATGCTTACCTCAATCATCAAACTAATTTATTTTCATTTTAAAAGCCATTTAAATTTTTTTCTAGATTATGATTAATAAATAATCTAATAAATATGTATGTGTAAATATAATATATTAAAAACGAGCTGAAGGCTTGTGCTGGCTCCGTGACAATTAGCTTTAATATTATTTCGTATTACTGATAATTCTGTAAATAAATAAAATAAATAAATATATTAAAATAGAAAAACTAAACAGATTATTTAATGTATTCACATAAAAATGCAATGATTGCAACTTACAGAGTATGTTTGAAGTTCTTCCTTGGTTTCTGCTGTACGTTATTCCCTGACGTGCTCATGACGTGGTCACAATTATTATTACGATTTCTTCATTTTTATTATTATACTATATCATTGTTGTTAGTGTCCATTGTTGTTAATCATTGTGCGCGACTTTATTCACACTTTCTTTCGCCTTGTCTGTTTGTCCGATTGTCTCTTTCGGCTGTCGGTCTCTTGGTCTTTTGGTCGCTTGGTCTGTTTGTCTGCTCCGTTGGACTGTGGGGCTGTCTGTTTGCTACTCCTGGTGTTTATTGTGATTTACTTTTCTTTGGCTGCTTTATCAGCCGTAATCACAACAAAGTTGTACAAATACACAAATACGGGTTGCCAAACAATGTAACGAGCATAAATAAAATACACACATGACCAGAAAAAAAGAAGTAATAAAGCGCACAACAAAATAAATAATAATAATTTCTGTGCAGCGGACAGCGAGAGTTGTGGCTGGACAGTTTTGACCAGCTGTTAGTGCTCCCAAGCAGCGCTAGAAAGCTGGAGTTGTGACGTCACTGCCAAAGAGCCAAAAGCCCCCCATTCCCTTTTAAAAAAAAAAATCCACGGGTCATGCCCACAAGTGGGCGGTTACCGCTGGGTTGGCACCCATTAAGGTCCAACTAATTACAATTACCGCTTGTTTACAGTAAACAAAGCCAAAGTACTCACATGCTCGAGAGTTTGTTCGCAAACAGAGCATAAATTTAGATTCGGGAAATCCCTCCGTTTCCTCCTCCTCCTCCTCCTCCTCCCTCCCCCCTTTCAAACTGACGCTAACCCCTTTGGCGCGCTTCATTGAGACATCAGGAATTGTGTGTTTGACGAAAAACGAGTATGACGTTTATTTAATTCGAAGTAATGATTTCATCGCGCGCTCTGTAATCGATAACCATCTACAAACGCAGGCACACAAAAACACACACACACACACACAGTAGCAGAGATGAGAGAACGAACAAACTGTGACTGTGTGTCCTCGTTGCATACTTTACGGGCAGGGCACCAAGCACTTGAGATAATCGCCTTAGGGTTGTTTTTAGGTCGACTACAACGGCATACAATACAAATACATGTACACACACATACATATGTATATACATATATATGGTATGTGTATGTGGCGGGTACCCGCTCGGTTGCCACGTACCATAAACGATCCTGTAATTTTCGTAGTCCTGCCTGCAAAGGGGGCACCCAGGACGATGGTGAATGAGCGCAGGACAAAGGCCATTGTTGTTGCACGTCGATTATTATCGCGGCAATGAGCAAAACTATTGCCGACACATGTATCCGTTTATTTGTCATGACTTTGTTCCCTTCTCGGCTCAGCGTAGTCTCTGAGGACAAACAGGACCTGTACACTTCGCCCCGCTTGCCGCCCGCCTGCCCGACAGCCCGCTTTTGAGCTTTTTGACATATTGTCTGCTAATCAGTTCCGCCGCAAAAGGTTCGCCGCCCAACTCCTGACGAAATCCTTTAGCACTCCCTTGGCAATACGGCAATACGGCAATACAGCAATACGCGCCTAAACGAGCAATCGCCAGCAATGACATGCCGCATAATTTCAATTAGGGTTGTTTGCTACTTGTTCAGCTGCACTCCACTCCCCCTCTGACCAGCACCCGAGCACCCCGGCAACAACCCCAAGCACGACGAATCACAATGCCGAAAATGTGCTGTGGATATTGGGACAAGGGCGTTGTCGGCACGCTTTAGAGCACATTATCGCAATCATAACTCTATTTGACACTGGCATCGCAAGCAACCGAATCGAGTAGTGACCACTTCATTAAGATTGTGTGGCACATGTAAACAGCGGTGCGCCCCGTCGATGTTTTGCTAATCAAATCAACTGCTCAAACATATGTCGGCCATATAATCAGTTAAACGAAATCACATGAAATCACTGCCTCACCTCGGTGGCAACTCCTTGCGATCCATGGAATCATTTTTTATGACAGCGCCGCCAAGAATTATGGCAGTCGCAGCACTTGGCTTGTGCCTTGGGGACACATAAAAGTTGTCGCCATCGTCGTCGTCGATGCTGCTGCTGTGTATACGGATCTCGTGCCATGAGGACAAAGAGTCAATCTGCTGGCATCGCTTCGTTTGCCAATCGACATGGACATCATGTTTCACAATACGGTGCAACTCACAAATTAGGACCCAGGGGACCAAATTATTTAAAAAACCCTCCAACAGTAACCATAAACATAGAACGCCGACCGTCGACCGCCAACTGCTGACTGCCGACTGCCGACTGCCGACTGCCGACTCGGTCACACATTTCACCGATCATTATTGTAATGGTCTGCATGCGTCCAACATTTTTTATATGGCATCACTAGAAGAAAAATTGGCAGCCTTATTTGGTCGGGGTCCTTACACATAACGGTCGATATTTGCTGCCAACTCGCAATCTTAACGGACTACGCGACGTGAGTAGCTGACAAATGTTTGATGCGAATTTGGCATCTAGCTGGAGCAAGGCTTCATAATGGCAACACAGTGAGACAGAGAGCAAGGGGGAACATCAATTTCATTGGTAGTTGATGAGGTATTGAACTGTCTTTTGGAACAATACGATAGATAGATTACTAATTGCGTGAATTAATATCTATAATTCATTACTATTATGATTCTTTTGTTAACTGTTTTATCAATATTATAAATAGCTAAAAAAATCCTGACTCTGAGATTTGCTTCGCCCTCAAATCAATCAAATGAATTGATTATATTCTATTTTGGCCTGTAATTCCTACGAATCGCACTGATTTTAATTGAACTGATTATCGCTTATGCTTTATGCTTTATCGTTAATAGTTTCCTGTGCGACTTAAGTCAATTGCAATCTTAATACCCTGAGAACGAAAACCATTATCTACCATATTGTAAATGCCAAAAGTCTGTCCATAAGCATTTCCGCCACAGCTTAAAGTAATTTTAATGGTGATTTGTAAATTATTTTCCCCTTTGCCATCTAACTAATCATCATATTGACTACCAAATAAGCCCATAATCCACACTCGATGCCAGCCAACAAAACTCTTGTTGTGTGTGCTCAAGCACTTGACTTGATTTTGCACTGGCACGCGTTAAATGATATCATCAAAGGGATTGCTGCTGGCTTAGGGGCATGCCAGGGTAAAAGTTAAAGCCACAATCGGCGCAACAAAAGACTAAGGATCTGTTTTTGGGCTGCTGACTCTGGTGCAGCGAGTGATGATTACAACCACCGATAATAACAATATGCTTATGTGAGAACTGAATGCAAATGATGAACCCAGTTCCCATTTTGTGAACCGAACAAACAAACGACTAAACGACTGCTGACTGCGATGCCGCCCAACGCCCACCGCCCACCGCAAAGCTTATTGCACCATTGTAGTTGGTATCAGACAGCGGCAACGGCGACGACGATGACGACGATGACAACGACGATGTCGATGGCGGATCACACGCATCCGCATCCAACCAACCAGCCAACCAGGCAGCCAGACAGGCAGACAGCCAGAGAGACCGACGGAGTGGAAGTTTAACGAGGTCGACACGTGCACGCCTTTAATTTGTTTACAAATCACTTCAGATGCGTTACACGCACGAGTACACGTTCCGTTCTAGGGCACCGTAGCCAGCGGGGCAGCGGTGCAACGGGTTGGTGGCATGTAGCATGTAGCATGTGGTTGTAGTTGTAGTTGAGACCTTTGGCTGGTCGTACGCATGCCACGCCCGCTGGTTGCGCTCTGCGCTCGGTGTTCGCAATTCAGTTTGGACGCCTCCTCGCAGTGTCTATTAAAGAAGTTCCAACCAAATCACCGGCACGCGCTCGCTAAAATTCGCACACACACCCACATACACTCACAGCTATTACCATTGTCACTGACTCTCTGCATTAATGAGTGCGACTTTAGTGGCTGCGTGGCATCAACTGTCAGTGCAACTCCTGCTCCTGCACCAGCTCCTGTTGCGGTGATATTCGGGTTTGCTTTGCTCGAATCTGCTCCGCTATAATATGGTTTGTTGTGCACTCTTTTGTTGTCCTGTTATCGCGTCGCTATTGTTGATCAATGAGCTGCTTAAAAGAGCTTAACGCAAAACACACACGTTGCCCAGGCGATTACTTCGAGTCCCTTAAAAGGCACTTTACGCGAATTGACATCTTTGCATTGAATATGTAGTTATTTATATCGTTGATCTTATCAATCAAAGTATCAGAATCTTAAACCAAATTTAATGAAGGGCATATTTTGAAAACTATACAGCTTGCATCAATTATATATTATATGATATCAGATATCAGATATCTTTTATTTATATATTATAAATTCCATAGTTTAGGATTAATTTCAATAGTTTTAGGTGCTTACTGAAATACTTCAACTTGCTGAATAGTTTATACAAAACAGTTAGATATATTTTGTTTTTATGCACAAGTAAACATTGAGAATAATGAGGATTTTATTAAAATTAAAATTTATCTTGAAAGATAACTCCTTTATCCCAAGGAAATATTGAATTTTGATGGTCATGCTGCAACTTTATTTATGTTTTTAAATCTTCTGTAAGTTCTATTCAAAATGTCTTTTTTTATACTTATGCCGCAACATAATTAAGCAAATATTCATAAGTTTTCTTAAATAAATTGAAGAAAATGTATTAGATTGTTTCAAAACATGAATTTTGTTGAATTGTAGCATCAAATTAAATCCACAAACTATCAAAGTACATCAATACATTTGTTGTGAGAGAAACTTTTTGGCCAAAAGTTTTCTTTTGCCAAGAAATAACAAAAACCCAATAGGCACGCCCATCGTTGGCGATTGCAGCCCCCTCACCCTTCACCACAATAAAACTGGAAAGCTGTGTGAAGCTGCCAATGCCAAACTGACGGCCCCCAAAAATAGAGTACCACCATCTTACATTGATATGCGTGCATGCCGCCCAAATACCCCTTGCTCTACATCGAGCAACTCCTCAACTCTCCTCCGCCAATCTCAACTGCTACTTTGCGAGGGCGGCCACCCAGCCACCCTTGTGGATGTTTGTGGTGCGCAGCCAAGGTTCAAATGGAAAGGAAGGAAAAAAAACATATAAATAAAGAGGAATAAAAAAACATACGCTACGCTCTTTGCTTTCAGAGTCTTTCAGTAGTCAATGATGCTAGGCAACGAATTGAAAAATCCAAGCTCACAAAATTGTACACAATTTTCTGTCTATTTAACTTTGATGGTTGTGGGGAAAAGAGAAAAGAGCTGGAACTGGGGATGACGATGGAGATGGCGATGGAGATGGAGATGGGGAGGCAACATGGCGGCTGTTGAAAAATCTTTTTTGCCCAGCGCCCGCATAAAGAAACATAAAAACCATTTTGCCCTTTGAAACTTGGGTAAAACACACACACAACACACAACACACACACACACACACAGAGGGGTTAGGGAGGGGGACGGTGATGATGATGTAGCTGGTGCTGCTCCAAAGGAATTGAAGGTGGACCTCTTGCAACCCAATGACTGCGGGCGGTGTCGGCAGTCGGCACTCGGTACTCGTCAGTCGGTAGACGTCAGTTGCCAGCTGGCAGTAGCAGTTGGTAGGGTCCACATACCATCCAAATACTGGGACTCCACATCATCATCACCACCATCGTCATCGTCGTCGTCGTCGTCGTCGTCGTAGCCGTCGCCGTCGTCGCTGTCGTCATCGGCTTCTGGATGGTTGTCAAAGTTTACGTTTCACTTCGAGTGCGGTGTACTACTGTTTTGTTTGTTTTTGCTGCTGTTTTGTGCAGGAAGAAGCAGGATCACAGCGTGTGTGTGTGTGTGTGTTGCGTGTGTATGTGCGAGTGTGTATGAGTGGGCATGCCCTACAAAAGCAACCTTTTGGTGTTTCAAAAGTACATAGAAGCAGCAACAAAAACTACTGCGACGGCAACGACTCTTTGCCTCCCGAGTGTGTGTGTGTGTGTGGTTGTGTGTGTGTAAAGGAACCGCAGTTACGTAAATACGAAAATCCGATATTACGTTTCCACTTCTCAGTATGTCTGTGTGTGTGTGTGTGTGTGTGTGCGACGCTTGTTACACAAGTGCTGCGCTTTGGCGTTGCATTCACAAAAAAACGACAGCAGCAACGGCAACAGCAACAGCAACAAAAACTTTGCACGCAAAACCAAAGCCCTCGTTTCAAATCCTTTTAGGAAATATTATGGAGCGTACACACACATACGTTGAGAGCACACATACTCATGCAAATCTAAAAACCTCAACGTGGGAGCTGTTTCAAAACAAAAAGTTGAAATGGCAAATTCAACGGCAAAAGACAAGTAAGCTCAAGTCCAGGTTTTTCGGCGGCAGGCGTCCATACTGTCTGTGTGCTGTATGTCGAAGTGTGCTTGTGTGTGTGTGCTTGTGTACGTGTGTGTGAGTATGAGTGGGTGCGCCTGCCACACCCAGCACAAAACGTGCCAGGAAGCTGCCAAGAAGTACCAGAAGCCCAACAAGAAACGATAACAAATAAAGAAGACGTGCTCACGACTTTGCACGCGCCTTCGATACCCTGGTAATTAGGATGCAGATCCACATTTGCAAAATACACTTACGATCATTTTAAAGAAGAATCTTTAAGGGGATCTTTAAAAGACAATAACCTAATAAGAAAGAAAGGAAAGCCATTAATATAGGACAAACAAATTCGTTTAATATGAAGAGAATTCGTATATGATAACTAAGAATGTTTGAAATACAATAGCGAATGTCATATCATAAAACTGTAAAAATGGACATAAAAAGTTAACAGGAAATTTAAAGTTGTAAGTTATAATGTATTTTTAGCAACTAAGACATTCAGGCAACAGATTTTGAACTGAAAACTATATATTTTATGAAAACTCCTTAGAGTGTTTAAAATGGAGTTTTAGGTGTGAAAAAATAGAATACAATACTATAATATATCAAAACCAAAGGCTAATAAAAGGATTAGCGGACATAATGTTGTATATTTTATATTAGAAGTATTTAGTTTCGTGAATTGTGAGGCTATCTCGTAATTGTAATCGTAATCGTAATCGTTATCGTAATCTTATATTTAAAGGAATATTGTCCATTGTTTACTATATTTTATAGTGCTGGAAGGCACTTGTGCACTTTCTCATTAATTCCAAGCTCATCTCGTGATCGCATAATCACTCGCCGTCATGCGATTATATAGGGTATAACAAAAATCCAAACTTCATGTACTGCAAAGCGGCACAGAAAATGTTGAAGAGTGCGCCTCGGGCTCTGGCTAAGCATAGCAATGGGGTCTGCGACTGTGAGAATGGAGAATGGGATGGATATATGTATGTTAGTGTATGTGAAGGGATTGAGATGATGGTGGTGGCGGCGTTGCAGGTGGAGGAGGCGTGTAACGACGCTGCCACCGCCGCCGTCGTCGTCAACGACGACGACACCACCTTTGTAACTTTCCGCAGACATTCAACACTTTCGAGCAACAAGAGCAGCAAGCAGGAGAAGCAGCAGCAGCAGCACAGCAGCAGCAACAATACAAGAAAACCTACTACAGGGCTTGCAAATAAAAAAAATTAAATGAAAAATAAAAATAAAAATAAAAAGCAAATACGAGTACGACGAGTACAGAGCAACTGCGTTGGGTAAAATGAAATTAAAGAAAAGAAAAACAGAGAGCGGTAGCAACAACAGCAAACTTGCAAAAGATTTCAGCACATTGTTGTTTTACGCTGGCTCTCGTTGTTGTTTTTGTTGTTGTCGTCGTTGTTGTAGTGGTTGTTGTGTACTGCTTGTTGTAGTTGTTGTTGCTGTTATTCACAATTGCAAGCGCACACAACAAGCTAAAAGTCTCCTCTTTCTCTGTATGTTGGTTTGTTTGTTTATTTGTTATATGCGCGTTGATGTACAAACATGCCCCACACACACACACACCTTACACACATGCATATAGCCAGAAAGCAGGTGTAGCTTTGTCAGTGTGTATGTGTGTGATGTGTGTGTTACCCCCTTTTGAAGCGGCTGCACATGCCCAGCACTTTTGAATTTTTATTCTGAAATGCGAAACTCAATGACAGCCATCGACAACGACAACGACAACGACGACGAGGACAACAGCAGCAGCAGCAGCAGCAGCGACAGCAACAACAAATACAAAAAAAAACAGCAAACAACAACGTCAGCAGCAGCAACAACAGAAACAACAACAACAACAGGAGCTGGAGCCGAGCAAAAGCGTTCTCCAGTGGAAGCTGAAGCATCACCAGCGCCATTGTGGCATAAAAATCACATTGTCAACTTGAGAGCATCTATCAATTCTTTTAATTGATCCTTCTCTCCTTTTATTTCGTCTTCATAGCCAGCGTGCATAAGAAATGGATGAATTCATATGGAAATATGACTAAAGGGTGCATATATTTTTCTTCTATTTTTGCTGTTTTGCCTTTGAAGACCTGCCTGCCAAACCATTGCATTTCCATGTAACCACCTAACAAGTTATTTAATGGGATCCTGCAGGCACCTGAATTAGCATAAGAAAGTCAAGAGATAGCTACTGCATTGAGAGAGTTTTTTTATTGGCGTTACTTATTAATCACAAACTATACATCTGATAATGCTTTCAAATAACTCTTTAACCAAAGGTTAAAAATAAACTGTAAATACAATACCGCAAAAAAATTAAACACACTAGGTTTAGATTCTCTTAGCTAATGCAGCTTTTATGGCAGGCAGATACAATTGGTCGTATACGTGATACGTACTGCTTTTAGTTAACGTAGTTGGCTAATGGATTATACAAGTTTAGCAAGTTGTACAGTATATTTAATAAACTTTTCAGATGTTTCAGCTGCACTTGCCAAAGAACACTCAAACTTATAAGTGTATAAAAAAAAACATTTAACAGAGCTCTTGGCTCGAACGCAGAAAACATTTTGCCCCAAGCCAAAGAAATGAACGAGCAGAGTACGAAGTTCTTCTTACATAAGTTTTCGTATATAATATACGATATAGCACACATATGTATACAGTATTCTCGTATGTACTCGTGTACCTACTTATGTTTTCTTTTTTTTGTGTTTTGAAGAAAAAAAAACCGAATAAGAAAAGCTGACAATGCGAATCCGATACTTGCGAGCAAAAGTCTCCATCCCAAGCCTCACCCATCAACAGCAGCAGTCGCCATCCCTTGCCTTTTTTTATTTTTTTCATTTTATTTGATTTTTTTATAAGCCATCAAAGTAAGACAACAACAATGCAGAAGAGGTACCAGAAAAGAAATCGACAGCGACAGCAGCAGCAGCAACAACAAAAAACTTTAAAGCCAAGCAAAAAGTAAAAAACGCGAAGAAAATATAAAAAAAAACGGAGGCAGTAATAATAAAATGTATAAAAAAATATCATAAAATGGCAAAAGAAAAAAATCTAAATAAATAAGACCTGCTCGATTTTCTTCAAACTTTTTTCCTTTTACAGCAACAACAACAGCAGAAGCAGAAGCAAAAGCACTGAAGGAGGCCAGCCTTAGAGATGCCAAAGGCAAACGCATATACAACGAACAACAACAACAACAAGAATAACAAACAACAACGACGACGACGACGACAACAACAACAAGAGAGAGACAAGCAACGTCTTCTTAGTTGTTGGTTAGCAAGGCTGCCAGCAGCCAGCCGCCAGCAGCCAACATCTTTTGCGAGCGAGCGCAAAATTCCTGTCATGGGGTCCAAGTGATGCCACAATCGGCGGCTGCTGCCACCGTTGCTGCCGCCGCTGCCACTGCCACTGCCGCGCTGATGTTGCTGTTGCTGTTGCATTATTCATGTTTGGCAGCCAGCCATCGTACCCCCAACTCTTCGCCAGCGGGGGCAGCAGTGGCAGAAGCAAAACAGCAACATAGGCAGCAGCAGCCGCAACAGCAGCACACAGAGTCAACACAGAGTTGACTGACGACGACAACAACGACGACGACGACGGCGACGACGACGACACCACGCCCTCAAACGGCACTTGCAGTGTGCGTGCGAGCGAGAAAGGCATACAAACACAAATCAGCTGAGAGCGCCGCCATTTGCTGTGCATAACGCACGAGAGAGCGAGAGCAGTGCACAAAAGAGAGCGACTGTCGCGTCGCGCTGGCTGCGAGAGCAGGCGAGTGCAAGCGAGATACAACGAACGGTGGTTGATTCAATTGAGTGCTGACTGTGTATGTGTGCGAGTGTGTGTCTGTGTGTGTGTATGTGTGTGCTGGTGCCGGAAAGAGCGGGCCTCCTGACTTGAGCTGCTGCAGGCCACAAACACACAGTAATACGCCGCTACGCTGACTGGTTGTCTGCGCGGAAGTTTCGAATCGAATCGAATCGGATCGCATCGCATCGCATCGCACCGCAAGGCAAGCAGCGAAACGCAACGTTACGCGAGTTTTCATTTCGTTTGTGGCAGCTTAGTTTCAAAACGCGTGGCAACAACAACAGTCACAGCCACACCGCAAACGGAACGTCGCTGATACGTCGCTCGGTTCGCAACGTTTTTTTCGTTTGTTTTTTCCCACATCAACAACAACAACAACTGTATAACACTTTGAAAGGCAAAAATAAAAAATAAAATAATATAAAGCAGCGGACATTGAAATTGAATTCAGCGCGACTGTCGTTTGAGTTTGCCGCGGGCGTAACCTTTAACCTCGCTGATTACGACGGCATCATCACACTATATACTGCTAACGAGTGCCGTCGGTTGTTTCGCTAACGAATTGTATTCGCACAGCAAACACGGAAGACAACATCAACGTCAACATCAACATCAACATCAACATCGGGAGAACGAGAACGAGAACGAGAACAAGAAGAAGAACAAAGTCGAGAAGAAGTCAACGTAACGCAGCTGCGAGACCGTCCAATTCAAAGTCTTATTTAGTTATCAAAAAAACACAAAACACAAAAAAAAACTGAAATCGGCAATAAACACAACTCAACTGAACTGAACACAGCCGAGCTGAACCAAAGTGAACTGAAAGGCGCTGCCGCTGCCGCTGACGCTGCCTGAGAACGCTCTCTAATGCCTTATCAGCAGCACGCATCTTCTGGGGCTGCCGTAGGAACACACAGAGACTGACCAGAGACCAGAGACCAGAGACCAGCGAACAGTGGACCTTTTACTACTACTACACAAATACTATCTATATATGCTATGCTATATGTCTACCACTCAATTTCGGAGTGTCATTCTCGCGCTGTCTCGTAAATGAATGTCATAAATTAATTTTCGGGGATCTGGGACTCCTCGTTGTCGTATTCGTTGTCACTAACGTTGACATTGCAACCGGTGTGTCGCGCCACACCGATATCGGGAGTCAAAGTCGTTGCCGGAGTCCGTGTTCCGTGTCCCGTGTCGGGTTTTTAATATTGTTCAACTCAACTTTACCTGCTAACAACTCGCAGTCACAGTTGCAGCCGCAGACAAGTGTGCAGTGTGTGTGCGTGTGTGAGAGTGTATGTGTGTCATCTAAAACCCAAATGTTCCTTAAATTACCTTGAAGCTGAAATGAAATAAATTTACAAAAAAAATAAAAAGAAGAAAAAATAGAAATGCAAAACGTTTTTAGTGCAATAATCAAATTGAAATTCAACAATACTAAATACCTAATATTCGTATAAGAAGAAGTTTCCTTGCTGACGACATCAGATCGGCCAGCCCAACATTTGGCGCACATCATAAAAGTATAAAAAATCCGAAATTGGGTCGTAAAAAATGTTAAACCTATAAATCGATGTTCAGTGATTTGATGTTTAGCAAACTCGCTCGTAAATTTCGTTGTTTGTTGAATTGAGACAAGCAAGTGACAAGTGTTCCACATAAATACATAAATACATACAAATACAAAGTATATATGTATATACATATATACGATTTTATATATATTTGTCGGGCATATCGGGTATAAAACCAAGAAACAAATACTTATAAGACAAACGCCGCCACAAAACAAACACTGAAAAAAGGGATTACTGGACCAATTAAGCAATCGAAGAGCCTTCGTCGCTGATCGCACCCAAATCAGGATATACTATTCCAACGTTAACAGCTGCAAACAAGCAATAAACACAGCCAACAAATAACAGCAAACATACACCAGACAGACATCATCATCGTTGGAAATAGACCTCGTGTCATTCCAAAAGACGCACATGGGCGTCTGCACCGAGGAGCGCCCTGTGATGCATTGGGTAAGCGTCAACTGGAAAGAATCGAAGGTTCAAAGTTCGATTGCTCCCGTTCCCTCTCCCTCCCTTTCTCACCTCTCTCTCTCTCTCTCTCTCTCTAATTCGATATGTAGTGCAACTCATGTTCCATTCCATAGACAATTTGAGTCAGCAGCAGGTCTGTGAGTGCTGATTAATTTGTGATTTATCTCGCGCTCGGGTTACAAATGTTATCAATGCCAGACCAAAAGCTGTGCTCCTCCTCCATCTCCCTAGTAGGAGACAACCACAACCGCAGCCACAGCCACAACGACAACGACAGCGACAGGGACGTCGGCAACTAAACGACAACGACAGCGATAAGAAAACCCCCTTGTGCATACGCCATTTGAATACATTTTTTGAGAGCACGACTTTCAGTAGTAACTTATGATGTAGTTGTTGTTGTATTCGTTGTCATCGCTCGATAACAAAGATCAATTGAGATGAGCTTCTGTTGCACAGATCGCAGATATGCCGCATGACAATCTGGTTTCCAACTCACAATATTTGTTTATCATCTACTCGAGTGTACAATTGATTTCAGTCATTGCTAGATTTCTTAATGCCATTGTCATATTAAGTATACGTGCTGTTAGCCCATGCAAAGCCGAAGCTTTTTTAACGATTTGCATAAATATATGAGCCTAATAATTGCGCTTTTCATTGTTTTACATTATAGTTACATACATTTTTGTTTTGAATTAGTTTCCATTGTTGCATTATTCATGATTGTGTAACACAAGCGAAATTACAAAATTGTTATTTTAGATTAAAATCATTTGTTCTTTTCACCAAATCGGCTTTGCATTAAGTTGTAACATATACTCTGGCAACGACACCCGAAGCAAATTTCAATTTTACGAACATCTTGCTTGCTTAATCGGATTTCGCATGAACTTTGCTGAACGCCATGATAATGCTAGAGTTTCCTAGAATGAATACATATTGAAAACTACTACGCTGACGTGCACGTTTTGTCATTTCTTTTATCACTGATTGCGATTAGTTTTATAAATTATTATAAACCTAGAATTGACTAATAATTATTAAGCCATAAAATGTATACCAAGGACTTCAATGCTTAACATAAAAAAGAGACGTAATTAGAATGATATTTAATAGAGTTTGTTGGCTTTGCAAATCCTTTGGTAGCTTAGATATACGAAAACAATATTTACAGTGCATTTCGTAAGCAGGCATTATTACTTGTGTAATGTGGCAAAGTTTTATGCTTTTGAACTGGCAGCAAGCAAATCAAGCCATCATGTAGCACCAAAAAAATGAGACAACAAAGAAAATGCAGCCATAAAAATGTGGTTGTCAGTTGGGATTGGGATTCGATTTAGTTGGCTATTGGCTATTAGCTGTGGCTGTAGCTGCAGTTGCAGTTTGCAGCCATCGACAAACATAAAACCGATGCTGAAATAGCCAACAAAAATGGCTGGCATTAAATGTGAGCACGAATTCGGTAGCGTTGTTGCTTTATGGCATCGACGTGCCCCCAAAGGCAATTGCATGTTCCCAAAAACAGAGACAACATCCCAGACAACTACACACGAAACACACACGAAACGACAACAAAATAGTTGTAAATTTCAAGAAGCAAGCAAAAATACGCAATGTACAAATCTGAAGTTTCGCATTTAATTTTTTTATTTTTTTGTTCTGTGTTCGTTTTGCGCCAAAACCTGTCATCCTTATAACTTTGCGCAGCCGAAACAGTTGAGATCTATTTTCAACTAATTAATCAAAAATAAGTAAACTGGAGCATCGATGATACCCGCTAGTCAAATCGTCTGTATACACTTTGCATATATGTATTTACATATGTGGTGTATCTTTCCAAGATGTCTGCGCTCCGTTTCGAAGTCGAAATAATGCTGTATTCGCTGTACTCGTCCTCGCACTCATATTATATGGTCTGTGTGATCTCTCGGATTTTTCAATGAATGTGTGTGTGTTGGGGGGTGGGAGTGTGGGATGAGAGTTTTGTTTTGTTGTTGTTTCTGCTGGGATCTGTCGTTGTTTTGTCGCTCGGATTTCCCTGTGGCTCACATGTGCCTGCTCTTCAAATGTCGCGCAACGTGTTTCGTGGAAAAACGCCGCACAAAGTTTGCACTAATTGAAATTAACTTTTGTGCTGTGCCGCCATTGAAAATTTCACGCATCATTTGTAGTCAGGCTCATCCTTTGAAATTTGTGAAAAATTTCAGAGCTGAGTGACACCGAAATGAGCCGTCAAAGTCGCTGTTCCGCAAACTTACAAAAAAAAAAAAAACAAATACAAAATAAAAAACACAAAAATATTATAACTGAGGAGAGAATTCATAACTAAAGTGCACTACAAAACTATTTGGCATTTGCAGCAGCAGAGCGCAAGATTTCTTGGGCCCGGCGCAAGGGAGAAAAGTCCAACACCACCTGTAGCACATCAAGGGAGCAATCAATGTGGCAGTGCTGCAGGTGCAAATAACAATCATCCATTGTTTCGCACATGCTCCACCTCCTCCTCGTGTCCAGATATTTGTGATCACAGTACAAAGCCCTTTGGCAATGCATACGGCAGCGAGTCATATAGAAGGTAAGCCGAATCTTAATCTAAGACAAGTATAGTATATTAGTTACTAGAGCTGATACTCATGGTATATATCTCTATAAATGTATGTATATAGCTATGAGACCGCCGATCGAGCCACATTCGAGGACGCGACGGCAAAATTCTCAATTAGCCGCAGTCGCACGGATTGCACGGAGGTTAGCGATGAGACCACATCGGGCATATCATTCAAAACGGAACCCTTCGGACCACCCAGCAGCCCCGAGTCCACCAACGATAGCAAAGTAACCCGCAATCCCGACGATTGCGCTGGCTGTGGCCGACAAATACAGGTGAGCAGCGCCGACGGCAACCCAGCAATTTGCTGCTCCATTTACTCCAAGAATTAAGCTAATGACGTAACGTAGAAAAGCATTAAGTTTGTATTTGCAAAATTACGTTTAAGCATAAAGCAAATTAACGCAAGCAAAGCAAACGCGCAAGAATGTTGTGTTAATAAGCATTATAATTACAATTGTCAGAGGAAATAGTTTATATATAAATACAGTATATGTATAGTATATAGTATATGTGATGCTTCATTGCAGGATCGCTTCTACCTCTCCGCTGTGGAAAAACGCTGGCATGCCAGCTGCTTGCAGTGCTATGCATGTCGGCAGCCGCTGGAACGGGAATCCTCATGTTACTCACGTGATGGCAACATTTATTGCAAAAACGATTATTATAGGTAAGTCGTACTTAGTCCGGAGTGCCAATTCCACTTCCACTGCTGACTCTAATGTGATGTGTGCCCCAAGAGTGGCTGTGACTTGTATTCTGAGAAGCGATCGCTCTGTGTGAAGGGGGGTTCGGCAGCGACGGGGTGATGAATCAGATAAAGCCTCGAACTGCATGCCAAGACATTGACTAGAAAATGATTTCCAAACACGCAAATGAAATATTTATGCATGCATTGTTTTTGCACCACTGTGCGAAGGCTAGGCTATGGCTAGGTGACGTTGCTGCCAAGAAGCAGACCGAGACCGCAGCGAAGACACCACAGTGGCAGCAACAGCAACAGCGACAGCGGCAGCGGCAGTTGCACCTCCTCGGAGCTGCGGAGCTGCGCCTGGTTGAATGGGCCTGCGTGTGTTCTGCTGTTTGAATTCCCATTCCGCGGTGTTTCTCAAGAACGCGACTTGAGCGCTCGCTCGCTCACCTCGGCGCACGCTAGATTCGCTGCAGCACGTTGCACGCTGTACGCTTGTACGCCGCACGTTGCACCGGCCACAGTCGCCAAGACAAAAAGCCTCGACGTCGCTTTTGAGGTTGACACTCTGCGCTTGGGTGGGTGCCGTTGCTCTGACTCCGTCTTCAACTGCTGCTGTATTGCTGTGGCCGCCACACTTGCTAGGAAGCTGCAACTGCAAACTGCAACTGCAATTTCACGCGCCGCACCAACGTGCAGCAGACACGCGAGATTAGCACAACAACAACAACAAAAGAAGAAAACATACAACAACAAAAAACACGTTATAATTATGCCAAATATCAGAGGCAGCGAGAAGAGCGAGAAAGAGAAAGAGACAGTGAGAGAGAGAGAGAGAGTAAAGACGAAGCATTTGTTTTAGCTGGGTGTAGACAAGCATTTCTTTCAATTGTGCACAACAACGCCTACAATTTGTTAGGGAACTGCTCGAGCGGCAATTAAAGTTGCCACTGCCGCTTGCCACTTGCCGCTTGCCAGTTGCAAGTTGGCGAGTCAAAAGTTTTTCCAGCGCACAACACCTGCCCAACGCGCTGCGTAAATCAAAAAGTTTATCATTCATGCGGACGCCCCAAACAACGAGAAAAATAAGCCCACAACTTTCTGCTGCTGCTGCAGCATGCAACATGCAGCACACCACAGAAACACATACAGACTCTCCGAACACTATACAAAAACATACTATGCACCATAAATCCAAGCAAGTCACGCTCGTCACTCGTATTTCCTCTCAAATGATTCTTGTGACATTTATTACCGCTCCATATTTCAAAAAGTACGCAGTCAGCACCGCGTCGCGTCGCGTCCAGAGAAGTCGCCGATCGCAGATCCGAATCGGAGACGCACTTCGACTTGGAGTTGCTGTTGTTGTTGTTGTTGTTGTTGGATTCGTAGCCGCAGTTGATGCTGCTCGAATGTCTGATCCCCTCCGTGGCGAAGGCAACGCCAACCGCTTCGCTCCGCTGCCGACTCTCGGAGTATCGGGTCGATCTGTCAGCCTCTTTTGGGGGGCATGGGGATGCGCTTGGCGGCCGCCATGTCATGTCATACACAGTCCAATCTACAATCCATTCCGCCGTAATGTTTCATTTCGTTTCATTCCGTCGGCTTTCACTGCTCGCCGCTGCTCGCTATTATCAATCAAATTGCAGCCCCCCTCTCAACTCCACACCCCCAGCCCCCCTTCCCCCTCTACACGCCCCGCTCGCTTCCCTCCACGCACAATGACAACGACATTCTTTGTTGATTTATATAGCTGATGTCAAATATGACAACGCCAAGTCGACAAAGTCGTCGCAGGAGCCGGGGAGCAGAGGCAACGTGTGGCGGGGCGGTAATGGTGGTGGGGGAGAGGTTGTGTGCAGGCAAAATTTATGCCCTATGCACCGTTAACTCTCCACGGGGAAAATATCTTGTGGGTGTTTTGCGGCGACCCAATGAGCAACGTATGAACGCATCACTGCAATAAATTCATGTTTTGTTAAAATTGAGACAACAACAACAACAACAACAAAAAAAACAGACCAAATACAACACAAAACAGAAGGCATTTTTCACATTCAAATCATATTTAAAAAAACATGTGTTTTGTTTGCCTGCTGCCCCCGAAATGCTTGAAGACAAATCACAGGCTGAAATCAATAGCCAAAAATATCAAAATAATACTTAAGCACAATTATGGCCAAATTGCTTTTATGCTCTTTGTCACAAAGTTGTCTTTAATTAAACTTTTGACTCAAACAGAAATGAGAGAGAGAAAAAAATTTGGGAATTAGCGTGCATTTATTTGCCAGCTTATTGGAAAACATTTCATAGAATCGTTTTTGCATCCATTTTACCATTGAATTTTCGACTTGTTTGCGGTCAACGTAGGTCAAACTGTAATTATTGTAAAATACTTACTCACACACACAAATACGACACTCACACACAAAACACTGCGTGTGTTTGCAAAATGTTTCAATTGCAGTGTGAATAACAGTTGTGTGCACAATCACAGATCGACAATAAATTTGCATCCTGAACTCTTTACACCACGCAGTAGTTGCAATAATTATTGAAAAGTTAGCATAACAGACAATTCAGGAATGCGAGACTATAACTCATGGAAATTCCTCAATTCCAAATGCGTAAATTCAAATAAATAATTTGCTTATTGTCTACAAACGAATTTCTGAAAGTTAAGATTCAAAGTTATTATAATATAATAATATAATAATATAATAATATAATAATATAATAATATAATAAAATAATAATATAATAATATAATAATATAATAATATAATAATATAATAATATAATAATTCCGTTCAAGCTAAAAATGTAGCATATTCATTTCTTTAGCACGCAAGTAAATTATCGCCAAATTAAAACAAACATGGTTTCAAAGTAATTGACAATTCTATGGCTCTAAAACCTATTCGAAAACTGAATTTAATATGTACTTGCGAGCAAATTTGTTCGCTTCAACGCCGAGAAAAGCCATTAAGAAAATGTTACCAAATTGAAATCAATCTAGTGCCAATGAAATTGACAATTTTATGGCTCTAAAACTACTTTAGTTTATATTTCAAATTTAGTATAAATGTCGACTTTACGGTCATTGCTAAGAAAAGCTTCCATGAAAAAAATCACCAAATTAAAATCAATTTACTTAGCAAAGTAATTGACAATTCTATAGCTTTACAACTATTCGATAAGTAAATACAAAGTAATATGCATGCATACTTTAGGGAGATTGCTATCAAATTTGACAGCTTCAGCGTTAAGAAAAGCTTCCAAGCAAAATATCACCAAACTGAAATGAAGCAAGTTTGCAATTAATTGCCAATTCTACGGCTCTAAAACTACTTTACTTTACAATTAGACAGACGACGTAAGGGGGGCGTGGTGGCATTCTATCACAAAATTTACTTTATTGCCAGCAAATTAGTTGGCTTACAGGCTACGAATTCGAGCTGCCTGCTAAAGCCGATCAAGCATATTTCGAGTTGATGCTGCTTTATGGGTGCCTCACATTTACAAAAACACTTTGCATTTGAATGCATTCGAATGCACTCAATGGCCTTGCCATTACAGCGAAGTCGCTCGGGCATGCTTCTGGGGGCGCAACAAATTTGTGGCATGCAATAAGCGGACTTTTGATGGCAATAAACTGAAAACAAAGCATCTGATAAGCACCAAAAACACATGTCACATCGGCTACCGCAAAACCGGCGGAGCGCTGAAAGCTGAGATCCGCTTAGATCTAAGGTAGTATGTGAACGAGTATTCGTATGAGTGTTTGAGTGTATTCAGTCTTTATTTATTTTTTTTTTTTTGTCGCACTAATCTGGCCATCAAAACATATGTTCGGCACCGTCGTCGTCGCCACCGTCGCCGTCGTTGTTGTTGTTTTGGTGCTAACTATGCTCGTAGCGCTCTCTCTCTCTCTCTCTCTCTCTCTCTCTATGCCCCTCGCGCTGTTAGCTTGAGCCTGGTCATAATTTTGTTGTTTAGGTTTTAAGCTCGCAAAGCAAATAATTGGATTTTAGTGGATTGCTCTACTGACTGGCAACGGCAACGACAACGACAACGGCCAAAATAAAGCCGTCGCCTCGTTGCAGTTGCAGCTGAATAATATTGGCTTATGCCTCTTGGCTGCGTTGCCTCTTGACTCTGCTGGCCATTGACTGTTAGCTGCTGTTGCCTTAAGCCAGCACTAGTTGACATTTTACAATCAGGCAATGTACCTGTTTCGCTCCGCAATTCTCGTTTTGGCTGCCAGCAAAACAGCAACAACGGCGAAATAATAAAAATTGTTAGCTGTCACCTCGTTTCTGCATATTTCGTGGCCATTCTGCCAAAGCGACAACGTCATAAAAGTCGCCACGGCACAGACACTAGTGTCAGACCAGTCTGCAACCCATTCCAACCCATCTTAGCTCAACTCAACTCAGCTCAGCTCAGTGCCCGTCTTATCTATCAAGATGATGTTGTGCTGATGGCATGCCGGATAAGGCCGAGTAGCATCTGCCGGGCTGCTGCTGCTGCTGCCGCTGCTTTATCGGCTCAGCATCTTAATACACAGTCACACACACTCACACTGTTGCCCCCATGCAGTTGGACGCGCTGGGGCTTCTGCCATAAAGCGCCAGAGCCGCAGAGAGTGTCATAATTTTTATGTGGCCTCCGAGTGAGAAGCGGAGTCGAAACCGTTCTGTGCTCTGTATTCTTTGTTCCCTTGGCAGCAAGAGGTCTAAGGAAAATTGCTGATTGGCTTCGTTATCAGAGCGAACTGCGAGCCCAAAAAGCAAAAGGAAAAATCATAAAAAAAATGAAGGAAAAAATAAAACAACTAAAACGAATAAGATTCGTTCGTCTTGTGGCAAAATGTCTTAATCAGCGACTAGAGAAACGTCCAGCGCTGTCGCTGAGGCTCAAGGGAAAAAAGAGGGAGAAACGGACAGCGAGGGGGAGAGTGAGAAAGAGAGAGAAAGAGAGGACAGGGTAGGGAAAAGTTAGGCATAAAATGTTTACAGTTTTGAAAGTCAGCGAAGCGCGTCCATTTAATTGTGGCCAACGAGTGGCAAAGATACTCGAGCACCAAATTTATGGCCAACCTGAAATCGCGCGTTATGCAATAAAAATAATTTCTCGTTGCCCAGAGAAGCGCGCCCCATGCGAAAAGAAGACACAAAAAAAATGATAGAAAACTTACAGAATTCATTAAGTAAACAGAGAAGCCACAACAACAATAACAACAAGCAGGGTGAAAAAAAGGGAGATAAAAAGAGAGAGAGACAAACAGAAACCTTGGCGTAGACGACTTAAACAGTCGAACAGTTTAATGATTCTATCTCACGACGTTTTTTTATGTTCTAGCCACTTGCCACCTCCCGCTTGCCGCTAACTCTTGCCCCCAAGTGCCCCCCTCCCGCATCTTGCTTGCCACAGATTTACCTTCAATAAAAAACACCAGCGCCATCGCCACGCGAGGCACTTCACTTTGTGGCGTCATCAAAAACTTGAGCAATGTTGCGGCGTGCACGAGGCACAAAAACCGCCAGATTGAGAGAGGGATAGCGAAAAGGAAAGGGAATGGAATAGGGACAGTGACAGGGAGGAGGGGCAGCAGCAGAAAGGCTGAGAAAAAAGCGCAGTATTTATTTTGTTTTTATGAGCACTTGTCAGCGATCCCATGTAGCGCCATCGTCAACACCCAGCGTCGAGGCAAATACCCGGCATACAATGGCTGAGAACAGCCAAATAAGCGATCAAAAATAATAAGCTTAGATAAATAGCCATTATCAATAACAACGACGAGGCAGATCACCAGCTAGGCAGCGGCTGCGATGACAGAAATATGACAGAATTGGATTAGTTTAACACGATAGCATTATGCGAAATTAACGAGCCATTATGATGCTAATTAAGCTCTTGATATTTCAGCTTACACTTCATAAATACTACCTGGGGGTTAGACTCTTAGCAATGTATGCTCGAACTCTTTCCATTGCAATAATAATCTTCGAGATTTCAACATTAAAAATAATAGCTAAATATAGCAGGCGATAGTTTTGGAATAACTGAAATGGAGAAATAGAATTGAATTACAATTGTATTGATTGTTCTGCCTGTTTAATACTTTATATTAATTAATTTCTGTCTACATCGCAATTTACTAACCAGAAGTCAGAATAATTAAAAATAAATATCACTCAGAAATGTTTTAAACGGAGAAACGAAATTGGATTAAAACTAGGTTTATCTTGCAGCAAAAGTTAAGATAATTAAAATGCAAGTTTCTTATCATAAATATTAATTTATTAACTTCACTTGTTTTATCACATATATAATCTGAATTAATAGGCTCAAATATATGTACATAATAATTATTGGCATGAGCGGTAAATTCAAAAAATATTTGTGATGACAGCAATGAGACAATCTGATTAGATTAGGTCGCGATATCATATTATGCTAAACGCCAACAGCCATTTGAATGCAAATGAAGTAGCTTGAAATCGAGCCACTTTCTTCACCCAAATATCAACTCGTCTCTAACCCTTGCACTCGGACACCTGAGCCTCGTATTTATTCCACTGTAAGCCATATCAAGTTGCGGTGGCGGTGGCGGGTGCGGTGGCACTGCAGTCATGATGTTTAAGCCGCATTGCAGCAGCAGCGGGTCACTTGCTCGCTTCGCTGGTCAGTGCTTAAATCTAACTCAGTAACTCCCCTCAACGTTGCGGCTTGGCCAAAAACAAATATAAAAATAATGAGAAGAAAAAAACTACTCACAGCGCGATAATTAAAATGTTTAATGGGCATCTTTAAAAATCATTTTACGCCGAATTTATGCGAGAGCACATAGAGGCAAACCGACACTTAAGAGCCCAACCAAAAACCCACAAAAAGACAAGAGAAGAGAAGCAGCCGTCGCTGCTGGCAGCCAAAGAAACCCTAAGATCTGAACACAAACAAAAAACAAAAAAAAAAACAGAACAGAGCAGTAAAGGAAAGAAAACATAGCCGGCGTTCCAGCAGCTAACTGAAACAATGGGGCGCTAATCTAATCAGCTAAACTATAAAATAAAAATAAAATAGAATTATACATGCAATTTCACTGAGCATGCGGTTCTTGGAAACCGGAAGAGTTCTATTAAAGAACGTTTAAAAATTCAAATGTAAATTCAAATGTAAAACCATTTAAGCAGACGCACACACAACAAGAAAAAATGGTAGCGTTGCTTGTAAGAGACACACGCATAAAAAACGCTGTCATCTTAACTGCGTTCTGAGGAAGATCAGGCAGTTGAGTTCTCAACCAATACTTAGTCGGCTTTGAGCCCTAATCGCTGGCCACATGCGGTCACAGCTTAATAAGTATCAAATGCGCGTAACTCAAAATAAATAAACAAAAAAAAAAGACAGCAGCAACACAAACTAATTTTCCAGCGCATTTAACACGTAAGGAAAAACTTGTCGCGCTGCATTTCAGGATCACAGTCCAAACAAAACCAAAACACACAACACTCGAACTAAAAAACAAAAACAAAAAAAAAACAAAAACAAAACTAAATGCAAATAATTATTGTATATGTTTAGGCAGGGCGGGTCGACGACTGACGGCTCTCGGTTGGGAGGGGAGTTGAGCGGGGTTTAGATATACGCAAAGGGCCTAGAATCGAATTATCGCCACGGGACGCCGGACTCGACAAACTTGGACGCGCTCTCACGAAATCCCCGTCAGCGAAATCTACACGACTACATTTGCTTTCATTGAATGTTTTTTTGTTTTTGCTTGTTTTTTTTTTGCGAACGGGGTGGCGTCTGGGAAATCCGTTGCAGGCAGCGGGAGCGGCTTCTACATGTAGTTGTTGCTGCTGCCACGGCCACTGCTTGTAATCGGAAGAGCCGGCCACAGCGGGTGGCACTTGAAACTTCAGCGCCGGGCACGCCGTCCTGAACGCAATCCCTCAATGCGTTACAAATGCTCTCACGTTACACGCAGTAGACGTGGCAGCCCAAAAACTCTTGCAGCAGCCGCAGCAGCAGCAACTGGTGCAACAAGCCAGCCCTTTGTGCGCCAGCAGCAACAGCAGCAGTTGCGCCACACGTCGGTTTACACTTCAGCGTGCATGCCTCGCCTCGCCGTATGCATTTCCGCCCTCCAAACAGGCGGCGGTTCTATTCAGGTTTTAATGCAGCCAGCAGGAACAGGAACAAGAGCTGGAGTTGAAGCTGTAGTTGCTGCTGCTGCAGCATCATCGAGCTGCCCATGGAGTGGCCGCGAGAGTGGCCCAAGTGGCAACGCCGCGCGCCACTTGGCCACGATTTCGTTGTCTGTTATCAGCCACGTCTAAGTTGCAAAACCCACCACCAAAAACAGCAACAGCAACAGCAGCAGCAGCTTCTCCGCCCTTTTGTCTGGTTCTCTCTGGGCTAACTTATCTATTGGCGTAATCAGAGGCCAGCAAAATCTTGACTCTTCAGGCTGGGCTAAACAATAAAATATAATAACAGCGCAAGCATAGCTACTATAGTTATCACATGAGATGCATCTGCAGCAGCTGCTGATGGCTGCTGGTGATGCTCACATGTGTCATAGCTTCGCACGCTTCAAGTGGGCAACGCCTCCGAAACAAGTGCAGGACAACAACAAGAGCAACAAGCAGCAGCAGCAGCAGCAGCAGACCAGTGAACACAGCGGTTAACCAAGGCAGTCAACCGGGTCGAGTTGTTGTTTCTGGGATCGGACTGGCAACGGGATCGAGTCGCGTCAAGTCGTGTTGGAGTCGAGTTCCGAGTCGCGTCGTGTTGGGATTGATGTGCGCCGTGTGGTGGGAAATAGTGTGGTCGTCGTCGTTGTTGTTGCTGTTGTCTGGGGGCAGCAGGCAACACTCAGAAGCCAAAACAGCGACAGCGACAGCGACAACGACAACGACAACAACACATCAAGTGACGAGCTGTGGCTGTGGCTCAGACTGTGGACTCGAGGCTGCAATTGCTGGGAGCCAGGCACACTCAGAATATGTGTGAAAGTGTGTGTGTGTACACACAGAAACACATTCTTGTGTGTGTGTGTGTGTGTGCGAGAGTATCAGATTTCGAAGCGCTCGAAAACATAATCATATATTAGGCGTTGTCACTTTGACATTTCGCCTGCTCTTTTACATGGCAATAATCATAATTCATTTTTCTCTCGCACTCGCACTCGCTCTCACTGCTCGCTGCTGCTAGCGTAGCCAAAGGGGGCGTGGCAGGTTGAAGGGGGCCCTCCGAATGAAATAAAGTGCGACAGCGAAATGAAGGCATCGCCGACTGCTGCTCGGAGTCTGAAACAGTTTTATGAGTTGGTAGCAGGCACAGCGTCGCCGTCGCATGATGTTGACGCTGCCTGCATCCATGTTTAATATTATTTATGGGTCTTACGTCGTCCCAACGCGGCCCAAGGTATCGCAGCAGCTCTCTCGCTGCCGCAGTGAAAGATCGGGTGAGAGTCTGCGACACCGACTCCGACTCCAAAACTGTATCTGAAGAATATCTCGCGAGTCTTTTGCCAGCGACAAGTTGTCCGACAAGCGCATGTGAATCTGAATCTCAATGTGAATGCGAATGTGAATGTGACAAAAATCTCGGCGTCACATCCCAAATCATTTTCAGCGAAATGCAAATGGAGCCAAAGGAGTCGCGATTTAGTGCAACGGGGGCATGCCACAAAAGTGCGCTATATAAATATGATAAATTTATATGGAATTGTTCTTGTGTTCTCTCTCGTTTTCTCTCTATGCGTGCTTGTTTGTGTGTTTCGTTTCATCGTCTGCAGTTTTATTTTTGCCCAGCCAGCGATAGCGATGTGAGAATGAGTCTGTTAAGCGGAGCGAAGTTGGAGTTTGCGAGTCGGAGTGAAATGCGCCAATTATTTTGATTAATGTCAAAGAAATCGCGTGTTTGATTTGCTGTATTTGGCTGTATTTGGCTGTATTTGATGTTTCTCTTCCTTGAGTTGGCGAAAATGGCATTCTCTGAGTCCAGGGTCATCATTATTTGGCACGGAATCGAAAAACTCCCTGATGATTATGACCGACGTTGGTAATCTTTGATCTGTCATTAGCGAAAGTGAAAACAGTAGCCTCCAACTGATCATCATAATGATGACGATGACGATGCCGATGACGTTGCCAGTGAGGAAGTCGAACCGAGGATGACGATGAGTGGGCGTTTTGTTAACCGATCCATTGTGCCCCACTCGTCTGCTTGTTGCAGCTTCAACTGATGCCTCTGTCTGTGGCTCGACAGTAGCTCGAGCAACTTCCTGACCAAACATGTTATTAGGCCCAGACACCATAATTTTGGTCTTTTGCTCTTTTGGCCTCGCAGAGATTATTGCCCCAAACAAAAATAGGCTTCGATTTTTGTTAATATCATGCCATATAATTGTGCATAAGTAGTTGTCCAGTTCAAAGGCAACAAAAACCCAAAGAATGCCTGAGGTTACACTTGCCTACACATACACACAAAAGCAACGGAAATTGATTCATTCTCTGCAGCGCACGTAGACTGAGAAAGTAGTACACAAATCTATCTCCAATAGCAGACACGAAAACAGGCATAAATCACAATGAACTGAAGACAGCTGTTATAAATTATGATATTTGCCTTCAAGTTTTGCGTCTTAATTTGCAGAACCTTGCAAAGCTGCAAACTGCTCAACAGCACTATGAAAGTAGACATGATATTTTAAATATCTTTCTCTTAAATACTGACAAGCATAGATCAGATAACTGCATAAAAACGATAAACACATTTTCAAGTCAATAGAACTATATGCTCATATGTTGCCAACATATTTGTATTTGATTCAACAAATGTCCCAAATCAATTTAATGCTATTCATAATGAAGCTAATTTAAGTTCATTTGTTTTTGCCACTGCAACCCTTAAACGAATTGTCCAAAATATATCTGACCCAATATAATTTGCTCAACTGCTTTGAGAACTCGATTTGCACAGATTTATTTATCTTAATTAAACTGAAATTGAATATTGTCTTCCTTGTGTCGTTAATAAATGTACTAAGTACATGCAGACTTCTTAATTTGTCTAGTCATCTACGAGAACTATATTTTTAAAGACAAATCGGTGAGGAATGAGTGTTCGAGCAAATAAATCAGTTAGCTTGTACTTTGCAAAAAATTGCGTTATAAGTTGTCGAATCTAACATATAATAAATTTAAATTATGAGCGAAAATTGGCAATTCATTTAGGTAAATTTGATTTTTAGAAATTTTTACAATAGAATTTCATAAAAAAAGAAACATTAAAAATTACACTCCAAGCATATAAGTTAGAAAGTATACTCCCAGGGTAAATATGTTTTGTATATGTTGGACTATAATTGTATATAGAAAACTTCGAAGCACAAACCAGTACTTATGCTTTACTCTATGTTCTTGCAGTTTTTTTGGTACTCGCCGCTGTTCCCGCTGCCTGGCCTCCATAAGCTCCAACGAGCTGGTCATGCGCGCCCGCAACCTGGTCTTTCACGTCAACTGCTTCTGCTGCACAGTGTGCCACACGCCGCTCACGAAGGGCGATCAGTACGGCATCATCGATGCGCACATCTACTGCAGGTACATAGACAGAAGTACAATATATATATTTATAACTAATATAGATTGATTATTATTCGCGCATTCGCAGAACACACTATAGCATAGCGAGGGAGGGCGACGCCGCCTCGTCGAGCATGAGTGCCACATATCCGTACAGCACGCAGTTCGGATCGCCGCACAACGACTCGTCGAGTCCGCACTCGGATCCCAGTCGCAGTATTGTTCCTACAGGCATCTTTGTGCCCACATCGCATGTCATTACCGGACTGCCGCAGCCGGCGCGTCAAAAGGGCAGACCGCGCAAGCGCAAGCCCAAGGATATCGAGGCATTCACAGCGAATATAGGTGGGTTGTAAATACCAAAGTATAGCTATAAAACGAGCTGCTGCTGCTGCTGCTGCCAACACAACTTGCAACCTGAAGTTGAACCTGGCGCCAGTGGTGCAGCGGATCTGACGTTTTACGAGTTCAACTCTGGAGCCGCAGCCTTTACGAGCATGTTCGAGTCGTAAAACAGAAAGAAGACTTTTGTGCCGAGCTGTAAAAGTCAAGAACCGATCCGAGCTGAACTGAACTGAACTGAGCTGAGCTGAACTGAAGTGCACAACGGCTAAACGTGATCTCTGTTGTGTGTCTTCTTTTGCAGATCTCAACACCGAGTATGTGGACTTTGGGCGCGGCTCACACATGAGCGCCTCGTCGCGGACCAAGCGCATGCGCACCTCGTTCAAGCACCATCAACTGCGCACCATGAAGTCCTACTTTGCAATCAATCACAATCCCGATGCCAAGGATCTGAAGCAGTTGTCGCAGAAAACGGGTTTACCAAAGAGAGTCCTACAGGTGAGCAAAAACACAATAACACCAAAAACACACACAGACACACACACAACACTCGGAGCACTCACAGCACTCATAACACTGACCAGTCGTCGTCATATATTCGCGTTGCAGGTTTGGTTTCAGAATGCACGGGCCAAATGGCGTCGCATGATGATGAAGCAAGATGGTAGCGGCATGCTGGAGAAAGGCGACGGCACCTTGGACCTGGACAGCATTTCGGTGCACAGTCCTTCCTCGTTTATGCTGGGCGGTGCGAACAGTACGCCGCCCCACAATCTCGACTAACAGCTGCTCAGGGAGAGGGAGCATCAGCAACAGCAGAAACAGCAGCAGCGTGACTCCAGCAATGCAGCCAGCGGCAATGTGAGCGTGAACACGAACGCGAACACAAACGCCTCCAACTCGAATTCCACCTCCAACTCGCAGAAGGCTGGAACTGCATCGGCGACAGCGGTTGCCGCTGCAGCTGCTGCCTACGCAATTGAGCTGCAACTGCTGCATGCGTCGAGTGGCAACAACGGCTGCTGCTCGCCGGTGCTGCTCTCGTTGGCGGACCTGTTGAATGGCAGTGACGAATAATAGTTGCACTCGCACTCGGACCCAAAATACTCATACACATACACCTTGCATACTATATGTTATACATCGCGATGTACATCACATTTACATATGAGCACACAAGAACGCCTCGGGAATGTTGCCAGACGGGCTGCCTGCCGCAAGTTCGCTGTTTGCATTAAGTATTTTTGTAGTAGTTGCTTCTAGCCAGCCAGACAGCCAATCTATCAGTCAGTCAGTCAATCAGTCATTCAGTCAGAGTTTATCAACCAGCTAGCCCCAAGCCAGACCTTGAAATGGATTTGGAGAGCGAACGCATGACGTGAAGCAGCTTCTCCTCTCTATATCGATCGAACGATGATCCTCTTTATCGAGTAGCAGTGTCTGAGATCAGATCTTATGCACCCCTCAAAAATGTTGTTTCTATTTCTATCGTTCATTTGTAAATATGTACTAGAACCTTAGTAATTGCTTACATAAAGAAAGGAAAATATTGTTAATACTTATACTATATATAGTATATATACATACATATATATACACCCGGATATATATGTAGGCATATGAATACACATATACATATATATTGTATATCTACCATACACATTAAATAAACAAATCTAATATATATATATATATATATATATATATATATATATATATATATATATATATATATATATATATATATATATATATATATATAAATTTCATATTTATTGCCCAAATTATATAGTTAGAGATGAATTTAGTTTAACGAAGCGATCTATATTATTATCTGTCGTAGTATTACGCTAATTTACTTGCTTCGATCCACACATGATGAGACGCTGAAATATGAAATTATTTAAACGAATCAAGAAGATCAAAGTTATGATGAGCAATGGAAAAATGCAATTGAAGCAAAGTGAATAACAGAAATTTGTACTTACAAATAGATTAACCATAAGTCGTACCATAGAAGCCAAATAAAAGCGATTAAAAAAAATAAAAATACAATTTCATTTAATTTTGGGAAGTCGTGTCTTATGTTGTCTCATAACTCAAATTCCAAAGTCACTCAAATGCAAAATCAATTAGAATAACAGAGACTGAGCTCTGTAACACACTGAGCTTAACAGCCGATGCTAACATTCTCACTCAAGTGCTACTTAAAATCACTCATTTGCTATACTGCTTGCTGAGTGGATGAATAATTTTCACTGTTAGTCAGGATTTCAGCATGTTTTACTGCCACTATTTATAAATTACGTTTATCATATTTAAATGTCTCATATAAAATTTAAGTATAATTAAAAATGACCTAGGTTAATTTGATTCCCAATTAACCGACTTCATGATTGCCAATTTCCGTTAATGGTTTAAATGAAAAAAAATATCCAGGTAAGTGAAAAAGAATTTATTACAAAACATTTAAAAATTAATCGAGAGTGAGATTATTGTTTTGTTTGATTTTTTTTTTTGTTTTTTTTTTACTTTTGTTTATACTTGCATCAAAACTTACAAATTATGAAATCTCAATACATGTAGCTAATATGCCAAAAAATATATTTGTATAATTTAGATTCTTTTACGTTGCGTTCACAAAATTTGAATATGTAATACAAAATGTTTCGTTTTTGTCTTGTTTTGTTTTCTTGGTGTTTTGCATTAGTTGTACTTAAATTGCTATTACAATTACACAAAAATAAATGTCTTTTATAAATTATGTGTATGTGTGTGAGAGTGTGTAAAAAATTACAAACAAATTCATGTTGTTTATAGTGCACAGCAAAATGATTTAACGAGCAAAAAACATGTAGATAAGGCAAACTTTATAAACAATTTACAACGAGCCGTTAACGATGATAAATATGTAATTTGTGTTGTGTTGTGTTCAATGCTTTCAGTTGTTTTATATCGTATGTCTAATCAATAGGCAAGAGCTTCAAATCTTGCTAACTTGCTGCGGCCGTTCGTTTTTTGAAAATGTTGTTTGTTCTTGTTATTGTTGTTGTTGTGACAATAAGTGACACCTTGTGACACTTTTGGATTAAATTATTAAGCAATATATTAAAAGCTCCACACCGTGTGAATATATATATATTTTTTAGTTGGGACTAGTTAAGGATTAATTCAACTAGAAATTTCTAAGTTTTTTTTGTTTTTGTTTCTTTCGTTGAAGTGTGTATGAGTGAGTGAATGTTATGCATGTTCGTGTATGTGTGTGTGTATTGTTGTGTGTGAGTGAGTTAATCTAAATATATATAACTAGAGAGCATGTGGGTATTGCTTATTGCAGACCAAAAAAATGCAGTCAGCACGATTCAGCTGCTGTTCTTAACGGCAATGTTAACAGTATCACCGATTGTTGTTGCCTGCACTTCAGCATTAGGATCCCCGTTACCAACGTCGACAGCTCCATCGCCATCACCATCACCATCAGCATCACAGGCCGTGTTTTGTTGTTGTCTGCAGCGGCTGCGGCAGCGGCGGCCAAAGCCTCACGACGCTGACGTTTCATTTCCATCAACTGTTTGCGTTGCGCCTCACGCTTCATAGCAGCCACCGAATTGGAGGCAGGTGGTTTCGAGCTGTTACAACTTGCACCTCCAGCATTGCCGCCTGTTGATTTCGCTTTCAGATTGCCAGTCTTTGGGGTTTTCGCAGCTTTAATCGGCGTTGAGTCCGCCTTTGGTGGCTCGATAACACGCTGTAAACACAAATGAATATGTATTAAATCGGATGATTACAGCTGTTTTGTGAGTGTGACTCACGTGCCAATCGTTGCTCTTTAGTTGCTCTATATCAGCGAATATGGAGTCCACATGCGTCACCTGCAAGTAAACCATATCCCAGAAGCCTTGCAAATCATCAATGGTGGTCGGAAACGCATCCTCGGGCGAGCGATTCAAATTGTTATGACAGAGACCTGCAAAGGAGCATCGAAATGCCATTAGCACCAGCTTATTTCGTTAACAAATGTGTGTTAGTTGCGGGTTACCCTCGAATTGTTTCATTTTCTGTGAGACCAGCAGACGCGCCTTGCCCGAGGCGGAACGTAACAGACCAAAAGTGTCCTCTGTGATATCCGGATTGTTCTGCAAGAAGTTACCGAGTGTTAGTTGTAGCCAATTAACAAAGAGCAATACTCACAGTCAAGGCATCGATGTATTTCTCAGCAACGGCGGCCAGCGCAAGTAGACGAACCTGTTCGTCTTTGAGTATTTTCAGAAAATAGTTGCCGTCCTTTTCCACTGCCACAGGATTCGGAGCCGCAGCAGCAGCAGGGACAGCGATAACGACAGCGGCAGAGTTAGCGGCTACTGGGGTAGGCTTGGCAAACGCCTCGACTGTCGTTGAAATCGTGGTGGTGCTGATGTACTCCTCGGAGCGCAATTGTGGCGCCTTGATTGGCTCATGATCCACCACATCCACAGTCGTAGTGGCCGGCAATTTGATGCCATTCGTGGCGGGCAGCGGCACCTCGGGCGCTGGCGAAGTGCGGGGCACGCTGCGTTTCGGCGACACCGTTGGCAACTGTGCACGAAACTCGTGACTGAGGTGTCTGAATACAGGCAAATCCACGTCACCGTTGTGGCCAGTTGTCGCTGCAGTCGTTGTCGTCTCCAATTGCAAGCGTGCCGTCGCCGTTTGCGTGCAATTATTCTGCAACTTCTTGCGAAATTCACCGTAGTCTTTGCTCGGCGAGAGCTGTTTAAATTTACGCGACAGCTCCGTGCTCTGTGCTGGCACATCGAGTTCATGCTGATGGTATTGCTTCCTCTGCCTGGGCACTGGTGACAAACTGGAGCTGTGATGCTTTTTGGGGCTGTAAAAGCCCTGCGCTAATGCGCCAGGTCCATAAAGACGCTCCACGCGCTGCTGAATGAAGCTGCTGGTCGCTGCAGAACCATGCGACTTGTCGCCAGCTGTTGCACCATTGCAATACAGATGATCGCCGTTCTCCAGCATGCCGTTGCTATGATTATTATTGTTGTTGTTATTGGTGTGAGACTCGCTGATGGGCGCTGTGTATTTGTTGTTGGCAGCCGTGACGGGCTGCTTGGTGTGTATTGGCATTGTGTGTAGCACCGGCGCTGCCAGCGAATTGCTACGCTTACAATACTGCAGGCTGCTGGTGGAGGGGCGTATAGGGGAGACCTCGCGCGACTTATTAATATCCTGGCGTATCTTGGAGTCGTAAGTGGTTAGATTGGAATAGCCGTTGACGCAGCAGGCTAAATTCAGATAGCTGGGCTTCTTCTCAACGGCATCCACAACAAGTTGGTGTTCGTTGTTGCTGCTTTGCTCCACGGGTGCGATAGACTCATCGACTGCGACTGCTGCTGCGGCTACGACGTCGTCGTTCGATGCTGGCGGTGACAGCACCATGCGCACTCCGCCCGTCCTCGTCTCCAGATTGACGTAGGTGCTGGTCGTTATCGTACGTTGCGGCTGCGGCTGCAGCGGGGAGCGCAACGTGCAACGCTCACGTATATTGGCCGTAAACTCACGCGTTATGTCTTTCACCGAGATGGGCGTTGGAAAGTTTAAGCTGCCACTTGTATCTGTGGATTGACACAATGCCAAAATACCGATTATTATTCGCAAGAAAGAGTTGGCACTTAAATGCAAATTTAACAAACCCGAAGACAATAACGACAACAGCAGCAACAACAGTAGCAGCAGCAACAAAAAAACAATAAAGAAATCGGAACAGAAACAAAAACAAAAGCAGAAACAGAAACAGAAAACCAGAAGGTAAAAGAAATAAAATAAAAGAGTAGAGTTGACAACATTTTGTTAGTTTTGTGGTTAGGTATGCGCCACACCGACATGTGTGTGTGTCAAGTGTGTACTGTGATGATTGCTATACCTGATATATCGGATGAATCGGCGTCAACATCTAGTGAGCAGCTGCCAATGGAATCCAAGCTGCGATCCATGAGAGGAATTTTGTCGGCTGCTGTTTGATTGAGAGTATTTTGATTTTTTACGTACATTTACACTATCACATTAATTTTTGATACAAACTCATAAAAACGAATAGAAATTCAACAACAAAATCGTACAAAAAATGCCAAACTAGACAACCAAAGTCGACTTCCGTCTGCCTTTGTAAGTGTAACAGTAAATAAAGCTCAGCTAAAACGATCAAAATGAACGCCCACTTTTGTTTATTTTTGTGCACTTGGGGAAAGGGGAAATGCAATAATTTGTAATCATGAAGATGGAAAAGAGGAAGACAAACAACAACACAAGAGATATACCATACGTAATGAAATAAACACTGAGCAAATGCCAAATGGGCGATAGCTTTATAATTATTTGCCATTTATGCAAAGCGGAAACTCTGGAGGGGAGCAACAAGCAACATGCAGAGACCAGACTGCAGATCGTTCGTTCGTTAGCTCGTTTTGGACAGTGCCAAGGCGACAAACCGAACAACTGTGTGTCTCTCTCTCTCTCTCTCTCTTTCTCTCGCTGTCTGCGTGTTTATGTGTGAGGGTGGGAGGCAAAGCAAAAATGTCTACAGCAAAACATACAGCAAAGAAACAACAACACAACAGCACCCAGTTGAAATACAGCAGAGGCTTAAAGCTTTTTTAAGCTGCGCGCTATTGGAGATCAGACGTTGTTGTTATTGTTGGTGTATCGCTGCTATTCTTTGGCATTATCCGCTTCTTATTTGCGCCATATTTGTTGTAGTTGGTGCTAAGTCGGCAGCTTGAAAGCTGGGAGCAGCTCTAACGGCACTGCCGACTGACGTCTACATTTCCAGTTCCGCTTTGCTAACTTTTCGCCGTTGTTTAGCGTGTTATTGCTGTTGTTGTTGTTTTTGTCGCTGTTGTTCGTCTTGAACCAAATTTGTTATTTCTACGTCTAATTCCCATATCATGAGACAACTTGGAACAAACAAATAATTGGCAGCAACAGCGAGCGCTAGGAACAACCAACGAACAGCACCGCAGGCAGCAAAACTCCGGCGCATAACAACAGCAACACCAACAACAATAAGGAAAACGCCAACTATTTATAATCCGGGCGCAGAGCAGAGCAGAGCACCAAAGGGGAGAAAAGCGAACAAAAAAGTAGGCAACACGTTAAACGGAATGGCAGCCAAAGAAGTCACAGAAAACATGACTATGTCGCTCTACAGCAGCGGCAGCGTTCGCTGGTATTTGGAGTCAACAGCCAACAACAACAACGACAACAATAAGAATCACAAGCGAGAGAGCGGCACGCAATATGTTCTATTTTAGTCGCTGAAATTTATTATAATGACTTTATAAAACGAATACACTGCTCTCAGCTAATATATCTGGCACAAAATGGCCAAGTCCTTCCCAATTGGATGTGCGTTGTCAGTTCGAAGGAAATATGCAAATTTATCATAAAAATTATTTAGTCATAGACTCACACACACACACAGAAGTACAAACACAAACACATCACACACAGTCTCAGATTTATAAATGCAAACGCCACACATACACGGAATGAGAGATGACAGCACTGCAGCAGCGCAGCTCACAATTGAATATTGAAAACGGTACACGCACACATGAACATGTAATTAATTAATAAACAAAAAACAACCCACACACCTCCACCGCTCCTTCGCCTCTGCTGTTGTTGATGTGGTATGATTATTGAAGCGAATATCAGCTTTGTGACATAATTATTATTGCAATTAACTCGCGAGAATGTCTTCACTGCTGCAGCGTTTGCGCCGTATGCATGACCGCAGCTTTAATTTTAAAATATACCAATTTGCTTCGAGAAACACGCAAAATATACTACTTCCGCACCCCAAACTTGACGGAATTGGTTACACTGTTGCTAGTGATGGGAGAAATTCAATAAAGACGTTTATGTTGGCGCAATTCTTCAAATCGCCAATTGTTTTATATGTTTTCGCTTCAAACTATTCTTTTTACTTCTTAACAAATAGTATAAAAACGAGTAACTTATGTTGCTTTAAAAAATTTCATGAACTGCCAAAATTGACATTATTTGATAACAAAATTATTTTCCTATTTCTAATTTTCATTATTTTTATACTAAAAGGTTCATTTTAATGGTTACACGATTTCTAGCTTCGATACTTTGCCGATTATGTTATCGATAATATTATTCATATCCTATCAATTCATGTTCATTGTAAAAAGTCAAATTTGCATGCATTAATATTTTACGTTTAATGAATTCTTAAACATATATAAAAATAAACGTTTGAAAATGGGAATATTTATTTAAACGGGATGGTATATTTGAACTGTTATGTGGCGGTCACACTTTTTATATTGCTATTTCACAAATTGACGTTCTCTTATTGCTCAAACTTGTTGACTCTCTCAGCAGGCCGTCACTCTCCGTAACAATAAATTGTTTTCTTTTGCACTTGCTATACGTTCTTCTCACATTCGCTCGTTAAAAGCCGGATCGGAAAGACGTTTTTTGAATTTTTGCTTGTGTCAATTGAAGTCAAGGAATATAAACTAGTAGTAGTACGTGATACTTATCTTTTTTGCTACCATAAAGTGTGTAAAAATGGCAGAACTTTCAAATGAATTGAAGCAGTTGTTCGAGTAAGTAAAATACCCGCTAATATTTACGTACATTTGTGTGTGTGTGTGTGTGTGTTTGCTGGGAGATTGATTTGGGATGACGGTGCGTTGGGTGCATACGCTCGCCAACACATACGTATGTGTGCATCCATATATGTATATCCTGCTTATCTGCAAGTTGTTTATGGTAAATGTCAACTCATATTTATGCTTGATAATAAGGGCCACGAAGTCTGAGGGTGATAAAGATTTGTCAAGCGGCAAAGGCAAAAAAAGAACACGCCCCATTCATGGGTTGAATGCGAAATTGCAAATTGCAAATTGCACTTATATCATTATATTATATTATTAATTGCAAAAAGCAGCCGCCAATAAGGTGTTATTTTCTTTGCTTCTTTTCTTCTGCACATAACCTATTGTCTCCTTTCTTTGTCAATAAGAATGGAACTAACAAGATGGAACAAGATCATAAATAACTGTGTCTGCGTGACGAGTTTCAAATACTCTTTAATGTTCTTTTTTGCACTGCGAACAAAGAAATAAATTCATATGATTTGAAACAAGCAGGAATTTATATTTTTAACGTTTATTTTAATCAAAATGAGGGAACACTACTACATTCATAGAAATATTTAAAATTTATATTGTATTAAGGAATAGAAAACAATACGCGAAAAGCTTTTACTTGTTTTTTTTTACATTTTATAGATTTCTTTCAAAATAATATGCCTAAATTTGCATTCATAGATTGTTTTCCTACCAATGTGGATATACAAAAGCATTTTGTTTGATTAAATAAATGGATTAAGATCAATGTTTACTTAACCATTTTTCACGTGAAATTCCAGTAAAGTCACGTCCAATACAAAAAAGAAAAATTTAAAAGTAACTTTAGATTAAGGTTAAGGCTTAAGTATAGTTAAATTCGCAAATTTTTGAGTGTTTTTAAAAAAGAATGCTTTATTTCTTATCCTCAGTTTCAGTTAAACGACAATATAATAATGATTACCAAGAAATTTAAAAGGTTTCAAATATTAATGAGTATTTAAAACTACTTTTTACGTCCCTTTATTTTGTTTTTATCGGTGGCATAGTACAGCGTCATATTCGTCAACTTTGAATGTGTTCTGTCGGTTTCCCTACATTTATTTTGGTTTGTTTAAATATATAACATTTTTTAAATTAAATATATGTATATATATCAAAATATTTCCAAACAGATGGTTTCAGGTTGTTTTTATATTTTGTCGGACGAATGTATGAGAATTTTCCTAGGTTTCCCGATAAGACTAGTTGTAATATCGGTTAACCACACGTATCATAAATTTCTAGCATACTTATTGTTCGGTCGTTAATGGCGACATTACCGCACGATGATCTACATAGTAAAATCACAAAACTAATCAGATTGACCACAATAGGTTCGTGAACAGCAAGAAGGCTGATTACATTGACACCCTGAAGACTGCAGTGGCCATACAATCGGTGTCCGCATGGCCAGAGAAGCGAGGCGAGATTGACCGCATGGTCGACTGGACAGCAGAGAAGTTGAAGGCCCTCGGCACCGAGATCGAGCTGGTCGATCTGGGCAAACAGAGGCTGCCAAACGGCCAGGAGTTGCCACTGCCCAAGGCGCTGCTGGGCACACTGGGCAAGGATACATCGAAGAAGACTGTGCTGGTCTACGGTCACTTGGATGTGCAGCCCGCTCTCAAGGAGGATGGCTGGGATACCGAACCCTTTGAGCTCACCGAAATCGATGGCAAACTCTATGGACGCGGCTCGACCGACGACAAAGGACCCGTGCTCTGCTGGATTCATGCCATCGAAGCCTACAACAAGCTGAACATTCCACTGCCATTGAATATCAAGTTTGTTTTTGAGGGCATGGAGGAAAGTGGCAGCGAGGGATTGGACGATTTGCTGATGGCGCGCAAGGGCGACTTTCTGGCTGACGTAGACTTTGTGTGCATCTCCGATAACTACTGGCTGGGCAAGAAGCGTCCTTGCCTCACCTATGGCTTGCGTGGTCTGGCCTACTTCCAGGTGGAGATCGAGTGCGCCAAGAAGGATCTGCATAGCGGCGTCTTTGGTGGCACCGTGCACGAGGCCATGCCCGATCTCTGCTACATTTTGAGCACCCTGGTCGATAAGGACACCAACATTCTCATTCCCGGCGTCAATCGTGATGTAAGTGATTATTTGTCTTATTTCTTAAGGTTTTACATGTTGCTAAGTGTTTCGTTTTTTTTTTTAGGTTGCTCCCCAGTTGAAGAACGAAGAAGAAATCTACAAAAACATCGACTTTGAAGTGGATGAATACAAGTTGGTTTCTTAATCTAATCATCGAGTGGCATTATAAATTATTTACTCTACTAATCTAATGTTTGCGGTCTCTCTTTCATAGGAAAGACGTTGGCACCGAACACCTCCCCCACAACAGCGAGAAGACCCGACTGCTGCAGGCCAGATGGCGTTATCCTAGTCTCTCCATTCATGGCATCGAAGGTGCCTTCTACGAGCCTGGCGCTAAGACTGTTATTCCCAAGAAGGTCATTGGCAAGTTCTCGATTCGCCTGGTTCCCAACCAGGATCCCAAGCACATTGAGGAATGCGTTGTCAAATACATCAACGACAAGTGGGCCGAGCGTGGATCCCCCAACCAGATTAAGGTCTTAGATTCCTATTATATTCGGGTCCAATTTTCTGATTTTTGCCATCTGTTGTAGGTTGTCATGTTGTCCGCTGGCAAGCCCTGGACCGAGGATCCCAATCATCCTCACTACGAGGCCGCCAAGCGTGCGGTGAAACACGTCTTCAATGTCGAGCCCGATATGACTCGCGAGGGCGGCTCCATTCCAGTGACCCTGACGCTGCAGGAGGCTACAGGCAAGAACGTGATCCTGGTGCCCGTCGGTGCTTGTGATGATGGCGCTCACTCGCAGAATGAGAAGATCGATATCTACAACTACATTGAAGGCGTAAGTTGCGATTTATCTAAACTTATTTGTCATGCTGATTCAAAATCTGCTTCTTTCAGACCAAACTGCTGGGCGCCTATTTGTACGAAGTTGGCAAATTGTAGAGCGGATCTAATCCTAAGCTTACATCACGATGCAACATCACTAATGCCACACGTTCTGATTGACACACACAATAACAAATCCTTAAAACTTTTATACACGTTTTGTATTCAACAAACGAATAAATATTAACAAACTGCACTTGTATGAATGGCCACCTAATCTGTCCAGGAATCACCATATTTGTTCTTCTTGCCACCGCCCATTGCTACGTTTGGTTCCTGAGCTGGCATCTCCAGAATTGTGCGCTGCTGCTGAGCTGGTGCTTCGTATGGCCGGGAATAGGGACTTTGCTGTCGCTTCAAGTACTCGTCACGATTTTTCTTGCGTAGATCTTCGTACGATTCGCCTGGTTTGGCCGGCTCCAGCGGCAATTCCGTGTCTACCAATGTGCTGCCAGCTGCCATGAAAGAAAATTGTATTAACTGCCGTAGAGTAGAATGAATTTGCGTATGCTTACAGTCCAAAGTGGGTCTGTAGATGTCGTCTAGGCCGGAGAGCGACGGTCGTGAGTCCGTGTCCAAGTTTAAGGCCGTATTCCGAGATGGCTGGAAGCCCTCATCGGTGTACACATCAGCGGAGCTGGGCGTGAAGGGTGCGAGTGTAAAAGCGCGGCCCAGATTCTCATCGGGTGTTATGGAGTTGATGACGCCGCCTCCCTGTCTGCGTTGACGCAGTATTTCACCTAGCCGCGAGTTGGGCAATCGCATGATCTTCTCTGCACATTTCTGCTGGTAGCTGAACTTGCCCACAAAGTAGCCCAGAATGACACCCAATGCCACTTTGGGGGCTGCCCCGTACTTGCCGTTGCCCTGCAAGTAGCCATTCTTCACGCCAAAGTAGGCCAACAAGCCCAGGCCAGTACCGAAGGGAAGCGATCGCTGGACAAATGATTCCTGGTTGCATTCACGTAACGCCTTCAATTCGTCCGGACTGAAGTTGTAGTCTGCCTGGATGAGGCAATATCAACTGTTGTTGCTTATATAGAAAATAGTTATATTTCAAATTACCAGTGGATGCTGATTTGTTGGAGGCTGTTGCCTATTCCCGCCATTAAGTGGCAAATCCATGATAAATGATTAAAATTTGTTAAAGTTTCACGAAATTGGAGCAGCCGGCGATTTCGGCAGCGTGACCACACTGAAATTTGAAAATATACCATTTCGCTGCACATAATGTACTATAAAATCCTAACTCTCTAAAATACTGCTAATGCATATAAACAAGTGGCACTCTTTGAGCAACCCAATTTTTGTTGCCAAAAAATCAAAAATGCAAGTCTCCAGATCTCAAGTTTCGTTCGCAATTTAAACGGCAATTTAAAATCCATTGCTAATCAATGAGGTGTTAGACGACTTTGGAAGTTGAAAAAACGTATACAGGTGATCATAAAGCACAATTTTAGGCGCGCATATTAACAACTCTATAATGTTTATAAATATTTTCCATAGTATACTTTTAGGCCGGCCATTTAACTAAATTACTTCAAACTATTTAAATTTGAATTCAAATGTACACGGATAGTTAGTAAAATATATTTAATGGCACTAAATATTTGGAAAATTATTCGTATACACTCAAGTCACACTACAGTCGACAGACAGATGCCATTGGGTTACCCTTTATGCGAACAATCCACAAGCTGCTGTCGACTAAAACAACAAATGAAAGTCTGGATGCCAAAATTGGTAACTGGTCAAAGTCAAATCAATGTCTAGATGTTACCGCTGCTGTCAAGCGAACGTCAGATGACCATTCCCAATCGTTGTCGTCGTCGTCGTCCCAGTCAATTGACAAAACACAAGGCATCGCCTGCGCAATTCGCAATGCGCCTGCGCTTGCTTTTGTTTCGCCTTCACATGGGATATTTTCTTGTGAAAAATCTCAGCTTCGTGTACTCGCGACTCGTTGTGGCAGCAAACTGTTTTTGTGTTTGACGCATGAATAAAATCAAAGCATCGAGGAACGCAGCTCGCAATGCCAGCGCCAAATACAGTAGTCAACAGATCGGGACTTGGGTGATGCATCGTTGCCTTGTGGCAGCTTGTCAATGGATGAGCGTGTATGTGTGTGTGTGTTTGAGTGTGAGCGTGCCACGCATGCCAAGTGCTGCACAGCCGTCATAAACCTCCTTGAAGTGTCCCTCATAGACACAGACGAAAGTGAAATTCAATTGATGCTGCTCTTTTAGCTAAACGCTGATGAACAATGATTCTGACCTTGACCTAGCTAAACGTCAACGTGGAGCCAAAACGGTAAAATCAAGTTCATTATAAACCGGCTGGGCAAGTAAACTTGTCTCAGTCCATCCTCTCGAGTGTCCAGAACCAAGTTTGTTTATTCTTGGCCTGATTAGCATGCAGCGCATTGCGATAGTGGTGCCACACAATGCCCCTTGATTAGCGACCACCTGCAAATCTCATTTGCATACGACGACGGCTCATTGCAGATGCAGTTGCAGTTGCAGACTCCGATCCAGATGCTGATACAAAACTTCGAGACAGATGCAGACTGCGATACAGTTGATTGGACTGCATCGCTGTGCACAGCGAGTCACTTAAAATCAAATGGCTAATAATTAAATAAATTGCAATCGCTGGACAGCGACTCGCGCAAGAAAAGCTTCGAAATATACAAGCTATCTATTTATCGTTCGTCGTTGTTATTCGGGGATTACTCACGCAACCACAATCAGTGCAAGCGAATTCGATCCGTTCTAGGAATGAGCCCAAAAGTGAAACTACAGTTACACAAGTATCTGTTGATTTTATTAATTTTACACTGTCATTATCATTGCATTTTGGTAAGAAGAGTCGTCGCATTGTAACTGTAATCGCTGATAGTCGCACATCAGCGGCAACTCCAAAAAGGGGACAAGCCGAGCCCCAAAAACGGGGATCACGTCGCGGCAAGATCATAATTCCAAGTTGATATGAATATGTTTTGCCGGACCGATGAGTGGCGCGACAAGCGTTTATAGAACACCACGTAGAAACAATTAATGCTTCCACTACAAATCTTCGTTCGTGGGTTTGTTTGTTTCTTCAACTTCAACTAAAGAAGGCATCGGAAAATTACACCCAAAACGAATGAAATGTCCAGTACACACTGAGGCGGAACGTGCTCGTCTTCCACCTCCTCTTCATCTTCACTACGGGGCATCCAAATTGGCGCTTTCCATATTTAAATATTCGGCTCGACAAACTGCACCCCCAAATGGGCCTGTGTCTTTGGCTGATTGTCGACTGTCGATCGAAGCGATTTCGTTGCAATTGGTTATGAAACTTAGCTGGGGATTGACAGTTAATTGTATGTTTCCGGTTCAGTGCAACTCATTTGCCTAACACGGGTTGCAGCTCGCATACAACTCCATTGTGCCACGATCGCGCCGCAGATGAAAATGAAAACCGGGAGAGTCAATAAAATTCTTCATCTAGGTTAACTGCCAAGCCGCATACATACAACGAATGACATTACGACGAGATGCGGAAATCAAAAGAACTCGAAAAAAAAAAAATGCAAACTGGACGCACGCAAAAATGTTAAAACTAATCTTGAGCTCAAAGGCGAGCGTTAATGAGGCCTCAGTTTTAATTATGTTAGAAAGCAGTGACAACGAAATGAGAAATGAAAAAATGCGAAAAAAATTGTTTCTCATTTCAATTTAATATTTCTTACTGCTCAAAATTAATTTAAACGAATTGATAATGCATACCGCACAAGGCAGTCAGTCTGATATGATATCGGAAAAGCAAATAAATATTTACCGAAATTAACTTTAATCGCTATGTCAAACTTGTCAACAAAGGTATCATATGCACTCGTCGAGAATTAGTCATGTGCCTGCTAGATCGATTGAGTAAGCATTGCGTTAGTTATTAACTGGGTTTTTTCCTCGGAACATATGAGCTGAGAAGACGCGCTGCAGATTGGCCAAATGTGAAATGGAAACTGCTATATCTACGTACTTTGTATATTTCCAAGAAATTTCAGAACAAACTGAAGCACTACAGTGAAAACTTAATTGATACCAGCCACAGGCAATCAAAATGGATACTCCAACGAATTGTTCAAGTAGTTTACAAGTATATTATTAGTGGCACACACTTCTTTGAAATATGCACAAGTTTGTGCTGGTTGACATCTGCGGGAAGGCAAATAAACAGGTGCGATTGCATAAGGCTAGATGCGATGAGATTATACAATTACTTTGGGTATATTGATTACGAATACCACAATCGATAATTGATAGAAGTTTGCGATCAGATTTGAGTGTCGCAAGTGAGAAATTTATTTGTCTGTTGAAGTAAGCTAATGACATTAATAAATATCACAGTTATCTAATCGAGTAATAAATCAGTTCAGTGTAGTTCAGTTCTTATTTTGTTGTTAAGTTGCTTTCCTTGGACAGTTTTGGAAAGTGGCGAACTGTCTTCGACCTTGAGAATATTGTATAAATTAAGAAAAGTAAAAATAAACAAAGCAATTCATTACAATTATCTTATCTCGAACGTATGTTTTCTTTTAACCAGTTATTTACTTAATTAGTCGTGAATAGCGAGTGGAAACCAGTAAATAAATTTCAGCTTCGTTTTGTGTTTATTAATTGTATTCTATTTCTCAGTTATATACTTAGCTATATTATATTGACTGAGTGCAAACAATTTGCACTGTGTGTTACCCAACTCTACAAGTATGAGTACAAGTATATACATACGTATATATCTTTAATCAAACAATCATTTGATACACAATGGCAATAACAAATAACGCTCTATTCGAAAGTACTTCATCATGGGTCCCCATTTCAGATGTTATCAATCTATTTATTTGTTCTTAGCCTCACTAAAGTCAAACATATTAATTGTGTTCTATACATAATCATGTCATATCATATTTTGAGCGACGCCCACACCTATTAGATTGACTTTATATAAATATATTCAGCTTATGAATTCTTGTGGGATCGGCAAACTTTCTGCCCTGATCTCTTCACGGTCTGACGTCAGTTATTCAAGGTTAGAACGATTTGCAATTAAAATTTGGGTATTCTCAAACAAATTTCATTCAGCTGTGCTGCTGCTTTTATCATACCTGTTTTTTTCATTCCACTTTTTTTTTACTTTATTTTTGCGAGCTATTGGACACTTCCGATTCAATTGACGTGCGAGTATACAAAAGCAAGAGGCACTCGTTTAGGGCAGGTGAGGAGACTGCTACTGAATTTGCCTTTTCGCAAGTAGCGGCAATAAGATAAACAAAGCACAGCGATATAAATACATATATCAAGTTTTAAGTTTATGCGAAAGAAGAGGAAAGAGGGGCATATTAGTTGTAGGGTGGGCTATCGATTCATGAAGTAAGATTTGAAATTTAAGTTTCTATGTTGAAAAGCATTCAGAATAAATGAATCATTTTTAAGTGTTATTGTTTTATGGAGCTTGCTTTACAGAGTAGCAGCTAGTCGACTATAGGACTATGACTACCGCCTGACTAACATCTTATTTGGCTTCGTTGAGGCGTCTCATTCTAATCATGCAAGGTTAAAGGCAAATACAATACATGCCATGCCTTCTGGCATTTCGCTTTTATGATTAAAGAAAAGACGAATTGTTCGCTGATGAGATAAGCCTTTTTTTAGCGCTAGACGAAAAAATTATGCAAACCGACAAAGCGCACAAAACTCAAGTCTGTTTAATTAAAGAACCGTCTGAAGCAACTTTAAAAAAAAACACACAAAATTCACCATGTCACAGTTGAGGATTCTACTGCAACTACATATGTATGTATATGGTAGTTAAAACTGTGACTTTTTGGTATAGATTGTGTGGTGATATCATCGAGCACGAATATGAGTATGAATACAAGTATGAGAGTGTAATTGTGGGTAGTCGGTGTTAGGAGTATGAGTACACCACGTACCTGGCAGAACAAATACACGTAACGCTCGTCGTTGTATCGAGTTCAAAATGTGTGCGAGATACGGCGATAAGATAAATTCAAACTCAAATATTTAACATTGGTATTAACACAAGTTTTGCCACTCAGCTGCCTCAGTCTTCTGTGGCTGGCAACTGAGTCCCCCAAAAATTAAATTTGCCCGAAATTCAATACGAGTAACGAAATCAAACATGAGATGAGCTCCCTCAAGCCCTTTGCATTAATTCTATGCTCATCTCGCTCTGTCTCCCTGGGACAAGCTGCGCATGCTTAAAACAATGCTGTCACGCACTTTACTTAGTGAGTGTGACCATTAACTTTGACCCAGAAACCCACTAAAACGTAAACAAAAGCCACCCACGCAGCACTTGACTTCTATTGTACCGCCAACTAAAATAAAAGCTCAACTTTAGCTCATTGCGAGCATAATTGGCCTGACAATACATGCTAAATAAACACGCAATCGAAATTCGGAACTCATGTGAATTACTCAGAGTGCAACAAAACAGAATTACGAGTAATACACCAACTGGTATTATCAGCAAAAATGCGAGATATGGCATTGATAAGATACGATGCGATTGGGTAGGTTTGCCTGCAACAAACTGCCAAACTGTTTCATACAGAATTTTAAGCGTATGAGTACTTAGCTATTTATATTTTCAGTAAGGTGTGCGGAAACGCATACAGAGCTCTGTAAACCGAAAATAAAAATTGATAAAAAGCACGCCGATTGTTCGCAATCAAATCTCTTGCACACTCTCGCTATATCTCTCTGGCTGGCGTTCGCTATTGATAAGCCATGAAAGCTTTTGCACTCACTAAAAAATACCAACAAAATATATTCGCGCCCTCACAACAACATAATAAACTAAAAAGCCTGGCGTTATAGAGAGTGAGTTATTTACTCACTAACTATATTGAAATTTCGTAGTCTCAGGCAGTTGTAACTATTTTCGCGTGTGCCGACTGCTTTCCACGTGTTTAATGGAGCGATAATGGCACTAGAAATGGCAGCGCCTACCAATACCATACCATTATCCGTACTGCACACCGTGTTAGAGAGTGAGTGCGAATGCTTTTGTTTTTTTTTCGCTCTGCAAAGAGAGATCAAAAGTTTTGCTCATCGAAGCTCACTCCGACAGCAAGATCTCCAGCTCCAGTCTATCGCTCTGCGCTGCTTGCTCTGCAGCTATGCTGTTTGTACTTTAGCTCTATTTCAGCTCTCTCTCTCTCTCTCTCTCTGCTTGTGCTCGTCGCCTGTGTGTGTGTCCATGCGTATTTATATGTGTGTGAACTGGTGGAGAAGTTTCAGTTCAGTTTACTCACTGTCGTTTTAGCACTGAGTTCAGTTTATTTGCCGTTAAGCGTTCTCATCGAACGGTCGTGTGTGTCTGCGTGCTCTGTGATCCGCAAACGCTGCGCTATACTCTCTCTCTGGCCAGCCTTTTTGTCAGGCAGTCGAGTCAGTTTCGACGCGATTCGCAGCTGCGAGACAATCAACGCGGCAAAAGTGATTTTTGTAAATTAGTTGGCTCTGATCGCGCCGTTCACGTGTGCCGAGTGTTTTTGTGAAGCGTGGAGTGTGGATCAGCTGCTCCCGTGTGACACCCATCGATCCCAAAATCATCGCTCTACCCACACTGCCGCTCAGTGTTCTATAGGTAATTAAAAGAATTTTGCAAGACAAAAGCTTTAAAGCAGTGAACAAGTATAAGTACTCGTCTGTGTGTGTAGGGTATGTGCACATAAGAAAATCAAAGTAGCAGACGTTAAGAGCAATTTATGGTCTTTCGATGCGGCTGCAGTTTGTTTGTTCTTGTCTGCTTCCCTGTCATCTGTGACTGTGCATGTGTGTATGTGTGTGCTTCTGTCTCAGTGTCTGTGATTGGTGCTCGCTCGTTTTTGTGTTCGCTGCGTTTGCTCAGCTTTCGGTGACATTTGTCGGCTGCTGAGGTTGAAGCTGGGGCATTTCGTGATCGCCTCTTCGCCCGTTCTTTTGTTGTAGTGGTTGTTGTAGTTTTATGTGAAATTGCTTTTTGCGCCGAAAACGAAAAATTGATAGCGAACACAGCCGAAGCAGACCGACGACAGTCGCAAGGCAGCCAGCCAAGACGCCAGGTCGCCAGATCGCCAGCATTGCCAAGATCTTCAATCTTGAAAATCGCCAAACGCGTTGAAGGACTTTCGGTGAAAAGCAATGAAATTAAATCAAATGAAAAGAAAAGCAAAAGATAAACACGACAAAGAGAATAATTAAAATATTGCCGGTGCAACCAGATTATTGTGAGAACAAGAGAGCAAAAAGTGTAAACATGCAAAAAGAACAATAAAAAAATATATATATAAATGTATATGTATTTTAAATATAGCTAGCAACTGAGAAAAGTGCTTTCTATAATCTATAGAAATTAATAGATAAATATACACAACACGAACGCAAGAAATCAACTTGATAAACAAAAGTGAGAAAAATTTAAGAATTGTTAAGCGCCTTGCTGTGGTGTGAGTACAAATTAATCATTCGCAATCCAGCGTTATCTAAGATCAAGGCCTGGTGCTAATGGATTATCAATTTGCTTCAATCTAGACTTGAGCCTAAGCGTGATAAGGCAAACAACTCGCGTGCTTTGTGCTCGGTGTGTGAGTTGCGAGTTGAATCAAATTTGCAACAACTAAATTCACATGTAAATAAATCCACAATCGATTCAATTTGGTTGTTTGACGATATTTCAAAAAGCTGAACAAAAAAAAAAATATATATATATAAGAAAAAAATTAAATACATGTGGGAATCGGATGACTTGGGCTGCGAGTGAATCGAAATTGGAGCGTTTATGCAATTTCCAGCTTGAGTTGAAGTTGCACTTGCGTTCACTTGATTTGATTTGAGTTGAGTTCAGTTGAGTTGATTTTTGGCTTTGCTCGAATCGTCGTCGTCGTCTTTTATTACCTATAATTTCATTTGTGTTTTTGCGGTTGGCGCTGATCTGCGGCAAACTTGACCCTGTTTCTCAACCAGCAACCGACAACCGACAGGCAACAACAGTAACAGTAAGAGCTACAGTTATATAGTTATATAATTGCCACGAAACTGAAAGACGAGTGAAGCTTTAATAAAATAAAAATTGTTACTTTAACCCCCCCGGCAAAAAGGCACTTAAAAATATAAAATTACTTAAGCGCCTGGGCAACAAAAGTACAAGAAATAAATAAAAACCTTTTTTGCGATTACAGTGCTACGATGTTGTGAAAACTCACTGACGCACGCATTTTACATTCATGTGAAATCCCCATCACACACTCTCGATCTATTCATGCAGTTTTGGTTTACGTAAAGAGTCAAGCAATAAATAAAAATTACACACGCCTCGCACCGATCGTCGATTACATACAGATTCCAAATATATCTGCATCTCCATCTTTCTCTGTGGCTATGTATCTTGGATTCTAGCACTTCCGACTTTCAATTTACACCTTGCACAAGCGGCCAGCGATTTGTAATTGTTTGTTTACTCAAGATCAGCCCGTGGCGATTGCAAAAACACACAGCATTCTAATTTATTGAGTTATCAAAAAGTCGATTTCATCGGAGTCGGTTTAATGATCTGTTTGTGTCGTCCGATTGTAACGATTACATTCATAATTAGTTCAGAATTTTGTGGCGAATATAATATAAGTTGGGTGTGTATGCGTAATACACATTCACATGACGTGGTCGGAAGGGGCGACGATTACGCAATTCACTGTCGTCCGTTCGCTGGAACATTGGAGCATGCTGCGATATGCGAAGTAATGTGTGTGAAACTCAGACTCGATACTCACAGCTCACACTCCAGACAGGTGCTAATTTGTGGCGCATAATTCACAGAAATGTGCGAGTGCGCGGCCAAGTTTCAACGAAAAACATTTTTATGGCCAATAACTTCAACAGCCGCCAACTGCTTGACGCCTTTTGCCTGCTGCCTGCGAAAAACAAAAAAAGAAAAACACGAAAATACGAAATACGATAGAAATACTTAAAAATATGTATAACTCAAACAGCCGCCCACAGGCGAATTCCCAAAAATTCAAAGTCGCAGAGCGAAGACGAAGACAACGCCGATAACGATAACAACAACGATAACAGAGACAAAAACGATACTTGTGACTATGACGCTGTCTATGACGACAGCACTATCTTTGTTATTTGTACTACGATTTCCGCTGCATTATCGGCTATAAGGGAAATAACTCATAATAAGCCAGGAAAAAACAAATGATTCAGGAAATCTGTCAGCTCTCCAATTTCCTAGTAATGCCGTCAAATTATAATCATTAAAACATATTAATGTGTTAATTAAACCACATTTTAAAACAGCTCCAAGAACTTAAATGTGATTAGATTGAGCATTAAATGCATCCGATTGAATTGTGCGGGTGGGAAAATCAAAGTCAAGATTTACCCAAGGGTATACTTAATGTTTCTGTGTCTTCTTTAATTCCACTGTTATCGCACAAGTCTCGACTTCGGGCGACCAGAGTCTGGAGTTTCAGCTTATTGCACTCCGTTTCGAGTCAAATTCCGCAATCGGATTCTGCCTCTCGCATAAATACGCATATCTTGCGGATGTTGGCGACATCGGCGCTGCACTTCCAAAAACAACTTTTTTTTTTTTTTTATGCTTTCGGTTGGTTTTGTGCCCCCCCCCCTCCCCCTTAATACATAAAATAACGTGGTGTGTGTGTCTTTGGTTCGGGGATGAGCAACAGATAGTTTGGGGTATTTTTTTTATGTTTCGATAAAGCACAACACGCACTTATCAGTGCACAATCAAAACAAATGCATTCTGACAGTTGCCCAACAACAATAAAAACCGACAACTCGAGTGAAAACAATGCCGCTGCATTGAGGGGGCTGTTGATCTGCTTTAGATTTGTGTTTCTGGGCGATGACATCTTAGTGCATTTTGTCATTTGAATTTTGTGGGCTAAGGAACTCTAGGGGCTTAGCGCCAAGTGCACATGACTGCAGAACTGCCAAGCATATCTATAATTAGCAAGTGTTGAACGTTTCCCCCTCCAACAGATAAGATAAGTTGGTTGCCTGGTTGCCTGCCTGCCTGCCGTCTTTGATAGCGCTTTGAGTGTTATTCATGGCCTCGGAGCGAATAATGTGGAATTTTGATAAGGAACTCTTCCGTTTGCTTTGTACAACATTTATTTACTCCTTGGGAGCATACTTGGCTTCTGCAAATTATTTCATTTACATTTCAACTGCATTACAATTGAAATTGACTCGAGGAGCCGTTCGAATTGGGCTTTGCAGTTTCTGGTAAATTCTGTTTGCTGTTCGTTTCATATTAGTTGATCAATGAATACAAATTTGCATATGGATATTTATAGCCCACGCCAAACAATTTCGTCAATTGGCAAAGGCAAATCAAAGGCAGACAGACACGAGCAAACATTCATTTTGTTCATTCAGCTTGTTTTCGTTTTTTTTTTTCTTTCTTTTTTTTTGTCGTGTTTTTTTTTTTTTTTTTAAATGGCATCAAATGTGGAGCATGGCGACCTCGTCTGAGATTACAAACTGCGTTGGATGCAGTAGCTGATAGTGAAATGTGCGCTAACGGATCGATTGCAAGGCTTGCGGTATGCTAGTCAGTGTTCAAGCTGATGCCGCTGCTATGTTAGTTTTACTGCTGGTGGCCGGTGGCGTATGAGTAATCTGCAGTCAAAGCTGTATGTAGGCAACAAGCAGTCGCCCCATGGGCTGTGTCGAGTCGCGTTACGTGACAATATGTTGGGCACGTTCAACGCATATTAATCAGCGGTCAGACAAGCAGATAAACAAATTCGCCTGGCACTCTTTTAAGTGCTCGATCGTCGCTGCCCAGTAACAACAACAACAAAATCGACGGCGGCGGCGGCGGCAAACCACAACATAAACGACAACTACAATCAAATACAACGGAAAAGGGCAGCTCATTAGGGCGGTGATTTGTATGGGAAATGCATTTTGCGGTTATGAATGGTTTGGTGTGTTTTTCATTGTTTGTTTGCCCGTTGTCCACGCAGCTGCATTCAAATTGTCATATTTCTATTGCTGTTGATTTGTACGCTGTTGTAACCTTGAGATTGTCATCGGTTTACGCTCATTTCCTTTCGGCGAAAACTTTCACAGCTCATTGTCAAAATCTTGTCTCTCTTGGTCTATCATTGGGACTTGCGAACGCACTAAGCACATAATATCTATAATGAACGGCGGCTGCGGTTGCTGGCTGCCAACGACAAACGCCATTGCGAAGTTCGTTAAAAATGAATTTAGATGCCAGCAATTAAAACGCTAATTATACACAATTAAAATCAAAGTCAGTAGCAACAGCAGCGACTTGCAACAAGCATGGAAAAAAGTTAAATAAATATAAGAAATTATACGGAGTATGTCTGTATGCATTTTATGCAAGTCATTTTGTCATTTCGAATGCAAACGACTCCGAGATTGCCTCCGTCTGCAACCTGTATCTCCGTCTCTCGGTCTCTGTCTCTCTCTGTTTCTATGACTGTACACAAGTTGCACTTTCGATTCGAACATTGCGAGACTTAAAATTTTTTCGTGTTTGTTGCTTTTTTTCATATTTACAGGCCTGCAACAGACAGACAGACCCCAACCATTTATGTCTTATAAAAGGTAATCAGCTCACACATTAGCATGCCACGATCACAAAATGAAATGAAAACAACCAGCAGCAGGCCTCCAAAATTGAGCTGTTTGCCGCTCGCCGCTCGCCACTCGCCGCATGTTCCCGTAGCATTCGCATTCCCAAAATCGCCAGGCCAAAAAGCCGAAAAGCGGTTGAGATCTACCAATTTTGGGCTGCTAACTCACATCGTCGCATCGTTAGCCGGCTTTTCAGTCCCGACAATAACAGCGGCGTCATCATCATCATCATCATCATCGTCGTCGTGATCATGATGAAACCAGTTCGGCCAGCTAGCAAAATTGCTATTGCTTTTGTTAAGTTGCAGTCAGTCGGTCGGTGCCGGCCGGCAAGTCGGCCTAAAAGCCAAGCAACAAGTGGTCATAACTGTCAAACGCTTTCTGGCTTGGCCTCAGTCCCAGTCTCAGTCTCAGTCTTAGTCGCAGTCTCTGTCTCTGTCTCTGCCTCTGCGTCTGTTTCGTTGTGTTGCTGTCCATCTTGGCCTCTATCTCGGTCTCTGTATTCGGTCTTGACTTTCGGCTGCATTCAAGCTACTGGCAATACTCGTACTCTTTGGCTTTAATGGCCAGCAATCGTGCGTGCTCTTAACGTGTCAACTGGCCGACTGGCAAGTGGTCGGCTTATTGCTGTTGCCGCTGCCACTGCCACCGAGCTGGGATCTGATCATGCGATCTTCTGCTGCTGCTGCTGCTGTTGTTGCCCTCTCGCTGACTTATAGATTTTGTATTTATACATAGTTTATTAAACTGCTACCAAAACTTAACCGCAGGGCTATTTGTCCACTTAGAATTGAGTGTCTGCGGCTGTGTCTGTAGTGTGTTGACCAACAGCCTGTTGCCCGGCATGGAGTCTGCGAACACGTGTCTTTTGGCAACACTGTGCTACAAAGCTTCCAAGAATTGCGAAGCAAGAACCAGTTTATTTTTTAAGTCAACAACTTCAGCATCATTTGCTAAACTTCTGTTTGGTTTTTTTCGTTTGTGTTGTGCAGTGTCGAGGCTGTTTTGCTTTAGTTTTGTCTGCTCGGTTAACGACAGACATCAAATCCGGCGGAATGCAATGCCAAATGGCAGGTGCAATTGGCCAATAATTTCACGCTGTAATTGGGATATTTATGGCGTGTTGTAATATTTTATAGTTGGCCACAAATTGTTGAACTCTGGAACTCTGAAAATCGCGTAATCGAAATGGAAACAAAACTCAATGAATTTTTGACAGCCACTGCGAATGGCGCCATTAATCATTGTCGTCGTGGAATCGCTTTGCTTCCATATAATTTAAAATAAATTACAACTAATGCGTATTAACCTCGAGACCTGAGTAATTGAGACCAAGTCTGTTAGTTCAACCCGAGTCGACTGCTTGACTTGATTGCAAGCTTTTTTTTTAATCGGAAGTAGTTGAAGTGTTAATTAATTTGATTCAGCTTGAGATGCAAGGTCTTTGGCTTAGTCAATGCTAAAAATAGAGGCTGCGCTCTGATCGAATGATCGAACTCACACACGCTGAACTTTGGCAAATAGCAGAATAAAATGATCAGCGAAAGAAACCCCACGCAAATTCAGTTTGAGTTTGGTTTTTGGTTTTTTCTTATTTCAAATTCAATTAAGTTGTTGTGTCGTAATGTCACCCAGTCCGCTTGTGATCCCCTAGTTGGAAATTCCCGGAACCCAGCAGGGGAACGAACGAACGTTCGAACAACATTCTGCAGGTCTTTTTCGTTGTTCGCCAATTAACGCAGCTGCGGATAATAATTTAGCTTAACTATTAGTATCTCTCTCACTGTCCGTGCTGTGTAACAAATAGCATCCAACTATTTGTGCTCGTACTAATTACAGCAACCTGGTCTGAGTCGGAAACTTCGTCGCAACTTGTTGAAAACGTAAACAATTATAAGGCATTGATTAACTGCCTTGCCGTTCTATGCTAGACTAAATTAACGTAATTCTAATTATAATCGCACACAAAGTTCAATGATATGTCAGTTGTACGGTGAACAATCGCAGCAACAGATTAAGCACTCGTAACAGACACTTTAATACATTCAATACACTGCAATTGAATTTGCACTTTGCGCATAAATCTGAAGGTCTGATCTGATCCGATTATTCCGCATCTAATTGTCATTTTAGTTCCTAGATCGCAGTTAGATAAGCACCTTAAGATTGCCACAATAATGCAACAATGTGCAGCGTAACTATTGTTAGGCGGCTTTAATTCTGCCGCGTTAAGCTGGTTATGAAGCTGGGGGATTACGAAAGTAGCGCCAGACAAAGTGCAGCAGACTTGGCTGGCTTGCTGGCGCCCATTAACGTTTATGTTTCATTGAAAAGTGTCGACAAAATGCAGTCCATTTGGCGCAAATCACCGTCGACGACATGCTCATCACTCGACGCATTTAGTATCTATAGCTGTAGCTGTATCTGAATCTGCATCTGCATATATATCTGTCTGTATACAAAAGTATTTGTGTTTCTATCCGAAAAGACAATGATTTATGTAGGCGTCGCTGTCACCGCGACAAACTTGAGCCGTGGGTGTCCACGTCGCATGCTGATTTCAATGATCTCCACACACACACACACACATACGCACACACATGCAATAATAACCGGACTGTGAGACAACTAACTATATTAATATGAAATAATCAAAGTGCTCGTATTGAATTGTTGTTGCTGGCCACCTTTCACTTTGTGCTTCACGTTGCCATCCTCCCAATAACACAAAAAAAAAAAACACAATTTCTTCAACTGAACTTCAACATCGGAAATATACATATATGTGTATATGTGTATATAAAAGCAGAAATAACTGCAACGGCGACAGAATGTTGTACATTTTGCGAATACTTGAGATATTTCGGTTTCGACTTAATGCAAAACAGTGGCAACGAAAAGTACGCGAATGCCGCACCGAACCCGAATAACGAAAACAATGAACTCTTTTTGAAGCATTTATTGTTATTGTTTTTGCAAATTGTGAAATGTGTGGTGTAAAAATACTTGGGTTTATCTTTCCTTTCTAATAGCGCTCGAACTTTCTCCTTCAAAGAGGTGTTAATCCCTCTTTGATAATTATTATTTCTGTGTTTTTTTTTTGTCTTGTTCGTCGAGTGTCGGAAATATATGCCATTTAATGTGAATTCGTTTAGTAACTACATATGGGTATTTTTTTCTTTAATGAATCATTTTGTGCGTTCGGCATTTTCAACAAAATACTATATTTATTATTATACCAGTGTGATTCAGTTTTATTGTGAATTGTCTATATACTTTTCGGCCTGGCAATTGGCAAAGTGGCCAAGGAGTAGAGTTCTTTCTGTGGAGGAGGAGGAGATGGGGAAATAGCGAAGGCGGCGTTGCTGATAGATGCGATTCATTTTGACGAGTTCAAGTTCAATGAAAATGTGCGTCTACTAATAATAGGAAATGGCGCAGGGTCGGTTAAATTGAAATTGAATAGAGAACGAAAACAATGCAACTTGAATGCCTTGGCATCGGCAACGGATCGCATACGTAATGCGAGCTGCAATTAATTTTATCATATTGTTTTTGGCCAACTCTGGTTAGCCAACTAACGGTTTGAACTGAGCTCACTTGGTGCATTGACTCGGTCGGCTACACGTTTAGCGTTTGCCATAGTTTTTTAGCTTCGACGTCGGCGTCGACTTTTCGGGGCGTTGTTGCGAGCGTCCGCCTGGTGAGCGGGCAACAACACGTTTTGCATAATTCACATAATTTTCGCTTATGCTTTGCGCTTTTACCAGCACAAAAAGAACGCGAGACTCACATTTTAGTTACGTATTTTAAGATTGGTTTCTTGTTGTTACTTTGTTGTTGTTTATTTTTTACGACTGCGAGTAAACGAGCGAGTACTTTTCGTGGAAATCAATAAAACACTTGCCTTGGCTTTTTCTTTTTTGTTGCTGCTGCTGCTTCTGTGTTTGTGTCTCTTTCTTCGGTTTCGCTTTTATTAATAACGAAAAACGGTTTTCAGGTTACGCAGCGCAGCGACTTATGTTAAGTAAGGCTCATTTGCACTTGATTGGCGTTGCCACACTTTACGCAGAGTTTGCCTAATTGGCAAATTGAAGCTGCTCTTGTTTTGCGAAATTACGTTATCGATAAAGTACTAAACGAAAAAGCTTCGAACGCTGCCCATCGAGGGAGGCGGAGCAGAGAGACGAAGCGCAGTGAATTGGGTCATTTGGCCCACAGCGACGACAACGTCGATGACGGCGACTGCAGTTCGGCGCAGCGATCGAGAACAAAACCCAATTACAATATACATATGCTAATTGTCTTTAGCTCGCCGACTAGCCGACCCCTTGCACGTGTGTGAGTGAGAGAACGCGCTTTACCTGCCCACGAGTTATCGCGAAACATTCGCTCACACAGAACTCGTTGTCTATGACGACATGAGTGTTTTGAATTCACAGTTCGCCTTGAATGAACTGTGCCGTGTTGTTATTATTATTCCTATTGCTATTTCTATTTCTATTTTTATTTCCAATTTTTTATTTTAATTTTTGCGCATTGTGAATGGCAGCAAACGAGCGAACGAACAAACGAAGCGACTTCACGAGCTTCAATGGCCAAGGCGCCGTCAGAAGCAGCGACTGAGTCATGCATCGCTTCAAGCTCAGACGTCATCTTGGCAACAAAGCTTGAATATCTTGAGTGTATGCGTATGTGTGTGTGTGATTTTATGCAAAAGCTGCTCAGGTAAAGGCAACGAAATCACCTGATGTTTTAATTGCTGCGCGTCATCATTTCGAATACCCAGAGCGGTCAAACGAAGAGAAAGAAAGTACGAAAGAGCGAGTGAGAGAGAGAGAAAGAGAGAGAGAGAGAGAGAGAGAGAAAAATCGAAAGCAAACGGCGGAAGAAGTAAGAAAGGTTGCGTGTAGAATTGGCAGCAGTTCAATAAACCGCAGAACCTGTGACTCTATGAACGACCCCGAAAAGTAACGGTAACTGTAACGCGCTGACTTCGCACTCTCCAAATGCCCCCATTTATTGTAGTTATCACGTAAAAAGTCGCACTTACTGATGTGATGATCTTTGTGGTTTTATTTTGCATACTCAATTGCAAATACAAGCGCTAAATTGAGCTAAGCTTTTGAGTACGCGTATTTTTTTTTTATTTTTTTCATATCTACTTAAATACGTACTCGTATATATATATATACATATACATATGTATGTATACCGTTAGACACGTTTGATATGTGCCAAATGCCTTCTATTATATGGCGTCGCACAGCGTGCACAATTGTAGAATAAATGTACCTATAAAAAAGAGATTTGCACGAATCTAAATCCACAAACACACGCGAATATTTCGCAAATCTCTCGCACATACTATAATACATATTTATATATGTATATGATATGATATTTTTGCGAGTTTTGATGTTTGTTCAACAGTCACATATACACATACTTGGCATGCATGGCTCCAAGTATTTGCATAGCCCACATCAAATGGTGACCGACAATTGACCGAGACAAGAAATGGATATAGAGCTAGACGCCAGCCAGTGGATAGAATAGAAATAGATGACAGACATTGCATAACTTCCCAACCAGTATTACTTGAATTGCACATTTTAGAATAAACTTACCTATAAACCAGTTTACGCCAACCTCAAATCTAATATTGCAAAAGGCGAAAGCGTGTTTATTTCGGGATCTGTTGTGAGCGAATAATGGATATTTATTTATATATTTAACTGCAGCGCTGCCTGCTCGTAAATTCAAATATAATATGACAGCAATTAAAGCACCTTCGCAAGCAGGCCAAAATAAATAATATATGTATATGAGTAAATATGCATTTTATGTCGCCGAAAACAAATACAATGAGTTTACTTTCAGGCAGACAGACAGACAGTGGGATAAATCTGTAATTGTTAATATACTGATGACACTTCTCATTATTTATAGATGCAGGTATGCAGGGTATTTGCGCATATATCAGCAGTGAGCAGCGGGCGGGCGTCGTAATGCTGTTGATTCTTCATTTCAATTTTTGGACGCACTGAGACAAGGTTGGCGTAGCATTTGTCATCGTTTAACTTAAATGCCGCCATTCTTGTTGTTGTTGCCGCAGATTTCTCTCAATTTGCAAAATGTTTGTTCTAAGTTGAGTTCACCATTAAGTGGCATTTGGCAGCCATACGCTGCACAGCCAGCATATCCCCAACTCAAATCCCTGTCTTCTTTTTTTTAATACTTATATATTGCTTTTTATTTCGGCGCTGCCTAATTTGCACTTCCTGTCGCTGAGAACTGAGAAAGAGACAAACACAGGCAATTAAGAGAAATCACGATCAAATTATGATAACAAAAACACACACACACAGACACGCATACGGCGCACATTTAAAATGCAATTAAGCATATTAATTGCCAACTGCAACTGCAACTGGTCGGGCAGGTGGCCAAAAAGGCAAATTGACAGATTTTGATAAATGCCTCAACGCCAACTGTGCCTGAGAAACGCTGAGGCGTTTGTTTGTGCCGTTTGCCGTTTGCTGTTTGCGATTTGGCTTTTGGCTGTTTGCATTTTCCCGTTGCAGCGTCGGGGAGAAAGTCTTCCAGCAGCGTCTTGGCAATTTGTCAACACCAGCCCATTTGAAGAAGACATTTGTAACTACTCGCTGTCGTTGCTGTTTGCTGTTGCTTTGGCCATGTTTAAGCGCAATTTGTTAAGACGACTTTTCAGACGTCGCAGCGAGGCGTCAACTCTGTCAGCCAACTGTTTAGGCTTGCCTTGACCTTGAGGCTGACAGGCTAACCCAACAGCTAACAGATTGTCTCTCTCAATTCTCTCCCTCTCACTCTATTGCATTTTTCTGCGGAATCTGACGCGTCTGTGCCACATTTGCATGCCGTGTGCTGCCTCATTTCCAGTTGGCATTTTCTGCCTCGCTTCGTAGCCGCAGAACGCATCATTATCGCAACGGCTGCTGCGTCCGCGTCTGCGCCTGCGCCTGTGCCTCAATTACGTGCCACCAATTGCGGCCGCAGCTGCTGCACATGCCCCGGCATATAGATTTGTATTTGTATATTTTTTGCTTGCTGTCTGCACAAATTGGTGGCATATTGGCGCGCCGCTGTGAACAGTTGCCCAAAATGCGCAAACAAATAAAAAACAGAGAATACGCAAATGAGAAGAGCTGCGTGTCCTTGAGTTTGGCACACAACAGTGTTGAAAACTTTTTGTAGCAAGTTCAGGGCGAGTCAGCGTGACGAGGCATACGCAGCAGCAGCTAAAGCAAAGCGAGTATGTCAACTCATAATTACTCACGCTTAATTGCGGAGCACAAGCGAGCGGAGAGAGATGTCTTTAAACTTTGTCGAGTTGGAGATGCAAACATTTGCATATGCGCCAAGTGCACCTAGATGCGCCTATTGCATGTTAATCAGCGTACGCAGATGCAGATACAAATGCAAATGACAAGTGCAACCTGCACTTGACCACTTGATTTGCTCGTCGCTGCGTCTGCGGTTTGGCAAGCTAATCAACTGTTGGAGGCTGTGGAAGCTGTAGATGCTGCGCAAGAGCGCGAATTGCACTTAAATTGCATCCACGAGACAGACGTCAATCACTTCGCGTTACTCAAGCAATAAATGCGAAGCACACAGATACTCACACACACACACACACACACACACACACAAGTGTACTTACAAGCTGAAGTAGATTGAGATTAAAAGCGAGCCGCTTATTAGTCTCGCAAACGGCATCGCAGCTGCTCACCGACCTCAACCCCTTAACCTACCCAGGCGAATGCTAAATGGGTTTGATCTCTATCTCTATCTCTATCTATGTGATAGAGAGTGTAGTAGTGTGTGTATGTGTGTGCTCAAAAATTCTCTGAGTGGGCAGCGAGCAGCTGAATGTTGAGAGAGACAAATGCTGACAGGTGATTTGCTTAATTAAGCGCAATGCCGAAGAACAGTGAAAGTCAGACAGCGAGTGATTAGATCTATCAACATCAAGTGCTAATCCGCTTCCAAAAACCTAAACTAAACATAACTTGTGCATGGCATTATGTGGCAAATAACAAAAGTGCCTAATTAGTAAATTAACTAAAACTCAAATTGTTTGTTAAAATGCAAAACAATCTCACAGTTTTGAATGAAACTTACCCATAGCTATTATACTACAGATCAGCTTACTACAACAGATACACAGACAGGAAAAAAAGCTTGCTAAGATCAAGAACCAAAAGTGAAAATTAAACCCAGCAGCTAAATGCTTAAATTAAGTTGGAAATGCTAGATTAATTCAAGATTCGCTATTCTTGTAAGAACTTAAAAAAAACGAAGATTTAATTCTTGTCTGAAGAATGAAATCATGTTTCAAGAATTTTCATATTTAAAATCCAAAGTATTTCATTCTACAATTTCGAGCCAAATTATTGTCTTTATGTCTCCTGCTTATACTTAACCCATTTAGCATGAAACATTTGACTGTTTTCTAGAAATTACTCTCCCCAGTCATAAGTTTTTAATGATTTTCAAATATCATTGCAACACCTATGTTTTTTACACCACAACTGACTCACCGCTCCACACAGTTCACACAGTATTGACGGGTGCGTCAGGTGCTAGAGTTGCTGATGTCACAGTCCACGAAAATTGTCGTGTAGAACTGCAAAACTTATCAATATAAATTGAAGAGAGAATAGCAAAAGAATTATGAATTCGGCGAGCAGTAGATAGTGTTGTCAGGACAGCTGGGGCGATAAGCAAATCTAATCACGATAACAGTAACAGTATTTATCGATAAATAAGCCGCAGCGGAAACACTGCGCAAGAGAGTCGCGAAGATAGAGCGAGATATGACGTAACTGCAATTGGCGATCAAAGCTCATGGAAACAACTCGATCACAATGTCTGCCTGTAGGTCTCGGCAGCCGCATTGCCAACTATTCACAGTTGACAATTGGCAAACAAAGTAGTGTAAAAATCAAGCTAATAACTAAGAGCAGATAAAGATCATAAAAATAAAAGTGAAGGCAAATCATTTACCACTTATTCTCCCTCACTTGTCTTTCAGTTAAGCACAGAGCAAGCAAGTAGATCCACGTCTACGTCCACGTCCACGTCCACGTTCACGTCCCCATGGAGCGCCCCAATATGCTAGCACTGCTGGCGCTGCTGCTCTGCCTTGGAGCTGTGTGCGCCGCACCACCTGCCGCCTACTTCTGCCCCAAGGACTGCAGCTGCACGCTCTCGCAGCACACACACACGCCGACGCTGCACGCAAAGTGCAACAGTACACGGGGCCTGCAGTACTCGAAGCAGCCACTGCCAGCGAACATACCCATACATTCCATCGATCTGTCGTTCTTGGGCCTGACACGCATGGAGCACATACTGGACATGCTGCCCAATCTGACGTCGGTGGACCTGTCGCACAACGAGCTGCACGAGATCGGCCACTTGAGCAAGCTGATCAAGAAGCTCAACCTCAAGCACAACCGTCTCACCTCCGAGAAACTGCTCAAGCTGCCCCAGCACTTGACCGTGCTGAATCTGCAGCACAACGACATCACGTATCTGCCCAACGAGCTGACGCATCTGTACCATCTGGAGCACCTTGAGTTGGGCCACAATCCCATTAACTGCTCCTGCTCGACGCTGGAGGTGCGCAACTGGCTGCAGGAGCGCAACATGTACATGCAGAAGCCCGTCGTCTGCCATCAGCCGCGCGAGGCGTACGGCAAGTCCTGGCTGCAAATCAAACAGTCGGAGATCTGCAAGAAGAACTACAGCTGGCTGAGCGAGGATAGCGAGGACAACGAGCTGATGATGATGGCCGACCAACCTGCCGACAACGAAGAGGAGGAGGAGGAGCTCGGCAAGGACTTCATGGTCATCGACGGCAAGAAGTCGCAAAAGACACACGAGCCAGCGCCGCCCGTGGTCAGTGACGTCGAGGGCTCTGGCGATCTGACCGAAACCAACATGGAGCTGTTGGCTGCCAAGCACCACTCCTCGGAGTCCTCGGACTCCGTGGAGGAGCCCAGAGCGGAGCCGTTGACGGATCAGTTGCAGCAGGACGAGGAGGAGAACGACGAGGGCTCGGGCAGTGGCGGCGGCCCCTTGGTGGTGCCCATCATAGTCACCAGCCACAACGCCGACAACGTCGACGACTTTGAGCCCCCAGACTCGCCCGAGTCCGAGCAGACGCACAACGCCAGCGGTGCCAACGACGCCAACGACGATGACGAGAACTTCGACAGCAAGCCCCTCGAGGAGCCAACGAACGCCCCGCCGGTCGTGGTATTCCCCAACAACTTCAACATCTTCACTGACGACAAGCAGCCGCAGCCCGTCGAGGAGGAGGCCATTGTGCCCGTGGTGCAGACCAAGCTGGACGCCGACCAGACACCCGACGTGATCACCGACGGCCCTCTGGACGCCGACAAGCCCTCGGACGACATACTGGCCGCCAACATTGGCAAGAAGGACAACAGCAACGCCATCTACTTCCTGCTGGGCGTCATCGCGCTCATTGTTATCGGCCTCATTCTGTTCGTGGCCATCAAGCGCTGCAAGTACAACCGCAACACGGCGGCCCGTGACCTGGAGGCGCAGCGCGTCACCGAACTGCTCGACATGGACAAGAAGAACCTTGGCAAACCGCTGGCCCGCAACGGTCACGAGCAGGCGCCGCTCATCGGCGAAAAATCCAAGTTAGACGACGCCCAGATCGTCAACGGTGCCGGTAAGAAGCCCTACGACACCAAGGACAGCGCCGCCGCCCAACAGCAGCCGCTGCTGAACGGCAATGGTACCGCCAACGGCGAGCCCACCAAGGATGTGCCCACCATCAACGAACCCAGTGGCGGCGAGGCTGCCCCACACGAGTACTACCCCATCACGCCCCGGTATCCGACGCCACAGTCCCCCCGAGCCTCGAAGTACGCCCAGCATGCCCAGCAGCCCGAGGGCGGAGAGCCGAACAACAACAACAACAACGAACTGGATGGCACCTACCTGCCGTCGTCACCGAAGTCGGGTCGCTACTCGCCGGTCTACTCGCCGGAGACGGGACGCGTCAAGATCAAGCTGACCGAAACGCCCAAGCCCAAGACGCCCATGCTGGTGACACGCAGTAAATCGAATGCCGGCGACATCATCACAACGCCCGTCCACCAGGCGCCCGCTGTGGCCGCTGGCGGGGCCAACGGTGTGGCCGGGCACTGAGCGTGCGTTCCCGGCGGGGACGACAGACAGACACAAGTGCCAAGAAGCAAACAGCAAATAGCAAACAGCATAACAGCAACGTCAACTTTTCAAAACTAGCAGCGAGCGCAGCCGAAGAGCAGCAAAGCCTACTGGATCGAGGGTGGTTGGTGAAGTAACGAGAGCATAACTATTCGATTTAAGCTCCCACGCCCCTCTTAAATATACTATGTAACCATTGTAGTCTAGCGAATAAGTAAATTAATTACGTCTAAGCATAAATCTAGTATAATACCAAAGTTATAAATATCTTAAATTTAAAGTTTTCCATCACCAAACGCGACAAAAACACTACCAACAACAACAACAAAAAGGGATCCACACTTTGCTAAACAATTCCTCTACTTTCGGATGCATCCTGGTGAGCTATGATATGAGCTTTGTAACTGCATCGATGTACATTTGATGTACACACACACACACACAAACACACACACATTACTTACATATACATATGCGACTTTTATATGAATCCGTAATGTATACTACTTAAGCGCTCTTCTCTTGTGAAATTACTTTGTGTTACTCTTCGTGTGAATGACTCTTCAATTCAATATAAGCCTATCAATAAAACAGAATAAAAACGACAATAATAAAAACGAAATAGTTTCGATAAAATGACGAAGCTTTTTTTCTACTCGTGAAATAAGCAAGGGCAAAGCTCTCAATCCGCAACTGGTGTGTGTCTCCGCTAGCTGAGTTGCTGTCTACACTCGGTTTAAGTCGCGGCTGAACGCACATTACAGTGCTGGCGAAAAAAGTGAACAAACGTACGCCGTGTGTTACATGAATCGTTTTTTAAATTAGCCTTACACGCTAGGTGGTACAACAGTATGGATTAGTGCAACAAATAATAAGAATTACAAAATAAAATATTGTCGTTCGTCGGCCTAAAATAAAGTCTCGCGCATCGGCTTATGCACTTGTACATGCCGCTCTCCCTCGCTGGACGAAGTCTCGTCGACCGCGGCAGCCGCTGCGCTGAAGTTGCCGCTGACCCGCCGACTGGCCGAGTTCTTGCGCTTCTTGCGCTTGCCCTGCTCCACGTCGAACTCGGCGCCAGAGGTGGTTGCATTCGATGGGTTCTCGTCGGGCAGAGAGGCGAGATCTGGTTCGTTGAGCTCCTGGAAGTCACTGGCAATGGTCGACGACGACGGCGCTTGCTTGAAGTAGTCTTCGACAGCTGGCGCAAGTGGAGCCGCCACTGGATTGTGTTGCATCGTATAGACCTGTGCATTCACCTGCATATTCATCGGTGACTTGGGCTTGCGCTTGGCAAAGGGGCTGCCGGGTTTACTGCCCAAGTCTTCGTACTCGGGATCGGTGAGGAACTCAACACTGTCGGCCATCATGTTGACGCGCTTGAAGGGCGGTATCTCAGCAATCTTTGGCTTGCGTTTCGTGTACGGACTGTTCTCGTAGCTCTGGAAGTTGCCAATCTGCTCGGCACTCTGCAGATTCTGTGTCTTCAAGTGCGCTGCGGGAAACCGGGAATCTTCGATGCTGAAGCGTCGACTGCCCGACTGATTGTTGTACTCCATGCGGCCGGTGCGTCGATAGGGACCATACTGTGCGGTGCGCTCCTTGTCGCGATTCGAAAGCATCTCCACGCTGCGGAACCTTTGCCGGGTGTCCAGTTGCAGCTCCTCCTCTCCGGCGGACTGCTCGCCATCCTGTTGGGTCTGCGAGCGACGCAGATGTTTGCGTGCGCGCTCCGTGATGCTCAAATCAAGCATGGACTTGACAGGTCGCTCCATCTTGGGCATGAGCAGCGCATCCTCGTAGGAGGGCAGCAGACTCACCTCCTGCTGCGCCTGCTGCAGCGTTGTGCTCGACTCTTCGCGCAATATGCGATCGTTGAGGTCTTGTCTAAAAGAAGGGAAGTGATTTATGGTAATAATTTGCAGGCAGTTGTGTGTGAAGTTAGTCGACTCACATGCGACGCAGTTCGTCGTGATTCTCAGCGTATTCCCTGCGATTGTTGTGCTCCTTGCGTTTGCGCACCAGCTTCTGGCAGCAGCCAAAGCACAGCGCCAATATGCCGAGGCCCAGAATGCACAGCATGATGCTGGACCAGACCTTCTCGCCCTTGCTGCTGCGTGCACTCACCGTCCACTCGGTGAGGCAGGCATAATCCCACATCTTGCCCTCGTAAACGGGCGGCGAACCGCAGCGCAGATGATGGCGATCCCTCAGCTGAAACAGAGCGCATAATTAGTTAGGCAACTGCAACAACTATCGGACAACTAATTACTTTTGCTGGCTTCGCTGTGAGAAAGTCGTAGAACTCGACGAACAATGGATCCTGGCACTCGCAGATCCAGGGATTGTCGCCCAGCCAGATTTGATCGAGAAACTTATTGCCACGGAAGTAAGCGGGCGGTATGGGATTGGTCAGACGATTGCCATTCAAATGCAGATCGGCGAGCTCTGGGAAGCCACGAAAACTGCTGTTTCGTATGCTCGATATTCTGCAGGAGAATGAAACGCAATGTATACTAGGCGCATACTTAATATTTTCATAGTTGTTTGTAGTTCACCTGCAATTCGCCAGATTCAGATACCGCAGAGTTTCCGAGTGCATTTGATTGGGAATCCCAGCAATGAAATTGTTGGACAGATCCAATTCCTGTATGATCGACAGACTCGACAATGCCGTGCTGTCGATCTCTGAAATCTCACACCAACTCATGTTGATATGACGCACCGAATTGCTGACGATCCTCGTCAGCTTCTTGATGATATTCCGGCTCAGATTGAGCTCGGTGAGCACATCATTGCCGCGTATCAGATTCCGATTCAAATAGGCAATCTCATTGAAGGCAAGATTGAGTTGTTTGAGTCGCTTCAGCGCACCGAAGGCGTCGCCGTCAATCGAACGGAGCAGATTCTCGGACAAATCCAACGACTCCATAATGGTGTTATTCACAAAAGTGTTGGCATCAATGGAGCGCAACAGATTGCCGCGCAGCCGCAGCTCGGTGAGAACGGGCAGACCACTCAGATTGATCTCATCCAGGTTGCAATAGGAGAGATCCAGTTGGCGCAGCTCCTTGGCCACAATGGGATCCATGTTTACGCTGCTGCTGCCGAACACCAGCGCGGTATTGTGCGACAGATTCAAGGCCTCAAGTATGGGCAGCGCCTCGAGGAAGGAGCCATCCAATCCCTGCAGACTGCAGTTGCTGAGATCGAGCATTCGCAAGCTCTTCGAAGGCAGGCGCACCAGTTGCATGCGCTGATTATTGGCCAGCGAGAGACGTTCCAAGTTGGGCAACTGATTAATCAGAATATCGCCGCCCACCAGACTAATGTGGGCCTCAGAAATGTCCAGTTCCGTCAGGGATCGACTGTTCAGCTGCTGACTGTAATTGGGCCCCCCGAAGCTGCCCAGATGATTGTCCTGCAAGCCGAGACGCTTCAGATTGGTGGCATATTTGAAGGCCTCGTTGGCACTGATGGCCGACCAGCTGTTGATCGAATTGTTGGCCAGCAACAGGGTGCGCAACGATGTGAAACCGATTAGTGCATCCCCAGCCAGATTGTCAATAAAGTTGTCCGATAAATCGAGATACAGCAGCGAGGCCATGTCGGCATATTCGCGCGGAAACTCTGTGAACTTGTTGCCCGATAAGTCCAGGTGCTCGACGGGCGCCGTGCCGAAGCTAGGAAAGATGCCAAGGCCACGGCGCGAACAGTCCGCATAGAGGCTGTCGACGACCCAGCTGCACTTGCAGGACGCAGGACACTCCACGGCCTCGCTGTGTCCGGCGAGCAGTGCAATCAGAAGCAGGACAAATGATCGCTTGTGAGCCATGGCTATCTGTGAAGAGACAAATCGAAATCTAAATCGAAATCGAAATCGAAATAGAAATGGAAATGAAAATGGGAATCGAAGTCACAATCTGAATCAGCTGCGATGCTCGAGGGTTTAATCGTATATTGCGTTGTCCCCAATTGTTTCACTGTCGTTTCGGTTCGTTTTATTGCGCATGCATTTTTTATTTAGGCCTTATCAGTATCTTTTTATTGCAATATAAAAAAAAAGGGGGGCTGACGCTTGGAGTCTACAAAACTGTGAGTGAGTCTCAACGCAATATATGTATGTTACTTTTAATCAATCACTTGTCACTGAAAATTCTCTCGATTCGCAATATACTTCCAATTAATAGCTATTTAGTGACGTCACTGCTGGAATTTATTCACCTGCTTCGAATTTGTTTTGGTTTCTATATGAAACACAACGCGCTTGCGCCAGTTGTTGCTCTATCCGCTTATCTTATCGATGGCGTTGGGGATTGTTGGCTGGGAATAGTTGAAATTAGAGCACCAAACACTGAACAGCTATGCCACTCATTTAAACAAACATTACTCTGAATACAGTCGATTTTCTTTAGCTTAATGTCAATGACAAAATTGAGTTGGGAAAACGGGACATCGGCATTTAATCCGCACTCTACATTTTATTTCACAAAACTTCAATTGCACTGACGCGATCAGCAGGCAATGTGTCTCCAATGTCGGGTAATACTGACTGAATGAAAATTACTCACCTGCCACTATACGAATCGTTTCGAGCTGATAAGATAAGCCACTGATATAGTTTACGGTCTGCAGTGTTGGACAACTGCAGCAGCGTCTCGCTGGCCGTGTTTTATAGTTGTGAATTTTATAAGCAACAAATATTTCAAATTGTCCATATAGCATATAGACAGCATTTCAATTAATCAATGTCTACAAATATGTATTAATGGCTTTCGGATTTGCGAAAAGTAACTAAGCTTAGAAGTATTCATTGAACATTCAAAATTCGCGCTAAGTAAACACAACGAATCACAATATCGTAGACTATATAATACGCGATAGCTCTTCGATCTACTATATTTTCATAACGTGAATTGAAGTTTTTATTTCAAATCAATGTCTAATTAAATGTTTGTTCTAATAAACTTGAAAGCACGTAACAACTAAATATGAATAAATTTAATTAAAATAAATCTCGATATCGCTATTAATTTAATTACTTTTAATTTATATAAATAAGTAATTATGACCGAGCATTTTATTTTAAACGTTGCTAAATCGCATGCGACATTAATTCAAATCGTAACTCGTAATAATTTTTCTTGCATACTTTTAGGCTTTGCTGATTATTGTACTGATTTGTTGGTAAGTTGCACATCGTAGCATATTTGTAAATGAATAAAATACTTTAGTGTACATTCCTTGCTCACAATTTAATAGGACAACAATTGAAATTAAATTTCAGTAAATAACCAGATAATAAAAATTCGCTTCACTTGGAGTGCGATAAAAGGCGACTACAAAAGGTAAATTGATAAAAACGCAAGGACAAAGGGACTACTTAAAATCGAACATCCGAGCGTCAGTGAGCATCAATGCAATTCTCAGTTGATGCAAGTGGATGGTGAACAGACGCCAGACACCTACTAACCGGATTTATTGTAATGAAGCGTGCTCAAAACAGAAACGACAGCAATGCTCAGACAGCGCGATAAAGATGCAGTGCAAATGTAATGAAAATCTCGGCGTACCCAATAGCAGCAACCACAACAATAAGAAAACATAACAAAAAAAAACCAACTTGAAATAAAAAACAACAAGCAAACTGACGTGTTGACAGCAACATATTTCAATTGAAAAGACGCGGGTTGGGAAATGGCAGAAGAGATAGAAAAAAGTAAGGTGACAAAATGGAATAAGCACTCAAGTTGAAGCTGCCGATTCTATACTCTAAAAAATATATCTTAAGGATTGATCAGTTGCCATTTAATTTTATAACTTCTGATAAAATGGAAAAATATTTTGAATATTTTGGCAAAGTTGTTGGCATAGCGCAGCAGCCCTCAAGGATATAGTACTGCAGATGCAGTGTATAAAGAAGTAAACCATTTTAAAAGCGTAGCAACGATATGAATTCAATAAATAAGTTAACGCTGTGCTTTTAAAGCAATCAGCAGAAGAGACCCGAGACAAGCGAAATCGTCCAAGTAGAATGCAGAAGTCAGCGTCAGCGTCAGCATAACGCCAGCCTGATAAGCTTGACAGGATGTGGCGCGGCAGACCATCAACCGGTCACCCGGTCGTATTTCGCTCGCATCCCCACCTACCCCACCTCCCCACTGGAAGTTTGAACTATTGAATGCGCTGTCAGTGCCGAATTCATGCGACAAATTCTGTTACCCGGGCAGCCAACACGCGCTCGCGGATAACTTCGCAGATAATAAGCGGCAGGCAGCAGCAAGAACCGGAGCGGGAGTGTCCTTGCCATTTTAATGAAGCGCAACGACTTTGTTGCCGCGCACTGTGTGTTTACGGAGAGGGCAGGGGCAGGGGCAGGGGCAGGGGCCGGGACCGGGGGTGGTGGTGGTGGACAAGTTGCGTTGTGATGGGATAATTAGCGGCTCGGGCCATGCAAAGACAGCGATGTCCTTCGCGTCGGGCGTTGGGAATTTTCACAGTTGGAATCACAAGTTAATGCGGTGCTCCTCGCCAGGCGCTTGGCTCTTTGGCTCAATTGTGTGCTTTTGTTAATGGATTGATTCTGAATTTTCTCTCATCTAATCTGGGTGACTTGATTTTAGCATTTCTGCGCTGCCTCTCATCGCTTCGCGTTCTCCTTGGGTTCTCCTGAGTCGCGGCTTTTATGGGCAATTTCTGGCTGCTTTTTAATAAGAAAAGAAGTGCTTTTTATTTATTTTTGGTTTTTTTTTCTTCTTTCTTTTTATTGCGCTACTTACGGACCGAAAGCCCTGACAGTAAGAGCCACAAACACACAGCGAGCGCTGCAGATGGCGAGTGCAGCTAAAAGTTTTGTGCGTTGAATGACAGCTGCGGTGTCCACAGATAAGCGCCACCACTCGTGGCAGTTGCCACAGGCCGTGTCAGAAGTCATGGCAACCGAATGCGATAAAGCAAATTGTGGGTGTAACTCGAAAGTGTCCATCTAAAGTCGACCAGGTGAGCCGCTTGCCATCAGCGGAAGTCAGCTGGCAATTCTCTTTGACTGCCTGTCCAGCAGCAAGTCGTGATAGCTTAGCGGAAAGTTGTTGAGTATTTGACACACACACATACACACACACAGTCATTCATTTACTTGAATGTCTTGCGCCGATGTCATAAAGATAACGCTGAGGCCACATTATGGAACGTCTAATCGAGCTGACTGCCAATCGCCGTCGCACATAAACGACATCGTTTTGGAGGCTTTGATTATTTTTATGCCTTAGCGCCTTGAAGCATGCCCCAAAATTAGGTTTTTATTGTTAGCAGCAAGGGGCACAAAAACAATTTGCGTCTATCTGCAAGACGATACGTCACACATAAACATAACGATAATAAAGATGCTTGTCCCTCTCCCCACGCGAAGAAAAGAAAAAAATTGGCTCACACATTTGAATTTGAATTTGCATACGCCGCAGTTGCCGCGGCAACTTCCGCCGATTATTCCGCCACTCTTAAAGCAACAGTGACTGTGACTGTGACTTTTATTGTTGCTGTGACTACGACTGTGACTGTGACTTCAACAGTGACTTTAATTAGAAATGTCTGGGATGCCGGCACAGTGGAAATCAAAGCGGCTTAGTAAATATCTTAAATAGCAATAAATTTCGATTTTTGCCCATTTAAATGCTTTATGAATTATAAGCTTAAAAGCAGACACCACTCCCCCACCCCAAGCGCCCAGCATCCCTCCTCTGCACACCCCATTCACTGTTACGAAAGGGGGTGCGGTATGCAGCGTGCACCTTGAGCAATTTCAGCGTTCCAGCAAAACTTTTCTCCCGCTCCCGCTCCTGCCCCCCCCGCCCAAGATGACAGCATGGCAAAGATTTAGACAAAGACGCCAGCCCATTCCTGCTACTCGTATTCGCACTGATAGCGAGCAGCGAGTGCCCCACACCTCCTGCGTCTCTGTGACAGTGCCACACAGCCCCCGATGGGAGGCTCAAAGCTCAACGATTTAACTGAGCACCCCCGACTGGCATTTTCACATTTTTAAGATGCGGCTAGCAAACGGGGCCAACAAAATACCTTCGAGTTCCAACTCCCACCCCATCGCGCAATCCTTTCGCCTTACGCCAGCAGCGGCACAACGCCATAAATCAATTCGTATTAGTTTTATGAAATGCGTACCTGCGGCGTGGAGTGCCACACACACTTACACCACCGGGTTCCCAGTTTATGCCCAACAAATCGCAATCATTCGGAGAGCGAGTCTTACTTAAACAAGTTTACAGAACATAGAAGACTGCAGTAAAATAAATTATTTGTGCTAGTTGAATTTACACAGATACATTTGTCAACGCAAATCAAATAAGCAATCATTTCAATTTAGAGAATATATTACGAGTATTTTAGTAGCTATATTATTTTCATCTTAATCTCAGCAAACAAGAAAATTGTAAGAAGATTTTACTTAACGGTCTGATTTAATTTATATTTAAATTAATACATTTTACGTTTGACAGTCTAAGTAAAACACAAATTTTTGTATATAAATTGAATGTTGTTGATATAAAAGGTTTTTTATTGGCTCACTTACATAAATGACATTCAGAAAAAGAAAGTCAAATCATTTATTTAAATATGATCAAATGTGTGTGCATCCAGGTAAATCGCCAAGCTTCAGAGACCAAAACTTAAAATTTCTCATATTGTAACTAGCCAACAGAAAGAAATGAGAAATTCCAAAACACAAAAATCTCTGATCTCCGAGTCTTAAGATTCCTTACAGATTAGATAATGCACGTCCTCTGAGAGCGTCACAATTTATTTTCCAAACGTATTTTCTTCTCGTTCTTAAGTGTCCCGGAATTCCAACTATTTGGAGACAAAGTTGGTAGTAAGAAATAGGTGCAGGCTATCCGCTGATATTTTCTATTTATGCTTTCTTTCATTGCTATAATTTATCTATAATATAGTTACTTGAATCGCAACAATGCATTTAATTTGCAAAATCTAAAAAATTTCATTCTAAGTCAGCTTTTATTAGTTTTTGCAGCGTGTAAACTTCGCGGCGTTTGGCGGTTTAATGAGCAAATCTATTGGGAGAAAGAAGACCCTACTGAGCATCAGCAAAAAAACGACATCGCCAAACGTTGCCAATTAAAAAGAGTCGGGCAAAAGGACTTGGACTTAAACTCGGCATAATTCATGTCTTTGAGCTTCGCACTTCGTAGACAAACACACCAATACAAAGACATTCGAGGGAAACGCATGCATATTCATTGCATACCTCAAGGCTGAACATTTTTTGGCTGTCGGCGTTTCTTTTTCACGCTCAGCCTTCAGTGTTTTTGCGCAACGGAATTTGCATAAATCTCCTTCGCCAAGAAGCATTATAATATTTCTTGGTTACTACAACCAAAACAAAACCAACACCAAAAAGCATAACCAAAAGCAGCCAGCTAGCCAGATTTATTCCTTAGTTGGACTATGAATATTTAATGGAACTTTTGAATTATCGCCTGACAATGGGATTATCATTTTTACATTTGCCGCACGGCAGGATACGGCCGGACCAGTCGACTGGCGAGCAAATGGACAACCGAGGACATCCGCCACACCTTGCAGTTTGGACAAAAGGACGCTTACCTAAGAAGGCACGCAGGCTAAGCCAAAAGTCTTCGAGAAGCTTGCCGCGTTCTCGCTCCCCTGGGGGTAATTCGCTGTTGCCATAATTATCGTCGTAAATTATGCGAGTGAGTAAAAGTTCTTGGATTTTATGAAAATGAATTGAGATTGAGCCAAGAATGAAATGTGAATTTACAATTGATTTAAATAGTCGCGCCTTTGCTCTGCCTTGAGACAATACGGGAGAAAGTGGGCTCAGTGGAAATATGAGTAGTAGAGAGAGAAAGAGAGAGAGAGAGGAAGAGTGTTGTAAGTGAGTAGTAAATCAAAGCATTTTCCAATCTTCCACTCCCCCCATGGCAGTCGTGGGTTTTTGGGGCAATAATCTGCAGCGCCGAGTGTCATAAATAATAATTAAACAACTCGCGTTGTTAAGTCTTTTTATTATGGCCAAAGCGCGCCCAAGACAAACGACAGTTGACAGCGGGAGGTGGGAGACGGCAGAGGGGAGACGGGCAGCGACGTGCTCTGTGAGTGTGTGCAGGATAATATGCGGGGCTAGGCACGAGCTCCTGTGTGCTCCGGTGCCAAGAAGAAGGGAAGGCTTAGAGTTTGGTAGCATGTGCGAGCTGTGGACGCTGCCCCCAACAGCTTCCCGCCCGAGAAAAGACGCACAATTTTCCACGCAGATACTTTTCATGTATCTTGCAGCACATGAGCTGGCAGACATGGAACACACACACACACACACACCCACTTGCAACATCCTAGACCCAAAGCAGAGTAGACCAGCTCTTTGGCTGGCAGGTGGCAGTGTTGTGAGTATTTGCCTGTCCCACTTCAAGCAGGATGTTAAGACGTAATTAAGAAAATAAATAATAATCGCCCGATGCCGTCGCAGCGAGCGACATGGACCGGCAAGGACGAGTATGTGAGCTTGGCCATGTCAGCTGGCGCCTTTAACGCCTTAAGCCTCCGTTGTCATACACTTATAAAATATCTCAACTAGAACAGCAACGTTTTGTATTTCGAAAAGTCGTATCACGAGCCCGGCAAAACCTTCGAAGAATTATTGTCATTTGCCGGCGCAGGGGTTGGAAGTGGATTGAGAACGAAACGACAACTATGGGTATGCATTACTCTGAAAATTAAGCATTAGCCAGAGAGCCATTGAAGCTATTGGAAACCTGTGAGTAACTCAATACTATGCGCTGCCCTTTGACATGTGCTCATTAACTAATTTGGCCTTCAACTTGTAGAGAGTTTGTCGACGACTTGAAGGAGGGCTGGAGTCGAAGCGAATGTCACAAATCAAAGCGGAATTATTATTACTTATGACCATTTAATTGGACTTGAGTTTATTCATTTGAGTTGCCATTCGTTTTGTTTTTGTTTGAGTTCTTTGCACAGTCAATTTGGCAAATGAGTGTGCTGTGCAGCAACAACAAAACCACTGCGAATTCGCCCCACAGCAGCAACAACAGCAAAAGCAACAGCAACAACCACCGACAACTATTTGGCTCGCACGCTCATTAGTTTTATTGCTCGGCATATCAGTCAAAGCCGCAAAACTATTTATGCCGCAAAGCGGCGGGCAGTTCCACAACCACAATTCACTTTGGTCCTTTGGCACCATTCACGGTTGTCCTTTATGATGCCAGGACACTGCACTTCCTTTCTGGCAGCGCTTTCTGCGAGCTTCTTTTGCGCACTTGTTTTGTGTGTGTGTTTTGGCTGCCAGGACATTAATTGCCCAAAATCTCGCTTCGTCTCCACTTCTAGCGAACTATCCTTTTAATGAATTGACAGCTATGCTTTTAACATTCGTTCACTTGTATTGTATTCAATCAGTAATATATCATGACCACTCTGCCGCTGTTTTCAATCAGAAAAGGTTTTGATCATCTGCTTAGGCTTCTTAATTATATCGGACGAGCTGCACTTCATTTTGATAACATTACTTAGATTTATTTGCCATTAAGCACCATTATGATATCAAGTAGGAAAAAGTTTTCGAGAGCACGATTTATGCACACCGCACTTGCAAATTCCTCAGTAGAAAAAACAGAAATTTTTTAAGTCCACAAAAGATGGGGACGAAGTTGCACAAATAGAAAGCGAAGCGGAAGCTGTGGAAGCAGAGCCGTAAAAGCCGCAAGTGCGGCGTAGTTAGCTATGTAAATGTTGTTTCGCAGCTGTTTAGGTATTTACTTTTAATGCCACTCGAAATAGCGGCAGCATATAAAGCAGACCCAGCCAACAGAGGTGAGCTGCAATTTTACACGGCACAGCACAGCACAGCAGCCAACCACAAAGCGAAGAAAATGCTAACAATTTTAATTAATGGATAAAGTTCTCTGAAATTCCACTTGTCTTGCGACCCGCTTCTACGATGCCGAATTCTACCAATGGTCGAGGAGCTGGCTACTCGCTGCTGGTAGTCAGGCCATTATATGCATACCTTGTCTAAATATTTATACACAAACTCAAAAGCATTTTTCACGGCGAGAATTTCGTTGTTTCGCCTGGGAATTTCGTGTATTGCTGGCCAAACTCAATAACTGATTAACAATCAAGTTTGCTGGCAAGACAGACGAAAGCATTTGTGCTTTATGCGCTGCTAGAAAGTATGCAACAGTCGTGTATTATTAAATACATAAATTAAACGCCAGCCAAGTTAATATGGAAGCCTAAAGAGGAGCTCATAAATCGTGTGACGCCCATTGCTTTAGCTACACTCGCCCTTCGCTTTTTTTCCAGCGTTTTCTGCTCGCATTTTTAATTTAAAAGTTTGCGATAACAAATGATGCACATCCCCGAGCACACACCCGCACACACCCCAAACACTTGCCACCCGCGCAGATATGTGTGTACTTAAAATAAGAAATAATGTTGACTGCTGATTTAGTAACCGCAGCGGCAGGACTTGTAACTCATATGAATACACTTCGTCTCTATCTATACAAGGATGTATGTGTGGGCACAAAAGAAAGAAACGAAGTAAACTTTGGAGCTAATAAATTGTTTCATATCTCAACGCTAATATACTCATATACGCGGCTGGGCAGATAACTCATACGCCCGGTTGGCCGACAGCGAAGCAACAGCAGAGGACAGCGTGGGAGCTTGCTCTCTTTTTATTTCATTTTTTTCTTTTGCATATTTATTTCCCCTTTGCTTATCAGCGACTAACAAAAATGAGTGTGTGCACGAAATAAAGCAAAGCAAAGTTCTGGCATATGAGAAATTGCCAAACACATTACCGCACATTAGCAACAGCTCCCACAACCACAACCGCAACCGCAGCGGCAACCGAAATCGCAGCGAAAACAGGGACAGCTCCTGCAGCGAAACGATGGCGACAATCGCTCCTCCTACGCACAGGACATGAGCAAGATGTTTCTTTCGTTCATTCAATACAGCGTCGAGTGCCATTTGAATTTTTATAAATGTCTGCGCCAAATTTAACATGCAATCAATTGCTATTTTTGGCAACATTATCAAATGATTGATCGCTTTGCGTGCTCGTGGAATGTAAATTAATATTATATATATCTCAGCTGCACAATTTGTTCTCAAAAATCTTTATTCTTTCATTAGTTGACAGCAAATCTAATCTTTGCTTGGTTCAATAGACTTTAAGCTCTCGCCAACTCGTGACGCGACAATTGTAAAGACAAATTTCACTACGTGCTCGATGCCATAAAAGAAATCAAACGTTGGAAATGTCTATATTGACGACTCATTGACAATGCTTAATGCCTGACCCATTTGCCGATTTCCGAGTTCCCATTTTCCCCAGTGAGAACAGCGAGTTTTGCTCAGAGTTGACATTTAAAATTGTATTTATTTAATCATTTAATAATTGCTGGGAATACATATTATAATATAATGTTTGTATGTGTTTGTTGTATTGGGTATTTGATGTGTGTATTCATGCTTTCAATAAATTACAAGTAAATTTAGTTTCGCTTTATTTTCGACTGGATGTTATTACTTATGTGTCTAGTGGAACAATTTATTAAACATTGTTTAAGTGTAGCTATCAAAGGGAATCTATGCTTTATGCTCGCAGCTGCTCAAACTGCTAATTTGAATTTTTTCAAAATTACGAACTAATAAGAATAAAGTGAATTTCTCAAGAATTGCCAAAGGTATTAGATACCAAAATATGTATTGTAGAATTGAACCCATTTAAAGGTGTTTTTTTTTTATTATTATGCATTATTATTGTTATTATTATTATTATTATTATTCAAAGAAATACTACACTTAATCGCTATGCTGGAAAACGATCTAAAATAAGGCAAAACGTTTTGAAACAAGAAGTTACAATTAAACGAAATTAGCAGAGTTCTCTCATAGTATAATAATATATGTTATAGTAGTAGTAGTAGTAGTAGTAGTAGTAGTAGTAGTAATATATTTACACATCGGATTGGCTTTCTTTGGTTACACTTCTACGTCGCGTCGCCTTCAAAATTCAAATTTTAGTTAAACTTATGCAAATTGTTTTTAGTTGTAGAGTGTTGTTGTGTGTTGTATGTTGTGTGGTGTTGTGGATAGTTAAACGAGTTGACTCGTTGTCGATTAGTTCTTCATATTCTACAAGTATGTCGTATGTCGTATGTCATATGTTTCTGCGTTCAGTTAAACTAATAGTAATGTCATCTACAAACTAGGCTTCATCTAATTTTTGCTAGATATTCCCCACAACTTTGGGACTGGGCTTTCTATTATAATAAACTGGGATTTGCTGTTGCTCTCTCATAATAATACTTAGATACTTGTCTTGGGGAGGGTTTCATGTTTATTGTAGCTGCTTGAAGTATTTACAAAATGCCGCCTAATCGCGCTCCTCGTACTTGGGCACAAAGGAACTCAGACTGCCCAGTTGACCGCACTGGCTGTTGTCGTACAAGGACATCTTGAGACGCTTGCACTTGGCGCGTCGATTCTTGAACCAGAACTGCACGTTTTTGCTCTCGAGTCGCGGAAACTTCTGACTGTAAACGAAAGCGAAAAAGACAAAGATCACATATTGTAATTAGGAAGCGCCTAGTTTTGCAACAAACAGTCGCTAACTTACCGGTACGGCATGGTGTTCAGGTCCTCGGTGTACTTGAGGATCAGGTTGTGCGATGGATGCGTGTTCATGGCGAACCACTGCTCCAGCTTGGGCACCTCTGTCACCGGGTCGATGAAGGTGCGATTGCGCTTGCGTCGCTCCTCATTCGAGATGCTCGACAGATTGAGTCCTGCGCCCCCCATCAGCGCATTCGGCTGCATGCCAGCGGCGGCCGCAGCGGCTGCTGCATGGTGGGCATGCGGATGGGCGGCGGCTGCCTGGCCAAAGGCCGGGATGTAGTGACTCATGTACATGAAGGACTGCGAGAACATCGAGTTGGGCACCATGGGGAATGGCAGCTGATCCTTGTGCGGCACCACGCTGCCCGCCAGGTCCGGTGACGGCGAGCGGAACTCGTCCAGGTGGCTGGTGTCGTTCTCGTTGTCCTCATCGTCCTCGTCCATGTCCAGGTCGTCGTCCTCCTCCTTGGGTGTGCTGTGTTTGGGTGTCGCCGCTGCCTCGTCGCGTTCGTTGTGGCTCTGCTCGTTGATGTTATTGTTGTTGTTGTTGTTGGTGCTGCAGCTGGTGTTGTTGAGGCTGCTGCTGTGGCTGCTGTTGTTGTTGTTGCTGCTGCCGTTGTTGTTGACGCCCTCGCTGGCCTCGTTGCCAGTTTCGTTCATGGCGTTGCCGCTGCAATTGTCATTGGAGTTCTCGTTGTCGTTGTCGTTGTCTTGCGCCTCCAAATCATCGCTCGCTTTGAGTCCAACTGGCTTCTCATCTGCCACACCGTTGACCAAGTCGCTGCCAGCGCTCTTCACACGCTGTGGCTGCTGCTGCTGCTGTGACTGCTGCTGATGTGGCAGCTGCTGCTCGCCGCGCTCCTCCTCGTCGTCGTCGTCTAGCATGGGCGAGCTGCGATGGCGTTCGTGTGTGGTCAGCGACAGCGGCAGCTGCGGCGTCGTCGGTCGGCTGGGTTCCTCCTCTAGCTCGTCGGAGTGCTGCGACATGGTGTCAATGTCCTCGGACTTCAGGCTCATCGGACTCTTGAGATAGTCGTGCGACATCGACAGATTGCCCATGCTCAGCGGCTGGCTGCCTGCGCTGCTGCTCGAGTTCTGGCCCAAGGGCGCGTGCTGGCTGAGATAACCGTTCATGGCGGCATGCCCCAGCGCACTCATGGCATTGCCGAGGCTGCCGCCGCGCATCTCGGCGCGCTTCTGGGCGGCGCGCGCATTCTTGAACCAGTAGACAACGTTGTTGACGTCGAGCGGCTTGCGGCCGCGACGCGACTCCAGCGCATTCAGCTGCACCACATACGTCTGGATTTGCTGGCGCGAGGGATGGGGATTCTCCTGGAACCACTTCTGCAGCTTGGGCAGCTCCATCTCGGGATCGAAGCTGGTGCGCATGCGTGTCTTCTGATTGGGATACTGTCCGCCGTGCGTGGCCGACATCGAGTGATGGTGATGCATCGACGCGTGCATGGGATGCACCAGCATGTTGCCGTGATGTCCGCCCGCCTGACCCTGACCCACCGCCGCATTCGGATGGTGGCCAACGGCGGCGGCAGCGGCGGCCGCCTCGTTGGCCAGCAGCAGCGACTCCCGGCTGCCCATCGCACTCAGCGGATTGGCAGCGGCGCCAGCGCCAGCTGCGGCGGCATGAGCTGCGGCTGCGGCTGCCGCGGCCATTGCGGTGCCCACGGGAAAGTCCATTTCGCTGGGCACGACGGGCACCGCGTTGGGGGCGGACATGAAGGGCAGCATCTTTGGCGTCATCGCGGACTGGGGCGAGAGCTGATTGGACCACCACTGCTCGAACTTGCGGCGCAGCTCATCGGAGATTTCGCCGCCGGGCAAAGCGTATGTGTTCTGGTGTGAGCTGCGACAGATCTGCGAGAGCGTTACCTGGCGTGGTGGTGGAGGGTGGGCGAAATGAGAAGAGTGGACAACGCATTAGCAGGATTAAGCAGAGGCCTTGATAGATACGTTACGACGATACTGACGCCAGTCATGTTAGTCGGTCTAAGCCCTGGGGGTATTTGTCGCACACTAAGCGGCTGTCATAAAAATCACAGTCAGCGAGCGCACAGTGTAGTGGTTGAGGGGGGACGTGGGGACGGAGAGGAGGTGAGGGCGAAAGTCGGGTGAGGCCGTGAAGTGGCCGGGATTTACTTAGCCATAAAATGTTTTGCTCACTCTGATTTGCCCTATTACGACGAGTGTGAGTTCGATATACGAAAAGGGAAGCACGCAGCACTGATACTGCAACTGATTTTAACGTGACGCCTCGTCAGGCGACAGGCAAGCTATACAGCTAGCTAGCTGGCTACCTAACTAGCTTGGAGCGATAAATAGATAGTCGCTAGCCAGCGAAATGCTGATAGGCGACGACACACCAGCTTATGCGATTAAAATTGAATTTAATGTTCAGAAATAGAATCGAAATTCATCGAGAACGCTACGCAATGGCAATCGCTTTTTATTGTTGTTGTTGTTGTTGTTGTTGTTGTTAGAGGGCAGTTGGGAGGGGGAAGGGGCGTAAAGTGAAGGAGTGGGGATTGCTGTATACCGAATTAAATGCTCATAGATACTGCTGGCGTTGCCAAAGACTGCTGCTCCTCGAATAGATAGATAATGTCTCTCGGTCGCTATCAGCTAAGGAGGCGCCCCAAATCACTTAAGCTGGTCGAAACACACGAACTGCGGTTCTGATGGGATGTCGACAGTGTGTCGAGACGGGTGGGGAGGGTGTGTGTGTGTGTGTGTGTGTGTGTGTTTTATAGACAACTAATTGTAAATAAAATGGGTTGACGCGCGAGACGCAAACGCAGACAGCGGAGACGGAGGCGGAGGCGGCAATTATTAAATTGATTTTCATATCGCGCGCCCCCCTTTCGCAATTTCTTGGAACACAGACCACAGAGCAAGCATATTTACCACGAGACTGGAGAGTCACAGCTCTATAAGCACACTGTGACCACAATCAACGCCTGTGCGAGTGTGTGTGTGTGTGTGTGTGTGTGTGTGTACAGAGGGAATTATCATGTGATTAGAGAAAATACTTTGCTAATATTAATCAGGGCCCATATAAAATCAGTCGCAATATCAATTGAAGGGTATTTCGGTCGTGATTTCCGACCCACGATAGTGTCAGCAACAACAACAATAACAACAACAATAATCGACTACAGCTCAGACGTTGAGTGACTGTGATTTATGGTAGCAGGGATTTAGCCGGACTCCTCTATAGTGCAGTCGTATGTGGGTCATGTGGTTGCCTATTTGCAACGATATCAACTGGGATCCAAGGCACGAGTTTAAGACTATGATCTGCCCTCGGTAAATTGTTGCAACTGTTTAATAAGCCAGCAACAAAACAAATATATGTGTGTATATTAAGCATGCTATATTTACTTGAGCGGAGGGAGATGTTTAAAGTGTATGCGGCGATAAGCGCAAAGCTGATTAAAAACGAAAACTATTGCAAAAAAGGATTAGTTAAGTGAACCAAAATAAATGAACTCGGCTTAACAACATTTCTTTGTAGTCATTATCAAAACATTTTCAATGAATTTCATATGCAGACACTGACACAAATACAGACAGACATCAGGACATTGACTGGTTGTGCTGCTAGTCTTGAGTCGGGCAAGCCAGGGCAAAGGGGTGACCGAGGGGACTAGGGGTTAAAGGATACGCAAAACTTTTGCTGCCAACAGTTGGCTCATTTCATGTGCGTGTGTGTGTGTGTGTGTGCGTGTCTTTTTGCCTCAATTCACGCAAATTAGCGGTTTGGGTTTCGAGTTTACTTTTACCCCTGCTCAGCTCTGTGAGCAGGCGGGGGACAAGTTTTAGCAAAACTCTTCAAGACAGGATAATAGCCCGGCCTCAACTATGCAACGTAGTTTGTGCGTGTGTGTGTGTGTTATGCCATAAACCCTAAACCGCTTATGAATCATTATAGAATTTTGTCGTCTTAGTGCAGAATGTCGCGAGAACGAGCGAGTTCAAAGCGAATGTCTAATTAGCTTCAACTGCCTGCCAGTAGTAGTAGCAGTAGTACTCACCTCATCCAGGGGACAGCCGGTGGAGCGGAGCAGGGCGTGCGACTGCAGCACGAGCAGCTTGAGCAGCTTGTCCTTGATCTCCCCAAACGAGGACGTCTTCGGCCGCAGTATGACAATGCGCAGCGTTATCACCGAGGTCAGTTCGCCGACAATGTCGCTAACCGGCACCGCCGGATTATCCGAGATCTGCTCCAGCGGTATGGGCTTCCAGTGCTTGATTATGAGCGAGCCTAGCCGGCGAGAAGATAGATAGATCGTTGTTTTGGGTTAGTAAACTGTATTGTGCGTCGCACTCGACGTGCTCTAGTCTCACCTCTGGCTGTGTTCGCCACCTCCTGGGAGTAGCCGAGTCGCTGCAGCGCCGTTTGCACAATCTCGCTCCAGGGCGTGGCAGCTGCGATGATCACGTAGCTGTCTGTCTCGATGTTGGGCCGCCGTTTCCACGGCTGGCGTGTGTCTATGGTAAGCGAGGCATGCAACGAGTGCACGGACTCCACCACGCAGTGCAGTGGAAGCGATTTCGCTGCAAAACAAAAGCAAAAAAAAGGGGGGCGTTTTAGTTGATGCGAGAGCATTTAATAATTTTCATTTTCATTTTCATTTTGTTGCCGCGCGCTCGCTAAGTGCTTTTGAAGATGCCCCAAACACGCCCAACTGCACTTCGCCTGGGCGGCTATTCAAATTAGCTGCACTCCCCGATAGATACCCTGCACAAATAATCAATGGGTGGCATGGCCATAAAAAGTGCTCTTCACTGCTGCACTTGCAAAGCGCATTTTAATTAAGGTAGCAACACCAACACCATAAAATAAAAGAGATATTCTAGATAGCTCAGTTGCAAGGCAAAGCACGTATTTAGCGGCAGGTTTTTGAAATAGCATTGATGATTAATAATTTATATATAGTTGTCGTAAAAACAAAATGAGCCTAGGCGTAAATCAATAATCACTTATCTATTGCTCTTCTAAATAATTACAATTAATTCTTATAGAATCCAATGGTCGAAAAATATTCTGCTCACTGTAAGTAGCTTTAATTGATGTTGTTGTTTAGTATCACATAAATATTAACCTTATCGTTGCTGTGCTTAGAATGCAACCAATCAATTTGGTTTTAATTTACGTCAGGTTTTGTTTTCGAAAAATTGACTCAACATACACAGCGTAATAACAGGGTATCTAATTTGTGTTGCCACTAAACTGTCTCCCCCCTCTCTTCCCCTCTTCCCCACACACTTGCTCGCTCGCTGTAACCGTTGTTGCTGCTGTGTTAATCGGTTTAGAGCTCAGTTTGGAACGCTTCAAATGGCGGCAAGTGCAAATCGACAAATTAAAATAAGCAATTAAAACATATTTTATATATCGAGCGCCCCTCACGCACATGAGTATTTAAATAAATTATTGCTTGCTGCGGTTAGCCACAAAATGGTTTTAGCCGCTTACCCCGCTTGCCGCTTGCCGCTTGCCACCACACGAAATAGGCCCATTTCCTCACTCCCAGCTCCCATTTCCCATTGCCGTCCTCACTGCCCACTGCTGCCATCAAGATTATGAATATGCATAGCATGCTAAATTATTACTACTATTAATGAATAATAATTGCACGACTAGTTGGCCAGCTTCCAAAGTGCGGCTCATCGACAGACAGCCATCGATTTAAGAGCAAGCATTCAGCCAGTTCAACTAGTTGCGAGTGCTCAGCGTGTGTGGAGAGTGCAAATATATACACATATATACATCGTATACAAATAATATTGTTTCCATTTTGAGGATGGATGCCAACATAATAAATTATCGAATGCCCTTGGTGCACAATTTTTGGGTTACAACCCCGATTGGTAAAGCGTTTTTTTCGACGACCAATTATGCACAGCTTAAAAATAATTTACCCAAAATTCGCCCAATAGCAATAGCAAATGCATTGCGTCCAATCCAAAGCCGAATGTAATTTTTGTGCAGGGCAGGGCGGGGGGTGGACTAGTGCAAAGGGAAAAAGGGAAAATTTGGTGGGGGTGGGGGTGTGGTGTCGGTACACGAAGAGCAAATAGGCTTAACGCCCTGCACTGTGCTGGCCGCCATAATGGTATTATTAATTATTCCAATTATAAAAATTGTAAGCAGCAGAGATTGTCGATGGCCGATTCCGCGATTCCCCGATTCCGCGATTCCACGATTCGCGATTCGCCATTTGCAACTGGCGATTGGCATTTTTGGCGCGGTTAAAACAGCGAAGAGAACGCGCCAAAAGTTCAGCACAATTATGAGCGATTTTTACGATAAATACACACACATACATCTACATACATATGCTGATGTTGATGCATTTGTGCGCTGTTGGTTGTGTTGTGTTCGTGCAAATCTTTTAATTGCCATGAAATCCTCATTGGGCATTAAAATTGAATAAATCAATTGTACGAGCATATTCGCAGTAATATGTATGAACAGCGCAAAAAGTGAAATACAATTAAATATTGTAAAAAGAATATAGAATTTAATGCGGAAGCGGAACTGCAACTACAGTTACGGCATTTATGCCAGCAACAACAACAACAGCATCGCATTACATTTAAAGTCAAGATATTCGGTCACAATAACTGTAATCCGTCCTCATGACGCCGAGCATTGTTGTTAGTTAATGTCAGCTAAATATGTATATGCTTCTTTAAACTGCAAATAGTTCGCATATTTGATTTGATTGTTTTGCTGCCATATGCTGGCATAAACACTCTTTTCCATTGTTCATTAAAGTTGCTCGTTCTCCCCAAAAATTGTGTTGTGTTTTTGCGTAATAATCGCAATTACCAATTTCATATAGCGAGTCTGCGTCTGGCTTTGGCTTTGGCATTATGTATACGCACCGTAAGCGCACGGCCTGGTGCGGCGGGGTCCGGCGCGGTTATTAGCCACCTCTGGGAGTGGCCTAAAAGCAACGCAAACTGCTGCTGGTCGAGGTGAGCGAGGTGCGGCCGAAAAAGCGGCCAAATAACAATGGAACAAAACGCGTACTGCAACCGAATAATAAACTCATTAAATCCATTATCCTGGCCCATGATTTGGGGGCTAACACAAAAGCGGATTTGCTGCCCATGCATATGTGAATGCATCGTCAATGTGTGTGCGTGAGAGTGTATTTTTGCGTAAACCACTCGAATGGTGGCCACGTCCAGCTCGCTAATTGTTGCGTCACCCAGTCCAGGATTTGGCGGCATTCAAAACTGTCTGATTCCAATAGCCAGAGGAGATGAGTTGTCTGCCAAAAGCAGGGTGGGGGAGGGTTGGTAGGTGGCTTTATAAATATGTATGTATGTTAGCTGCAGCCAGTGCAGTCAGCACTTAAGTGGCCCAAGCGAACGGTAGCGCTTATCCTTATTAGCATTATCAGTGGAAAAATAATCGAGACAGCGGGCCAAACAAATTGAATTAAAAACGTTTGAGGCATTAAATCTCAGCCTGACAGACAGACGCACAGCGTGCTCTCGACCCCTCGCCGACAGACTCGCCCACTTTCCTAAGCTGACAAACGATTTGTAATGAACTCTACTTGCATAGGCTTAGACGCTGCCATCATCTCTTTCGCTTCTTTCGCGTCTTCGCATCCTGCTGCTGCTCCTGCGCCTGGTCCTGCTCCTTCTCGTTCTTTATCGCTGTCGCTGTCTGCGGCTCATTCAATTTCTACCATTTCCATTTGGCTTTCGCTGCGTCGCGGCTTAAGATTTATTAACCTGCGCCCAGCGTTGATGTTAGCGTCGATAGCGCGAGTTGAATATAATGAAGTTGCCAATCAACTGGAATTCTGTGCGCGACCATTTGCCAATTATTTTTCATATACCCTGTAAACTGGCGTTTAAACTGAGCAGCTCAAGGCGGCAGTTTAAAGAGTATTTTGTAGACGTTGATTACGTCTTGCTTTCGCTTCAGTTTGAGCTGCAGTTGCTTGGCTTGGCTTATCGCCATCTGAATTGAAAGTTCAAATAGATGCGATGCGATTGCGATTCGATTCGATTTGTTTGGAGTCGATTCGATTCGCTTCGGTTTGCTTGTTAGTTGGCAACGGGCTAAGCTTCTACAAGTGTTCGATGCTCTTGTGAGCTCTGAGCTCTTACGCAATGTAAAGAGACGGCCAATTACCAGGATAGACAGCAACCCCAAGATTTTAATCCTTGCAACTTTTTGTGCATGGCAATTCAAGTGGAGACATTAAAGTCGCATCGAGTCGATTGCGATGCGAGAGAACTCAATAAGTGTGTGTGCAGAGGAGCGTGAGTGAGCTCGACTTTCTTCTAGGAAATTAACCAATTGGCTGACCACAAATATCCTCGACAAGGACTGCAGCAATAATTATGAATCGCCTACGCACAACATCAAAACGACTTAATCCCCACCTTAGAAAACACATACACACATACGACACGAGGAGAGGGGAGGTGGGGAACGGTGGGGAGGGAAGGACAACTTAAGTGACTGCTGGCAAGGATTATGTAAGTTTACGGTTTAGTTTGCTCGAGAAAATATCTTGGCAACAAATATTTGTAGTTCTGCTTTTTTGTGCCTTGCAGTGGTTCAAGTTGACCTCAGGAGGTGTGTAAGGGGGAAGGTGAAAGGAGCGGGGGGCTTTGCACGGGTGGCCGAATAAATTGTGTATTGTGTTATTTATAAGGAAATGCTCATAATTTACTTATTAAAATGATTTGAGTGATTTGGGTATGAAAATTAAAATTTTACAGAGCAAAGTTTTAATAACCGTAAAGGCCATTTGATAATATGTGCAAAGGACAACGAGCTCAGGCTCGACAAGTAGAGGTGATTGGAGGGGGGAGGTTGTCGGAAGGGACGTGCTTAAGCCAAGTGAACTGTTTGAATTTGCTTATCAGTGGCTGACCATTGAAATGTCTTAGTGCCGAGAGCCGCACAAAAATCTTAAGGATTTTAAAGGACTTAAGTGTCAGGCATGTTTTTGCTTTGTCTACACACGAGTGTGTGTGTGTGTGTGTGTGTGTGAAAGTAAGAGTGACCGGAAATTAAGCAATAGTCTTAAGGAAATTGCCACAAGTTTTTTGGATGCCACGAAGCAGGCAATTTGATGGCTTTCCCCAAACTCCTCAAGTGTCGAAGGATGTCCATGTGTGTATGTTTGTGTGTGCGTGTGTGTGTGCATTTTTATTTACACTTCAACTTAAGTCCTACTTAATTGCAAACTCTTTTCCAGTAGAATTTTTAATGCATGCATTTTAATTTATAATGCCGAGCCAGCATCGGGACTACTTAAGAACTTTTCACACACACACACGCATGTATATAGGCAAGGATTCACACACACACACACGCAAACACACACAGACACACACAGAGAGTTACATCGAGTGGCTCATGCATGTCTTACGCATCGTTTGATGGCAGCTTCTCACACCTTTGCTAGCTGCATATCCCTGTCTAAGTCCTGCCACTTGTCCTGCATCATGCCCTGCCCCCGCAAGCATCTTGCAGCACGCTGCAAAAGAAAACATATTAAGAAGCTCTACAAAATGAAAAACAACTTGCTTGCCTTGAGTCTTGAGCCCCCAGCAAGAAAAGCTGAGTTGCAAAATTGCTGTGAACTGCAAAGTGGCAGCTTTGAAAATATCTTATAAGGAATTAAGATACACTTTTAATTGGGCTTGTTCAAAAATGTATTGAAAGCTAAGCGAATTTTGAAATCCTATTTATAGTATATAGTTGCTAACAAGCCTCCAGAAATGTTGCGAATTTCCTTAAAATAATATCATATGTTCAAAGTTGAATGAAAACATAATAAAAATCACCTAATTATGTGAATTTCCCAACCCTATTTATCGACAATTTGTCATTCTACAAAACTGCTCTTATCAATTATAATTTTCTGTTGTTTCCATTTTTTTTTTTATCAATTTGCTGGATAAATTTGTTAATTCTACAATCGCATATATGTGCCATTTGTTTGATATTCTGTGATTCAATGAGTCAGTCCGTGGTGTCTTTGTGTTGTTGTTGTTATTGGTGTTGTGTTTGCTGGCGTATTTTCGAAAGGGCTTTCTTTGGAAAACATGTTGAAACTTTTAAGCGGATTATAATTAATGCCGCTAGGCATTTTCTTTCTCTTATCGTTTCGCTTTCGCGTTTAGCGCAAACGCCCACCGCATACCACACTCCTCCCTCCCCCTCGCTCTCTCTCTCTCTCTCTCGCCGCCTCGCCCACATCATGCGCCTCCTGCTCAGCTGTGGAAAGGTAGCAAGCTTAAATGTGCTACAGCTCTGTTCTGTTATGTTTCTGTGTCAGTAACAAAACATAACCGGAAATCAAGAAAAGTGGCCAAATGACTCGAATGGAGACTTGCAGCCAGCATGGCATCTAACTCGTAGAACGTTTGGCTTCGATGCTCCGACATAATCCTAATGAAATAAGCATGGCCCGTAGCGGTAATTTATTTAAACTCATCCTCCAAGTTCTGCACCCCAGCTGTAAAATTGGCCTCCGTCTCGAACTGGACTCCTTGGCCTCTCCTGCCCATCCCAGGCAAACACTTTTCACGCACCGAGCAAAGGGCCTTTAAATTGTCTCAACTTTTCATTTTGTTGTGTAATAAATTAATTTTTTGTCCTTAGACATGTAAAACTATGCACATGTGTGCGTGTGTGTGTCCTGTCTTAGATTTAATCCTTTTTGTTGTTGTCCCAAACAAAGCAAAGCAAGTTTAGGCCACACACACACACATACACTTCACCCCACTCCACTTCAGGCTGGGCAGATATGTTGATTTGGGCGGCATCATCAGGTGAGGCAGCTTCGGCAGAAAAACTAAACTAGCCCCGACCCGACGACAACAGGGGGGACGAGGGAGGGAGGGGACAGAGGAGAGTCCTCTGAATGGATTTTCTTAAGTGGTTCTAAGCTTTGTCTGTGAAGCAAACCAGAAAACATGCTTATACATGCGGCCAAGTGGCTGCCGAGTTCAAGTGCAGGAGCTGCTGCCTCGAGTCAAGTCTCCAGCTCCGGGTTTCGGGCTCCGGACTCCGGCTCCGGCTCTAGTGGCATTAGCAGCTGCTTAAGGCACTGCAGCACTTCATTAGTTCCGAGTTCGAAGACGACAGCAACAACGACATCCGTCCTGAGACAATGGCCAACTGCGCACGATAATTGAATGCAAGCCAAGCCAAGCCAGAAACCAAACTCCCCCCCTCAACTCTGTCCCTCTATTCGTCGACAGCCACAGAAAAAGGCATGTGCAACGAAACGTGGAGGGCACAATCACAAGAAGTTGCCAAATCCTTACAAAAGGATTATGATGTGTATTTTTGGTCAAAGCAACGTTGATGAGTGCCAAACGACTCTGTTGAGAGTCGGGATTTTTCTACTGCCCCCCGCCCCCTTTCCCATCCCACTAGATATGCATGGAAATGGAATAGGAAAAGTAAAATGAATTCCAAATCTCAGTTAGCAACATGAAAGTAGAGTTCATTAATTAATTGATGACTTCGAAACACAGCGAAAAGAAATCTTAAAGATGTCATCTCAACGAAATTGAAATTACATTCACAGATCTTCAGGCAAGTTGAGTAAAATGTCTGATCAAATAAGTGCAATCAGAGAATGCGACATGCAAATAAACATAAAATGTAGAAAAGGATTAAAATTATGAGTCAAAGAATATTGCAAACAGTACAAGCAATCTGTGTGCAGTCATGTGTGATCACATCCTTGCACACACACACACACATACACACCACACACTGACACACACTCAGACAATTGAACGGACTTAGCCACAAGCTGAAGGCCGCACAAAAGAAACGGCAAGGCGCTCGCACAAAAGGATTTTCAATTTGTCAAAATTTTATCAAGTGGAGAACAAGCCATTGGCATTGGCATTGGCATTGGCTTGTGTTTAGTCCTTATACGCAAACGGCAAGCAGGCAAGCCGCTCTGAGAGGGATTTAAATGTCGATAATGTCTGCAAACACACAAAAAAACACACACACAAACGAACTTGAGTCAATCGGCTGGCTGGTGTGTGTTAAATGTTTGCGCAAAATGTCAAAAATCAACTCGATGTGCAGTTCAACCAGAAATAAGCGCACCAAACACAAATGTCAATGACTGCCCCCATCCCCAGTTCCATTCCCATTCCCGTGTCCTGTTCTATTCTGTTCTGTTCTGTCCTGTCGAGTCCTGTCGTGTCGTGTCGCTGAGCAAAACCTCAACGCTGTGTCGAGTGCATGTCAGCTCACATTATCGCACTTGCACTCTTTTTTGAAGTGGAGAGTGCTCTTCGCCAGCTGCTCAAATCGTAGCGATCTCTGGAATATATCGACAAATATTAGGTTGATAGTTTGTAGAATAAAAAATTGAATTTTCAGAATTTTGTTGTTGGCTATCTGAATTCACTTAGTTTTCACCCACATGGCTGCCATTCAAACTTGTATTTTTTTAGGCACTCCATTTTTGTGAATTGTTGCAATACGCTTAAAACGTCAGCAGTTGCAGTCGCATTTACAGTCGCAGCAGTTGCAGCAGTCATCGTCATCACCGGCTTCGTCATCGCCAGGGTGCCACACATGGCGGCAACCTTAATCACTTTAGTTATCAATATTACTTATTTACGTTGCTCCTACTTAACGCTTAAGACGCTTTGCCTTTTATACGGCACACAGTCCCGCTATCTGTCGCCCTCCCTCTCCGTCTCTCTCTCTCTCTCTCTCTCTCTCTCTTGTCGTATACGCTGTGTGCGAGTGAATTATAGGCATATGTGTGAGTGTATATGGTGCTTATATGGTATATAGATATGCCTTGGACTGGGTGGCCCTGGCGTTGCTCTAGCATTACATTTGCGTTTAAATCTTCCTGCTTAAAGCCAAACAAAGTCGGCGGTGGGCAGGGAAGTAGGGAGGAAGGTAGGGCGGGGTATGCTCGAAAGGAGCACAACACGCGATCTGGCCCATTGATTCAATTAAGAGAGCAGCAGCAGCAGCGGCAGCAGCAACAGCAAAACAAAGGCAGCGTATAGAATGCTACTTTGTATATAAGCATAAGAAGGTGCGCTCGGTTTAAAGAGGAAACAGAATACGCATACGCCTAGTTGGTTATGAGACAGGCGGCAGCATTGATTAATATAATCCGCTTGAAGACGCCTCACGCTCGTGGCCCGACTGCGAATTAAGTTACACCCAAGAGACGACGACGACGACGGCGATGCCCCGCACTTGCCACCTGCCACCTGCCACCTGGCCGCAGTTTTAAGTACAAGTTAATGGTGCTTATGCATATTACCCTCTCCCTCTCCCTCTTGCTCTCCCCCTTCCTTTACCTCCCTCTCGCTTGCCATTCCAATTGCCATTCCATATTGAGGCCATTAATACCCACAACTGATTTTTCTTTTATACATTTCTGTTGCTGCTGCTGTTATTGTGCCATCGTCGTTGTTAAGTATTTCGCTGTATTTTAAATCGATCCAATGGCAAAGCGTCTTTGTGCCGTTCGCTGCGAATGCGCGGCGGCTTAATCCGCTGCCAATGAACTGCGAACTGTGAGTGGAGACGGCGTCGTCGTCGTCGCTGTCGACGTCGACGGCTGCTGCTGAGGTCGCCAGATGAGCGGCTTTGGCTGCTTTTTGAATTTACGCTGGCTGGCTGGCAGGCTGGATGGCTGACGAGTGAGTCAGAGGTCAGTTTGTGGCTGTTGGTTTATTAGTGCGGCAGCTCCTGCGCTTTGCATCGTCTGCTCAAGCGACTGACTTGTTAGGAAGGATGTCGAGAGCTCTGGATTCCGTTGTGGCTGCTCATGGTGTTCGATGTTGATGTTGGCGTTGGTGTTGGTGTCGAATTTGCCCATCCATCGCCATTGGCATCGTCATCATTGCCGTTCGCATTCGCATTGGTATTTTGATATTTGGGCTTTGTCTGGTGGGGATGAAATTTGATCCTCTGCGCGGCTGCGACGTATTTGCATTAAGCGTAACCTTTCGTTGCCGCTGCCACTGCCGCTGCTGCGGCTGCTACTCGAACAACAACCACAAAAGGCGTAAAGGGTGGCAGCCAGTGTCGCCAGTTGCCGATACGCGGCTGCCAAGGAGCTTAATTTGAGGAGGGATTTACGCTGCGGCATTATAATTCTTTCTTTCTTTCTTTCTTTCTTTCTTGCGCTCCCCCCTTCGGGAGATTTCTCTTTTTATTTCATTTCATGCTTTTTGTGCTCTACTCTGGCATCTTATTGTTGCCCATACCTCAGCTTCTGCTTTGTATGCCTCTTCGTCTTGTTGTTGTTGCGACGGATTTCGATTTTTTGTTGCGCTTCACAGAGATTAAGCAAATTTCTGAACAGATTTGCAGTTCCCATTTGCATTTTGCAGCGTTTGGCATTGATTAGTTCACGGCGGATTAGTTGCATCGGGTTACGCTTTTAACCCGCCAAAGGTGCCACATTCGCATCTCTTGACGCAAAGCTAAACCACAGCAGCAAACACACACACACAAACACACTCACCACAGACACACTCAACATAACCACAGACAGCTACACCGCACGGCTGACAGCTTAAGTCCAAACAGTAACAAAAACTAAAGCTCGCAAAAGATACGCGCGTTTGTCCGTCCTTCTGTCCCTCTGTCCGTCGTCCGTCTGTCTGTCTGTCTGCTGTTTGTGTGGAATCCACCAACGCGGCAGCAACTTAAAATCTTAAACATTTATCCGCGCGTATTATGTGGCAACTCTGGCTAATTGCCAGGCCGCATTAAGCGTGGCCAACAAATACACACAAACACACAGATACAGAGACATTTACAGCTACATACAGATACAGATACACGTAGTCTCAGATACAGATACAGCCACAACTAAAGCCATAGCCATATAGTCCGTAGCCCATAACGTTTGTTTTTGTTGTTGCTTTGCGGTGGCTCGACTTGGGGGTGTTGAGAGTTGTGTGTTTGTTGTGTGTGTGTGTGTGTGGGTGTGTGTGTTGGCTGCAACTGTAGTTGCTTTAGTGTGTGTGAATTGAGTGTTGGATATTTTATTTGTGTGTTGTTGTTGCTCTTGTGCTTTTTATTTTTTTTTTTGTTTGCAGCCAATGAAAACAACAAGAGCAGAAGTAACAGCAATTGCTGGCGTTGTTACTCTTTGTCACTGCCATCAACATCAACACCATCTGCGGTATTCAATTTAAGGGGATTAACTGCTAATTTTTTGCGATTTCACTCAATGCCAGTTCAGTTTTATTTCTCCCATTTTTTCATGCATTTCAAAAACGATTGGATGTGTGTGTGTTTGTGTGTGATTTCTCGTCTGCCAGCGACCAGTTGATATCAAACAACCGCCTGTGGAGCCAACAATACGAATCGCCACCCAGCGGGAGAAGAACTTGAAACAGAAGCCACAAGTCGAGAATTAAATGGGCAATTGCCATGTGGCATGTGTGGCAGGGTGGTTAGTGTGGCAGCGTTTGAGACAATTCTATTGGATTCGATTTGAGATAGGTGAGAGATTAATGTTGATCTCCTGCAGCTTAAAGACTGATATGATGACGTGGCATAAGACACTTATGCGACTTTAAGATAAAATTAATTAGATTGCAGGGACTTACCCCAGAACAGAGTTAAGGAAAGACTCTTACAATTATATTATATCGTTTAAGCATATACATATTTTGTTGAAATTTTGAGGTTTCACTGTAGTATAAGTTATTATTACTAAGTACAGGTATATTTCTTAATGAAAAAAGCGGAAATTTATTCTCCAATAATAACATTACTACAACACAACAACGAACAATCCTCCCAAACTAAAGCAATTCAGTGGATTTGGGATAATTAACTGCCATCTTTTAATTGGGGCTATTCACCATTATAATTGTCACAATTCTTGCGACGCAAGAATCCGATACCCAGTTTACAGTTATGTTTTCACAGTTCCCAGTTCCCAGTTCACAGTTTACGGGCTGTCAGATGCTTTCACTTATCATTTCAGCCTTTATTTTATTTTCACAGCCTTATTCCTGTTGAGCTTAACGTGAGTTTGTTGCTATTGCTGTTGTTGCTGTTGCTGCGGCTTAGGATGTGGATGTGGATGTGAATGTGCTGTTAGTAAGGCGCAAAGGATGAGCACACTTTGCTATTGCTTTGAGTGTAAAAGCGCGACGGCATTGTTGTTACTCTAGTTGTTGCTATTGTTGGCACATGCATTGTTGTGATTGCTGCTTCTACGTCTGATTCTGCTGCTTTTTGTTCTTGTTGCTGATGTTGCAGAGCCATCTCTCGTCTGCCAGCTTTAGACTTGCTTAGTCTGCGTATACGTGTCCATGTGTTTGTGTGTACGTGTATGTGTGTGTGTGTCTGTGTATGTTCGTGTGCAAGCCCCACTGGGACGGCAAACAGAAGCACAAAACAAAATCTAGTGAACTTCATAGGGATTAGCCTGCACGAAAGCAACAGATTTAAAAGCTTTCGCTCTGCTTTTTAAGTTCATTTGTGCACTGCGTGTGTGTTAGTGTATGTGTGTGTGTGTGTTGGAGAGTAGTCTGTGCATTGTCCTTCTGCTGCTGCTGCTGCTGCCGTTGTTGACAAATGCAACTTGACAGTGGTGTTGCAAATCTCGTCTGGCGACAGCGGCGCAACCCCGTCTCGCCTCCGTCTCTGTATTTTTGTTGCCGGTTGCACAGGGTCTGTTCTCAGTCTTAGTCTTTGGCTCACTTGGCACTTGGCATAGGTCACTTTTATAGCGGCACCCACGATGACAGCTTGATAGAGTTAAAACTCGCGCTAGATTCAATCGCTCAAGACTCAACACTCAACACTGAGCAGCAAGCAGCCTCCGAATTCCGAGGTGCAAACGTGCTCAGCTGCGATACTAAGTTCTACCCATGCGCGCACGTTTAATCCCCATGCCCTAAAAATAATCCAATTGCACAACACCACAAGCAAACAGCAATAACAATACAACAACAACGACGACGACGACGAACGTTTCAACCGGCGCGAGTATTGAAGACGTTTTTCAAACGGCACGAAATAAATTTGTGTGAGAGCAAGAGAGCAAAATGAGAGACCAACCTTCTTCCAGCATGTTTGGCACGATACTGAACCGAATGCACAGCGAACGGCTCGTTTTGGCGCCCCATGCGAAGAAAACACACTAGCACGCACACACATACACAGAGAGACACACTTATACATGAGCAAACACAGATAGCAACATGTGGCTCAGCTTGGCTCTCCCAACACACACACACACACACACACAGTTAGCTGGGCTCTCTCACTTCCGCTGCTACTGTTGCGCCCTCTGCCTTTCGCTCTCGAACCACAACGCGTTCGCCTGCTCTCACTCACACTCTGTCGCTCTCTGAATGTATTTTCAGTCTCCCTTCGCTTCGTTTCGTTACGTTTGGCTGTGCGCTGCTGTTGAGCCTGGGCCGCATTACGCTTATCAAAGTATATCTCAGGGATTATACGAAATGAATGGAATTAAGGATTAATTTCCAAGGGATGTCATTTCGTTTTGGGATAATTCTGCGTGCGTGTCTCTTGCTCTGTGTGTGTATTTGTGTGTGTGTGTGTGTGTGTTTGGTATTGCTAACAGCTTACGCTATAATGGATTCAGGTTCGCGTAGCTGCCACAGTCACCGTTGCCATTGCTGTTGCTGTTGCCGTCGCCGTGGGGTTTGGTTTGGGATATAAAAATACACCCGAGTTTATAATGCTAAAGTGGGTTATAAGACAGAGGCGGCGGTATAACGTACAGCCAAATATAGGTGTGATAAATAATACAAAATAAAAAAAAAAAGGAAATCGAACAGGTAGGAGATACGTGTATGTAGGGAAAAGAGATTAAATTCAGCCCGAGGGTGATCTGATTAAAGTCTTAAATTTGTACACATCGATTGATCAATACGCTAGAATTGCACACGATTCATTAAACTCGCATCGCCACACAATTCAATCGGCCAAATGAGGCGAATTGCCCATTGGCAATTGGCAATTGCCCCTGCCACAGTGTGAATGATGTGGCAACTACGCCTCTGCTCATTATAATACCAAGCGATCCATAAAACGAAGAGTTAAATCCGAAATAATAATCCCGCACGAAATTAAATCCCTCGCCCACGCGGAGGCCACCAAGCACAAAAACCCAAACCCAAAAACTGAAACGCCACAGCCACCGTCGTCGACGTCGTCGTCGTTGCTGCCTCAGCCTTCGGCCTCCGCCGCGCCAGTTCGCCTGGAAAAAAGTTAATCCCCCAGCAGCAGTCGACGACGGCGACGGCGACGGCGACGTCGACGTCGTCGTCAACTCATCCGCCAACTCCGACTGCTTCAGCTCAACCATCGCAGTGCCATTGGGGGCTGTCACTGTGCGTCGCTGTGTGTGGCGAGTGGCCGCCTCTCGCGTCTCTCGCCCACGGCGTGCTTTTGGGCCTCAGCGACGTTGGCAGCGCTGCCGGTTTAAGGATTAACACAGACACAAACATTGCCAACACACACACACACAAAACACTCACACACACAGACACTCACACACACACACACACGCACACATGGCGAAGCAAAGCACGCAATGGGCAGAGCACAAAATCGTTGGGATTAATGCGGGATCTACTTTATTGCGAAAATATGCTCGAACCTCGTTCGCTGTCCCTCCACGTCGGTCCAGTCGAATGGCGTTCAGTTCGGTGGCAGGGCGAATAATTTGGACAGCCGATGGTGGCGAGGTTAGCGAGAGGACAGAGAGAGAGAGAGTTGGTGATGCGACTGGACGCGTTGGCGTTCACATGGATTGTTGCGACTTAAACGAATTGGGATTACGTTGCGTATGATTCATATGAAGGCTAAAACAACAGACAGCCGTTGGCTTTAAACACAAACAACAACAGCAATAACAACAACAATAACAACAGCAATAACATCATCGACTGCGGCATGTGGCATGTGGTAGCCATGTGCGTTTCCATTTATGCATGCTGCATTGGGGCATTCAAACGGATTACAACAGAGCCAAAGCTGATGCCCCAACCCGACCTGTGTGTGTCTGTGTGTGTGTGTGTGTGTGTGAGTGTGTGCGTGTGTGTAGAGCGCAAATTGAAAATGACCAAGGCAACTGCCCAATATGCTGGGGGCGCTGTGGATAATCCTCAAGGCGATCAATAAAGAGCCCCCAGTCATTGTGCATCCATCAGACAGAGCGGCAGACGCATGAAAGGATAGATGGATGGATAGAGAAACGGCCACGCAAGCAGTCAGGCAGTCAGATTGCCAGACAGTTGTAGCATGGGCCGTTTGGCATGTGATGGGATTGGCGTTGGGATTAGCAGCCCAGTCTCAGTCGCAGTCTCAGCCACAGCCACAGCCACATCCAGAGTCAGAGTCAGAGCCCGACTCAGCCGTAGCCTCAACCCCTGGTTCCAGCCAGGGCTGCACCTGGCAAATACACACGCACACAGACACACAGAGACACACACATACATTACTTAGCTTGCGGCCTAATCCCAACTGCTGCCCCTGAGCTCTGCCTCTGCTGCACTGCGTCTACTCGACTCTTTCCGAGCACTTCAAAAGCAAACAAGGACAAAAACAAAAGCTTAACTCGCTGGCAATGCCAAAGGAGTAGAGGCAGCAGCAGCAGCAACGAATTGGCAGCGTCTGCGAAACGTGAAACTTCTCTTCATTTGTGTCTGATGGGATTAGAGCTAAAGCCAGATAAAGGGATAAAGGATTTCAAATTCCAAATGCGTGCTGCTGTTGCTGCTGCTGCTGTCTCAACTCCTGGCTGCCCTTCGCACTCAAATAAAGTTTCAGGCCACAGTTGTTTGCTGCTGCCCGCAAAAAACCCTCCTGCAAACTGGCTGACAACTTTTGGCGCCAAATTCGTATGCAAAGCAGGACGAGGCACACACACACACATACACACACTGCGAGAGAGAACACGGATAGACAGACAGGGAGACAGACTACCCTTCTGTGATTTCGCCTTGGCCTGAGGTCCAGGTCGGGGATAAGTCGCAAACTTGATGCTCTCGGCTAATGTCCTTGGTTTTGTGGTGGTTGTTGCTGCATTTGAGAAACAACAACAGAATCAGAATACGATGATGAAGATGTACCAGATAACGATGTTGTTGTCGCCAATGGATTAAAAACGTCCTTGCGTCCAGTTGCAGCCGGGGGATTAAATCACAAACACCTGCCACAGTTAATCAACTCTATAAATATCTGAATTGGTTTGCATTTCGTAGTGCGAGGTGAAATTTGATTATTAATTATACACATTTTGGTATGGTGTAGAACTGATTTTATTGATTATCAGTCAGTCGGTGACTAATCCATTAAGTTTAGGAGACACTATCATCGTACCGAAATGAAACTTACAATTCAGCGAATGTGATTCACAGTGTGACTTAAATACCATTAATCGTATGTTAAACAACAAAATTTATGGCAAATCTTATCTAACGAATAAAACCCATAGCAGCCATTACTCAACGCCAATGTCAAAGTATGAAATACGTAATACGAAATAGGAGGGCGAGTACAACGCCTCAAAAACGATATCGAGTTCCATAAAACCGATCAGTTCTTTCCGTATAATTTTTTTTTTTTTTTTTTTTTTGTATTTCATGGAAGTGCAAGCTAATTACCGAACCCACAAAATATTGAAATTCGAATTTGAAGGGGAAATCGAAATGTTGAAATGGCAAATGCGCCTTCACCTGCTTATTATTTGAAAGTAAACAGGAGTTAAATGCAAATGCAAATGCAAATGCGTACAAACCGAGCCAATGGACTGTTGGCCCAATCTTAGCCCAAGTCTAAGCAGAAACACAGCTGCAACTGTAGCAGCAGCTCCTAATTACAAGACTCTGCCGAAACATGCTTAAGAAACCCAAAATGTAATTCCACTTGTGTATTAATATAGACACTCATACACTCACACCCTCACACGCTCACTCACACACACACACACACACACACACCCTCGAAGCTATCCAAAGTTATCGTAAGTGATTTATCATTGTTATTATTGCTGTTGTTGTAATACTCTGTGTGTTATATGACTGCAAGAGGTATTTAGGGTAACTTTTCTAAGTAAATATATGTGGGAAATACCCTTAAGAGCCGTATTTATAGATTTACTTTGATTGTAATAATTGTACTTATAGCGATTTAATAATTAAATAGAAAACAGTGCAATCTGGAGTTTGATTTCGACTGTTTATAATTTATTTTTTTATGTCTGTGTATAGATTTGAAATTTGGTATTTAAGTAGTGATTAAATTTATTTAATGAGCTGCTAACCAACTTTATTAATATTTCAAATGGATTATTACATTCATTATCCTTCGAAGAATACACGCAATGAAATCTTTTCAAAATGCAAATAGATTCATAATTAAATATTTGCTAGATAAATAAATGTATTCTACTAACATTAAAATTATTATTTAAATTGAACGCTTTGGTGCCAATTTATATTTTGATAAACTGAATGCTCCTTGTTCCATTGTTCAACTCAAATTTGCATATTTTCGTACTCACTGTTGCACTAATTTCAACAGCAACTAATAGTTATTCGCTGGATATCTGTTGTCTGACATCGCACGATTGCTGTTAGGTATTGGCTCTCTTGGCTGCCTGCAGCTGGTTGCTAACTGGTGGCGCCTCCAGTTGTTGTTTTGGCTTAAGCACGTGGCAGAGTGTGTGGCAGTAACAAAGCGATAAAGAGCTGAAGTAAGTATTTATTAGATTATAAGTGAGTGAATGTTGCAACAGTGGCAAAGTTGCGCAGCCAACAGACGGCAGACGAACGCACAAACAGATAGACAGACAGGCGGACAGAGCGGCGAATAGACAGACGGATGCTTATGGCCATGGCCCAGTGCTGGCAGTGGCTCTGGCTCTGCTTTTGGCCACATGCACCGCTGAAGACTTTAAGCCGTTCGTAATGCGCACTGTTGAGTTTATGCACAACACAAAAGGTGCCCAAAACATGTGCATGTGGATGTCGATGTCGATGAGGATGTGAGTGCGAGATTCAGCTGATGTTGTTGCTTACCTCTCATCGTTGCTTTGGCTTCAGCTCAGTTTTAGTTCAATGCGATGCATTGTGCGTAGCGTTGCGATTCAATTCGATTCGATTTGCTTTGCACAACATTTAAATCCTTAAAATTTGTAGTTTGAGCTTCGCACCCCAAACACGCCTGAGCAGAGATAGAGACAGAGGAGACAGATTGAGAGCGGAAGTTGTCGAATTTGTTTCCCCAGAGACAGAGCAGAGACAAAATCGGAGCTGGAGACCGGCAACCAGATAAGGATTAACTGCCAGCCTGCTTGCTGGAAAGAAGGGGCTGCAAGTAACTGCGACAACTGCAATTTGCTAGACCCCCACCGCTCCCTCCGACCAATCTCTGGTATCGGGGCAAACACAGATGCTGCTAAGAGAGTACATGATGTTGGCTTAACTCAATCAGAAGCACCTACAAAAACTACAACTGCAACAGCAACTGGTCTTGAACGCTGCTCCTGTGTCTCTGCAGCTCGATATTCATTTTTTTGCTGTTGTTGTTGCTGCTGTTGCTGTTCCCTAAATCCCTTTTTGCTTATAATTCGAAAATGTTGCCTCCTGTTGCTTTTGGCATATATTTGAATTTGTATCTGAATCTAAGCGCCACACACACAAGCACACACAAACAGATACAGTCTGCTAAGTCTGGACAGTTGGGCAACTTGCATCTCTGGGCGACATATTGTGCGTCTACACATCATGGGGTTATGAGCTTGGGAGGGGGGTGAGGCGTCCGGAGACGGCTGTGTGGCACAAATCCTTTGCACAACTTGGAATTTGTGCCAGGCTGCACATGGGCCAACAAATCGGGAATGAACTGGACTCGCCTAAACCGCTCTGCTGCAGCTCTCGATGCTGCTACTGATTCTAATGCCGAATCGGTTGTTGGCTGGTTGAAGCTGCTCATATAACCACTCTCTATCTATCTGCTGTGGCAAGTGGTCTCTGTGTATAACATTTAAGCTGCCCTAGCAGGACGTGGCTAACGACACTCGAGAATAAGCACTGCTCTGTCGCTCTCTCTCAGCTGTATCTATGCAGCTGTACCTGCGCTTCTATGCTCACATAACGCCAGATAGTTGTGCGACTGATTGCGAAATTTGTGGCACAAACCGACCGCCAATCGCCTCCAGGGGCACTGGATCCAAAACATGGCACCCTTGCAGCAAAGCCTGATTACCGCTCTTGATGCCTCAACGGGCTATTGATGAAATGCATTTTAATTCGCAAGCAACTCGAACTCTTTGCTCAAAGTCTAGAAGGTAAGCAGATTTGATTTAGAAATGAAATAGGATGAGTTGTTATGAAGTACAACCTGTAGCTGAAGGGTGAATTTGTAATCGGTTTATACATAGTGTTGCCGATTTCCTAAATGTGATTTATATAGTACAACAAGCTGTCTATCAGTAAGAATTGGAAGTATTCGAAAGATTGAGACTATTTGTAAGAGTCTAAAATTAAATAAAACCATATTTTCTTTATTACTTCTTCTGTCGATTTAATTAAGTTCGGAGACTTTAATATGCATTTTAGATTTTGTTTGGGTATCTACTAGTCAAGCACTTGGTTCTGTTGCGTGATTACTTGTTGGTTGGTATGTAAATTAAATATAATTTATATAAGAAAGTTGCGATATGATCAACCTTATGGCAATTGCGGCACAAGCTTTAAATTGATATGAACCCAAAGCCACGAAAATTATACACAGCAAGCGGGACACCGAGAAGAGAGACGGCGACAGCCAGAGAGAGGGAGAAAGAAGTAGAGTCCGATCCGTTTGAAATATGCATAATGCGAGGATGGTTGGACGCGCATTTTTGAATCCTGAGCAGCATGCTTATGTATACAGAAATAGCCGGGCGGCTTATGGCAGCAGGTTGGATGGCTGGCTGGTTGGCCGTGGCAAGCTGCCATGCTTGCCACATGAGTGCACCAAATGGATGGTGAATCTGGCAACTGAAACTGCAACTGCGACAAAGCTTTGCCCAAACAATAATGGCCGAAGTGGAGGTCAATTGATGACTCGCCCAACGACGGTGGTGTGGGGTGGGGGGATGTTGGAGTGGAGCCGTTGGACATGTGAAAGAGAGAGGAGAGCTGCTCTGGTGAACGCGTTGATCCACAAACGTGTCGTTAACTAAGGCGCAGTGATTTTCAATTGCAGAACGCGACACGACTCTGTTGCTGTGTGTGTTCGTGTGTGTGTGTCTGTGTGAGTGTGGCACGTGTGTGTATGTGTGTGCATAAGCTTATAGGTGCCACACTGGCATACGCATCTGCTGCAACGCAACGCATTGCAAGCGGCCAGGGGCGCAGGGGCGGGTGGAGTTGGAGAGCTGCCTGCCTGCATATTGACAAGTGCGGCCGTTGGGGATTTATTAAGGCTAACGTATGAAAATTTTGCATACTAAACGCTGCATAAATCGAATCGAATCGAAATGCGAGGATAAAAATTTTCCAAAAATGAAAGCTCTGTGTGGCAACAGTAGCCGAATGTGGCAGTGTCAGTGAGTGTGTGTGTGTGTGTGTGTATGTATGTGTGTGTGTGTGTACAGGGGAGGGAGGATAAATATCGTGTTGCGTCGCTGAGCAGCTTAGGCGCAATAAACAGACGCAATAAACATACGCACATACAACAAGCCAAACAAACAAATAAACAGATTTACATATAAACACACAGACACACACACACAGCTGTTGCAGCTGTATGAAATGGCAATAATAACAACAACAACAACAACAGACAGTGATAACGACGAGGACAAGGACAAAACCAATAACCTCTCCAGTGTCGATGCCGTTTTGCTGTGCAAATCCTCAAAATACACTACAAAACACATCGCACACACACGAGAGAGAGAAAGAAACAGATATAGAGAGACATATGCTAGTGAGCCATTCACAAATTCAAACAAAATTCAAATCTAACGCACGTTTCTCACACTCCCACTGCCCCTACCCTCTCAAACGACAAGAGACTGTCTTCGCAAAGCGCCTACCTCTGCACCTCCCCCACACCCCGTCAAGACCTACAACGTTTTAGCCAGCAGCTTAACAGCAAACAGGAACAATCTGAAACAAGCAACACACACACACACACACACACACTAACACACCACTTCGCACCCCATCAAAGTGCTGCTATGCAAATAAAGTATTAACCAATTCTAAATCTACTGCAGGCGATTAAGAAAAAATCGATTTTGCATTTAAATATTTAAAGAATAGAACGAAGTAGCCAAATGTACTTTGAATAAATAAAATTATGGCAATTTGGCAAGAGTTTGCATGCCAAATTATTAAATGGCTCACTTACAATAACAATTACAATTACAAATTCCATAAAATTGTCGCCAATTTGCATAGCGCTAAATGCCGCAACTACGAAGGAATGCCAGCCATAAATTGGCCAAAATGCTGAACAACCTGTTGAAACAGCCAACGACAGAAAAGCAAACTCCAAAAAAAAAAAAATAAAACAAAAAAAACGGCAATGACGATGGCGACGGCGACAGACAAACAAGCAGACTGAGCGTGTTGCGTATACGCCGCGAGTGCCGGCCGAGCAAGGCAGGCAGCCAAGGAACAAACAAACGCTCGTAAACTGTAACTGTGACGCCTCCTCTCGCCACTTCGACTTCCGTTTCCGTCTTTCCGTGTGCTTGTGTGTGTGCAGCCATATGGCCAAATAGCTCCACAAGTGTGTTGACGTTCACTTGGCGCCACAACAGCCCCCGGGTCGGCATTTGACAGACCTTCTTTGTTGTGGGTGAGTCTGTACATGTCTCTCTTTCCCGCTCTCTCTATCTACATCTCTCTCTCTCTCTCTCTCTCGCTCGTCGTGTCTGTCTATCTGTCTGTGTGTGTGCGTGCGCTGAAGGCAGACAGAGATTGAAGGTTCACAAAATAAACGTTATGAATGCTTCATATGCTTAATCCAGGGGATTTGGATGCATATACGATGAGTGTGTGTTATGTACTCTATGCTCGCTGCTGAAGTGGAATCGGTTTGCTGGCTGTGCACTCGACAATCTGTCTCACAGATATTCGCATCGACTGCGATACCGTCTAGTCAACAGTCTGAGCGATTGTTGCGTGAGCAGCTGCAACAGTATTTGAAAGTGTGTATCTTTAGGTGTATGAAGCTATAGCTGCTGCTTGCCTATAGCTTGCTGTATAGCTTGTCAATGGAGACAGGTTCACTCTTTGTCCAAGGCTAAACTAGTATTGATGAACTAAACAGGATTACCGTCTGGTCTTCGCCTCGCCTCTTCGCCTGGTCGCAGCTACTCAATTCAACGCTGCTGGGGTCTGCCAAATGGGTGGCAAATCAGTTGCTCAGCTCAGATGCTGATTCTCAATTGAGACATGTTGCATGCAACATTGTACACGACATATATATATACATACGTATATGTGTCTACACACGTATGTATATCGGTTGGTGTTCGCTTTAAGTTGCACAAATCCTTAAAGCTCAACCAGCAGCCCATAATCACCAGTTGGGAGTCCACACAAAAGGTATCGACTCTCAACCCATTGCAGCGCCACTGGCATTTTTATAATGATGTGGTTCCCGGCAATTATTGAGCGCTCCATAGATATAGAACGAGGAGGGGTGGGAAGGGAAGGGATGCCAATGTCGGGGCATAGACCGGATTAAGGGTATTTGTGCAACAGCACGGAAATGGCAATGCGCTATCCCTTTCCCTTTTGCCCTTGTCCCTTTACCACCGTTCCTACGCTGGCAACCGCTGGGCGGGATTTAGCGCTGTGGATTTGTCTGATTTATGCAACTCGCGCTTCAATTTAGTCTAAATTTAGTTGGCACTAGGCATCAAAATGTGAATTAAGCAAAAGTTAAATTAGCTACAAACTAAATTTTCTATGTCCATTTCAGATATTAAATACAAAATTATGCAATCCAATTTTGAACGCATTGCAGAAGATCATCAATTTCAAATGTGTCAATTTTCACAAAATCAAAACTATGCTGTTTGGTTGTCAATAAGTTTCTTTGAAACCTAATTTGTAAGTTCGACTTTTTGCTATAGGCAGCCAACTTATAAATAAAGTCCCCGACTAGTGTCGCTTGTGATATATGTACATTTGTCACTCTATATTTTTGATTTACTATTACAGATTATACTATCTTATATTACTCACAACTGAATGAACTATCTTTGAAATAAAGTCACATTTGTCACGCTGACCAAATTCGATTAAAATGAAATTGCATTATCATTCTATGCTGAAGTATATTTAAGCTTCGATGCGAGCAACATTAATTTCTAGCCTGTTTACGCTAAATGAATTTTCTGCGTCCCCTTGTCGCGCGAGGCGAGGCAAGGCATGAATATTCAATTCAATAATAATCAAAATTCATAACAAACTACGCGTAGCGTATGTGGCAGGTACTCACGATTCACTTTACTGACATCGAAGTCGCGTCGGGACTCGAGCGCCGGGTGGCTGAGCAGCTTCTCCGCCTGCTGCTGGGCCTGTTGCACGCCCACAGCCATGCCGAGGGCAGCCGGTGGCAGGCAGGAGATGCTGCCACGCTCCTCGCGCTCACGCTCACGCTCGCTCTTCGGCGTCGCGGCCAGCGAGGCGTTCTGACTAGATGCCGCCGAGGAGGCCAGGGCGCTGGCGCTGCCGCTGCCGCTGCCGCCGCCATCGGAGCCCAGCAGATGCTGTTGCTGCTGCTGTGATTGCTGCTGTTGTTGTTGCTGCTGCTGTCTGCTGGAGATGGACCAGGGAATGGGGGCTGCCCTCGGCGGATCGACGGCCAGCAGCATTGGCCTGATCTACAGCCGCCTGTTGCTGTTGTTGTTGCTGCTGCTGTCTGTTGCTGCTGCTGCTGATGCTGTTGTTGCTGCTGGTGGTGCTGATGCTGCATCTGCAGCTGGGTGAGCTTCTCCTGCACACCCTGCAGCGAGGCGCGTCGGTGCTGCAGCTGGCCAAGGTGGCCAGCGGTGGCGTCCTCGGGGATTACGCTGTGCGGCGGCGACAGCGAGTGCTCCTTCTTGACAGCCATGTCCATGAGGCTGGCTGCGGCCGAGGGAGATTTGGCATTAGCATTGGCATTCGCAGTTCGCGTTCGCTGCGGCCACAACAGCCGCCGCATTGGCCGCCCGAGTGAGTGCCAGAGCCTGGCTCTAAAAGAGAAGCACGACAAGAAGAGATGAGAAAAAAAGGGGGCTTGGATAAGTTACTGATAGTTAACAATGTGGACGACAAGTACTACAGACTATTTAAGTGTCGCGCCGTCTTCTGTCCAGCGCTGTTTGTGCAGCTAAGTTGGCTACGATTTCACTTCATTCTTTCCACACTAAAAATAAACACACTGCCACAAAGAAAACAACCCAAATTTGCTGTATTGATTAAGTCGACAATGGGCCCCAAGGCCTCATCGATAGTGGCAGCTCAGGCAAGATATATATTTGTATGTATGTATGTATACGTATATGTATGTTATGTATGTTGTTAGCTCTTGGCTCTCTTCCGACAGCCGTGTTGATTTCTATTGATTTGTTGTGTGGAGAGCTCGTTTGGGGCGCCTCGCCGATTTGTTTGCTTTCTATAATTTAGCAAGTAATTTGGCGAATCACGAAATTGTCTTTAATGACGCGAAGCTCGCACAGAGACCCCAAAAACCGATCCCGATCTCCGATCCCCGATCTTCGATCGTTGCTTCAGCCACAGCTTTGACGCTCGTCGGAGCGTAACTAAATTAATGTTGCTTGCCGTCTCGCTCACGTTTCACGGCTGCCTCCTCACTCGCTCTCCCTCGTTCCGTCTAACTCTCTTTTTTATTCCTATAATGCTCGCACTATTAATAAGCCAAAAAGCATTGAAATCGAGTGTGGCGATTGCCAATTGGCACATGGAAATCGCCATCGACATCGCCGTCGACATCGAAATTGAAACTGAAATTGAATGCGAAGCGACGGCTTTTCGAACGCTGCGATGCGTCTTCGACTAGTAGCCTACCCTAATTATAGAGCTGCTACCGTTTACCGTTTACCGTCTTCGACTGTGTCATTGTCTTCGGCACGCAAGGAATGCCGAATTCCACAGGTTTTTATTTAAGAAATTATGGTATTCGCAGTGGCATTTGAGATCTGCGGCGCTGATCGTGGGGATCAACTCAAATCAAGCCGAAGCATAGCACCTTTGCTGCCGAGTTTGCTTTTGGCCCCTGGCAATTTTTGTCAAATGCCAAAGCCACAAAAAAATAAAAGGAGCATAACAAACCGAGTTCTACCCTTGAGAAAGCAAGCAGTGAGACAGCGTATAGAGAGAAGCAGGCATTATCCTCGCCTCGGCTCGCCTTTGGCTCGATCGATGTCTGCTTTCCACAGTAGCCGCGTCGAGTTAGCGATCAGCGACAGGCAGCAATCGATCTTATGTTATAATCATGTTCGGGCCAGGTACAAAATTCATTTACGCTTTAATCAATTTCATTTCATTCAGAGCCTGCCCGCGTCTCACAGCGAAGACGGAGACGAAGACGAAGACGAAGACGAAGACGAAGACGAGGACGAAGACTCAGACTGAGAGATTTTGTGCCTAAGGCAACCGCCGACAATTTGAGCTTACATTGATCTTGGCCTGGGATGTTGCCCACCAGCCTGCCAAGATACTGCATTACGACTCCTCAGATTCTGAGCTCTGTCGCTGTCTCTCTGCGTCTGCGTCTGTGTCTGTGCATGTGCCACGCCCCTATTGTTGGCTTCTGTTGGCCACATGTCAAAAAATTGACGAAAATTCGATCAAAATTTTAATTGATCGCCCTGCAGTGATGCGGTCTCTGTCTCAAAATTGATCTCGCTCTGCGTAATTTTCGTTCCAAAAGACGCAAGCTGCAGAGACTCGCGACTCGACTTCACTCGTGTTGTGATTATGTTAATAGAGGTAGCCTCGATTTGCCAGCGCACTTTGCCACCACCACCACCACCATCATCCACTCTGCCGGTGGGGGAGGAGGGCTGAGGGGCAGGGTAAAAAAGGGGACGTTGCGTTGGCGCTCACTCGATTGCAGCCGGAAACTGATTTGCCAGCGGCACAAATGAGAGCTACTTTGGTGCTTTGACTCTAATCGACGAATCTGCTGCGGCCGCAGCTGATCCTTTGAAAGGAATGCAGGAGTCAGGCAGGCAACTGCAGACAAGTGCATATAAAATGCTAATCTTTAGTCGCACAACTTTCAGCATATCAGCGTGCTCCAGATCTCTCTCGCTCTCGACTGCTGGTGCTGCTAAGGCTTTAAAGCCTCTCTGCCAAGGCATTTTAATATTAACCTGTCAAAGGCCATAATTGACAACGATTAACTTTGTCTTTTGTTCGGGCCAGCACAGAAATTTACATTTTTATGGTTCAATAAAATAAATCAACGCGCAGAAAAAAAAAAAAAGAAACGGAGCAGAAATTACAAAAAGGAACAAAAATTGACGATGAATAAACGAAGCACAGTGGCTGCGAAAAGTAATTGCAGCACATAATAATCTCGCATTTAATAATCCTCATTAAAGCGCAAAATCACGTTGCTGCTGCTGTTGCCCAAGACGCTCAAGCAATAGGGAAAGAGAGTGGTGAGGGGGAGAGAAAATGGGAGGGAGAGAGGGGCAACTTAAGCAACGATGTTGCTTGTTGGACTTGCGGCCAGTTTGCGCTAAGAAATATCACCAGCACCTCGCCAGGGACCCGGCCAGAACTTGTATCGCTCTCGACTGTCCAAAATTAGAGGGGACCCTTTACATTTTTCGGCTGCCCAAACTACAAAATTCCAAACAACCAGCCGAACAAGCGCAGCCGCAGCTTCTGTTCAAAAAATGCAAGGGGGATGAGTGAGGAAAGGGGGGGGGGGGGGGGTTGGGGAGCTGGGAGCAGAAGACAAGGAGTCGTCGCATCAATCGATGATATGATGAGCTGACGTTTGGGTTGACGTTTGCTTGTCGTCAATACGTCGCCCTAATAACACGTCGCAACAGGTAGTCCCCGGCCATCAAAGCGGACAGCCAGACGGACAGACGAAGCGACTGATTCTGATTGCGACACAGATACAGCAGATTCTGCAGATACAAATGCGCGGTGGAGAGGGGGAGAAGAGACAGACCCCTTTTTGGCTTTTCGGGAGCTGCGGAATTTCAGCAATTGCACGAAAAATATGAAATTAGTTGGCTCGATGCTTGATTCCTGACTCCTGATGCCCGATTCGCAATTCGCGATTCCTGATGCGTGATGTGTGGAAAAAGTCGTCAAACTGAAACTCAAACTCGAAACTCAAACTCAACTGCAAGTCGAAAAATCTGGTGAGTCTGGAACTGGGTCTGCTACTGGATTTTTAATGTGTTTTAATCATCAACAGTTGCCCGACTGCCTACTGACTACTGACTACTGCCCACTGTCTCTCCTCGTCCTCGTCCTCGCCGGCGTCGTCGTCGTCATCGTCGTTGTCGTCGTCGGTGCCGCCAAACTAAATTGTTTTTTATTATCGCTCGCTGCGTTTCGCCGGGGCGATTTCCATCATCTGATCCTTGCATCGTGGCACATTCCATTGGGCTATAAATCGTTTTACCTTGGCACCATGGCGCTGCTGCTGCTGGTTCAGACGGAGAGACTATCGTCTCTCGTCGTCTCTCGACATCCTTCTGTCCTTGGCAATTTGCCATTTGATTTAGCTGCCATAGGCATTAATTGTTTTTTGTGTCATTTAATCAGTTTTCTGTTTCACGACAGATTGCGTGATGTGAATGCGAATCGCTAAATGCCAAATGAGAAATGACAAATACTAAATGCGAAATGCGAAATGGAAATGGCAATGGAAATGGAAATGAAAATAGTTATGGGAACGAGAGAATTGCATATCGAAGAAGTAAAGCACACACACACACGCACTTGGTGGACAGATTAGCTGAACTAACAATTTGTTGTGTCATTTCTAATTGCACAGTTGTCACTTCTGTGCATCGTCTCTGGGTTTGTGGTTTGTTGTTTGCTGTTTGCTGCCTGTCGTGTTCTCTGTCAGTTGAGTAGGCGTCGATCGAATTGTTGTGATCTTAATCGCAGTTCCCAGTGCCATTGACATTCCAGTTTGTCTGAGATTATGTCTGATTTCGAGTGGCTTGTTTTTGCTGTTGTTGGCCACTGAACGAGGCATTACCATTGGCTGGCCGTCGTTTTTGGCCTTTAGTGGATGCAGCGTTTTTGTGATTGGGTGTTGGCCGTTTTTATGCTCTTTGGCTGCCCGTCTGTTATTAATTATCAACGTCCAAAGCACCGCGATCATCGTCATCGTCATCGTCATCAACAGCCTCAGCACCGTCTTCACAAATTCCCCAGCGACGACTCGACAATCTTTGTCGCTGCAGTTGGGGCAAGCACCAGAATGTGGTATGTGGCATTCAGCATTTGGCATTCGTTGCCGCGGCCGCTGCCGCTGCCGCTGCCGTTGTCGCCGTGTGTTGTGTGTTGTGTGCTGAGCTTTGTGAAAATATCATTTTCGTCTGCTTGTTTTCACTTTAAGCATCAGCATCAGTTTCGTGGCATTTGTTGCTCTTGTTTTGCTGTCAGCTTTGCTTTGCCTTTTGGTAATTTGTATGAGATATTTCGAATTTCTTAACGTTTGCCATTTATGTGCATATGCTACTCCTGCTCCTGCTCCAGCTCCTGCTGCTGCTCTCCGAGCATGCCCTTAACGAAATTGTGATTAAGTGTTTCAATGTTGAAGTGACGAAAGGCCCAGCTTGGTTGGCTAACTGGCTAACAGGCTAACAGGCTAACTGCCTGGCTGCCTGATTGCCAAGGCTCTGCTTTTGGGCTTTGGGCCAACGGTTGGAGTCCAATTCTGTAGCTGTGCAGCATTTCCCCCAACGATGGCGAACATCGTGCAAAATAATTAAAAATCAGCAAGCGTTTTGCCAAGCTTTGGCTCTGCCAACAGCTTGCTGCGCTCATGCCCCGCTCGCCTGCCCGACGCCCGCACGTCTGCGAGTGCGAAAAAACGCCATTTAAAGATGCCACAAAGCCGCAGATAAGCAGGCCCCAAATGACAGAGACAGATGTAGCGACAGAGACAGAAAGAGTGCGCTTTGTAACTTCGAGAGAGAGAGAGAGAGAAAGAGAGAGAGAGAGCGAGTCAAACCGGTTGACAATATGGTATTCGATCTGCTGTGACGATAGCCAGATAGCCAGACGCGTCTTCAGCTTCCAGCTACCCGAAGAATGTTTACCAAATTACAAGAGCTACCAACTACGCAAGCGAAGCAACATCAGCAGCAGCAACAGCAGCACCAACAGCACAGCAACAGCGACATTTAATTATATTTCATTCGATTTTATTTTACTGCCGGGTTTTTGGTAATGCTGCTTGCACTCGACGCATTAATGATGACTTGCCCTGAATTGCAGGCATACACTCAATAATAACAATAATCATAAAGGCTGCGCACAAGGCAGCCAGTAAATCGCCAATCACCAATCGCCCATCGCCAATCGCCCATCGCCCATGGGCAGCCCTTCGACTGCTTCTCGATGTCCATGTCCATGTCCATGTCTCTGTCCATGTCCATGTTCATCGATGTCCATGTCGAACGAAGCCTTGATTATGCGCGCGTTCGTCGCACGTCGCCAGCTCCAATTGCTACTGTGCCGCATCCTCTGCTCCTCCCTTTTGTCCCCTCTCTCTTGCTCCTTGCTCATGCTCTACTCGTACTCATCGCACTGTTGCTGCTGCTGGCGTGCTCGTTGCAGACTCATTATTTCTACTCGCCAGCAGAGATGGGCATTAATTTGAGATCATTGCTACTGTGTTCGATCCCAGCCACGTTGCCAGCCCAAAGTCCACAGCTGAGCAACACAGGAGCTACAACAGCAGCAGCAGCAGCAGCAGCAGCAGCAGCAGCTGAAGGTGTCGAGTGCTTGAAATGTTTTAAATACAAAAATTAATAAAGCTCTCTCGTGCCATAGCGCAATGTCTGCTGGCATTTTTCAATTATTAGCAGCCCAGAACTGGTCGCGAGTCGGGCAAATTATTAACTTAACACTTTGTCACATCGCGTAACTGCAAAATGTACAAACGTAATTCAGTGGCATTTACGCTGGCAGCAATGTCATGCTACAACAAATGAGAAATTCCACTCAGCAAGCTGACGAAAGTTGTTCGATAAAGCCAATCAAATTGGCAAGCAGCATTCATTTATAATGCATATAATGTTTGTCAAAATCTACAAGATTAACTTAACTCCAAAGTGACGATGTCAGTTGTTTTCTTCTGCATTTTAGAAGTCAAACTTAGAAGTTAGTGTTGAACTCTTTTTGCTCTTCGAGCTCGCAAATTTATAGGCCTACAAAACAGCCGATGAACATTAAAGAATATTGGTCTTCAATGCCACAATTTATGCTGATCAAGACTAGATGAATATGTTTCAGAGGGGAGGCATCCATTCCTTTGCTTTTTAAATGACCAACTCTTGAATATATCCCTCTCGAGTGCCAGGCATAATTAAAAGCCCTTTTTAGCAATTAGTCGAGTCACCAAAGCAACTAGTTAAGTCGTAGCTGATCCAATGCCTCGCAGTCATTGCATGTTGTGCCAATATTTGCAGCGCAAGTTCGAGTACCGTTGTCTCTGCAGCAAAAGGAACAGCTGACAGTGGCTCAAAAGGACTCTAAGCAGCCGGCCACAATTTGAACGGCAGTCTGAACACTTTGTCAACCTGGCTGACTGACTGACTCGCTGGCTGGCCATATGTAGGTGCCCTTGCCAATGCCAATTACAATTTCAAGTTCAACATGGCGGGCGGCATAATTTGCGTTGCACCCTTCAGTGGCTCAGAGTCCTGTTTCTTCTCTACTTCTCATTCCCTACAGTCACAGTGCCATTCCCTATTCACTATTCCCATTCCCATTCCCATTACAATTTCGCTTCCTCGGGCGAAAGCGAAAACTCGAAAGTCAAAACTCGAAAGTCGGAAACTCGTTCAACTGTAACTGGCTGCATTTGCGCGCCGCTAACTTTTCACATGTGATTGTCGATCCTGTCGAGTGCCTCCGTTAGCACTGGGCCAAGCCAACTATAGACGAGGGGATGTCCAGTTAACCGCTGTCGGCCCTCGCACATTTTATTTTTGTTTTGGCCGTGTTGCGCTTGAGGAATTCCTCGCACAAAATTATTAGTTACACATATGCTGCTGCTGCTGCCAGCCTCTCTGCCTGCCTCCGTCTGCCGGGGGTTTCTCCAATTATAAGTCAATTAAATAGGTTAGCATTTATAAAAGTTAGAAAATAAAAGGAAAAGGGACACATTTTGTCAGGCCCGAATGAACAGCACTAAATTTATGAAGTTGACTCTTCTCAGGATCAACAAAAGGAACATCCCATCCACGCACACACACACACAAGGACGACACAAAAGTCACCCCTAAAACAGTTGACAGGACACTTTCCTTCAAACTCATTAATTCGATCTCTCTGTACAACAAACAGCAAAAAAAAAACGAGCACAAAAGGAAATGACATTGAGCGCTCGGTCCTCGCAACCACAGGTAAAATGTTAATTTATACAAATTAATAGCATAATTGCAACAATTTAGATAAACGAAAATTTGAGATTTGCATTAAATTCGAGGAATTTTAAACGGTTTACAAACATTTAATAACTGGTGCATAAATTTAAAAAAGGGATGTCAAAAAAGTTTAGTAATTGAACTCAAAGCTCCGAAAAAATGTTTAAATAATATTTTAGTTGTTTATGAATTAGCACGTTTTGGGAAATTCCTATTTTAAATGCATTAAATCAATGAGAGAAATAAAAAACTATTTTAATAAGTTTCAACAGTTTTAATTTGTAAAGAAAATAACTATTTAATATAAATATCATATATCATATATATTTATATATATATATATATATTTTTAACTCTTTATATTAATTATAGTAATTATTTTATTAGTATGTATTTTATTGATCGATACTAATTTGGCATGCAAATATGAATGGGAATGATGAGGTTATGCAATCGGCTGATACAGAGAAATGAGAGCAGTTACTCATAGACTCGACTTTATTTATCAATCAATAACGCCACAGTCAATAACAAAAACTAACGCAACGCGCACTGATTGCCCAACTCAAGACATAACGACAGACAGGCAGAGAGACAGAGAGACAATCGATTGATCGATATAGCGATCTGGCGATCTCACGTTCGACATCGAGATTTCATGCAAATTCTAAACTGCGCAAGAAAGGCCTGAAAGATCGAGACATGAGGCGAAGCTCACTTTGACAATTGTCTCATTGATCAATCATTTAAGCAAATCGACAACAACAACAACAACAACAACAGCAAGAGAAGCAATCAAGCGATCTGCGAGACTAATCGACACCAAAGAGCCCACGAAGCAGGGGGCGAATTTGATGCACTAAGCATCGCAAACGCGCAACAGCAAGTGGCAGCAAACGATTTTAATTCAATCGCACCAATTAAGCACTAAGATAGTCGCCAGTGGCGCCCCAAAAAAGACAGAGAGCGACAGAGAGAGAGAGAAAGAGAGCTATGTGGCATTGGGCAATTAAGTGAGTGCGAGAAAATCGTGAAAAGCGATCAACAATGTGAGCAAATAAATAAATAAAAATACATATAGATGGTCAAGTCGAATGAGCGCAAATATAAGTTGACAATTTGCGTCACGAAAAATGCTCGACCTACTCAATGGCCTCGATTCTCTCTCTCTCTCTCAGCGTCTCTCTTTCCCATTCTTCAGAAAGAATGTTGGCATATTCACACTTTACTCGCTTGGTTCACTTGATTCGGCGACTGACATTTCTTTGGTCGACTAATCTGTTGGGGTCAATCGATGTTAAGTAGAATCACGAATACCAAATTAATTGATGCTGATATATGCAGCAAGCACTCGCAGCACATACCACAATGCCACTGAGAGGCGCCTCAGCACTGCGCGTCACTTTACCATCTTCGTTATCGCCAGATACACACAGTTGATCCTCCTCCTCCTCCTTCCCCCCGCCCTGAACCGCTTGCAACAAACCAGCCAGATGTGTGTCAATCTGTGGTGTGGCATATTTCTAATATACGCGACGGCTACTCAAAGTGTGAGTGTGTGAGTGTGAGTGTCAAACGGGTAAATAATACCCAGTTCATGTTTTGAATTAATTTTAATTGAGATTCATTTGTAAGCAATCAGTTAGATTGTTCAGTTGACGCGCTTAAGATGACGATTCTGATTCTGTTTAGCATTCAACGCAACTGATAGCGACTGCCAGAGATAGAGTGAGAGAGGGAGAGAAAGAAAGCGAGATTGATTGAGTAAAATGTTTGTCCTTTTCCGTCATAGTTGGCTAAACTCCAGTTGCTTCATCCTGTCGTGTTTGTGCTTGCAATGCACAATTAAACACGACTCTCTGGGTCGCAAGTCGCTGCCACTGCTAAACGGCCAACTAAATGCCTTGGCTCGGCTTGGATGCTCGTAATTAATAAAACACGCCAACAATCATAATTGAAACATGTCTTTTAGCGCCAAAGTGCTCGTTGCTGCCACAACACGTTGCAAGAGGCAGCAACAATATCAAACAATCTTAAACTTAACAAGCCAAAACACAAACACCCAGCAAGGCACCAGGTGCCGCCCCATCTGCCACTGCAACTGCAACTGCAACGCAGGGCCATCGTCAGTGGCCTCCCCCAAAGCGGCGGAGACGAGGCAGCTGCCGCGATTGTTTGCCTTGGCTCCATCTATTAGCTGAGCTGGCAAAATACCAGTTGCTTTGGGCCTGTTTGCCGTTTGCTGTTTGCAGTTGGCTGTTTGCTGTTTGCTGCTTGCAACGTGCGGCCAGCCACAGCAATTAAGCTAAAAATGTGCAGAGAGAAGAGCAACGACTTAAATCAAGTGAAAAACGTTTTGTAAATTTGTCAAATTACATAAAATTAGAGCGAGGCGATAAGATAACATTTATAACAATTAAACGAGCGCGACTGCAGCAACAACTGGCTGCGAATTGTGACATTTGAACAGCTGTGAAGTCGCTTGCTTCCCTTTTTTTTTTTTCGTGGAGAAAACCGGAAGTAGTCGAGCTCCCCTCAGTCATCCTGGCTGAGCGGCCAATGCGATAGCCGAGAGCCCTACTTAGATAACGCAAGTGCAGCAGTAACAGGAACTGCAGCAGCAACTGCTATAAGACGGCGCTCAAGTGGAAAGAAAGTCCTGAACGATATGTGTCAAGGACAAGCGCCAACAGGCGGCAGCCAGCAGCCCACAGACAAGGAGACAAAGGTGAAAGAGAGAGGGAGAGAGGACAAAAAAAAAGCGAAAACCACAAGCCAGGCGGCCACTTGGGCCCGCAATTGAGCGGAAGCTCTTATTAATTTGCTATTAGCGATAGACAGACAGGAAGTTAACTTAATTTGTGTGCGGCTTTGGCCAAAAACAAAAAAAAAACCAGCAGCAGCAGCAGACTAAAAAGCAAATAACATCAAAATAAAAACGAAACAAAGTCGCAGACAGAAACAGTTTCTAAACAACAACAGACAGGATGTGAAGGCAGACCAGCGCAGCGCAGACCCTGCCCAGGACACAGGACATGAATGTGTGTGAGTGTATGTGTGTTGGTGTCACATCAAAGGCAATTTCTTGTTTTGCTCTCATTGTCTTGCTCTGATGTTTGTTTGATAAGCCCAAAACAGGGCTAATAAAGCGCTTTTGGCCAGGCTTTTACCGTTAGCATTAGAGGCCCTTGATTAGATCAGCGACAGCGTCTGACTCAGCGGCCTAGACACGACCGTGGCAGGTCAGCCCAGGCCGGGCCAGATGGAGCAGGCAGCAAGCAGGGAGCATACAGCGTACAGTGCACAGACTGCAAAAGCGAGCCAATTAAAATATTTGCCATTGTGATAGGTCGCTTCCTGCCGATGCGTAGCACGCTCCCCTCCATCGAGTTGAGTCTCTGGCGACTCCCGCGCTGCGCTGCAGATGCAGTACTTGCAGGCAATGCAAAGTACTTCACTTGTGCCCCATTTGTAGGCCTTTTGTTTTCACTTTTTAGGTGCGCACGCAGATCTCAAGCGTGCGATAAGCGGCCCACGACAGTCGTTAATGATAAGACCAAATGACGAGCAGCCCTCGCTGACGGGGGCGATTAGACGACACAAGACTGCCGGGAGCACCTTTCTCGAGTAGCAGTTCCCGTTTCTTATTGCCGACAACCAGAGAGGCAGCCATGCAGACAGACAGACAGACAGGAAGCATGCCGGGCAGACAATGGCAGCAGCTCCTGACGAGGTGCGAGCTCTCGATTTCGAGATTATCTCAAGAGTTCGGTAGGGACGGGGAAGGGAGCTCACCCTTCGAACGGGAAAGGCGACGCGAGCTGGCCTACTTCTGCCGGCAAGGACGAGCGCAGCAGAGTCCTGCAACAGCCGCTGCTGCTGGCTGAAAGTGAAACTGGTGGCAGGAAGCGACAACGGCATCTTTTTGCAGCACGTGCGAGGCAGCAATATTTTCCAACAAATTCCCATAAAAGATGCTGAAAGTTATGCTTTTTTTTGTGTATGTGTGTGTGTTGTTACTTTGGTGGGGTAATTACTCAAGCGTTTTGCGCTCTTCCTCAAACAATTTCCCAATTGTCAACTGCCAATTTCTGTTAAACATAAATAAAGACATTTTGTGTGTTGGCAAAACGCTCGAAAAAATTCCAGCAAAACGCGCACAAAATTCATTGAAAACTATTTGAAAACTATAGCAAAATGCAAATAAGTATCTATCGCCTTGCTTGTGCACTGGGCTCGTTAAATGCTCCGTCGCGTTGGGCAACTAGGGACTGTGTTGGGTGTGTGTGTGTGTGTGGGAGAGAGAGATCCATAAAGTTACATAGTAGAGAGTAGCTGGGGAGTTGTGTGTGTTTAAAATGCGCTTAATAGTTTCAACATGTGCCGCAGCAGACGACACACAATTGGGCAATAAAATTAATTCACACCAAGAAACCCATTAAAGTGGCAGACGCAGAAAAGCAGAAACGCAGCGACAGCAAGCAAAGGTGCCACTTGCCACCAGTTGTGTCGCTGCAACATTTTCGCACGCATAACTCCGACTCAGCTCTCGGGCATGCAACTCGTTGTTGCCCGTTGCCTGTTGCCGCCCCATTTGATGGCGCGTGCCTGCAACAGTCTGAGGCTGTGTCTGTGTCCCTATCGGCTCCATAATCGGTTGCAGCACTTGCCGTCGAGCCGAGCCGACGTATTAGTTGGAGCCACAGCGATTTAATTACCTTTTTATGCTGCCACATATGCCACATTACGCATGCCACAGCCACACAACCGCACGCTGCCTAATGCCTTGCACTTGAATCTCGACGAAAGTACTTGCAATTAACCCAATCAATTGCAGCGTGCAGCAGCGTGTGGCAGCGTGGCAACCTGGACGGCTCCCCCAAAACTGTCAGCAGATCGCATAAAGTCGTTTCTCGCAACTGCAGCAGTTGCAGTTGCAGCTACAGATCGCGACTTGTTGCCCTTTGTTTTTAATGGCGGCTGCTGCGCTTTACGAGTTCAGGAAGTTGGACGCCAAGCAAAGGTGCGGAGATGCCGCAGTTGCCGCAAAAGCAAACGAGCTAAGCTGACAAAACACATTTGTCTAGGATTATCTATTGAGGCATCGACAGTTGATTCGTGTCCTTGTCGCGGCTCACACCTGTTTCTTGACCCACTCACCGGGAGCAGTTATTTCCTCTCTCTCTCTCTCGCCCTCTCTCAAGCTGTTGTTTTTTTTTTTTGCCGCTTTTATTTCGTTTTTTAGCCGCTGCCATTTGGCCAGCGTTGCAACGTTTTTCAGTCTTGACTGAGTTTCCTCATGGCGTTTTTCCACAACGTTTCCCGCTCTTTTTTGTGTTTTTTTTTTGGTCTCAGTGTGTACAATGGGTTAACGTTAACCCACACACGCACAATGCCAACTTCCCCGGCTCTGTGTGTCCGTTTAGCTCGATTACGCTTCCGGTTAATGTGCTCCCCTTGTCCCTCTCACTGCCACTGTTTGCCTGCCTTTTCCTTTGCTGCTTCCCTGCTTTTCTCCCCACGTAGCCAAATGCTGCTTCCTACTTTTTTACTCATTGCTGCTTGTTGTTATTTCTTGTCTCCCTGACAGCGATCCTGCGTCCAATGCACACACGAATGACACAATTCTGTTTTGTCATCTGTCCCTGCCCCTTGCCACTGTTCCACTGTTCGTCTGCTTGTGCCTCTGCCTGCCGCTTGTCGGGCAAGACAAAACGCTCGCAGCAATTGCGAGTTTGCCGCCGTTTCCTCTCGCATTGTAGCCCATTGTCATTAGCCAGCCCCAGTCCATGTGTGTGTGTGTAATGATCGTGGCAATTAGTTGTGCATGTGTGTGTGTGTGTGTGTGTGTGTGTTCGAGGTGAAGTCGTATCCATTGTGATTGCAGTGAGCTGCAAACATAAATTACGGGATAATCCGACATAAGCGCATTTCCATGATCTACTCCGGTTGCAAGTGAGTGTGTGAGCGAATAAGTGAATAACTGGCTAAGCGAGTGACTGACTGGCTGAGTGAGTGTGTCAAGCACTCGTTACAGCTCCGACAACTTCCTGCCACACCAACAGCTTGAATCCAAATCGTAGTCGGAATCGACCAACTAATTAGTGTGTGTTTGCTTGTGTAATTTGCAAAACTAAATGGCACAACACTCGCCTCAAACAGTCGCGCACTCAGATTAGCTGACATTCACATGCCACCTCAGGTGGAGCCACGCCCCCCTCATGCAATGCTTCTGGATTAGGTTTAGCCAACACGCAAAGTTTAGCTGCCGCATATCAGAAGTGCGTGAGTGTGTGTGTGTGTGTGTGGATGTTTGACGCGGCCGACGACACCGATAAGCCGCCCCAGAGAAGCCGACATGCAACTGCAACAGTCAGTGCAACAACAACCGCCAAAGGTTGCAATTTGTACAGGAATTGATTTGTTTTTGAGGGTTCGTGTCAAGCACGCAACACGATGAAGCATTGAAACGTTGTTGTTTGACGTCGTATCGCATCGGCCCAACGCTGGGCCAAGCAACCACTTAACTTGGCTCACAGCTGACCCTGAATACCTGCACAACACTTCGCCAGAATGTCAAGTAAACCGCGCGCAAAATGCAATAGAAATTGGCATTTAACCACGAATTACAAGGCATGTTTAGCTGCAAGCTTACTTCAAATGAATCGATAACTTATCAAAGAGATATTTATATATGTACACATCTGCCCGTCGATTGTTTGGCCAACTAAATGCTGAATTATTAAGTTATCTTCCTTAACTTTGTAGTTTTTTGTTTTAATTAAATCTACACTGTTGAGTGACTATATCATAGAACAATATCAAGATTTTATATTGTAAATTGCATATAAAATTTATACTCTGCCCGCAATGTGATATTTGAAAATTTGTTAACCGAAGTAATTAATTAGAATTAATGAATTATTATTAAGAATTTAATTTGAAATTTGGAATTTGTTGGAACTTAAATTATTATATGCATTTTTGGCAAATAATTTATACATTTCAATCTGTCCTTGGTTTTACTTTAAAATACATGCAATTAAAATAATTTAAATACTTGCAATAATAATAAAAAAAGAATAGAACTTCTCTGTACAAATTAATGACGAATAATACATTTACTTGTACATCTGTAATGCAAATAAGTAACGCACACAAAGCATGCCAAATATATATATACAACAAAGCGATCTATAAATATGAGCTGCTTAAGTTGGGGCTATTGAATCATAATCTAAATGCTTTGCACTTAATTTCGACATGTGACCGCACACCTTTTGGCCTATTATCCGACGACCCCTGCACCCCCCCTACCCTGCACTCCCGCGCGTCGCCGCCCTTGGGAAAGCACACGCGATCCCGAATGCGTTGGGGCTGACTATGCAAAAGTGATTCGGTAATTGTGTTTAATCAATCAAGCGCTGCTTGTTTGTTTATTTGTCGGCTACACAGCATATTAAGGCACTTCATTAAGATAAAAAGTAATTTATCGAAATTGGATTTGATAAATTTACCCACCGAAAACCTAGGCCAAGCCGCCGGTCCGCCCAGCCAACCCCTCTGACCCGTAGCCCCGTCCGTTCTGGTTATCTTCAGCTGGTCAACATGCGCGTAATTCTCAGCGAGCGACATTGCCTCGATTAGATTAACCCCAAATAATGTTAGGGGCACACACACACACACACCAAATAATGTCTCGCTACAATTATGTGTATATATCATAATGTGAACATTAAAGATATCGCCCGATCAGACGACGAGCAGTCGATCAGTCGATCAGTCGCTCAGTCCCTTGGCTGGCCACCAAATACGGGCCAGTTGAAAGGTCTTCGATAAAAACGGAGGCTTCCTGTTTATAGAGGTGGCCGAGCGAGCAGGGGTTAAGAGAGAGGGAGGGAGAGAGCCATAGCGAGCGAGGCGGGCGACATGGAATTGATTAGATTTGGATAAAAGGCGGCCCATTATATAGATTAAAGTTGAGTTATTAACGATTTGCTGTGCATGTTTTATCGTCTTGCGGCCGCTCGACACTTTTTCATATTTCCAGCACAATTTTTTTTTGTCATTTTACGACAGTGATTAACGCGCAGCAAAAGCCGCGGCTTTATGACACATACAAAAAATAACTAGCATGTGTAACTGCGATTAGTCGACAAAGAGACACCGAATGAGAAAGAGAGAGAGAGAGGGAGTGCGGTGCTAAGTGGATTAGTTGTGGAGCAACAGTAGCTGAAAATTTGCCCGCTGATCGAAGATTGAAAATCGACGATCGTCGCTTGCCAATCGCCGATGGCACTTGACAGTTTCGTAGCTCGCACATTGGCCAATAAATCGTTGGTAATTTGAATCAATTTAGTTATTGACAAGCTGCTGGGTAGCAACAGCCAAACCACCCCTCCCAGGCCCCGTTTGCTCCTGCCTCCCCCTTTCGACGCTTTCGTGGAGCTGGCAAATGGCTTATTTTCCATTCTGCTTTGCGCTGCAAATTCAAAATAATCCGCTGTAAAATGTCTACACACAGTCACCTTGCTCCATCGCCAACTGAGACTCCACCGAGATCATGGGTAATCGCTTCGCTTCCTGAGCGTCGACGTCGTCATCGTTGCCGCCGTCGTCGTCGTCGCCGTCGTCGTCGTCGTCGTCGTCGTCATCGCTGTCGCAGTCGGCGTTAATGTGTGACTTTTGCTATGTTTTTCAACGACATTAATTTTGTGTCGGATCTTAAGCCGGATTTAGTTAAGCAGCTCAGCGATCGCCGCTCACTGCGCATTAGGCGTTTCCACTCTCACACAAATACACACCATCTTTCTCTCTCTCTCTCCCCCTTTCCCTCTCGCTATTTCTCTCTCTCTCTCTCTCTTTCACTTGTCTGGGGCGCACATTTTGTTGGGAGCGCTTAGAAAATATAATCTCTTTTGTAGATGCTCGCATGATCACCGCTTCATCAGCTTCAGCTGCAGCCGCAGCCGCAGCGCAGCTCCAACGTGAGCATCAGCAGCAGCTTCACCTGTTTTGGCCTTGGCGTTGGCGTTGGCGTTCATGTGGCACGCTGTCTCCTGCGGCAGCAAAATGGACTGTAATCAGTCTAGCTATAGTTAGACGGCTTTTGAAAGACAGCGACCACTTACAATACCCTATACAAGGCTAAAAAATAGGCGAATAAATATAACAGGCTTTTAAGGAATTACTATTGAAATTAAATGTAAAGTTGGCTTTATATAATTTGATTCAAAGCACGATATTACAAGCACAACTTCAAAATAAATAAAGCAATAAAATTATACTTGTCAACTATTATTCCAATTTCAGACACACTTTCAAAATATGGCAATAAAAATCAAAGCGAAATGAAAATAGCTAGATCAATAAATCAGAACTAATAAAAGTTTGAAGATTTCTTGTAAACCAAAGAGATTTCGTTTTGCAATTAAGATATAAATAATTAATTGCTTAATTAAATAAATGAATATACGTATGTGTCACTGAGCGGACTACTAGTGAAGAAAGTATTCAATCAATTAATTAAAAGCTTCTATTCAAAGAAAATAAACTGCAGAAACAGTCTATTGAATGTGCAATGTAATGGGTATCTTGTAGTCGCATCGTGCGTGAGTGAGTTGACACTCGATTTCGGTTCCCTCGTTATAATGTGTCGCACATTAGTTAGCAGTTAATACTTTAAATAAGACGAGGTTACCGACATTTTGTCCATCATTGGCTTCTATTAACGAAAATATGTTGAGACTGCCGCGACTTGGACACACAAACTCCGTCTTCGACATCGACTTCGACTTCGACTTCTTGTCTTCGTCTGCGTATTAGTTTAAGCCGATTGTCGCTGTGACTTGTGGAAATCGTTTGTTGGCTGGCGGCTTATGATTTTCAACGGGACGTATTAGTAATATGCGCCGCTGTCGCCGTCGTCGTCGTCGTCGTCGACCTGCCGACTTGGCGACTTAGTCGAGCCCCTTTCGAAATTAACGAAATGAAATGTTATAAATCTTTTCAAACAAACAAAAGCACAAACATAGCTAGCTATATATATATATATATATATATACATATAGATAGATAGATAGATAGACGAGGCGTTTGGCTTATGTAAGTTTTGTCTTTGTCATCCCCCAAAACTTGAAATATGATCGAAAAATATCCCAGAAATGATTTGCGATATGAAAACATTGGAAAAATAGACAGCGAGGGATCGAGTTTGTCTATATATTTTCACTTGTCTTCGGCAAGTTTATGCAGCCCAAATAATGCTACAGCATTCAGCCCACTTGTCATAATTTTCCAACGAAATTAAGTCAAATTTATGCGATTGTCTCTCTGTCTATGTGCGTCTCGCAGTCGTAGTCTCGGATTTGGATGCGACGCGATGCGAGTATATAAATAAATGCAGAGGGGAGACCAAGAAAACAACAAAAAAAATCAAAACCAAAAAAAAAAAATAGATATGTTCGCATGAAGAGGCCAAATCCACTAATTAAGCGCGATAGGTGACAATGCGTCGGTGGAGACGATGAGATAAATGGGGGGAAAACAGCAGTCGGGAATTATTTTCCTCGGGCTGAAATGCGCAGATTGTAAATGTTATTCATGTCGCGTTTTCATGTTTTTTTCGGTCTTTTCTCCATATTTTATCAGTATGCTGATTAAGCTGCTTAATAAATGTGTTTAAAAATACATAATGGCAGAGCTGACAGCTTTCGTTGAGCATTGTACAAGTCTCAAAGTTCTCCTCCATTGATTGACTACGCATCGAACCGGTTTGCTAGCCAGAGACTGAGCCAGCCGATTCACACTTGTGGAAGAAATTGCTTGCACTGATTGCGGCAGAGAGTTCTGAGGAAGCAATCTGTAGATCAAGTGGCAAACCATATTAATTTCCCCGAACACGTCATTGGCCCCAATTTTATCGACGGGGCTCCAGTGCTCTCTTAAGCTACAAAGCCTGAACCGCACTTATCGCAATGTCTTACAAATCGTTTTATCATTGTGTCATTAGCTGCGAAACAGAATTGTTTTACGATAGCTGCACCAAAACCCAAAAGCGACGACAACCCAAAGGTAGAAAGTAACAACAAGAACAACAAACAGCAACGACAACAACGACAACAACGACAGCAACAACAACAACGACAAGAGCGATACACACACATTTGTTGATTATCACAGGGCGGCGTGTTTGAAGAGATCGCGAGCCCAGCGCGAGAAGCAGCGTTGAATAGAAAACATGCCACAGAAATTGATTTAAAGCCATTTCATTTGAGCCGCAACTGCCAAACTTACACAGACAACTTGACAACTTGTAATTAACTTAAAACGTTTCTCGCCTCCCGATATCGAATTGATTTTCGACAGCACTAAAGTAAAATATATACCCTGCACTGCAACCGCGTGGGGTTGAATGTCATTTCAGCGATCGGCTTCACACTCGATATGCATAGTTTTTTGTAACGAGCTTAGATCGATCTATAGACCGCATTACACAAATGCAGGCCCAGCCCATATTCAATCTCAATTCTCCTGAGTCGATTCTCCATTCTCGATTCTCGGTCTCGATCTCTTTGGGGAAGTTTCAGGTCCAGTTTTAAAAGCCAGATCCAGTTTGAGGTCGCGACTTGCAGAATGCGGGAGATGCGAAGCGAGGCAACTTATGGTAATAATGATTATAAATTATTATAATCCAATCGGCTTTGAATAATTAATAAATTTTTAAATCGCATACGCAAACTCCGCAGCACATAATCGGGCCGTAAAAAGGCGCTGAACCCACCACAAGAAAGGCACTCTTCCCCTCTCTTGGGTCCCTTGCCACTGAAGAAACTGAGGCGACAGTGGGGCGAAAGAAAGCGTAGAATGAAATGCTAAAAATGTGTTACAATCAAAAGAAAAGCAAAAGCGGCTAAAAGATCTGTGTCTCTCAGTCTGTCGCTCAGTCTTTTTGTCAGAGTTTATGTGAGTGTGTGAAAGGAACACGCCTAAGCCCTGATAAATGCTTTGCAGTCGCAGTCAATGCGGCTGCCGTAAGAGTTGAAAAAGGTGTTAGACACACTCACACACACACAGATTCAAACACTCACTTGCAGAAAAGAAAGCCACGGACAACAATGAAGCGAGCTGTGAGCTCTAGTCGGGGGCGTGTCAACATCAATACAATGGGGGGCAATGGCAGCGACTGAGGCAGCGGGATGACAAACAGTTTGGACATTTATGAGCAGCATTTAATGGACATTTGACTACCGGAATTTACGAAACGAGCTTCGACTGACTTCGGTGCATTCATTCATGAATGATTCGATGCGCAGTCGATTATTGATTAGCTCAAAGACGACAAACACGGAAATGACGCAAAGTCTCTCTCTCTCTTTCTCTCTCTCCCGCTCTCTCTAAGCAGGAAGTCCCAGATAGATGGATAGATAGAAAGAAACAAGGAACAGCGAACCGCGATGAGATTAGCTCGGGAAAGAGATCATTAAATTGCCGCTGTCATCGCAGAGCATCAATACAGCTAATCGGAGTGAAATGAATGAAATGAATTCAATTCAAAAGTCCTATCGTCCAAGGTGAGACAACTACAAAGCGGAACGCATGTCATTATCATCAGAGTGTCTCTTTGGGGTTTTTTTTTTTTTTTTTTTTTGTCTGATTATTCGATATCGGCGTCGAAGCTGAGAAATTATCACAACAATAAAACTAAATGCTTTATAATTAGTTGCAAAATCAAAAGAAGCCACGACGATGACGGCGACGAAGCTAAAAAAAAAAGTAGCCGCCAAGTGTAATAGAGATTTTGGGTTTTTGTTTTTGCTTTCGTCGGTCGAATGTTCGTAAAAAAATAGAAAATGATTTGTTACAGTTTTTGATTCGAGAGGCGAGATTCTTTTGATTTTGTTTTTGTTTCGGACTTGTGTGTCCATTTGATTATTTATAAGCAGCGATTGGAACACGCTCACAAATTAAATGGAAACCGAACGCGCAGACGACACACGTATAAAGACCTACATACCTAAAGCTTTATTATCTGTGTGCCATATGGGACTCGAACTTAGTCTTATCTTAATCCCATTCACCGATTCACTAAGCGTATGCGTCGAACACATAAAACTGTCAAAAAAAGAAACAAAATAAAATAAACGCCAAGCAAACTCAAAAAGAATTCTTGCCGCAGCTAACATTTATTTCTTCAGGCCGTAGACTGTAGACTGTATACTGGCATGATTTAAGCAAGAAGACAATGCCGATAAGTCGAGGAATGTGTATTTGTGTGTGTGTGTGTTGATATCGACAGCAGTAACATTCAGTTAATGCTTTGATTTATTTAATATATAAAATAAGCAAACTGTATATATATATTTTTTGGTTTTTTCCATTTTCGGAAATCATAAAATAGACACAACTCGAATGGGGGCCGCACTTGTAAATCCATGCCATAGATTTGCCCAACGCCTAACGCCGCCATATGGGCAACGCATAGCAAAGCGAGCGGGAGGGGGGAGGGCGGAGGGGCGGGTGAGGAGAAGAGTTGGCTGACGGACAAACCTCAACCAGATAAATAATAATTACACTCACACGACATAATCAATTATGCCTGCTAATAAACGCCCGGACACATGTAGTCTGTCACTCTGTCTATGTGTGTGTGTGTGTGTGTGTGTCGATGTGTGTGTGTGCGGGATACAGAATGTGCGTTGCACTAATCACGCCAGCATGTTCATAATCAATTTTATCGCACTTATTTGGATTAATTGCGATATCAATGACAGGGTGACGGAGCGACGCCAACATCGCCATCAACTTCGACAGCAGCGACGTCAGCGTCAGTGGCAGCAGAGCTCTATGCCCCATTGGGCCGATAAAAAAACGATGACGCTATGCAGAGATACCACAGACTATATACTTACAGTTACAGTTACATCGTGTTATCGCACTTATCGGCCCATATCTGAGCGACAGAACGAGGGGGCGACGACTGCGACGTCAGCAGCAACATCATCACCTTATGCCCAAATTAGCAATAAGCAAAGTCGCAGCTACAGGGGATTATCTTATCGCAGCTAAAAGCATTTCGGTGTGTGTCGCCACTTGGATATATCTATCGGTCGCATTGCCTCCGCCAGCTGCCAGAGATTAGGCGGCGAGGGGTGCGCCAAGGCAGGGCCACAACGTGACCCAACTTGGCCAAGACGCCCCTCCCGACCAGCTCAGAACAGACCCAAGGAAAGCAATTAGCCAACGATCCCAAATAGGCAAATACACATAAGCCAACGCACAATCTATTTGCAGTACACAGTACCGAGCACACAACACAGACCTTTCCCCACCCCACTCTCCCCTCTTCCCTCCCCCGACTTGCAATCGGCCCCCAGCCCCAATTCGCTTATCGTGCTGCAATCTCAACTCTAAACACGCTGCCACGCCGCCGATAAGGATTATCTCTTAATCTGCATAAATACTCGTAGCGAAAAATGTAACAATGTACAAGAAAATTCATCTGATGCGTACACAAGGCTTTTATCACAACGAACCCAACGACACGTTCCACTCAGAATTCTATACGCTTATTTCAGATTTCCTCGCACAACACCGAACACATTTCCGTTTTCGGAATACTCTGCAAGTTCACCAAGTGCGTCAATAATTTTCGTAAAGATTTATTCAACATGCCGAATTAACATAATGTCTAATTTTAATCCAAAAATAAACTTTAGCAATTGACATATTTTTGGCAAAATTCTCAGTGAAATAGAACAACTTTTAAAAATGCGTTCTTTATACACATAGCAAGCATTTAAATTTTGATAATATTTCTGAGGGTTAATAAATAGATTATTGCCATTAAAAATTCAAGATATGCATGAGATTAACAGAAAATCGCTTAATTGGCTTTCACAACAATATTTAAAATGCTGCAAAGCTTAGCAAATTGATGAAATTTTAATCTTCAAAATGACTGAAATAATAATGTGTAATTAATGTAACTACATTTAAATTTGAACGTTAAAAGTTTAAATTACACAAATCATATCTGGTAATCTTTAGACAGCCGCCTTCCACTTAATATTTGCAAGTCAGAAAAACGCAATTTGCAACAACTTGAGTAGATATTTTTAAGCTGTAACATAACTTGCAAAATCGTTGCAAAAGCGCGTGTAAAGTACAATGAGTTCGTTGTCAGCCAGTAGCTCTCGCACTTGTTTGCTTAGACTGATTCAGATGTGTACGAGAGGAACAAGTTGGTTGCCTTGCGAGCTGAACGGTAACTAACGCGGCATAACACGGCAACCCATTGAAATGCTTCACGTCTGATCTGAACCAAAAACTAAGTGTGTCTAGAGTCTAGACAGCAGGCGACGGCATCTAAGTAAGGTCTCAGATCTATGGGGTCTATAAGCTCGGAAACTCACCTGCTGTCCGGCATTGGCAGCCACCCAGGCCTCGGCGAAAGTTTCCATGGCGCTTTGAAAGTCCATCATGGATATGGTTAGTGATTGGCTGGAGGATCGTTTTATGATTGCTGTTTCGAGTTCTCAGTGTTCACTCGGATCGATGTTGGCAGACCCTTTAGGTTTTATATCAACTTTGGCGCTTTGGCATTAATTAATTAGTCCTGCTTCAATTTCTAAATGTTGCTATCAATTTATTATTATTATTGTTGGTGTTTTTGTAATGTTATAGTTTTGCGATAAGACTAAAGCACGCTTTGATTTCGATTACCGGTGTTTTTATTTTATTTATTTTTTTTTTTTTCTTTCTCTGTTCTCAGAATGTTTTATTGCCACGACGGAGATGCAAATTAGACACAATCACAATCACACAATCAAACACAATCGCCTCACAGTTCGCACTCGAGACGGGACCGGAGCAGGCTTTCAATTGCGGTTGGAATTGGAATTGAAGTCGAAGTTGCAGTTGGCCGGAACGGATTCGATGCACTTCTCTCGCAGTTGGGCTGCGCTTCTCGACGCGACATCATTAGCACTGGCGGCACGGGCACGCCATAAAAAATGCACTAGAGTTCAGTGCAATGCAGTGCAGTGCAATGCGGTGCGGTGCAGTCTCGACTCGCTGCGAGCAGGACGAAGAGAACAGGAGGTGAAGGTGGAGCAGCGTATCAAAAGCACCGAGCACCGACGGCGATAAGAAGGCGGCAAATGCTTCCCAGGTGATCCTCGGCGTGGCGAACGCGACACACAAAACACACAACAACCGCTCGAGCTCCCAACAACTGAGCGACTGAACTCGCCGCGAACTTCAAGTGCGCTTACTATCGAGATATCGAAATATCGATATCACACTGGCAGGAGTTCGATATGTGTCTGGCATGCGCTATATGTTCTATGGCAGAGAGATTCTCTGATTGACTGATTGCAACTTTGGGTTTGGAGTGCGCAAGAATTGATTCGTTGTTATTCGTTTTACGTTTTACGTTATTCGTTGTTTGTGTTGGTGTTTGCTTTTTGTATTATAACTGTTGTTGTTGCTGTTGCTGTTGCTATTGTGTTTGTGATAAGAGCAGCCTGTTGTGATTTTTTGTTTACTTTGCCGCTCGATTTTGATTTGTTTTCTCTTTTATTGTTTGGCTCTTTGCTAGCCATATATAATTGTTAAGTATCTCGTACTCGACTGCCCATTATACGGATTGTCAATAACTAATAACAGGCACTGCAAACAATTTCGTCGCCTGCTCTTTCACTGTTTATTGTTTGCTGCTCATGCGGCTTCGAATACGGCAACGGTAAGATTCTAATATTTGGCAACTGCTGAACGGACGCGCGTCAAGACATCCTTCCACAGCACAAGTTGTCGCACAACTGAAAAATTCTTTCGCATTCGCACTGACACACAGCACTCGTAATATACACACATACACACACACAGAGCACCGGCCCGCCCAGACCGGCACTCGGGTCGCGCCGTCAGCCGTTCGTTTCCGTCTCTGTTCATTTGCTGCTTGCCTTTTGCATGTGTGTGCGTCGCCTCACGAACGACAAACGATTCGCTCTCGCTCTCCCTCGCTTGCTCACTCGTCGTACGCTCTCTCAGCAGACGTTGTGTGTGTAAATAGTAGCAGAATTAAAAATGGCATGAAATAAACACAGCTGCATTTATGTTGTATTATAATCTGTCCTAATATTGCTTGCATTATTCTACATTAATATTAGGTTTAACTGCGTTTCAATTTTAAATTGATAGCAAAAGCAAATACATAAATAACATATTTATAAAGAAAGAGAAAGGAAATACATATATGTTTATTTCACATATGTACATATTTCCATCATTTTACAAGTTCCGCATAAAGCTTCTGTGCCACCAGAAGATCGTGCGATGATATACTACGAATACAACTCCAAATAGTAGTAGAAAAAGTAGTAGCTTCATTTCCAGAGAGTCGTTGAATGTACTTGCGCTTGTGTGTATGTGTGTGACCAAAACAAAACACACAAACATGCACAACAACAAGCGAGAAAGCGAGAGGGAATGACTGAGAGCAGCAAATAGTGCTGCTGGCAAAGAGAGCCGCAAGCGCACACACGTACAAACTGGGGTAAACCTGTTCCGGCGCAGAATTGCACTTGTCTCACAACACAGGCTGGTCGCGGCAACAACACTGACTACGCCACCCGTCCCCCACCGACCACTCACACACAATGCACGACGGCTCGTCGTTCGGCTGCGCGTTTCTTTTTCTTTTTGTGCGCTGTAGCGAAATTCAATGGATTTGCTGCAAATTCGGGTGGAATTATGCCACACACACACACATGCACACTTGTGAACAAACACACGCAGACATACTGAGTTATTGCAGAGAGTGGGCGTGGGCGTGGGCCATTCGGCTAAGCAGTTTTCAGCAAGTGCGAGCGATGCGAGAATACTTTCGCGCCTGTGCCTGGGATGAAAGAGTAAATCGGCAGCGCTTATTATTATTATGTCGTTATGGGGCGCCGAGCCGCAGTCAGCTGGATGGGCAGTGGGAGAGGCAGAGAGGGCAGAGAGCAGAAGTACAGTAGCAACACCCACTCCGCACTTAGCACCTCGACGAATGGAAATGGATGGCGACTGACGTTGCGATTATGTGAGTGTGTGTGTGTGTGTTTGGTTCGTGCAAACGGTACGAAGTGACCACTTGTCGATGTCGGAGACGGAGACGGAGACCTGGCGCAGATAAGAGCGCAGATAATGCGCGCGCATTACATGTGATTAGGTGTTCGGGGAGCTGGGTTTAGCCAACCGCTGCGAAGGATGCCGACTACGACGAGTACATGGCATGGTAACGGTAAATAGGCACCAGCGCTCGCACTCGCTCACTCCCAGGCCCTCAGGATACATACGATATATGTTTAGGTATATGTATCCTCAAATGGGTGGAGTTTCAGCGTGTTATAATTACATATAGCTGCATTAACACGCTGCCAGTGCTATCAAGCCATTGAATCAGCCATGTACCAGCTATAATTATACACAAAGCATGCAAATATGGACTTAATTACACTGCCAATTGAATGCGAAGGAGGAAGGAGTATCAGTTTTCGCAATTGGAGCAGATAATCAACCGGTGAAACAAAAACAAAAAAATTATTTTTATCATCTTCCTTATCCGCCTTCTTACATCGAATTTCGGTGAACGCTCTCCTGCTCCCACTGTCTTGCTCTTGCTCTTGTTTCGATGACACACTCGCTCACTCACACACAGTCGTGCATGTATACTTCGGCAATACTCACACACACGCAAACACACACACACATGCATGCACTCACTATTCGGGAAGCTCTCGCTCTCTCCCTTTCGCTCTTGCAAGCGATGTGCCAGAGCGAGATAACCCATAAAAAATTTCGAGCAAAGCAAGATGAGCAAAGTGTAAACGTAAACGAAAAACGCAAAGCATACAACGGCAACAGCGACAGCAACAGCAACAACAACAACGACATCAGCAAAAATACACTCAAAATAAACATAAAAAGCGCCGGCAAACCAGTTCGGATAGACTCCGCCCTCGGCGTACGCTGATTGGCTAAGCTTTGCCTTTGCCCAAGACTTCATCTTTTTTTTTGTATTTGTATTTCTTCTTTGTTGTTACTGTTGTTGTCCCCGAGTACTTGCGCTGCTTTCCTAAGTTGTTGTTCCTTAGTTGGCTGCGGTTTTATCGCCTCCGACGTCGACAACGACAACAACGACGACGTCTTTCCACTTAGTTAACAGCCTCACAAGGCACCCCACCCAACCAACGATGCCACGAAGCCAAGGCAGATGCCACGCTGTGCCGCAATTGCTCTTGGGCTGGGCTTTGCCAAATTTTCATGCTCGAAATCTGTGCTCTTCTTGGAGTACGTAAAGGAATGTCGAGGCATTGTATATCTCTCTAGTCTAATATATATGTAGCTATTTTTATATATACTTTTAATTAGGCCATTCACAGGTAATCTATAAATACTTTTAAGTATTTATGTAAATATAAAAGAGTAAGTACTATTACGTAAATATATCCTCTCAAAATAGAAAACAATTTTTTAGGACAATCTTTTAAAGTGCACTCGACTAAAAATGCTCAATAAATAGAAATATTTCATTGTGTACGACTGGCAAAATTTAAATATATGAAGTGTGAAGTGTGAAATAATCCTAATCGTACCCATAAAAAAATAAACTTATAAAAATGTATTAAATCATATGAAAAGTTAGTTGCGAAACTTATAAACTAATTTAAAATGTAAAAAATTTTGATTTGAAAAGTTTGTTGTAAAGATAATATAATCTAAAATTATATCGAATAGAAAAAGAGTTCAAAGAATTTACATACTTAATTATAAAAAATAATATCATAGAACTTGGAACTTACACATAAGTATTATAAATTAATGTGGGGTACAAAACTTCTAGGAAATCGATTTAAACATATTTTAGTTGCGTACCTTTCTGAGAAAACCTTGATTACTAAATATAAAAAGGGCTTTGATTCAAAATGTTGAACGGCTGTTCATGAATATGCACAGCATAATAAATGAGTAAAGTTTACCTATAAACCTACATATATGAATATTACCTGATGTGCAGTCATCGGCGACATCATTTACTCAGAAATGTAAAAGGAAAACATGGAAAAGGACTTCACATGCTGTGCGACCCAAGGGAAAATCAATAATTTTATTAAAGTTCTTTCAGCGGCTGCTGTTTGCTTTTCATTTTACGCTTCTTTTACTGCTGCGCGAGACAAACAGGAGCCAAAGAGTGGGGCGGAGTGGAGAGTAGAGGCGATGGCGATGGCGACGGGACAAGGACAACAACCGCGACACAGTGTGTGAGCCTGCGGCGAGTGCAGAAAGCATTTGTGTTCTGGTAACGTGTGGAAATTTGCAACTTTAAGCAGACGGAGCCGGACTGCGACCCGGACTGACAACCCGGGAGACTGGGAGACTAGGACGCTCGCGATCCACCCGCCTGATGTCCAGCAAGCCCGTGTGGGCCCGTGTAAACAGCAAGTGTGATGTTGGGCTGACGTGGCCTCGCCACTTATTATTGTTATTACTCAATGTGCCACCATCAGTCGCATAAACGGTCGTTGCCGTCAACAGCAACGTCATCTCCATCATAAGCATCATCATCATCATCGTTATACGGTGCTCTCATCGCGAGCCATAATGCTGTCATCAAGCAGGAAAAAGCAGCAAAGCAGGACACCAGACAAGTCCCCGCCCTACGGGAAAAATGGGGAGCTCATCGTTGTCGTTGTTAGCATAATGACAAAAGGACATTCATTAAGTTTTTGATTTCTGATTTTATTGCTGATTAAACGTTGTGGGTAATGGGTAATGCTGAGAAGGATACGCCAATGCCACCAGCAGGCTGCCATTGTCCTCTCTATCGCACTGAGCACTTCCGGCGAGAAAGCGTCAACTTGACGTTTCCGCTTTTCGGGTGTCACAGCAGCTTCTTCTGCTCGCCGCCCTCTGTGTGTCCTGGCTTATCACTCGAGAGCGAGGGGAGTTGTGGTAGGGAGGGCGACAACTAATGATGCCGCAATTGCTGGGCATGCAAATAAAGCTTATATAAAAGGCAGTTGGACAAACAGCAGTCGGCTATGTAATGCATGTATCTGCCAGATACTCGTGCATATGCTGGCCAACTGCCAACAGCCAACAGCCAACCAACTTAAGTTGCCAGCACTTTGATTAAGTCCACTGTATATATGTGTGTGTGTGTGTGTGGACTGACAGCATTATCCTTGTCAGGGATCTGCTCCAGTGTGTGCATATGTACACATTGCTCAACTGAAGAGCTGCCATTCGCCTGGCTCAAGTATTGACATTGCCAATGTTCCCCCCGCAAATACAGGGCAAGGGAGTTGCCACCATTCAAGGGGGGAAGGGGAGACCCAGGGTGCCAGGGGGCTGAGCACATAGCCTGGCGGTGCCATTGGAGCTCTCGCTGCCAACGACGTCGCCAGTGCGCCTGCGCTGATTTTCGGTTTTACTTGATTTTTATATTTCTCGCTTTTTTCGTGTATATACCAAAGAGCTCTCAATCTCTCTATGTGTGCACGCTTTATATAAAAGAGACTGGAAGGAGAGAAAACGTAGCTCAATGCTCCGAATATTTCGCACAACTTAAATCGCTTGTTAAGCTCAGTATAATGCGAAATTTTTAATTTTAGAATGAAGTAGAGTTCTAAAATATATTTTAAGATCCTTTAGCATATTCTATATAACTTTAGCACACTTCTATCTACCTACTTTAAATAAAAAAAACATAAATATTTTAGAAAAACTTAAAAGAGCTTTTCACATTTAATTTAATTTTTATTTAGTTTAAATTATATAAAATCTTTCTCACATATGATGAGGTTATGCTTATAGAACTTCCGCAGATCAGGTCAGTTCTGAAAATAAATTTGAATCTAATGTAAAAAATAAATATTTGAAATCTTAAGTTTTTGGAAATTAGGATAAACTCTAAGAGAACAAATTCAAATTTTTAAATATAATACTTGTACAATAGGTAAAAATTACTAATGAAATGTTTCAACAAGTTATTTATGTTTATCAGAGTATTAGTTCAATAAAATACAGTTATCAAAATTGCAAAAATATTTGGCAAACACAATTGTGGGCGAAATATTTATTTAATTTTTTAATTTTTAACAACTTTAATTGGTTGTTAAGGCCGTTATCTTAGTAAATTTCAATTTGTGTTATGCTATGTGAAGAAGTCGAAGATGTAAACAAATTAAAAATTGGATTACATAATTCTCTTTCAAAGTATTGTCAAATAAAATATAATATTTTTGTTTCTGAATTTCATTTACTAGAACTACATTTAATCAGCTGTAAGTAAAATATTGTGCAACAAAATGTAATATTTTTGTTTTTGAATTTCATTTCCCAGAGCTTCAGTTAGTCATTTAGTCGGAGACCTTGAGGCGGCAGACGCACTTCAATTAGTTGCTCAACGTGGGGCCTGAAGGGAGTTGAAAAAAAATGACACATTAGCTGACAATGTTTGGCTGAGTCGCCCAACTCACGGTTAGTGGTTGGTTGTGCCCCACCCCTGATTAAATGGAATAACCACATTTACCACTTGAAATAATTGAAAGCGACTAAAGAACATGGGCCAAGTACACACAGAGAGAGCCGCATATGATGATACCGAAGCGATATCGATACAACACCGGCATATATGTACATATGTATGTATATATGTATATACTCGAATACATTGGTAAGCATGTCGCATGTCCCACGGCGATCGGCAAAAAGTTCCACTTGAAAGCCTTAATTGATTTAACTGATACCGATACTGTTGGATGCCCCAACAAAGCAACAACCGAAAGAGCAAAAGCGAAGAAACACTCAACAAATCAATAGATAAATTCCAAGCTCGACTGGCGTATCTCTCTGTATCTTGTATCTGTCAGTGTCTCGGATGTGATACTGATTGCCGCCCCACCGATGCCACAGCCACCCCCCCAACTGCCTAACCAGAGTTGACAATTTTGTAAAAAAAAAAAAAGAAAAAACTAGAGTCAAGCACGATTCCCATCCCCCGACCACGACGCGTGGTGACGCGTCACGGCATCTTCAAACGCGCATTGGCAACCGTGAAAAAACACGCCATCCAACAAGATACCAGATACCAGGTACGAGATACGCGATACGCCGTATCGATTTGTAACAATTTTCAATGATAACAGATACAAAAAAAAAAAAAAAAAAGGAAAAAACGCTTTGGATGACTTCACAGCTCGCGCCCAAGCTGTTTTGACAATGAAAATATGAAAATCGATGTCGCTGTCGCTAACGTTGGCGATGTCAGGTGAAACCAAGCTGAAGATGCGCACCCCACCCCGACCCAGCTACCCTCTGGGGCTTTCACTCTATCTTTTGGTCATGCCGCCGAGCGGTGTTGATAGGATGTGTTTTTACTTATCGCGATCACAGCGAATACAATTGGCGATGGCAACGAGGATGTGTGGATTGCGATGTCAAAGGTTGTCCAGTGTTTGCTGTTTTTGTTTGACAAATCCCTAATTAAAACAGATACCGCGTATCTCTCGCTAGACTGAAAAATTGAACTTCAACTGCCGTCGATGATCTGCCGAACAGAGCTGGCAATGGTCACCACTTGACTTTGTTTGCATTATCATTGAGTTCGGGGTCGTCGATGATTGTGGACGTAGATGTCGATGTCGATGTCGCTATCGCTAGCGTTGGCTATGTTGTCTCTGTATTTGTCGCTTGTCCCCGTGGGACAAGAGCAACGTTTGCTATTTGTCAATGTTTTTTTGCTTTGCAAATTCCATATTTGCCCATTTCCATAGTGGTTCAACTTTAAAGCGCCACATTTTAATTTATTTTAATCAACAAATGCATTTCCAGCAAAAACAAAACAAACAAATATTGCAAGTAAAGAGAAGTTTTAGTCTCATCGCAAAAGCAGCTCAATTGAATGTAAAGCTATATGACAGAATTAAAATGATATTATTTAATAATAGTCTTGCAAGAGGGAATGTAAATTTAAGAATATAGTTACAAATATAAGCATGAATTAATTAATTAATTAGCAGAATATTTGGTGCACTTTGCGTTACTATATTATAAATCTATAAATAAATTTTGATTAAAATGGTGGCTGTTATATAATAATTATTCAAAGTAAAACTCTCGATATGATGCTAATAAATGAAATAACTTTCGCTGTTTATAAACATTACAATGTGTTTTTAGAAATTAGTTGAAGTTTGAAAATAGCATTTTATAACTTTGTTATAATTTGTAGACCACTACAGTAAAAATATACAGCTAGTTTATTAAATTAACCTATTTACACACATATACACGTGCACATATATACACACAAACGTATGAACAGCGTATAAATATATATCTAATTAAGATAGGACGCTGCAAGAGGCTGGCCAACACAATTTTCGCATTTTCATTAACGGCTAAAAGCATCGCGTTTAGTGCCGCACTGCACTACAAAAGACAGAACAAGTTTGCGCCCAACAACAAACAACAACATCAACTATGGTAATAACGAGAGCTAATGAGGATATGCAGGACACGAGCAGCAGGAGCCGAAACAGGAGCAGGAACAACTTCACATTGACCAACGGATGCGCAACCCACCCGCACAGCAGTAGTTTGAAGCGACCGCATAATTAAATTAATTGCATGAAATGCGAAAAATGATGACGACAGGTGGACGGAAGGTGGCAAATGCGGGTCGCGCACCAAAATGTGGTGAACAACCGCAGTGCAAATATTGGTGAGCGTGGCCAAAATCAAACGCGATGACCAGACGCAGACGCTGTCCTGGACTATATCGCTGCCAACTGCCGGGGACTAAGCAAACAACGCATACGTCCGCAAAAAGTCAAACAAAAATTCGAAAATCGACAAAAATATATATACCCAATTGTTGTTCGTGGGGAGAAGCGTTTTTTGTGATAAGAATCTGAGAATAAACAATTTCATTGAATCACTTTGAAGAACTGAGCAACTCGATTGTGAAGAGCGCTTATGCTTATCTTTATCTACCAGTATTATCTATTATCTCCAACTCGGACTCACCTCAATCACGCTAATGACACCGACGCTCTCTATCTTTCTCTCACTCTTTCTGAATCTCTTTCTCTCTCTCTGTCTCTATCTCACTCTCTCGATCTGGTGATAAGTTAACAGGCGGCGTTCAAACTTAAGACGACTGCGATTTGATTAATATTGACTCAGCTATTGTGTTCAGCTGTTGTTGCGTGAGTTTTGATTAATTTGAGGCGATAAAGCTTAATTGGATTTCGCTTAGATAATGACAAGTCACGGCTAGATTCATTCTCAATTGCTCTGCCCCCCTCATGCTGAAGTACTTTCAAGACTCGAAATGAACTCAACGCGATTCAGTGCAAACAACACGGCACCTTCCATTCGATTGTCGAACGGATTGTTTTTTGCTCAAAATCGCAGCTAATCAATAAAGACAAGCAAATATGTAGTTAGGCGATAGAACAAAAAGTACAGACAAAGACAATGTGACACATTATTTAAGAAGCTGAAAACAATATGCAACCAATTGCACTTACTACTCGACTGCACTCATGAGTTAAACGAGTGATAAGTGCCCTCGGTTTGTTTATTCCGGTTGCATAGCGAAGGGAACTCGCATACTTACTTAAAAAATGTAAAAAAAAGTAGGTAAATGGGAATCGATAAACTAAATAATGAAAGGCAAAATAGTAAAAACTCTCCAAGTATACTATATAATCAGACGTAAAATATTTGTAGCCATTTAATTTGTATTAAAATAAGAGAAACAAATATGAAGCAAATCACAATTATTGCATCAAATTAAATCCACCCCATAATACCGAAATACGTTAAAATTATAACTTCAAAAATAATTACAAATTTCAAAGACCCTTTTTATGAGGAGCAAATAAAGAACAAGTGATATTTACTTTTTTAAATAAAATGATTATTAAATAATTTTCAAATTAATCATATAAAGCGATAATGTGTTTTTTCAGAGACCATCCATGAATATTTATCGTGCAGCATTTAAATAAACAACAAATACTCTTAAATTTGCACGTGTGCTTTTACTAAACGACAATTTGTTTTAAACTCATTTCTAATTCTTTAATGTCACCCCTAATCTCACTATAAAAACCTGTTAGCATTTGTCATTAAAAATATATTATTATTTTCATGTTTAGACAATTACGTAATGTAAATCTAGACATCATTTAGAGGATACTCCTTAATTAATTAATCCGCTACTTATAAACGAAATCAGTTGGTCTTACAAATGTCCCATAAAGCGCACACTAATCGTGTGAATTGCCTCACGTAAATACGACTGCTGTTATATCAGAAAGCGAACAGGAACCGGACTACAATCTTAAGTCATTTACTTCATCTTAGATGTCCACTTAACTGAAATAAATGTGTGCTTATGCTGGAATTCCAACGACTACTTACGCTCATATTCGTGCTGCAGCAGGACAAAGGAGATGAAGGGAAGGGAAGGGATGGAAAGTCGCATATCTGAAGCACACGCCTTAGAAGCTGGAATGCACGTTGGTTAGCTGCTGGCTATATGTGCTGGGGGTGTCCTAAATCCTCCTAAAAGGCAATAAAGTTTATCATGCAATTAAGAACGAATTACGCTGCTAATAGAATAATTAATGCAATTTCCCACAACATTAGGCAGAGCGATGGCCTCGTCACAAGGACCAAGAGCAGAAAGCCGTCGCCTCACACCATGGCGAACACGAGCAGCGAGCAGAGCGTCGAGCCCAATGCGAAATCAAGATGTGAGCTCTGTCCTCGCTTGGTTCTCAGGGGTGAGCGGGTGGGTTGGGATGTGATGACGACGTCCACAGTGACAACTCAGCTGTCGACGTGGAGCGACGCTATGTTTTCGCTCAGCAAACCCCAATAATAAGCCATTTCAAATGGGTTTATGTGCGTGTCTGTGTGAGCGTGTGTGGCAGGAAGACGGGTTGCTTACGACTATCACACTCCCCTCGTCGCCATTGCCATTTTTATTTCTGCATCAAACCGCAAACATCGCGTCTGTCTCTGCCACTGCCACGGAGAAACCAACTCCAACTTCAGCTACTTGCCACTGGCTGGGCTGGCAAAGTGTTTTTGGCTGGGCCGCACTAATGAAAATGTCAAGTAAATTCCTGCTTTCGGACGGAAACTGCTGCTGCGATATCGACTTAACTATCTGGTGCCTTTGCCTTCCACTGCTGTTGCTTCTGCCTTTTAAGTGCTGAGTAGAGGTGACTGAAATGCATTTCGTGCCGGCTTCAAGTAAGTTTCCGTTTCATGTCGTCGCCCATAGTTTGGGTTTTTCCCGACATTTGTTGATGTTTTACCCTCCCCCTCTATCTTACTCTCTCTCTCCCTCTCTTCTTTCGCCCATCCATCCGTTGATGCTGTCAGGCCACACAGAGGTACAGTTGTAGACAGCCAGTCAGCCATCATCATTGTGATACGTCGAACACTTTTTCATTCATACGTGCACATTACGTACATTACGTATACGCAGCATAGTGCCGCAGTCTTGCAATTATTTGGTACCTAATTTTTTTCTTTTTCTTAGCTTCCCTAACGATTTTTGATTTTTTCGCCACGTTTCCTTTTTTTACGACTGCAGCTTTGCTTCAATTTATCTATGTGGAAATTGCTTGTCAACCGGAAAGTAGTTGTCAAGATTGTTAAGTCCTTATTTCTTTCTGCTGCTGCTTCTCCTGTTGCCAGCTAATAGCTTCTGCCTTCAGGTGTGCGCACTATATACAGTGTCTGCTAGGTAAGTGAGTGTAAATGTTGCTATTCCTTAGCCGCCGACTTCGGTAAAACCCAAAATGTTTCCGTTGCTCGACTCCAATCTTCCATTTCAGTTTTGTTGGGTTTCATTTTTGTTGGCGCTCTTCTTGTTGTTGGTGCTGTTGTCGTGGTGGTGATGGCACATGTTCTCCAGGTAATGTGCAAATTTAGTTTTACATTTTATATTTGTTTGGAAAATCTGTTGGTCTTTGCGTCGTTTGATAAACACAGTGGCAAATAAGAGTTGCTAAATCAACATAAATGGCAAATAAAATTGCCGCAAGCTCAGTTATTTATTAACTGCGATTGGGCAAAGGAATGGCAAATTATTTGCCATCATTTTTAGGGGCAAATCTTTGTTATACCAATAGTTAGAATGTCACTCAATTTGAATTGCAAAGTTCGAGTCCGCATTTTGGTGCTATTTTCATTTCAATTTCAAAGCAATTGAGTTCCACTGTAAGCAGCTTTCAGACGTCTCTCATTTTTAATGCAAATACCCAATGACTGCCACTTTGCAGAGAAAACTACAGCTACAACTACAACTACAACTACACACGGCGTTACCTCAGGACTTATTTTGCGGTTTTAATTTGTGTGCTTACCTTACTTCGTTTACATATTGATATATGTATCTGTGCATATGAGTAGCATGCGAGTAACGAATTCCTAGAAAACGAAATAGACGACGCTCGCTGCTAATTAATGTGGCTGCCTAAAAGTATGCAACACAAAAGAAGTCAGACACTTGGCAAGAGGGCGCGGAGAGGCAAACTAAAAGCCCTAATCATATAACCATAACCCTTTCAAAGGCAGTTTCTAAATGATGGGACTTCTTAGCGCTGTCAACGTCAAGGCTTTTGATTTGCGACTTATATTTGCACCAACAACTTCAAGAAGAAGATGAAGTGGAGGCCTCTGCTTTTGACTTCGCGCTCCTTTACGCTATTCCCATATAATTACGCATAAATCCTTTTTACACGCCAAGCATATTTTCTGCTACTTTATGCTTTGTGCCACAGAGCATTTTATGAAAATTTGATTAATCTTATCAAGATACTGGCGCTTCCATCATACGCACCCAAACACCCACACACACAGAGACAGAAAGAAAGGGTTGCGCGAGCAACATCATCATCATCAGCTCAGCGTCGCCGCCTTGTCAGCAGGCGACGTCAAAGTTGTACTAAACAATAAGAAACAATTGCAGTTTCCACCACGAACCGCAAATACGCTTTGCGTTAAACAAAGAGCGATGCTCGCAACCCTTTCTCAATTGGCGCATAGATCATTTTCAGACGGCAGAGTATGGAAAACGAATTATCAACAATTTTTGCCTTCTTTATTGGCTCCGAGTCTCTGAGTCTGACTCTTTAGCATTCTCGCTTAGACGGCAAGCTGGCAAGCTGGGAGCTGACGACGTTGCCTTTGTTCTAATTGAGTTACAAACAGTTTGAAGTGCTCGCTTCCATTGTGGAATTTTATTAAAAGCCAAATGTCTTGGAGTAAGCTCAATACTGGACTTGGGCTCTGAAGTGGGCGTGACCACTAAAGTAGGCCAGACCTCAAGTTCCCCTCTCCCCGTCAACCCACCCACCACTCAAAAAAAGAGCTTAGAGCTGAGCACGTCAATTAGGAGACTATTGATTTGCTGCAACTAACATATTCATTCGCCGATTCTAAAGTCTTACCCCACACGAAGACAGGATAGGAGTCGACTGGTCAAATTTAAGCCTGATAAGGAAAAGCCCCCAAAGGAGTCGCAGTGCTTGACCAATTGTTAAAATTGCGTATTAGTATACGTATATTTTTTATTCGTTCAGCTGCAACTTACCGAGTATCTTATACTTATTTGAGAGCATCCAACTTCTGCTCCTGCTCTTGCCCTTTGCTGGGCTGCGGCATCCTTTCAACGTAAGCCGCTTGTATCAATAAAAATTCGATTATATGTACACTACAAATGCTCTGTGTGCCCCGCATTTTCTTCCGCTGCTGCTGGTAAGTTGCCTTTTTTTTGTAAATATTATAGAGATGATTTATCATTGTGCTGACTTTATCGTCTGCCACACAAATACACATGTGCTGGGTTATATTACACATACGCCTAGTTCAAGCTTAGGGCCTTTTTGACAACATCAGCTTAAGTGTGTGCGACAAGCAGGCTTTTTATATTTTCATAAATATTTTAAGCATGTGCTTTGACCGATTGAGTAAAGCACGAATGCCAAAGAAAAAACTGCGAAATTCAGCGTTTGTCTTGTGTCTGCAATCGCTTTTGCTCAAGTAGCTTATCAAACAACGACAACAACAACAACAATCACGATGATAACGTTAATAACTCGTGTCCAGTCGCTGGACACCAGCTGCATTGCCTTTATCCCCCTAAGCATATCAAGTATCAAGCATCAAACTGCCAAAAAAGTCAGCAAATTGGCAACCTTTTGTATTGCCATCTTAGTCCTGGAACAGCAGCCAGCAACATTTCAAACATTTACTACATTCGTTTATATATTCCATAAACGTAATCGACTTGATATGTCCACCCCAACCCCCCACAATCCCCTCATTTGCTATCTTCATGGGGAAGTCGGTTCGTTGAAAACTTTGCTGCTTTGCTCCTTTGGTTTTTATGAGCACAATGACACACAGCCAGCATTCATGTCCATGTCCATGTCCTGCGATGATGCTGTGACCAAAAATTAAGCACACCGCGCGGTGATTCCTTCTCTCTCATAAAGCCAAAAGTCCTAATTGGTTATGTAATTGTTGGTATTAAGTGATTTCTTGTTTATTTCACGCCTGCTTGCGTCCAAATTGAAATTAGTTTAGACCATAGATCTCAGTGAATTCATTTGAAAGGAAATTATTGCAATTGTTGCTGAAATTGAAAGCGAATGGATTGCTACAAGGGTTTTCAATTTGGTTAAAGATGTAGCGAAAATATCTGCAAATATAAAGATAATAATAATAGCAAGGCTTTCAGCAGAGATAGGAAATAACATAAATTTCGAAAAATGTATTTTTATTGTATATAATAAGCTATATTTTTTCATCAAAAAATATAAAATTTTGATGACTGTACATCTTTTTTTATATATATATATATATATATTTTATTTTTGTATACATTTTATTTACACATTTTCTTCTATAAATTGTGTGCATGAAAAATGTAGCATAGTTTTCAGGGCTCTAACAAATAAGACTGCAACAAAAAAGGCTAATTTAGTAGATTTAATCGGATTATTATCGCTGAAAGATATTGATGCCATAGATTTCTAAGCCAAATACGCTTGAATAATATCGTTAAAAAAATATTTGTCAAATGTACCGAGGAGCAAACAAAATGCTAATTAAAAACGTAAGCTCTAGAATTTTTTTTCTCATTCCGAGCAAATTTGTAAACAGCGTGGAAATAAATATAAAAGTTTATACATCAAAGAAAACTTACGGAGAAATTAAAAGGCAGATTAAAAAGAGCAAAGAACCGAAGAAAAAATCAAGGTATTTGTCGAACGAAAAAGTTCATAATTAAACAAACACAAAACGGAATATTCAATAACTGTCCACGTGATTCCCAAGAAAAAGAAATGAGCAGACGAACGCAACCTGGACAGAGCATTATAAATGGGAAGCGGAACAACGATAATCGCGTCTTTTACATTTCTTTTTTTTTTCTGTGCGCTCTATAATGAATCAAATCGAAATTACGCGGTTGTCAGACGCTGCACAAAACATTTTTCATCTTTTTTTCCCATTTTGAGGACCCACAAAAGAGGACAGGCAACAACAACTACAACAACAAAACAAATAAATAAAGAAAATTCAGGGAAGCCGGAGCTGGGCAAAAGCCGACCATTAAAAGTTCGAATTAATAGACAGCAGCACATTCTAATCCAATAAGCCCGCTGGGGAGCGAGCCTGGGCGTCCATCGTGGAAATCTCGGTCCCGTGGCATAACTTAATATCCGACCCCTTTTATGCAGCTCGCCGCACCACGCGGTAGACGTCGTATCGAAATCGAAACGCATCGCTGGGCGCGCATAAAATCTTGGCGAAAACGAAAGAAAAAAAAACAATAATTATCCTTACTGTTGTTGACTCGCAGCGTAAAAATACTAAAATGCCCACGACAATAAGGACAATGCGACCAAAAGCCGTGGCGCACTTAATTAGAAAACGTTTAATGCCTTCAGCGATTTCGCCGAAACATCGGGCTCTCTCAACCGGAAGGATAGCACCAGAACATCGCCAAACCAAACCGAACCAAAGCGAAGCCATTGAATTCATTTGCCGCTATCTGCCGTGACGGGACACCATCGACGCTAAGTCTTCGCCTCAGTTGGCGTCCCAACGTCGGCGACGGCTTCGCACGACAACAAAATCACAACGAAATTTATATATGTTTTTAAACTTTTGCACTTCGACTGGTCTGGTCTGGGCTCTAAGTCTAGCTCTACTGCTCGGTCTGTATCTATGTTGTGTGGTTTCTGCATCTTACAATTTGTAATTTTCCAACTAATTTAATTTGAGAGCTCAATAGTTGATTTATTAAACGGAGATGTAATAAGTTATTTGGTAAACGCTGTTAAAATCGTTGTGCTATCGAAAATTGCGACATTTTGCTTAATAAAGAGTTATTTTAGCTCTGATTTTTGCAAGTTTTTCTATAAATTATTCAAAATGTGTTACACGACTTTTCTTATGAGAGTACCGAGATCAAACAGCTTTTGTAAAGCACATACAAATTCGCATCAACGATCTTCTGCCTGCTATCGCTGCCTTCCTTCTAAGAGTGGCAGATTTTCTTTGTAAACGCCATTGTACGCTTACATAATTAGTTTCAATATTTTGTTAACTCAGAGTACAGACTATCGCTAGTCGCGCTTGAATTTTCTAACACATTTCTGTAGATGTAAAAACCGATGTCTCACTATCGACTTCGATTCAGAGAGCACTTCCCAGGGGTTTGGGTAATGCGAAATGACACTCCCCAGATGATGATATCGAAATCACAACAGAACAAGCGTGTCAAACCGCAAAAAATGCGCCGCATGAATATATTAAATTACAAAAGGCAAACCAAGTGGGAGGGGAGGGGGAAGGGAACAAGAGACATGCCGGAAACGTCGCAATCCCGTGCAGATCTCTGAGTCCTTGGGCGCAAGGATGGGTGAACGAGGATGTAGATGTGGATGAGGATGTGGATGTGGATGTGCGTTAAGAGGCAACAATGCGACGAAGCGCAAGAAAAATTAAAAGGGTCACTTTACAGGGACTTAAATGCTTTTTAAACAGCAAAAAAAAAAAAACGGGAGAACAACAACAACAGCGCACATGCCGGGCAAAAAATGAGATGAAAAGTAAAGAAAATAAATTCATATTTGAGGCCATTTGCTTTGTGGCTGGGGAGCGCACAAGTTGGGGGAGGGTTAGACAACGGCTGCTACTGTGTTTGCCCATGATAAAAAGCTCACCGATTCGACTGTCTTTGGGTCCTGCTTCAGAGGCTTCAGAGGCTTCTTCGACTGCCGCTGCCGTTGCTGCTGATGCTGCTGGTGTGGGCAGCATGGACACCACTAGCTCTCGACGCTGTTTACAAACATAATCGCTGAAAAATTAAGTTTTTGAAATTGCTTTTTAAATTAGCTGCTTATGCAGATATGAAATATGGACACAGACTTTGCCACATAACTCACAACAGTCATGAATATTATTTTGAGCCACCGTTCGGGCCCAACTCGATTGCATGGCTAATTCGTGAAGAAAATGATGCAAGATAATAGCGTAATGCTTACACTTCAGGCTCTCGAAATTAAGGAAGGAATTTGCTTAGAAAAATGAAGTAAAATAAAACTGTTAAAGTCTTTATGTTATATGTGGGAGCGTCCACTGAAGATAGCTATTTATAAGAGACAATAAAAACTAAAAACCGAAATAAAAAAAAGAGCGTTTAAAAATACATATATCATTAAGTGAGAGGTTTCTTTTCGTTTTAAGAAATATAAACGAAATCTAATACCCCGAATTACAACTAAAACAGCAGCAATAATTTTTATAATTAAATATGTACACAAGAAAATACAAGAAGAAAAGACTTAGATTTCACCCAAAATGAAAACAAGAAAATTACAATAGGAAACAACCAAAAAAAAAAAAAACGTGCAACACGCCGGGGATGAGAGGAAGTTGGGGAAAGGTCAACCCTCTGCATGGATTAAGCCGTGAGCTTAGAATGCTTAAGTGGGCATGGACAAGAATACTTAAGAGTGGATGGCGAGCAAACCAAACACTCTGCATAAAAATGCCTAAGCCCCATCCTAAGGAGTGAAAGGGGGATTCCATAGATTCCTTGTAATGGAGACTGGCAATCAAAATGATCCAAAGGCGGGTCATGCGCTATGGCGACGACGCCCTGCGCACGTCTCTCTAATTGAGCGGAATGCGAATGCGAATACAAATACAAATGCCAATGCCGACTGCTCGCGTAAAAAATAAGAATTAAAAACGAAAACGGAGAAAAAAGAAGGGAAAAGCGAGAGAATAAATACAACCACAATGGACAAAAGGTTCAAGCGGTTTGTTTTGCGCTCCTAAGCTTATTTTTCCGAGCGGCTTTCGGCAAGTGCCGCCATAAGAAGCGTAAAAATGCTGCGAAAAAGAATCAGAAATGAAAAGCAATGGAATTAAAAATGGTCCCGAACGTCTAACGTGGGGCAAATGAAAGGAAGAGGAGGAGAAAGGAGAAGGAAGCTGGCGGATGGCTAAACAAAACAAATGGAAAGCCAGCGACCCGCAGCGGCCACATTACGAGCACAATTTCCAATGCCATGGCATAATCCTTTTCAACTTCTCGTCCTGGCTGGCTGGCTGAATGCCTGGCTCATTATGCACGCCCGATGCCACATTTTAATGGGCCAAATCCCGAGCTAGCGTTCCCCGTTATTGTGTCCAATGAAACTACACGGCTTTTTTGATTAATTATGTGCCGAATATGAATAGTCCCAACTCAAGTCGAGTCGAGTCAAGTCGAGGAGAGTAATCGCTGCATTGTCTGTTTTGACATTTGCTCTAGCTCACCCCTCGCCCCTTCTTCGCCTCTCCAGCTGTCTGTAACGCCCACCTTGGGGGGGGGGGTTTGTGTTTGGGTGATTAGGTCGGACTCACCTTGTCTGCCCCCCCCGTGCGACCATCAGCTTCATGCTAAATTTATCAAATGCGTAATGAGCGCACGTGAGTTGCATGCCACATGGCCACACAGCTTATTCTCATTTCTTTTCGTTTCAATTTTTTTCTCACTATTTTTGGGGCAGACTCGACTCAACTCAACTCAACTCAACTCGACTCAACTCGACTCGGCTGTTAATTACAACTTAAATTGACAGCAAAATTGGACGGCAAAATTGTGGGTTTTTCATGCGGTCGGCATATTAAGCGCCGCTCTAATTCGACTCTGTCCCAAATGCTGCAAGCAGTGTGCGGCGGCATAGACAAATGAAGACTTAAGACCTACTTAAGGTAGGCAAAGCAGCCAGGCAAGAACATTAAAGCTCCACAAAAAAATTCACGCACTGCAAATCAACGCAATCAAATTAGCCAAAAAAAAAAAAAAAAATAGAAAAAACACAGAGGCATAGAGACGAGGTGAGACAGGATAGCATTTAACCCTAATTTGACGCAGGAAGTCACAAATAAATACATGTATGGTTATCAAGGGTTATATGTGACGAAAAAAAAAGAAAAAATGAGGAGTACTCGACAGCGTATGCTAAATGCCATTATGTGAACAATATCAATAAACGAACGGGGTGACAGGAGGTTAGAATGTGGAGGTTAGAGGGTGGAGTGTGGAAACGGAAATCACAACAAAGTGCTGACATGTGCCGCGGCTGGTGGGCGGTCGCACACATGAGCCTGCCACACATGTGGATGTGTATGTGTGTGTGCATGTGGCGTGCGGCGTGTTGGGTGTCAAGTTCCTTTTCACGCGCAAATTGAGTGCTTAAGCGGTTTAGTTGGCACGTCTGTTTGAGCACAGAACACGCCAGGACGAAGGGGTTAAGCGAAACGGAGAGTGTGTGTGTGTGTGTGTGCGAGTGTGAGAGCGAACGCTGTCTGCAAATTGAGGCGGCAGTAAGCTGGAGCATTCGTCTTGGCATTACTTAAAACTGCTCCACAATTCCCACACACCACTCAAGTCTCGCAAAACAATCTACTTCCCGCTCCCCCTCCCCCACTCTGCGCAGCGGGGCGATAAGCATTGAGTTTTCCTGCCGCTGCCACGCCCCAGTATTTATCGTGGCTCGCGAAATTTATTTTTTAAGACTTCACTTGATTTGCAAAATATTATTTATTGTCAACGCTTGCAAAGTTTGCCTTGCACCCCTTGCACCCCTCTGGCATGTGTGTGGCAGCGATAAGGCCGTCGGGGGGTAGCTGCCGTCATTTGCATACTGTTTTTGTGGCAACAAAAGCAGAGCGTCAAGGAAATAAAATCGCAACCAAATGGCAATAAGAATGCGAGCAGCGCGTCGTCGTCGGGTCGCGTGCCAACAGCATAATTTGCAGTCGCCTTTTCGTAGCATACTTTCGGGATGCGCGCAAAATGAGCCCCCGCCTCACACACACACACGCTCACAAGCAAAAAAAGAGAAACAGAAGCTGAGATAAAGACGCAACACCGAAATGCGGTCTCATTTGTTGTTATTTATGCTGAGCCTTGCTCACTGGCCTGCCATTGAAATCCCCCCGCACACACAGAAGCCAGAAGAACGCAACGCAACCACATTCGCCGCTTCTTTGCATACTGCAATTACCTCTGGCTCACACACAGCTGAGCACAATGAAAAGGAAGCGAGAGTCGCAGTCCTTGTGCCTGACTGTCTGACTGGCTGGCTGGCTGGCTGACTGGTTGGCAAATAAAAACATGTAAGAACCAAAGGCAAAATACTCACAACGCACACACAGAAAATACACACACACACAACAAGCAACAGAAGCGCGTACGCGTAATAATAATAAACATGCTGGTCGTAGTACTCTATAGTATACTCGTACACACACACATTTTATTGCCGCTCAATTGATACAAGAAATTATGCTTTTGATTTTTATTGCCGTGGCAAACATATGATGTTCGCACACTCACATGCGCCACGGCCAATTACAGGGCGGCTTTTGCATGTTGCGGGATTATTTTCGAGCATTTCTTTTCTATGGCCAAAGAAACTCCGACTCCAACGCATATGTGCCTTCGAATTGTAATACATGTATCAATTTACAGACGTCTTGCAACTAATCCAGGGTGTGTCGCCGTCGGGCACTCGCTGATTAATTTCAATTCAATTTAAGCGCTGCCAACTCTGACAGCCTATGGTGTTATCGTTTACGATCCCAAGCTGAATCTGAGTTTAGTTCTCGATCTAAGTTTAAGGTATCCAAGCACGAGATTCGAGACAGACCGCAGACAGCAACGCGGTCGATTAATTTGAGTGATAATATTCACGAGTAGCGCGATTCCACCACAAATTGTATATCGAGAGATCGGCGGCAAGGTTACACTAACTAGTTCCCTTATTTCCGCGACGATAGCTGATACTTTCCAATTCGATTGATACGCGACTACACACGAGAAGCATAACGAACTGTGGATGCCCTATTGAGAGGTTTCACCTTGATTATACGCCTGGAAAGCGTAATTGTATGTGCTCATTATTACAGTTTTGAATTCGTGTATATGGTGATCTCCAAGTGCAAGCACCGCCAGGCAAATCTAATAAAGAATTACTATACATGCTCGTGGAGAGCAGTCGACGAGAACAAAACAAAGCCACACACAGAGGCAGCCAAGATGGCTTGGAATTGATGTCAGTGACACAGTCACATATCGTAGACTCGCAGATCGAGACCCACCGACGAGCTTTACTCCACGATCCACACCATCCACGATCCACAATCAACGATCTACGCTGAATTGGAATTTAGCGTGTCGACCACTTCCAATGCCTTCCAATTCCCCAGCAAAACTCATTCATCTTAGAGCACCATAAACGCAGCGCTTAGCTTAGTTCACTTAGTTTAGTCTGAGCACGATTACGTTACGGTTACGGCGACGAACGGCAGCGATTACGGTTACGATTACGGTGCTAAGCTTACGGATACGGATACGGGAATCATCGCGTTGACATTAGCATTAGCATTAGCTGGCATCATCCGAGGTGACAGATTAGCAGATGCTGTGACTCTACTCGGATCAACTACAAACAACAAATTGTCAGCGCGTAAACGAATTAGCGTGAATAGCATGTGAAGCGTGCATTTAAAAAGTCCCAAAGTCCAATAATTGAATGATTGAAATATGAGCAAAAGTGATAAATACTATAATAAAATGCAATATTAAAATACAACAATAGCCCGAAAAGAGCTTAAGCTAATATTCTATCTACACAGTATGTGAAAAATCTTATCTCAATATTTGTATTATAATTCCCAGCACAACATAATCAAGATAAAGTTCATGTGATAAGCAGCGCATAAATTTAAATATGCTATGTGAATTGTGACGACGATGACACTCAGCCACACAGACATATACATATATATTTATATATATACATATATAGTCAAGTAGCTCGTTGTACGTGTATTTACATTAAATAATAGACCACGTTGAGCACACACACACACACAAATCACGCAAATCAAAATAATAGCAAACGAAAGAATAAAGGAATAGAGCAAGAAAAGCTGCGCTCTCGCGAGTGATCTTTATATAGTACGTTTATGGCGTTGAATTACAACACACAAATGGACCGCGCTTTAAACTGAATAATTATTCAGTTTGTCAAAGTTAAGATAATTCCGTGAAAATTTGCAGAAAATAGAATAGATTGATAGAATATATTTTATGGAAAATCAAAAGCTCAAGTGAATGGTTAGTAGTACTTCGCATTATATAACATATCTTCAATTAAAAAATAATTTATTTGCTACTTCTTTGTAGCTTTGTCTTTTTTAAATAGTTTCTGCATTATTTTGCTTGTTTTGTTCTATTCGCAAAATAAATTAAGATTCCATGGCGTTTATATTCGCAGCACAGTTTAGAGACAGAGCTTATGTATACAATAAAAGAAATAACATCCACAAGATATGAATTCCGGTGTCAAAAGATATAATAGCTAAACAAATCATGATAAACAGGTGTTTCACACTTTACAGGACTACTTGGCAAACAAATAAAGTGAGACAATTTAGGAAACTAGACTAAATCGTCAGATAAACACATAATAAGTGACATGAAATCATTCATACTTAAGTAAGAACACGTCTACTCGCAATTATACTTCAGAAACTATAAATAGCCCAAGTGGGAAATAAATGAAAACAATAATAGTGGAACAATGAGAATTATAACTACTCCCTCGAAGGAATATTAAAGTCGTGAACTTGTATCTGCGATAAGTAGACAGATCTAATTAAATCTGCTTCGAGTGTGTGTGTGTCTAATCTCTGATCATAGACATTTTATGTAAGTGGCTGCCATTTTTATACCCAGTGAATTTGTGACAATCGAAAATGAATGTACATCATCAGACATCTCTTGTCCTTTAAACTGTATTGCTATATGTTCTTTTGCCTGTCTGTTCTTTGTTTATATACATACATACATATATCTCAAGAAATATTCCTGTTAGAGTTACAAAATTTGGAGGCAAACCAGCATAATACATAACAATATACATACATTGTACTCAATTGTAGTTAATGTCCCCATTGCCATAAAAGGTATCTTCTGGTCGAGCACACTCGACTGCAGCATCCCCAATTGTGAGATGAAGTTGTGTGCGAACGTGTGCGAGACATAATTCTGTCAGTGAGTCGTCTGACCGTTATCATCGAGTGTCATTATCTTGGTGTATTTTATAATTTTATTGTGTGCAAACAAAGTGTAAATTTTGTGGTAATTAACAGAAGCAATGAGTGATAAAGATGGCAATTTGTTAACGGGAAAATATTGTGCTCCGAAAAAAAAAATGCAAGATTAGTGCAGGTGATAAACCAACCGCAAGACGGTTTGCCATTTGTATCAAGATCTTGATAGGCAGACAGCAACACCAACACAGGCCCAACACATCCCCCAGGCAGGCGGGCCAGGCTGCCAGCGGCGTCAACAAGTGTGTTCAACTTTGCTTTACATTTTCTGTTTTCTTTCTTTTTTTTTTCCTGTCTTATTTGGATAAGCGTGGGCGGAGGCTAGACTAAGGCGAACAGCTGCCAAAGTGCACGACAAGCGGCTCGGCGATTTCAGATAGCGAGTGCAAGTGTGTGCGTGTTTAGATTCCGTATTCAGTTAAGATCGCTCGTAATTTGGGCACATCATGCCACTCGATCCGCACATGCTGACGCGTGCGGTTGTTCCACAGCATCAGCAACAGCAGAAGCTTCAAGATCAGCCTGATCGCGTCTAAGGCAATCGCACTCCCGCCTCAGCTAATTGCTCGTGAAATATTTGAGAAAATTAAAAGCAAGCCAGCGACAACAACAAGAACTACAACAAAAAAAAAACGCATAAGAGACGAATACAAAGCAAAACGAAACGAATCGAAGCGAAGCTCAAGTGCTCGAGCTTTGGCGCTGAGCTCTTAGCTCTGTGTGCAGCCGGAAGAGCCCAATGTGAGCGCAGAGCCGGAGACAGTCGCAACAGACAGACACCAACCCACTGCCCCCCTCTGCCATCGGCCAAGCAAACAAGCAACAAATCAACAATGGTGCAGAGCGAGGAACACGCAAACGCCAGACGAAGTGCCGAGCTCGAGGCTCAGACGCAGGACGTCGAGGCGGCGACGGCGACGGCGACGGCCACGTTGCCTTCCTCGCCGCAACTGGACGACGACGACGATGATCAGCACGTGGAGGCCGATGCCAAATTGCTGGACAATGGCAACGCACATGGCGGCAACAACGCCACGTCCGCCACGACGGACAAGAGCGAACAGGCCAAGGGCAAGGCGAAGTCGAAGCTAAAACGCGAGAAATCCGAGCAGGATCGGCTTATGACCGACGAGATCAACAAGCTGCTGGACGAGATGCCACTGGAAAAGAATGTGACCTGCGGATTTTGGCTATTTCGCGGCGCCTTCTTTCAGCGGTAAGTCTCCTGAATGTCCTCTTTGCCACCCACTTACTAAGTCCTTTGGCCTCTGCAGCTTTGCCAATCAGACAGCCTATGTGCTGCTCTACGGCATTGTGGGTTGCATCTTCTCCATGACATACGCCTACTTCAACGGCACCATCACCACCATCGAGAAGCGCTTCAAGATACCCTCAAAGAACACCGGCATCATTTCCGTGGGCAACGACATCAGCCAGACGCTCGTGTCCGCCGTGCTCGCCTACTACGCTGGCAAAGGACATCGACCCCGCTGGATTGGCTTTGGTAAGACGCAGTTGAGATTGCCAAACGTTCCCACATAACTATAATCTGCCTTAACTGCTTGCTCAAGGTCTGCTCACCATTGTCGTCTTCTGCCTGATGACCACGTCGCCACACTTCCTCTACGGCCCCGGCGAGGATGCGCTGGCCCTGACCGAGGAGTTTGGCGGCATACCCGATGAGAACGCCACACTCGAGGCCATCGAGGTGCAGCGCTCCAAGACGCTCTGTCGCCTGCAGGGCAACGGCGCCGTCTGCGAGGTTGGCGAGGGCAACTTTGCTCCCCAGGTGCTGCTGTTTGTGGCGCAGTTCATCTCGGGCATTGGCGGCTCGCTCTACTACACGCTGGGCGTATCCTACATGGATGACAACACCAAGAAATCAAAGACGCCAGCGCTGTTGAGTAAGTTTCGCAAAACTACAATGACGCACATCGGGCAATCTGGCACGTCGCTAATTGCTTTACAGTTGCCCATAAAGATAAGTGGCGCGAGAGCCACGTACTCCTCGCTTGGCTTCCGTTGGCCAATGATTCAGCGGAAACTGTTGAATTGCTTTCCATATTATACGCACGCTGCCCTCTCCCGCAGGTCTCTCGTACTTCCTGCGCATGCTGGGTCCTGCCATCGGCTATGCGCTGGCCTCGTTCTGTCTACGACTTTATATTGCACCGCAGCTGCATCCGGTGATCAACAACAAGGATCCGCGCTGGCTGGGCGCCTGGTGGTTAGGCTGGATTGTTATGGGCGGCCTGCTCGCCTTCTCGGGCGTCTTTCTCTCCATGTTCCCCAAGGAGCTGCCACGCGCCGCCGCTCGCCGCCTGGTCGAGGAGAAGCGACGTCGCGAGCGTTTGTCGCTGAAGCAAAAGGAAGACGCGAAGTCTGAGAAACTGACTGCTGAGCTGGAACCTCAGGCGGCAACCGAGCCCAAGGCTTCGCTGGGCGACATGCTGGTCACGTTCAAGCGCTTGACCACGAACAGGACCTACATGTGCAACACGCTGTCGAACATCTTCTACCTGATTGGCTACACGCCCTTCTGGATCTTCACGCCCAAATACATCGAGGTTCAGTATCGCCAGTCGGCGGCCACCTCCAGCATGGTCACCGGCACAGTCGCCCTGGCCTTCTCCGCCATCGGAGTGTTGCTCTCCGGCTTCATCATCTCCCGGTACAAGCCCAAGGCTCGTTACATGGCCGCCTGGAATGTGATAATCGCCTTCTTGGTGGTGGCCGGTGTGGTGACCTACGCTTTTATTGGCTGCCCGGATAACGAGACATCGGTCATTGTGAACATCCACAACAGCGACCTCAACAGCAGTGCCACCTGCAACTCGGCCTGCTCCTGCGATTATGTGCGCTATTCCCCGGTCTGTGGCGAGAACAGCATGACCTACATCTCCGCCTGCCACGCCGGCTGCAAGATGCAGCACGTCAACGCCGATGGCAAGAAGGTAAGCTCCCAAACCCAAAAAATTAGATGGCTAATTTTATTTATTAATTATACTGTATATATAGACTTTGATAAAATATGAAAAGCTCAAGCTTAAAAGTATCTCAGATATTCAGCGAGTATTGGCAGCAAATTAGATCTTAAACCATCTGAAGTAGTTGAGTTTATTGTTCAAACATATTGAATAATAGTAACAACGACACAGAGTATCCTTAGATTTAAACTAACGTCAAATTAGAGCTGATTTGTTACCTGAAGTTTTTGCTATCTAGTTCTTTAAACAAACGAACATAGTTTTGTCTTATATATCGACTTGGCTATTGATGCTAATTTTTAAACAAGTCTTCACAAATGTGATTCCTTGCCAAGAACAAGCAAGCATTTAAGCTAATCACCAAAGTCAGTTTACTCGTTTACTTTTATACTTTGTGTGTTGCATAAAAACTGTATTTAACAACTCAATCTCCCTCTTTATTTGATTAGGTCTTCTATGACTGTTCCTGCATCCCAGGAGCTAATGAGAACGCCTCCTCGCAGCTGAACTTCAAGCGTCTGACAGCCCTCGATATTACCGGCGACAACAGCAGCAGCTGGGATCACGATTTTAGCACCTACTCCTCGGCGACAAACACATCCTACTTGGAGGTGAGTTTGACTCATGATTTGCTTTACTTTTGACTCTAATCTCTCGCTTCAAACATAATTCAACTCCTCTTAGATGTTGGCTGCTGGACAGGCTACTCCTGGTGCCTGTCCCGTCAACTGCTGGACTCAGTTTGTGGCCTTCCTGTCGGTCATGTGTTTTCTGAAATTCATTGGGGCCTCGGGCAGAGCCTCCAATTTCCTGGTCTCGGTGCGATGTGTGCCAGAGAAGGATAAGACCGCCGCCATGGGCTTCGGCATGATGCTGTGCTCGATGTTCGCCTTTATACCCGGTCCCATATTCTTTGGCTGGATCTTTGATCGCATGTGCCTCGTGTGGGGCAAGACGTGCACCAATAAAGGCAACTGTTGGCTCTACGATCCGCAGTCCATGAGGTAGCTTATGGAGCAACTAACTCAAATTTCTGAATCTAACTCTATTATTTTCAATGCTCTGCAGATATACACTCAACTTTACGGCAGCTGTGTTTATTTCGCTGGGAGCCATTTTCGATTTCGGTGTTTGGTATTACGTTAAGGATCTTAAGATCTTCGACGAAGAGATCAAGGAAGTCGAAATGCAGATCGTACAGCACGAGGAGGAGGCGAGTGCCGAGAAGAATACCGAAATATAAGTTAAGCTAACGCCTATCCTTAAGTGATTGTGAGTTCAATTCAGTGAAGTATAGAGGAGTCAAGAGTCGAGAGTTGAGTGATTTGTGGTGCCAATGCAATGCATTCATATACATATTCGTTATTCGTTATCCGTATTCGTATTCGTAGTTGTGATAAATCCAAGTGTCAAGGCTCTCATTGCACCTCGTACTACAATTACGATCATAGTTTTACAATGTACAATCTAAGTATGTGTTTTTATTTTCCATACGCATGTCTATATTTGAACAATATAAAATAAAGTACACAAATGTCAGTCGACAGTCCACACTACATATATATATATATGTATATATAGTACACAATATATACGATTTATGTGAGTCGCCTTTTGTCTAAATATCACCCAGTTTCCATACACTTAATCTTATTCCAAGCAGCTTATCGCAACTATATCATTAGCCTCCATAAAATACAACAGATTTGTTGTCTTTATCATGATGGGGTACATTTTAGTTAATCTTTAAATTTTAATCCGCAATCTGGAACAGTTCAGTTTGTCGAAGTGGTTCGACGGTTTACGTACTCGAGTCTGCCAGGATATTTAAGGGGTAACTTAAAGGACATAATATCGATCGCAAGTCGTTTAAGTTTCTGCCTTTATCTTAGTGTTATTTTTAGCCATCTTGTGTTTGCTGCAGTCAATTGAGGTGCAGATTACATGCCGGTTATCTAAAATCAGTTTCATAAGTGTCATAAGTTCATCTCGTTCTGTAAACATAAATAAATATACTTCAAAGTCAAAGCTTGCGCAGTCATTGACCAATGTGATGGCGAATATAAATGAAGAATAAAGTGTTCATCATTGTTGATTTGGCCCAATCTATGTGAATAATCTTATAGATTATAAATTGTTCTTTAGTATTTCGTGCTGATCGTGTCAATATTGAATCCGTGTATCATTAAACTTACAAAGGAAGTTGAGTTAAGTTCGAATCTCCGAATAGAACAGACGTGTGTGCAGATTTTTTTAGATAAAAACTAATACATATTATTCTAGTAATACTTTATTTATTAAAATTAATCTGAGATCGATTGATAACAATTTCAAGCAAGTTCAGTTTGATAAGATTTTTTATCTTATTTAAAATATTCCGAGGAACAAACAAATAATTTAACATTTTACCACTCTTTGATATCTCCATGGCAAGCCACAATAATTTATTATTTATTTAACATTAGTTGCAAAACGTCTTCAATTAATAGAAAGTTGACACAAACTGATATTATCTGCACTCTATTTTTAATTAGAAGGAAAACGCCAAGAAGATAACGGCTTAAGTAGTTATGATCTCAACGACCTTCTCGACACGCTTTAAATAACAACCCTATAAAGATCAGATTGCTTGCCCTTATCACCGTTGCTGGAGATAAAGAGGCTCGTTCTCAGCAATCATCAGGCATATGTCAATCTTGCAACGTTGAATGAATTCACAAAAATCTTTCCCCGCGTTGCCAACTATTAAAGAGAAAAAAAAATGGAAGAGTCATGGAGATATCATACAATTGGCAGTTCCCGAAATAGATAAATAAAACGAAGAGATTCCCGTGCTCGTGTATTTGAAGGAACTCGTGTGCTGAAATTCATTCATTGTCATTCGCACATGTAGTTGATAACCTCATCAACCTGCAATACTGTTATTCGAATCTGGCAATTGCCGCGTGGCATTAAATTAGCCAGATAAAAGATAAGCCACATCTATTATAATTAAAGTTATATTTTGCACTTAATGTTTATGCTGAGAACTGACTGACTCTAATTTGCAACTCACGCCGAGATACATTGTATTTAAATTAGCGCCAAGAAATAGTTGTGACTTCAGTCTACTTAGATATTCGCATAGAGCAGCTTCAACGCAAGGATGGAAAAACAAGAGCATAAAGCAGAGTTCGCGCCATTCATACACGATGATCAGCACATCGCAAGGAATGGCAAAGAGAAACCGGACAAGGATGTCACCTGCGGCTTCGGCATGTTCAAAGGACCTTGTCTGCAAAGGTAAACGAACTGATTATTTTAATCAATCCATTGGAGGATTCAATGAATTATCGCTCTCAGACTTGCGACGGAGAAAATGTATGTGATCATCTACGGCATTGGCGGATGTTTGCTGTCGATGAGTCTGGCTTACTTTAGCGGCACTATAACCACACTGGAGAAACGCTACAAAATACCCACAAAAATGTCTGGCGTGATTTTAGTTGGCAACGACATCAGCATGATGCTGACATCGGTGCTCGCAGGCTACTATATACATCGATCACATCGACCTCGCTGGATTGCCCTTGGTAGGTTTCAATGTGAATAGTTGTTTGACCTTACGTGTGCTTTATTTATGAATTGCGCTGCAGGCTACTTTACAATCGTTTTGTTCTGCCTGCTGACAAGTTCGCTGCACTTTATGTACGGCGCCGGCGAGGATGCCTTGAAGCTGACGCGAGAGTATTCAGGATTCCAGAACTTAAGTTCAAATACAACAAGTTCGCACACCGATCAAAAACTGTGCATGAAGGAGGAGGCCGGTTGCATGAAAGAGAGCGGCCTCTGGATGCCGCAAGTGATACTCTTTGCCGGCCAATTCATATCCGGCATTGGGGTGGGACTCTTCTGGACTGTCGGCGTTGCCTACATGGACGACAACACCTCCAAGGCCAAGTCGCCGGCGCTGCTCAGTAAGCAAACGCATGTAAACCCACCCAACGACACTCTTCTCACGTTACTCTTCTAAATGGTACAGGTGCCACTGCATTCCTTCGCATGCTGGGTCCGGCCATCGGTTACTCCCTGGCATCCGTGTGCCTGAGCATGTACATCGATCCCACTCTGGAGCCACTGATCAAGCCGGGAGATCCCCGCTGGATAGGCGCCTGGTGGCTGGGCTGGCTGGTGTTGGCAGTGCTTACATTCATCATTGCGTTCTTCATGTTTCTGTTCCCCAAGGAGCTGCCCAGCTCAAAAGACCGACGCTTGAAGTTGGTGCTAGCTGGCGAACCCGATCCCACCGAGCACAAGGATCTCTCCGTGGGCGACATGTTAAAGTCTTTGAAGCGATTGGTCCACAACAAGATCTTCATGTACAACACGTTCGCCTCCAGCTTTTACTTGTTCGGCTACTTGGCCTACTGGATCTTCACGCCCAAATACATCGAGACGCAGTATCGACAATCGGCTGCCACTGCCACATTGGCTACCGGCTCTGTGGCGCTCACATTCTCTGCCATCGGAGTGCTGCTCTCTGGCTATGTGGTGTCAAAGTTCAAGCCCAGTGCCCGCTCTATGGCTGTGTGGAATGCGCTGGTCGACTTCTTAACGGTGGCTGCCGTCGTGGGCTATGTGTTTATCGGCTGTGACGGCAGCGATAAATTGAGCTCCATGGCCACCACTGACGATAGCTGCAGCGCCTCCTGTCACTGTGAGTACGTGCACTATGCACCGATCTGCAGTCCCAGTAATATCACCTACATCTCCGCATGCCACGCTGGCTGCACGGGCAGAAGCAAGGACGCCCTGGGACGCACTTTGTTCACAGGCTGCGGTTGCATTGCCGCCTCCAATTTCACCGAATTCGATGTGTCCCATGTAAGCAGCTAGTTAACAATCGAATCCCATTAGCAAACTAATCCACTGCCATTTCAGTTGCAGTCGGCAGTTGATGGCGCCTGTCCAGTGGATTGCACCAAACAGTTCTACACCTTCCTGGCCGTCATGTGCTTCCTTAAATTCATCGGCGCTTCGAGCAAGTCCACCAATGTTCTGATTACACTGCGCTGCATCCTGCCAGCGGACAAGAGCCTGGCAATGGGGCTCACAGGTATGGTGGCCTGTCTGGCAGCCTTAATCCCGAGTCCAATTTTCTTTGGTTGGCTCTTGGACAAGTACTGCTTGGTGTGGGGCAAGACGTGCAGCAACAAGGGCAATTGTTGGCTCTACGATACGCACTCATTAAGGTACATAAATCCCACACAGGCATTTTTAATTTTCGCGTTTCATTTTGCATAATTTGACAATTTCCAGATACACGTTCAATTTCGTGGCGGCGTTTTTCATATTCCTCGGCGGTGTCTTGAATGTTGCAGTTTGGCTCAACGCCAAGGATCTTAAAGTATTCGACGAGGTCCAGAAGGAGAAGGAAAAACCAGATGGCAACTTTGATAATTATAGCAGAATCTCAACAACCGATGTTATTAAAGCGCCCAAGGAACAGCAAGAGCCTTAAGCATTTAGATGATGTTCATTTTTGGCATCGTAGAATTTATTAGAACTTATAAGAGACTGTAATATGTACTTTATTGTTAACTGTGTTAATACGCAATACATTTAATTGTTGAATTGTGTTTAAATAATGGGAAAATAAAATCGAAATTTACAAAATAAAACTCACAAAAGTCTTACCATATATAGGACCAAAAATAAATATCAATAGGCGATATTGTGGATAGTAAAAAAATACATTCACATCAGAAGGCGTTCGCACTTAAATTCTTTTTTAATTAACTTAGATTTTCAGATCAGTCTCTTGGCAAGAATTAGTTGAGCAAATAGTCTACACGGCACATAATAAAGAACTAAAAGTTTTATAAGCATTAAAGCAGTTTTTATCACATTATGATGCTTGATGTTTTATTAGCATTGTATGCCAAGATAAACTTGAGACTGCGCTTCTGGAAGTAGACAAATGAGGTATCCACAGAATTCAGAGGAGCTTAATCAAATAAACAAAAAAATTTATATATATATATATTTATATGAGAATATTACAAAAAAAATAAAAATTAAATTACGCTCAAGATTCTCAGAACTCTTTCAATATTATAATATATGCAGGAGGTGTGATTAAATGCTCATCTTAGTCGCTTATCACTCGAGGAATAAAGTTGCAGAGTATACAAGACATGCATTTGCGTAATCTTTGTTTTATAAGAAAGGTCTTTTATTGACGTTAAATGTCGTGATAAGTGTCCAACTTATAATTATATTCAAAGCCAACGTAGTTTAGTCAGTTGATGCTTTTGAATGGAACAAGTCGAGAATGAGCGCTGAGTTGAAGAATCAAGAAAGTGAAGCAGCTCCGTTTCTTGAAGATGGAGCTAAGAAACCAGCTAAAGAACAGAGTGAACAAATGGAAAAAAATGCACCGCCTCAAGACAAGGATACTACCAGTGGATTTTGGATATTTAAGGGCCCCAGTCTGCAAAGGTCTTAACAATGTGAAAGTGCAATTTTGCGGCTCAGCCAACTTATTTTAAATTTAATTTACCAACAGACTTGCAACTGGAACAATATATGTTACCATCTTTGGCATCACATGCTGCTTTATGAGCATGTGCTTTGCGTATTTCAATAGCACAATGACAACGCTAGAGAAACGCTACAAAATTCCAACGAAAGTCTTGAGCATAATATCAACGGGAAATGATATAAGCGGCATGTTTTCATCGATTATAATTGGCTATTATCTACGAAAAGTGCATCGACCACGTTGGATGGGCTTGGGTAAATAGCCTTTCAATAACAATTAAGTTTTTTCATTATAATTTAACAGTTTGCTGCCTTCTATTAGGGTATTTGTTGATAGCCGTCTTCTGCATAATGAACGTCTCCTTGCACTTTCTTCACGGCGCCGGCGAAGACGCTCTAAAATTGACTCACGAGTTTGGCAATTTCCAAAACATCACGGGCAACTCAACAGTCACCAAGAGCAGCTCACAATTGTGCTCGTCGGAGAACACCAAGTGTCTGGTAGACATTGACGCGTGGTCGCCAATTATAATTTTATTCATAGCCCAGCTAATATTGGGAATCGGCTCGGGCGTTGTCATAATCGTGGGCATAGCCTATATGGATGACAACACGGCCAAATCGAAGGCTCCAGCTATGCTGAGTAAGTGTCAATCATTCTTAACCTAAATCTCTCTAAACAAATGGCACTTACCTATCGCTTGCATTAGCCTTATCGACTTTCCTTAGAATGCTGGGCCCGTCAGCTGGATATTTACTATCTTCGCAGTGCTTGAAGCTGTACATTGATCCGCACTTAACTCCACTTATCAAGAACACAGATCCCAGATGGATGGGTGCCTGGTGGCTGGGCTATATACTCTTGGCTCTGATCACACTCCTAAGTGCCTTTGTCATCGCGCTATTTCCCAAAGAGCTGCCCAGCGCCAAAGCAAGACGTTTGAAACAGGACAAAACTGATGAGCCAGAAACCAAGGAGCACAAGGAGCACTCGATGAGCGATATGTGGCGGTCTATCAAAGCTCTGGCCGCCAACAAAGTCTATGTGTATAACCTGAGTTCGTCGATCGTTTACTTCTTTGGCTACAATGTTTATTGGACCTTCTCGCAGAAGTACATTGAGATCCAATATCGCCAGTCGGCATCTGTAGCCTCAATGGCCTCGGGACCTGTGCCACTTTCATTTTCCGCTGTAGGTGTTGTGCTGTCCGGTTATGTCATCTACAAGTTCAAGCCAGGAGCTCGTTCTATTGTTTCATGGAATGTCATAGTTGATTTATTGACAGTTATTGGCATTTTATGCTACTCGTTGATCGCCTGCCAGGACAGCGATAATTTGGGATCCATGGCGACAACCAGCGATAGCTGCAGTGCCTCTTGTCATTGTGATTACGCACTCTATTCCCCGATCTGTGGTCCCAACAACGTCACCTTCACAACTGCCTGTCACGCTGGCTGCACTGGCAAAAGCAAGGACTCTCATGATCATACTATTTACACCGGATGTTCGTGCATCTCTGCTGCAAATATAACAGGCGGTTTTGAGTTTCAGTCTGCAGTCGATGGCCATTGTCCTGTTGACTGCACCAAGCAGTTCTACATCTTCCTGGCTGTCATGTGCTTCCTCAAGCTCGTGGGTGCATCCAGTAAAGCAACGAACTTTCTTATATCGTTGCGATGTATGCCAGAGGAACAAAAGAGCTTTGGATTGGGACTTGGCAGCATGGTTACTTCCCTGTTGGCTTTCATTCCCAGTCCGATTTTCTATGGATGGCTAATTGACAAATACTGCTTGGTTTGGGGCAAAACATGCAGCAATGAGGGCAACTGTTGGCTTTACGACACCTACTCGCTGAGGTAAATATAAAACGTTTAAATTGTATGCTGCATTAACAAAACTTATTTATATTTAATACCTTAGATATGTGCTCAATTACACGGCAGCGACATTCGTTCTCCTAGGAGGCTTATTTAATATCTTTGTTTGGTATTACGCTAAGGACTTGCAAATATTCGATGAGAACGAAAAGCCAACCATGTCGCTGAAGCGCAAAGAGGAGAACATTTTACAGGGATTAGGCAGCAATCTGCAACTGGAAATGAAAGAAGAAAAACTTTAAAAAAATGTCAAAAGATGTACGCATCACAAATTCAACACTTACAATAAAGATCCCAAACAATAAAAAATCCTTATGGATCCAATATCGCAAGCCAATCATCTGGCACCGGCTCCTGCATTGCGTCTTGCATTAGCTCTTGAATTGGCTCTTGCATTTCATCTGGCAACAGCTCCTGTATCGGCTCTGGCAAAAACTGTTGCGTTGGCTCCGTCAACAGCTCCTGCATTTGTTCTTGCATTTGCTCTTGTATCTGGTCATGCAGTTGGTCTTGCATTTGGTCATGCAGTTGGTTCTGCATTTGCTCGTGTATTTGTTCTTGCATCTGCCCTTGCATTTGCTCATGAAGTTGATTCTGCATTTGCCCCTGCATTTGCTCATGCAGTTCATTCTGCATTTGCTCTTGGATTTGCTCATGCAGCTGGTTCTGCATTTGCTCTTGCATTTGCTCATGCAACTGGTTCTGCATTTGCTCCTGCAGTTGGTTCTGCATTTGCTCTTGTATTTGCTCATGGAGTTGGTTCTGCATTTGTTCTTGTATTTGCTCATGCAGTTGGTTCTGTATGTGCTCTTGTATTTGGTCATGCAGTTGGTTCTGCATTTGGCTCTGCATTTCGTCCTGCATTAATTCTGGCAACTGTCCTTGCATTTGATCCTGCATTGGCACATGCATTAACTCAGACAGTTGTCCTTGAATTTGATCATGCATTGGACTTTGCATTGGCCCTTGCATTGGCCCTTGCATTGGCCCTTGCATTGGCCCTTGCATTGGTCCTTGCATTGGCCCTTGCGCTGGCCCTTGCATTGGCCCTTGCATTGGCCCTTGCATTGGCCCTTGCATTGGCCCTTGCATTGGCCCTTGCATTGGGCCTTGCATTGGGCCTTGAATTAACTCGTGCAATGTTTCTTCGATTGGGCCTTGAATTAACTCGTGCAATGGCTCTTGCATTGGCCCTTGAATCAGCTCGTGCAATGGCTCTGGCATTGGCCCTTGTATTAACTCGTGCAATGATTCTTCCATTGGCCCTTGAATTAGTTCTTGTATTTGGTCTTCAATTGGCCCTTGGATTAGCTCCTGCAGGTCATCTTGCATTGGCCCTTCAATGAGTTCTGCTAATGTCTCATCTATTGGGCCCTGAATTAGATCCTGCAGATGGTCTTCTATTGGCTCTTGCATTGCTCCATGCATTTGCTCTTGCATTGGCCCTTCAATTAGCTCTTGAATTAGCTCATGCATTGGCTCTTGCATTGGTTCTTGTATTGGTCCTTGCATTGACCCTTGTATTGGTGCTTGTATTGGTCCTTGCATTGGTCCTTGCATTGGTCCTTGCATTGGTCCTTGCATTGGTCCTTGCATTTGTCCTTGCATTGGTCCTTGCATTGGTCCTTGCATTGGCCCTTGAATTAGTTCGTCTATCAGCTCTTGCATTGGCTCTTGCATTGACTCTTGCATTGACTCTTGTATTACTTCTTGCATTGACTCTTGTATTACTTCTTGCATTGGCTCCTGCATTTGTTCTAACATCGGCCCTTGTATTGGCCCTTGCATTGGCGCTTGTATTGGTTCTTGCATTGGGTCTTGCAGTTGAATTAGCAATTGGATTGGCCGTTGCTCGCGCATTAGTTCTTGCATTGACGCTTGTACTGACTCTTGAATTGTGCCTTGCAACTGTTCTTGCGTTAGCTCTTGCAATGGTAATTGAATTATCACTTGAATTGGCTCTTGCATTTGATCTTGCATCTGATCTTGCATTTGATCTTGCATTTGATCCTGCACTTGATCTTGCATTTGATCTTGCATAGGCTCTTGCATTAACTCTGGCACCGCTTCTAAAATTAACTCAGGAAATGGCTCTGGCTCTTGAGTCAACTCTGCCGCCGCCTGCTCCTGCGCTTGAATAATGTAGTTCTCCTCTTTTTCGAATCCGTCGCTCAGACACCACAGCGTATCGAAGAGCATTAACTGCAGGAGGCCTCCACCAGCGGCACACTCCTCAAATGTTATCGGCGGGAGATCGTTTTGAACTTGACTTCCATACATGTTCAAACGTTCATTATTTAAGCGAGCCAATGAAATGGGTTTATCCTTGTGTTCTTTGATTTTCCACATGGCTTCCAATATTTTTGGTATAGATGCCAAGTGCTCCTCCACCAACATAGCGGCATCTGTATTTTGTGTGTAATTTTGCCCAATTTTCTCAAGTTGATTTTTATAAGTGTTCTTCTCGAAAAATTCCGACTCCAATTGGTTTAGGCAACGTGACGATTTCGCACAGAACATATTTGCAAAGATCTTGTGCAAATGGCAACTATCTACAAGGATCGGCGGCAACTTGGTTTTATTGACCATGTTAACCTCTTCCAAAGCTTTTAAAGTAACATTATTATTGTCTGTGATGACGGCAACGAAATGCTCCAATCCATTGACTTCGATTTCCAGCAATATGTTTGACATTGCTCTGCCAACATCTCCACGTGTAATAAACTGTAATGATGGTTACATATCTATATCAGTGTTATGCAAACAATGTAGTGTCATTTAACTTACAGGTTTCTTTAATTCCTCCCTGGTCATATTCATGGTGCGAGCCTTGGTAAAGCTTCTGGCATACAAAAGACGATGTTGCTGATCTGTTGTACACGATATGAATATAGCAAACATCTGACGCGTTTTATACAATTATTCATAATGTGAATGCATTTATAAATTCAGCAGACATACATACCTTGTGAATATATGGCTTCTCTCGCACCCAAAACTCACTCATATTAAAGGTATACGTCTTCGTCTTATCGATTTGATGAAGCACACCAGGATAATAGTAGTCCACTCCGTCGCGAAAATATGTTTTGTTAATACGTTTCAGTCTCCACTGTACTTTTCTCAGGAACTCTTCATACTCGAACTCTTGCATCACCTGCACTTCGGCGAAATCATCTGGCTGCACACAAGCTCCAAACTTGCATATTGGTGGCCTTCCAGGACGCACAAAACCCTGGGCCTGAGCCTCGGCCTCCTCGTGACGAGCCGTCAGCAAGCGGTCGTGTAGCTCCTCCATTAGGCCATCTGTACTTAATGCATAGCTGTGCAGTTCTCGGAGTAAGTCCCGCAAGTTAAAATCAGATACTGGAAACTCCATTGCACAAATCCCGTAATTTTGGCGGCCAATTACCGCTCAACAGCTGTTCAACTGAACATAGCGAATACTGTGTGGTAAACAACCAAAGTGTTCAGTGTTGAAAAATTCGCGGCAATTACTACTTGATATCGATAGGTTATCGGCATTTGAAAATGTAAACAAGCTTTTCAAATGCACTTAGCAATTCATTCTAATTTTCAAATTATATTAAATTAGTAATTTTATTGTTAATAATTACATGAAATCTACATTACACAATAAATAAAGCCTACTAATGTAATAAGAATTTATTTACGTACTACTCGCATACAAAAGGAAAACAAGTTAATTTTAATTCATACTCGTTTACGTGTCACACATGACGTTTCCCGAAATTTAAACCTCAAAATTTCAATATTTAAATGCAATAGTTCCAATCCACTTCCATCCATTTCGCAATATGACAGAGGCAGGAAATAGTTGTCGCACCTGGAAAACCATCTTAAGCAAACGCTTACCAAAAGTTTGTAACCCTAATTGTTTTGAAACGTCGAACGGGCCATGTGCAGACTACAAAATCATAACAAATATGAACCTTGAAGAAAACCCCGAAAAACGCCTTCAAGTACCGGTGACTCCCATACCACCTGCCCAGTATGAAGGTCCTGTTCGTCGTAAAATAGACACAAAAACTCTATGTCCCCAGTGTTACGATATACAACAAAAAACTTGTACATTAACTGATGCCCAGAATGCCACCGATAAGAATAACTTTTGCTCAGCAGATTGCAGACCGCTGAGCACATCTTTACATTTAAAAGAGGTAATTATGCACTTCGATTCAAGTTTAAATTATTTTTTTAAAGTTCTACTAAACATAGTATACGAAACGTCCTCGGCCAAAACCAGCTTACAAACATTGTTGTATTCTAGACGATGAATTGTTGGCTGGTCAAGTTTTTCCAGTAAAATTTCGCATACGTCGAGAAAAGAATCATTGTGTCGATTGTGGCAGAGAGTTATATTTTCGTGATCCCATTACAGACAATACCAATGTGGTTGTACTCATAAACTGCTGCGATGTCAAAGTATATAGCAGCAAGTATATTGACAATTGGCATCGTGTTCCAATTCTGTCGATTACGGGTAATGAAGTTAGGAAAAAACGAACTTTAAATGAAGTGTGTCAACTGGAACCGAAAAAGATACCAATTGTAGTGGAAGAAATACCAGAACTACCACCACCACCAGTGTCAAAGGGAAAGAAAGGAAAGGGGAAAAAGAAATAGTGCATTTAAATAAATTTTGAACGTTTTTAAAAATTGCGCTTCTAATTTGTTATAATGATATCTCTTTTCCCCCTCGTTCATTGCAATTTAAGTTATTTCAATTTGTTTAATGTTGCATTTAATTAAATTCAGTCGCATAAGCATACTTAGCGTAATTCTAAAAACGAAAATGTATAATTCAGCTTATAATGAAAACAACGCTGCACATCCACAACACGGAGAAGAGGGAGAACCAAATATTTTCTTTCGGTTTATTTTGTTATTAATTCAATTTCGTACTGCGTGCCTGATTTTGCAAATATTTGGAAAATGGTAATTTTGTTATTGCTGTTTGTTTTTCAGCTAAGCGTTCAGCTACAATAAGTTAATATGACATTATAAGACTTAGGACTAAACCATGATTTATTCCTGCAATTCTCTTACATTGTCTAATACCGTCAAGGCCCATGACGGTTCAGTATTCATTGTTATCATTGTTAGATAATTACGCTGAATGTTTGAATGAGTTGAGTTGAATTCATTTAAGTTTTTAGAAAACTGATCTAGAGCTGTTCCTCAAATTCCCTAATCCATTATTCGCTATTGATCTGCGCAACGCGTTATATTGCAGTTAAATCGATTTTTCAAGTGAATTTTCAAATTTCACAGCTACAGGATAATAACTAAACATAAAGTTATACAAACTAAATTATAGCTACATATGCACTTGAATTGTTTTGTTTTGTTTTAATTTAAAAATTAGCTACAAATCGTTAGACTACTCGAATATGGATTTTAATTATTATTATTATTATTATAATAATTATTATATAAGCGTCTCTTATACTGTCAGTGGCTAGTAACTAAATAAAATGAATCTTGTGCTAATCACTCATCATTTTATCATTTGTAGATTTCAGGAAGCCTATACCTTTCCAACCACAGGAAAGAAGTCTTTGAGGAGAGTGGTTCGACGCTTTTCTGCAATATCCATTTGATTCTCGAGATCAGCCAGATCCGTTGTCTCGGCTCGTTCAATCTTCCACGATAGATTTTCAATTTCAGCCTCCAATTGCGCCTGAAACGTGACACGACAAATATGAGTAAACATTATATAGTTCGGGATAAAAGCAGTTAACCAACCTGTTGGTATTCAAATAGATTTTTTCTCGAACCACTCTCCATATAGTAGGCATAGGGATAAGTGTATTGTAGCGTATATCGACATTTGGCTAGCAGCGCCGCTGCATTGAAAAGATACTGCCAATCAATCCACGTGCCGCTGCCATTCATCACCTTGGCGTTGATGCGTTGCCGCATCCGATCGATCGTCTGCTGCTCCAGTTTCAGCGATTTGGAATGATTCTCCCAACGCTCATAGTAATGCAGATACTTTTTCAGTGCTTCGCGCGCCTGCACATGCACCGATTCATTGGCAATGTTGGGGTTGTCCTTGTACCGCGAGCACTCGTAATACTCCGAGCCATGCGTCTTCCAGTCGCCGAGACACATCCAGCAAAAGTCGTGCTTACAATTGAAACACTGCATATGATTACAGCCGCCATTCTTCTCGATGCAAATGTGACACTTGGGGCAGTCTTTGGTGTGTGCGCTTATGTAATTAGCCGTCTCGCTATCGTCGGCGCACTTCGTCAACCACTTCTTAATGATCTGGCAGTCAGTGGGCGCATGATAGTCCATGCCACACTTAAAACAGAAGCCCGTATGGCAGACCTTGCAGATGGCACGCTTAGCGGAGATCTCCGACGATTGCACAATGATTTGGCAATTGGGTCCCGGGCAGAAACGCAGCTCGGGATGTGATTTCACGTAGTCCTTGAACGCAAACTGCTGGTATTTGTCCCGCATCACCGGACGTGTGACCAGCGTCAGCACCAAATCCTCGGGCACTCGCACATTACACTGCTGCGCCATACAGCCGATTTGTATGGAAATGCCCTGAAAGATCTGCGTCTCAAAGTAAATTGTCCAGCAGTCCTTGCAGAACGAGTGTCCGCATGCCAAGCTGTAAAACTTATCGCTCGGCTGCGAACTGGCGCAAACCGGGCACATTCTCCGATACTGTGATGAGAGTAGCGACGAACTCGTACTCGTGCTGTTGCTGTTGCTATTGCTGGTGGATGCAGATGAAGATGTTCTGTAGCCACAACTGCCTATTCGCAGCAACTGCGCACTGGCCGCCGCTGCGGCTGCACTGGTCGAGGCGGCATCGGCAACGATTGTGGGTGGTTTGATGCGCGCTGTGACCAACAACGCGTTCGCATCCTGGCGATACTTCTCCACCACCGCATTGTTATTCCACTGGTGCTCCAGGAGCAACACCTTGGCCAACGACGGCGTTATTTGTAGAATTGTGTTTAGTTTCTCCACCAGTTCGTTGAGCAGCTTCTCAATGTCCTCGACAGTTAGGCAGTCATACTCAAAGTACTCTGGATCAGCACGCTTCGGATCGAGTCTCTCGACATCGCAGTCTTCGCCTAAAAGTATGCAATGATATTGTTAATGCTCTATAAGGTTTTGAAGTTGTATAAACAATAGCCCGCAATATCGGATACACAATACGGATTCGCTACAGGGAATCCTCCGCTAGGAGCAATAAATCATTGATTGAATTGAATTGCAATACATTAAATTGCATTGAATCGGCTGTTTGTCTACCTGCCTGCAGGTGTGAAAATGAAGAAAAGAAAACAAGCTCTGTTGGTTGCATTGATTGCCATTTTTACGACTGTTCACAAAAAATTGAAGGCCAAACATTACGTCGTCGGCTTACAAATAAGCAGTTTAGTTATGCCGTCACTGTCAGCTAACAACAAAACGTGAGCAAGCGTAAATATGAAACGAGAGAGAGAGAGAGAGAGAGAGAATACGAGAGTGAGGGAGAGGCAGGCCAGCAGACACAGCAAACAGTTAAGCAAAGAAAATGCACGAACGAGAGTGTTAAGCAAGGACACTTGAGCACGCATCTCACATCGTTGTGTAGGTGAGAGAAAAGTAGAGTGTGTTGTTTTGGGGGACAGGTAAAAACGTATGTGCTACGCGAGCGCAAAGCACAGGTGTAAATAAGAAACAAATAATGCCCAGTTGGCTCTACTGGGCTGTCTGAACGAGCGACCATTTCAAGTTCAATTTCATAATTTAAGCTTCATGGTCAGAAAGCAAAACGTAACGAACCGAACAAACGCTTCGCCGATATACATAATGTACGTTCAAATTGTATTGTGGTTACGATGACGAGGGCAATACAAATGCGAAACTCACACGCTGACTTTGTTAAACAAAAACAAAAAAAGGTTGCTTGCAGGGGGAGTGTAGCAGAGCCCTAGCAATGTAGGCAAATGAAACTCAAAAGGCGAATGTCAAGAGCCAACTCGCAAAACTTACATGCGACTTTATGCAGAAGGTTAAATGCAAAGGCCATGTGTACGTGTTTGTTTTTATTACACAAAGGTGAATAACCAAATCGCATGCGAACGTCGCACACACATACAATAGCTAGAACTCCTGCTGCTGCTGGTTGCCAATAAGAAACCGAAATGTGTGTAATCGATTCGCAAGTGTAATCGATAAACTGCACAATGCGTTCTTGGGACACCCTTTACCCACCTGTGTTGTAGTAATCATAATCGTCATCAAATTCCCCATCGTTGTCCGATTCAATTTCCATTTCAATATCCGAGTCCATTGCAACTCTGTCAAAAAGTAGGCAGAGGGGATAGCAGCGCAGCGTTGCCGTTGTGTATGTGTGTAAGTTGCTCGGTTCGCTGCTGTTGGCCGTTTGGCTGTTGTTCCGGTTGCCTTGCCTGCCTGGGTGATGACTGAAGGGCGAGTAAAGCAAAAACGTAAAAATACTTTTTTACAAGGCTATTGCAAGAGCGAGGGGGTTGGCGGTGTTCCTTTTATTGTTGTTTTCGCTGCTGCGCTATATTTGTAGCAGTTTCTGTTGTTTTTGTTATTGGTGGTGGTGTTGTTGCTGCTGGTGATTGCGATAGTGATGGTGGTGGCGGAAGATTTAGTTATTGTTTTTGCTGTGGGGTTCGCGTTGCAATTCTTGTTACGTCGCACTCCCCATTTACAGCATTACACATTTAGGAGCTGGCTGGCAGAACTTTGGCTTCGCGCGGGGTGGGTAAAGAAGGGCGCTGTCAATAGAATCCCGGAACACAGCACAGGCCGTTTTATTTTCGTTTTCAGTTATACATAAACACACAAACACCTCTGCTGCATTCAATGTTCTGTGTGTGTGTGTAAGTGCAAGCGTGTTTGATTATCGTATAAATAGACATCTGCACCAAAGACAACAACACAGCGCGCAGGTTTTAATCACTTTGCTAAGTTTACTTAATGCAATCAGAATGCAGTGACTCTTTGACTGGCCACACACAATTTCCTTTGTCTTTTAGATTTTTTTTTGCACCAACCGACGACCGCTGTGCACTCGTACTCACTCGTTCTCGCGCACTGGCTTCGTTATTCTCCCCTTTCTGTTGACCTCCCGCTCACTTTGATTGCTAGCTTGCTTGCTTGCACTCACCCACACACCAGCACCCACAAGTACACACACAATCACAACGACGAGTATGACTTCGACGAACGTTGAATGTTAATTGTAAATTGCGCAGTTTGGTTTGGTCGCTATTGCACTTTTACATTTATAAGTATTACTAATAAGACATGAGAAAATTAAACGCTCTGCGACACAGAGCAACGAAAAACCAGTGTGACCGGCGCACACTAGTAATCAAATAATATACTGTTTACATAATTTCGAGCTGGCCACACATACATATGCTATTTATGGTATCCCTGAACAAGTGTGGTTTTTGTGAAGGAGGTGTATATAAATATCTTTGTCGTAAAATAGTGCATTTTGAAATTCAATTGCGGCCTCTTTTTTTAAAAGACCCGCATATTCGCGGACGAGATCATTGTGAAATTGTTTCAAACTCATCGCTTTGCGAATTGCAAGATGTCGACAATAGAAAAGCTCTACATTCAAGGAGTTCGTAGTTTTGGATCCAATGCTGAAGACGCTCAGGTATGAAATCCATCTTTATCATTAAAAAGTGGAAGTATGTGCAGCAGTTGATCGTTCCATTTCATACCAGAGCATCACTTTCTCGTCACCAATAACATTGATTCTTGGCCAAAATGGTTGTGGCAAAACGACAATTATCGAATGCCTCAAATATGCACTCACCGGCGAATGTCCACCAGGCAGCGACAGCGGCAAGAATTTCGTGCATGACCCGAAAATTTCGGGACGAAGCGAATCCCTAGCGCAAATTAAAATGGATGTAAGGGACAAAAATAACGCGCGCCTTTCGATTTGTCGCAGCATGAAGGTTTCTCTGTCGCGCGACAAGAAGACACGACAATTCAAGACCATGGATTCCACTATAACCCATCATGGCAATACTGAGAGCAAAGCGAAGAACTTGGAATCAATGAGCTATCGCAATGCAGACACCGACCAGGCGGTTGCGGATTTCATGGGCGTGTCCAAGGCAATTATAAACAGCGTGCTCTTCTGCCATCAAGAAGACTCTAGCTGGCCCCTGGACGAAGGCAAGAAACTAAAGGATAAATTCGATGCCATCTTTGGCATTGTTGAATACAATAAGGCACTCGATCATATTATCAGTTTGCACAAAGCTGCAAACGAGGAGCTCAAAGTGATGGGTAAGAGATTAACGTGGATTGTTAATTGCCGTTTGTAACTCTTGTCCTGTTTAGCTGCCAATATGAAGCTCTTGGCTCATTTGAAAAAGGAGATGGACGATAAAACGTTAAACTTGCAAAAATATGAACAACAATGTGGAGATATTAAAAAGCAATGCGATAAATGTGATGAGGAAGTAAAACCCATTGACTTGCGACTGGAAGAGATTAGAAATATTGAATACGAAATCAGCAAATACAATGCGCGAAAAGTTGAGATGGATACCACGTAAAGTGTCATAAATTCTCAATAAATCCAAATGAACATTTATATATTTTCTTTTAATTTCAGTCACAAAAACTATGTCGAGCAAATAGGTAAACTTTCCAAGAATATCAAGAAGCCCTTTGATGGATCGCTGGTCGAACTTGACTTGGAAATTCAGAGCTTCAATCGACGCATGTCGGAAGTAAGATTTCAACGGACTGACGTTGAGGAACAACTTTCTAAAATGAAAAACTCCCATACCGAATTGCAAAAAACCTTGGCGACTCACGACAAAGAACTCTTTGTGACAAATCAAAAACGACAGAATGAACAGGAATGCAAATTACAGCTAACAAACAACATCAACAAGTTTTGCACTAAATTGGAAGTCACCATGGATGAAAATACTACAAAAAATCATCAGAAATTAGAGGAAATGATCGATGTGACGATGAAAAGCAAGCAAGCTGAAATTACTGAACTGAACACACGCAACGATCAGGCAGATCAGTCCCGCCAGGCCAAAATCGATGAGCTACGCATTGACATAACCAAATCGGAGCAAAACTTGAAATTGCAGGAGAAGCAAAAGAATGCCAGCGAACAGGAATCCCAAGAATTGGAAGTAAAAATTAAACAAATCGAAATTTCTGTGCATCAATTGAAAGCGCTAGATAAACAAATAACGGACACAGATGAGAAATATGAAAGTGCTACGCGCAGTTTCAACAATGACGAATGCCGCCAGACTATAGTCAATAAAAAGTCAAATGTTGCCGAAAAGCAAGCACGCTTCAAGAGTCTCGATAAGCAACTTACATTCCTCAATTCCATAGCCAAGCTTATGGCTGAGATTGCGCTGAAAGAGAAGGAGCTGGAGAAGAAGAATCAGGAGGTAAATCGCGTAAAAAGTAAGCACAGTGACAATTTGGGCATATTCTTTAAGGAGCCCATCGCAAACAATTATCGGCGTGCTCTGCAAAATGAATACGATAAACTTCGTCGTGAAATACAAAACTTGAACGAAAAAGCCAATGCACAAAAGCTTAAAGAGCAATCATATGAGATTAAGCGGAAAACTCTCGTTAGTGACATTGAACGGATGGAAAAGGAAATACAGCAGTTGGACGAACGCATCTACCAAAAGTGTCTTTCCACCTCATATGCTGAGTTGATACTCCGCAGCAAGACAACAATTGCCAAGTTGCAGCTCGAACATGGTGCTCTCAAGTCGTCGGAGGCCATGTACAAGAAGTAAGTTATTTTGTATTAATATAGATAGATTTTAATTCAATATTTAATTGTAGGTATATTCAAAAAATAGAAGAACAGACAAATTGTCCATTATGTCATCGAAACATGTCTGGTGATGAAGTGCGTAAGCCGTTTTATCATGAGCATATGTATATGTTTAATACAATTGCGCACATTTCAGGCCTGTGATTTGACCTCAGAATTAACAGATGAAATACAAAAGCTGCCAGATAACATTACTCGATCCGAGAAGTTGCTGAAGGCCGAACAATCCAAATATGAAGACTTGTTGCAAATCAAGCCAGCTATCGAGAAAGTTGCCGAACTCAAAGAAAGTCTGCCTCATAAAAGGAAAGACTTGGAGAATATTAAGAAGCTACTAGCCGATACCGTAGCCGAATATGAGACACAGATGAGTCTCCTCGGCGAGCCCACATGCAACATGGAGCTGGCCAATTCCATGATGGGTGATATGACGCTGCTTGACGAAGCTCTTAAGGAATCGCAGCGATTCACCAAGGATTTAGATCAACTCAAAGTATGCTTTTTAAAACAAAGGAACTATATTAGATCGATTTAATATAAATATATAATTTAGCTGAAATTGCCGGAGAATTATGATGCAAGTGTGTCTGTTGACACATTGCAAACTGAGAAAAATGATGTGTCCAAGCAACTGGAAATCGAATCTAAGGAACTGGAGACTTATCAGCACACATATGAGCAGCAAACCGAAGCGTTAAATCGTTTGCGTCAATTTAGAAACGGGTAAGAAGCAGTAAAGACTTCTGACAACAATTTCACACAGCATAAACTTTTATTGATAGTTTAAAAGAGAAACGGATTAAGCTTCAGGAGGGACAGCAGAGTTTACCGCAATTTAAGGAACGACTCGAGGAACTGACACGCATGCTTATCACAATAACAACTGAAATGGCTGAGCTCGAGTTGAATATTCAGCCATTAAAGAAGAATTTGAGTGCCGCAATTGAGGAAAAGGCACGACTAAAGAAAATCGAACAGACAAATTTGTCAGAATTGAATAGCAAATACAACAATTACAAGCTAATTGTGCAGGCTATACAAAGGTATGTAAGAAATAAATTACATAAAAATACAAAAATGTAATATTTACATTTCACTGGCAGATTAAATAAAGAAGCACAGGAGTTTGCTAGCATGAATCTCACTGCAAAAATGGAGAAACTTGATGCAACTATAATTATTACCAAAGATGAGCTTAGCGAGTTGGTAGGTCCAAAGAAGCTTCCTCATAAACTACAAAACTCTTACACTATTTTATTCTTTTGATAGGACGTTGAGATCACGACTTGCAGCAAAAAACTTGAAACACTTAAAACTGAGTGCCTGAGCCAACAGAGTCTTGAACGTGATCTGAAGGACAATCGTGAGCTAAAGCAGCTGCAAAAGAAGGAAACAGAATTGGCCGAAAACTGTGCAGCTTTGGCAAAACAATTGGGCAATATGGACTTTCCCAACATCAAAAAAGAGAAGAACGAGCTGATTAAAAAGAAAGATGCAGCGTCAGAGCGACGTGGTGAATTGTTTGGCCAGTTAGGCGAAATAAAAAACCATCTAACGAAGCTGCAACTGGAAGTCAGTAAGCCCGAGTACAAGGAGTCCCTTAAGAACTATCGACGGGCACAGTACGAGGTTGCTGTCAAACGCTGTGGTATTGATGATCTACGAGAGCATCGAGCTGCCCTGGAGTGGGCATTGATTCAGTTTCACGCGGAGAAAATGAACAACATTAATAGCTTGATTCGTCAGTACTGGCGAATGATTTACAAGGGCAACGACATTGATTACATTCAAATCAAAGCCGAAGAGCCCGAGTCAAAGACTGGAGCTGCAAATAGACGCAGAGTTTACAATTATAAAGTGGTACAGTCGAAAAACAATTCGGAAATTGAGATGCGAGGTCGCTGTAGTGCCGGTCAACGGGTCCTCGCGTCGCTCATCATTCGCATGGCACTGGCGGAGACATTTAGTAGCAACTGTGGCGTTCTAGCTCTGGACGAGCCGACCACAAATTTAGACAGGGACAATATTATGTCGCTGTGCGAAGCCCTCAATAGCATTGTGGAGGAACGGCAGATCCAGTCGAATTTCATGTTGATTATAATCACCCACGATGAGGAGTTCATTTCTTCATTGGGGAAAATCAATAGGTATCATCGAGTACAACGCAACTCCCAATGTAAGTCTGTTATACAAATGGTGCGCGTCGACGGAAAATAAGAACTTGAATTAATAATATTCCATTTTGTTAAAACTTAACATTCTTTTCGCTATTGAATATCATATACTATCAAGTAACGGTTATTAATTTAGCAGTTGCATTACATATTTTTTTCATATATCATAAGCCACATAATATTATAAATATATAAACTTTTTAAAAAATTTTTCAAATAAAAAAATATTGGGCACCCACGAGGCGCCCCCCCCCCCCGGGCAACACCCAACAGCCCCCCCCCCCCCCCCCCCCACCGTCCTTCCCCCCCCCTGCCTGCCGATCACGCCGGCCCCCCCCCCCGCCCCCCACGCCCCCCCCGCCCCCCCCTCCCGCGCGGAAAGAAACCAAAAAAAGAAAGAAAAAAAAAGACGCCCCCCAGCGCCCCCCCCCACCCCCCCCCCCCACTCGTTCCGCCCACGCGGGCCCACGAACCCCCTCTTTAAGAGAGGAAGGTCCCCGCCCCCGCCGGGAGCTTTTTTTTTAACCCCCCAATAAAGGACAAGGGGCCCCCCAACGCACCCGCACGCCCCCGGCGGGGGGGGGGGGGGGGGAGGGGGGAAGTCCCCGAAACGCATACACCGAGAGAGAACCGGAGTGTCCCGGGGGAAAAAGGTCCATTTGCGGAAACGTGTGGGGATTAACCCCCCCTTTTACTTTCTAATTGTTGTGATGTTCAAATATATCCGGAAAAGAAAATTGTTAATTGGCATGTCGTGCCTGTTAAAATGATAACACAAAACAAGAATATCACTAACCAAGTATTGTGCGTAACTTATACACAACCAAAAGATAAAATAGAGGTTGTGCCAGGTAAATCTGTGAAGATTACAAGTATAGTTATTAAAAAAGGAGGAAAGAAGAAGAAAAAGAAGAAGAAAGGAAAGGGAAAGAAAGGAGAAAAGAAGAAATAGAAGTATATAGCTTCCGGATTCCAGTTATAAAAGAATACCAAAAAAGAAAATATGAAATGAAGAAATTGTGAATTGCTTCAAACGGTATTTAACATTTCCGTAATAACCCTTTGGGCTGCAGAGCAGGATACATTTAGTGAAATTTTGAATACTTTTTGAAGTGATTCATACAAAAGAGTGCAATAAAAATCACAAATATGTTAGTATGTTCAAAATCCCCACACTATCAACATATCAACAGTAACCGTCAATATCCCAGTTCATTCAATAGCATCAACAAATTATGCTCAATAAATTCCACGCAACAAGTGATGGAATCTTCTCTTTATTCTCACTTGGCATCACAGACCTTCGGGCCACTGCCAATGCAGGCAGCATAGGCCATCAGATGGGGAATGGTATGTTGCTGCATCACGCCAGAGAAGAGATGGCTCTGAGGACCCGAGGCAAAGATACCGACATCTTCGCCCGAGTGCGTGCCTTGGTCCTTCGTAATATAGCTGGGGAATATAAAGTCATCGTCGCCCATTTGATCGCTCAAATCGTATCGCTCTCCTTTGCTATCCTGATAGTTATTGGGGCCAACAGCATAGTTGAGCACCGAGTACTTCACGCCATTCGAATCAGTGTCATGTTGATTGAGTCCAAGGATTGGTGTGCCACGACCAGGATAACCAGCAATGCTCAGAGTGTGCCCATGATCTGAAGTGACCACAATTAAAGTGTCCTCAATGTCGGTCATGTCGCGAGCCAACTGGATAGCCTTCTCAAACTCCAGCGCCTCATCCAATGCGTAGCCAGCTCTGTTTTGATGGTTTCCATAATCGATGAGGCCACCTTTGGATGATAACACTTAGATCAGCATACAAGCACAACGAAGATTCACTTACCTTCAATAAAGGCAAAGTATCCGTTCTTATTTTGACTCAGCTTCTTTATAGTCACCTCGGTCAGCTCAGACAACGTGGGCTGATAGGATTCATCAGCTTCTAGATGGAATTTCATGAGTTGCGACTGAAACAGTCCAATAATACTGGACACAGACGACACATCTACGCTGAGGAGTTGCTTCCGATTGCTAACCAGCACGCCACCTGGATGTTGAGCTTGCCAGCGAGACAAAAGATTCACGCCATCCGAACGTTCACCGGGATTGCCATGCAGATCCATGATTGTGGAAGGTAAAAACTTGCCGAAACCACCTCCGAACATTACTTCGAAGTTCTTGCCTGGTACTTGTGTAATCAGCTGAGTAGCCATGTCAATACACTTGCCGGAGTCAACGCCATAAGAAGCGACATCCGTATCGCATTCCCACAAACGATTCGCAGTCTTGGCATACGCTCCCGATGGACTGGCATGCGTTAGTGTTGTTGTGGTCACAATACCAGTTGATTTGCCTGCATTTTGAGCCCACTCGGCAATGGAGGTCAGTCGATTGGCGGGATCCTGGCTGGCAGTACAATTGTTGTAGTTCACAGCGGCAGTGACGCCAATCTCGACGATGTTGGTCTTAACGCCACACAGATAGGCGGTGGCTGTACAGGCAGAGTCGGGCACTTGGGCATTCGAACAATAGGTCTGGAATAGAAGATCTTAGGAACATCTGACTGCAACAATTGATTAGTAAACATACCCTGCTAAGTCCGGAATGAGAAAAACGCTCAAAGCTGAGCGACGACTCCTCGCCAGTGTTTCCTTGGCGCTGTCCTTTCAGGATTCTGGCTGCTGCCACTGTGCTGAGAGACATGCCATCGCCCAGGAAGAGTATGATATTCTTGGCCCGCTTAGCATTGGGCTGCGCTAACTCGAGTCTCTTCGCGATCTCCTCGTAGGCCAAGTTGTACCAGAACCGCTGATTCTTTTCCTCTGGAGGCGTATACTTGTTGGTGGCCATGCCGGATAAGAGTCGATTGGTTTCGAGTCGCTGGCCAGTCAGCTCGTCGGGATCGTGGATGTCCATTACCCGGCCCCAGACTGCTCCGATCAGCAGAATTAGAAGTATTAACTGGTTCTTGTGCAGCATCTCTTTAATGTTTGGAACTCGAAGTATGCTATGTCTTTTATATACAATTTGGTTCAAATGTTTCTGCACATTCATTAGGTTAAACCACTTTTTTATTTTTATTTTTATGACTTTATTGTATGGCTTTTCAACACATCGTGCTGAGTATCTTCTAATGCAGATTTGTTTATCACTGAAAGATTTTATGTATGTGGCTAAAGTGGGGCTAACAATATTATATTTGCTTGAAGAAAAATGCATTGAATTACAGAATTCGAATAATAAAATGGCTCAAAATATGTATTCCCTTTTTCTCAAATTTTGTTAAATTATATTTCGTTCTTCTCCACCTAATTATTTTTATTTTCTTAGTACCACTTAAATGGATAAATAAAATATTGAAAGTCTTTAATAATTCAGTTGTGTGCGCTTTATTTCACGTAGGTTGCCACATGCCCTAATATACCTAGATCATCATTATCTTCGAAAATTAAACTCAACTGCGTATTCGTACTATTTATCTTTTGAAAAATGCTGAAATCACGAGAGTAAATAATTCATAAACAACAAAAAATAGATCGAGCACGTTTATAGGCAATTAACTAAGGTAATTTTTCTACTTAGGAGACACGGGTTTAGAACGCGAGGAAGCCGCAGCTTATCACGCCTATTTTTGCATGATGCAAGTAGAAAGTAAAGCAAATAATGATAGTATAGTTATCCAAGATAATTATCCAAAATGAAAATACTATCTTTGTGCGAATAGAAATGACAGTTACTCAGCCATCGCAGTCCAATTTGGTCAGTTGTCCAAAGCAGACGACTTTTTTGGGAACCAACCCGCAAATTCAAAAATGAACAAAACACAAAAATTATACTATTACGACATGTTTCTGTATTTTAAAACTTCAAAATGAATGGTTGGGAATCATAGGTGAAGCTGAAAAAATGTAAACGATTAAATATCCAAATTAAGTTTTCTTAGTAAAAGGAAATAAGAACTTTTTAAAATAAACGAAACCGAAACTGAGGCACACTGAACGCTAATGTCTAGCGGGTAAGCCGAGAAGCATTTTTATTTCTGTCACGCTTACTAGAATAAATCCCACCAAAAGAAAAGGCCTTCGTCTTTGGTCAGACCCCAAAAATGTATGAAGTACTCTGTGTACTTTATTATTGAGGTACAATAACCCAAGCCCCTGTAATAAGATGTTTATCTTTGAGTTTATATCTTAATAACCTCATTAATGACTATCATAAATTTCTGGTTATATGAACATAACTCCTAACCAGACTAAATACGAGCCTCCGCTATGTTTCGCATGCTCATTTTCCCCTTCTATCCCCTTCATAATCATTTAGAATTAGCCCAGCTCGGCTACCACAGCAAATATTTATAGAACATTTTAATACAGAACACACACAGATTTATGCTCATTAGAACACGTCGCTTGACTTAAGTGACGGATCTCAGTTCTTTATTCACTATACACTAGACTGCTCCCATTGTGAATCTACTTGGCATCGCAGACCTTTGGTCCACTGCCAATGCAGGCAGCATAAGCCATCAGATGGGGGATTGTATGCTGCTGCATCACGCCAGAGAAGAGATGGCTCTGAGGACCCGAGGCAAAGATGCCGACATCATCGCCTGAGTGCACACCTTGCTCCTTGGTGACATAGCCGGGAAATACAAAATCATCTCCACCAATCTGATCACTTAAATCAATGCGTTTTCCCTCGCTGTCCAGATAGTTTTTGGGGCCAACAGCATAGTTGAGCACCGAATACTTCACGCCATTCACATCTGTGTCATGCTGATTGAGTCCAAGGATTGGTGTGCCTCGACCAGGGTAACCAGCAATGCTCAAGGTGTGCCCATGATCCGAAGTGACGACAATTAAAGTGTCCTCAATATCGGTCATGTCGCGAGCCAATTGGATTGCCTTCTCAAACTCCAGCGCCTCATCAAGAGCATAGCCCGCTTTGGTGTAGTGATTGCCATAATCAATAAGACCACCTGAGGAATTAAATACCAAATTAGACTCGAAATAGTAATTGCTTCAAACTTAGCTTACCTTCAATAAAGGCAAAGTATCCGTTCTTATTCTGACTCAGCTTCTTTATGGTTACCTCGGTCAGCTCAGACAACGTGGGCTGATAGGTTTCATCAGCTTCTAGGTGGAATTTCATGAGTTGCGACTGAAATAGTCCAATAATACTGGACACAGACGACACATCAACACTTTGGAGTTGCTTTCGGTTGCTGACCAGAACGCCACCAGGATGTTGAGCTTGCCAGCGAGACAAAAGATTCACGCCATCCGAACGTTCACCTGGATTGCCATGCAGATCCTTGATTGAGGAAGGTAAAAACTTGCCGAAACCACCTCCAAACATTACTTCGAAGTTCTTTCCGGGCACTTGAGTAATCAGCTGAGTGGCCATGTCAACACACTGAGTGGAATCGACGCCATAGTATTCGACATCCGTGTCACACTCCCAATTGCGGTTCGCAGTCTTGGCATATGCTCCCGATGGACTGGCATGAGTGAGTGATGTTGTGGTCACGATGCCAGTTGATTTGCCCGCATTTTGAGCCCACTCGGCAATCGAGGTCAGACGATTGGCGGGATCCTGACTCGCTGTGCAGTTATTGAAGTTCACAGCGGCACTGACGCCAATCTCGATGATGTTGGTCTTCACGCCACACAGATAAGCGGTGGCTGTGCATGCAGAGTCAGGGACTTGGGCATTGGAGCAGTAGGTCTGTGGGGTCGATAAGTTTTATTTGATATTGATGGGAAAGTTTTGTAACTCACTCTGCTAAGACCCGTGTGAGGGAACCGCTCAAAACTAAGCGAAGACTCCTCGCCAGTGTTTCCTTGTCGCTGTCCTTTCAGGATTCTCGCTGCTGCCACTGTGCTGAGAGACATGCCATCGCCCAGGAAGAGTATGATGTTCTTGGCCCGCTTCGCATTGGGCTGCGCCAAGTCAAGGCGCTTGGCGATCTCCTCGTAGGCCAAATCGTACCAAAATTGCGGGTCCTTCTCTTCCGGTGGCGTATATTTGTCCTCGGCTACGTCAGTCTGGAATCTAACTTTCGCGAATCTCTTGCCAGTTAGTTCTTCAACATCGTGCACTCGGTCAACGGAGGCGGGAAGCGCAACTCCGGCCAGGAGTACGAGTAGGATCAGCTGCCTATGGTACAGCATCTTTTTTGATGTGATCTTAATACTTGAGATTTTAAACTGATACACCTTTTTCTGTTTTGGCACGGTTTTATATACCTTTTTGGATTAGTCCCACATGCTTGATAAATTCAGTTTTTATGACTTTATTACGATGATATATTTTATTTCTGGAGCTTGCTATTTTAGCTATGTTATCTTCTCTTTCAATAGCTCGTGGCACATCAGTGACTGCACTCATGATGCCTTCTGAATGAGAACTTTTACTATGCTTATGTAGGTTAAATTTGCAGTTTTAATTATTAAATCCAATTTATTAACACGTTAATTTATTTAAATAACCTTTTCTGTAATAAAAGAAAATACCTGTTAGTCATCACACATTAAACCCGTAGGTTACCATCTTTTATCTATAAAAAAAATGCTGAATTCACATGAACAAATATGCAATAAATGCTGATGCAATAAAAGTCGACACTTTTTTTCGCTGAGGACTCACGATTTCAGAACGTGAGGAGATGCTACAGAGCTAAAGTCATAAACGAGAAATTATATCTTGAAGATACGTATTTAATGGTGGGTACGTCAAGCATTATACTACTCAAAATAAATGTGTGTACAAAGGTTTGTTAAACTATTATTCGAGAGTTTCCAAAGTGATATGCCGAAAGAATAGTGTCGAACACTAGTTATGGTACTTATGGTACTAAATCCACACCTAATAGCTAAAAATTGACTTCTAGAAAGTGTGTAAAATTACAATTTAAAATAAAACGGTCCCTACAACCGATTACTAATGACCGATAACAGCTACAGTGTGGCCAGTTTTAATATATAAATTACTTTTATTTAAATTCGACATGACATTTTTTATCTTATAACTAAAGAACTAAATTAAGTCTTGTAAGCGGGTGAAATAATGCTTAAGCGGTGTCTAGTTAAGTTTACCAACGAACATTCAAAAAGGCTGCGCAAATTACGAAATATTTCCAAATTGTCCCATCACTAATAATTATTGAACCAAAACGACGGTATATTTTGCAAAGTATTATGGTATATTTGCAAATTAAAGTTGCGGTCACCCTGCTTAGCAATCATTCGGCTGCTAAATCGTACAACAACAACGACGTGTCGCGTAATTATTTTCTTCTATCTCTCTCGCTAATAAAAACAATTGCAAAACAAAGCAAAAATTTTAAATAATTTGTTTCCTTTTGTTTTTAACAAAGTGCCGACACGGACACTGACGAACACACTAGTGACAGACACAGACGACGACGACATCGACAACAGCAACAACATCATCCATTTGTAGCAAATCATACCAACAACAAACTCGCAGTGCAGCCACCAAGGACACGAATTGTATGAAAGTAGTGCAGCTAAGGAGCATGAGACGGCATTAAACAAAAACAACGCAAAACTAAAGTACAAAAAACAAACAACTATTTACTAGTTATTATCAATTGTTATTCCATCAAATTAGACCAATCGCCACCTTACAAAAAAAACGACAAAAAATACACTTTAAGTGTATAAAAAACACGAAAGTATTACAAAAATCGCAAACACGCAAGTGCAAGTGAAAGAAAGAAGCTCATTTAGCTTTTTAGAATGGCTGCCAACAATTTGCGACAAATTCCTTTGACCTGCAGTGGACACACCAGACCTGTAGTGCATTTGGATTTCAGTGATATCTGCGACAGCGGCTATTTTCTCATATCGGCTTGCAAAGGTAAGCAAAATCGCATGCGATAAACTGTCTAAACCAACGTCCTTGTGTTATTTATATATTTTTGTATGAGTACACATTTTGTAGTTTGTATTAACGAAGATACAATAATATACATATGTCTGTTAGATTCGAGTTATACGTCTAGCCTGGCCGTGCAACCTTGACCCAAATGCAAACAAAAATTATTAAAATGAAACCAGTTTTAGCGAACCCTTTGTAAAGCACTCACTCGCTCGCATGCAATTTAGTCTACGTTCTTTACCTTGATTGTCTGTCTGACTGTTAGTCTGTGAGCTTTAAATAAATGCATATGTATGTGTGCTCAGATGATTGTGCTTTCAAAGCAACAACAGCGTCGACAACGACAAACATTTACTTATATGCGGAAAGCAAATTTCCATTGCAAGTTCAAGTTAACATTTTATCGCCATTTAATGCAACGTTTCCCCTTGTTTTGCAACTTTTTAAAAACTTTTTGCTCCGCTTGTCGTTACTTGGAGCTTCGAGCTTGTTCGTTCTTGCTGCTTGGCAGGAAGCACCTTGAAACTTCTAAATAAATAAATGTATAAGTATGCACTGCATTGCAGCTGTACGACACGTCAAAAATTAAAAAGTTATAACCGTTTAACTAAAAGCTTTTATTGAATGCCTTTGAATTGTACGTCCCTGCGCACATTCGCAACCTGCCTCAAGTTTCTGCACTTCTAGCTCTCTCTGTCTGTCTCTATCCAACTCTGGTGATCGTATTGCAATGGAATTGTCGTGAACTTGGTGCATTTGGCTACCCATTTGCGTGCACGAATCGCCGCATCAGGTCGTTGGCATTGAATGTAGTCATTGAGTCAAGGTGGCTTCCGCCGCTCACACATCTCATTCACATTCACAAATGCACAACCACACACACATAAAACTAAATGCATATATCACACAGAAATATATTTTGTAGTGTGTTTTTATACCCACTGCTCACGGGATAGAAGGGTATTATATGTTAGTGCCAACTGGAAATGTATGTAAATGGCATAAGTACATAATATAAAAATATTACTAATAATTGTAAACAGCCGTGAATTTGCAAAACATAAATAGCCAGTATGTATTTAATCGAGACCACTATAGGTTACTTGATTGCATATGAAATTTAATTAAAAAAGTTTCTTGAATTCTTTTGCAGATGGCAGCCCAATGTTGCGTCATGGCGACACCGGCGATTGGGTTGGCACCTTTGAGGGACACAAGGGCGCTGTTTGGGGCGTTGCACTCAATCGCAGTGCCACGCTGGCCGCCTCGGGCGCCGCCGACTTTACGGGCAAGGTGTGGAATGCAGTTAGCGGAGCCGAGATTCACAGCTTTCAGCACAAGCACATTGTGAAGAGCGTGGCATTTGACAACAGTTCGGAGAACATTGTCACAGGCAGCAATGAGAAACTGGTGCGCGTCTTCAACCTGGAGCAGCCCGATGCCGAGCCAGAACTGTACGGCGGACATGCTGGTGCTATTAAGCGAGCGCTATTTTGTCGCGACGACAAGTGCATCATATCGGCGGCCGATGACAAGACGGTGCGTTTGTGGGATCGCATGACCGGCATGGAAGTGCAACGTCTGCAGTTCCAGAACAACCCGAACAGTTTGGAGATCTCTCGCGATAATCATATACTGACCATTACACATGGCTCGACAATTAGTTTCTGGGAGATCGATACGTTAAAGAAGCTCAAGGAGGTGAAAGTGCCGACGAATGTGGCGTCGGCTAGTTTGCATCCTGACAAACATGTCTTCGTTTGTGGCGGCGAGGACTTCAAAATGTATAAATTCGACTACATTACCGGCAATGAAATTGGTAAGCACTTTGGCGTTGCTTTGAGAATGTTAATTTAATTAATTCCATTTATTTTTAGAATCCTTCAAGGGCCACTTTGGGCCAGTGCATTCTGTGAAATTCAGCCCGGATGGCGAGCTATACGCCAGTGGCTCCGAGGATGGCACGCTGCGTCTGTGGCAAACTACAGTGGGTAAAACGTATGGTCTATGGAAGTGCACAGAACCCAGTGAACTGAACAATTCGTTAAATTCTCCACGTGAGGTGCCGGCAAACTGATGTTGGAGAAGCACAAGTCGCTGCTACACTACAACGACAACGCAGGCACTGCAACAACAGCAGCAGCAGCCATCGCATAGAAAGTGAATGTCATAAGAAACAGCAAAACACATACATATAAATCGAATCACATAATTTGTAATTATATTTCTCCAAAAACACGGCTACAATAACGCAATGATATTTTCGATTCCAGCGCTTAACTCATTGGCATTATTCAACACACACAGAAACACACATGAAAAGATTTACACATCTAATGTATGTAAAACTGTGTGAATTCAATAGAAATAAATAACTTAGTTTTTGAGTGCGTTTTGAATGAAATCAACTGACCATAGCGAGTGGCAACCTAGATATGTGTTCCTGTAGCCCAGTTGTGAAGATAAATGGTCGTAAAGTTCAGCAATTGCTCGCCCTGGTGAATATCTGGACGTTGCTGCAGATGATCAAACCAACGGGACAAATTCAAATAGTTCTCCTTGTCGAGCGGCGAGAGCGATTTCTATGTAGTAATATGGTGAAATAAAATTAAATTTTTTAAAGTGTATATAACGCACTTACCACAAGATCATAAATGGCATAGTAGACAGCCAGATCGGCCAGTGTGATGAAGTGGCCTACCAAATACGATTTGTTCACGAACAGCTTGTTAAAGTCGGCCAGCAACTGTTTGGCTACATGCTTATCCTTAGAACCAGGCGAGACGTAGAGCACCGCGAACTCAATCCATTGATAGACCTGTGCTTGAACTTCCCGAGACACTGTGCTGTTCTGGGCGGTCTCCGATTTGGATTCGCGTGCCAAACTTTCTAGTATCGTGGCGAAGCCAGCGACAGTTTTGTTTTGGGCGCTAGTGCGTGTTACGACCTTGACAATATAAATTTGTTTATGTCACATTTTCTATATGTATACACACAATTTATGATTGCGGTGCCCACTGTGAATGCTTACTTGTTCCTCATTTAGCTGCACCTTGCCGGGTTTAACGGCAAGGCAGTTGGCAATTTTCTGTACTGTTGCAATGTCACACATTATTTTTAAAATTATAATTTATTTTGTTTGTGTTAGCATTAAAAGCGTGCGAAATTTTATAGTGCGCAGAGCTGCATTACATTCGATTAATTTCGTGTCTTTCGATAACTACAACATGCATTGGAACTATCGATACTATCAATGGAGGTTTTTCAAATTTTTGTTTCGTTGGCGGCAGTTGCTAATGCTTGATAAGTTATTTCGTATTGCAAAAAGAAAATGAACACATTAGTAGTAGCCATCATCAGCTGTAAATTACCAAATATAATAAATTTGAATTAATAGTAATGCGCGATTTTTTTACCGCCGTTAAAAGCTTGTAATCCAACACAATTAATCCACAGGCAACATACGCTCGCACGTTGGCTTGTAATTGCAGCATAAAATGCTTAATAGCTTCCATCAAATCTTCGCTGCCAGCCCGAAACTTGTTCAACAACGTCAAACAGTTGACTTCCTGAAAAAAAATTTATTTATTCAGTTGATATTGAACTGACATAATAAATACCTCTTGTTGGACTCCGTGATTGAAGTAGAGTATAATGAACACCTTGGCTGAATGCATGACTAGCCACAAAATGATGTACGCCCACCAAGCCCAGTCGGAAACATCCGGATTCGAAATATTTTTGTAAGCCAAGAACAGATTCGTATTGATATTGAAGAAGGAACTCACATAGGCAAACAATATGGAAACACCAAAGGTTTGATTCACTGCTTTTGTGAATTGCAGTAAATTAATGTGTTGCCAACGGAGCTGGTTGAGGAGACCACGTTTAATGGACCTTCCCAGTCGTACTTCCACTTCCAAAGTCTCCGTTATACAGTGCATCCGACTGCCCACTCCTTGCAGCAGAACAAAGTAAGGTATAAATGAAATGCCGCTCAAGACATTGGGCAGCACATATGTGCTCAAATCGATTATGCTCCAATAAATCTCGTAATTACAATAACAATAGGAGATAGGAATACAGAAGCCAGTGAAAATCAGCACCACAATTAGATGATTGCGTGTAAAAGGACTAATGCTCCTTTGTTCCACAATGTAACCACTGGCCAAATCGAATTGCGCAATTCTGTCAAATGCGGCGGCTGTTTTCTGCCTCCAACACACGCTGAGTATCATAATGTAGGGCACATGGATGAGATATGTCATCGACTCTATGCAATAGAATTTATGCTCCAGTTCATTGATTTTCACATTGCTCTGCAGCAGTGCCCAGTAGGCGGCAAAGCAGAGCCAAGCATACAACAGTATTAGCCAAGTTTGCTGCACTGCATCATAGTATCTGCTTTGGAAGCGAGGAAATACGGCGATCGGAGCACTTCCAGCCAGCACACAGATGAATAGAAGCAGCTTAAGTTCGTCCCGCAGCTGATCGGAACTCGATTTGTGCAGCTGTTGTGTGAGGTTCCAATTCCTTTGAAATAAATATCATTATTTTTTATAAGTTGACATTGCATTGCATGATTTCAACAAACTAACTAGCTTAAATAGTTTTTGATTTAAATTTTATAATTTAAAATTAGCACAAATTAAACAAACAAAAACAAATTTCAAAAAGCAAATTGAAACAAAAAATAACTTTGAGGCTTAGACGATTGTTTACAGAAATTACAATATTTCATTTATTTTGAAAAATGTTACTAATTCAATTTTAATTTATCCGCTTATAATTATTATATGCACTATATATTTTAGCTCACCTCTCTGGCAAATGCAACGCTGCAATTCGGCGTCTTTTGCGTGAAGCCTGCTTTAACTTGGGCAGCAACATGGCGTATGCGTGATAAGTACTTCTTTCAATTTTCAATTAGCAGTCATTGGAATAATTAACAGCAGACTGCAATAATTAATCACTATTAATGATGGTTAAACCTTTCAACAATTACCAGTTAATCAATTAGTATAACTTACCGTCTCCACATGGGCAGTTGGAGCAAGAACCCACTCGGCAATCGCTGGTTGCGCCTCCTTTCGACCGTGAGCCGCTTTATGGGTGTGTACCCGCCGAGTAGCAAGTATCGCCATGTGCACTTGGCCTGGTCTATCTCGCTGCTGACTTGGATCTGGTTTGTGTGCACAAGTCTGCTGATAACCAAGTCGCAGATGCAAGTGTTGGCCATTGAGAAGCTGTTGTATCTCATCGAGTATCCCTCGAACATGATCATTACTGCTCTCTTCTCACTTTATGTGTATCGCAGTGAGAGCTTCTTCAAAGGCCAGACACTGCAGCACTTGAGCCTGCAGGCGCTGATCTTCGAGAATGCTTGGATAGCACAGAAATTCTATAACCAACTGGGCGATTATGTGCGGTTGGTGCTGCTCATGGTCTTCGCCTTTCACGGCAGCTGTGTCATAATTGACGTTCTCTGGGCGAACTTCGATTGGATCTACACATTGTATAGCAACTGCGCACACAATCTCGTCGGTCTAATGATCAGCCTCAGTTTACTGCAATATATGCTCGCTCTGCGTGGTATCTGTCTGCTGCAGCAGCAGCTCAACGTGCGCCTGGAGCAAGTGCAGCCCATCGACAACCACTTTTGCATACTGTCGTCATCGATTGCGGAGTTTGAGTGCAAACTGGAGCAACTGCGGCAGATTGCAGTCGCCTTGGATGACATGTACTCACAGTTCTTGGGGAGATTCGGAATTGTATTCATGGTGAGTTTTATCAACTCCCTGTTGAGCTTCTGCTACGAGCTGTTCAACGTGTTCCGCATACTGGAACAGGCTCAGTGGGAGGAGTGGGTGCTGCTTCTATATCGCCTGCTCTGGCTGCTCATGCATGGCCTACGCGTCTGGTGTGTGCTCATTGGTAATGCGCGTATTGCTGAACAGGTGAGTAATAGGCAAAACAATTAGGAGGGCTGCAGCTGAGTGTGCTAGATATCTGAGATATCCGCTAGGGATTTTTTGTTAAGTTTATGTCCGTTGAAATGAACATCACTATGGGAATTATTAAAAATGTGTATTAGAAAACATATTTTCTATTTCTTATCTGTTAAATTATATATTTTATATTTTTGCGTAATATTTATTTAATTCTTAATATTACAAAACTATTCTTTCAAGAACTAATTGCTGTTTTAAAAAAGTGACTGTTAAATAATACTTATACAAAATTAGAAATTATTATATATCCAACAAGGAAAAACGATTTGTGTAAACTGCTTTTTTAAATCTAGCTTCTAAAAAATAATGTTATTTTCACTATTTACCCGAGAATCCTTTTCATTAGTTTGGTTTTAATTGCAAACGATTCACAACTCTTTATCTGTGATTTCCGTATAGAAGTGCCAGCTTTTCATCAAGCTCAACAAGTTGCAGTTGGAGGACGAGCGACAGGAGCGCGCTGTTAATCACTTTCTGCTGCAGCTGCAAACAAGCGTCGTCTGCCCCTCAACCGTCTGTGGCGTGGTCGACTTGGATACCCTCGCAGTGGGCGGGGTAAGTGAGCCTCCAACAAATTCCAATCGCTATTGTCATCATTAAAGTGACGTGCGCTTTGTACTCTCGGCAGTTTATCAGCGCTTTGTCGGCCATTGTTATATTCCTAATACAAATCGATCTGGGCAATAAATCACTAATGGGTTATTCTTTCTGAATAAAAAGGACAACACAATGAAGTTTGACTTTCATTTGTAACATGGCTCGGTTTGGTTTAGCTCTGCGCCGCTGGCTGAAACGCTGCTTCGCCTGGACGAAGCACTTGCTGCAGCTGGTGCTGGACATGTCCTTTAGAATGGTTCAAGTGATTGGCCAACGGTTTGGAGACATCACGGCACAGGCGGGCGCAGAGACCAGTGTGCTGGCCATACGCCTCCCTGTGGATCGACGCCTGCACTTCTCCGAGCGGTAAGCAAAAATATATGAATTGGAATCCTTGCTTTAGCAATTGTATTCAAAGACTCCTCTGGCTGTTTGTGCTCGTGGCCAGCACCTTTGCCGTCTACATGCTGAGCGAAGTGCAAATCGCTCGTTACTTCAACTCGCCCACTGTCATCTCGGTGGATCGCGATTATCGCGGTTGGAATGGATCCTTGCCAGCGGTTACACTCTGCTACTACGATCACATTGACTCGTTCAAGGCCAATGAGTTGATACAGGACTTGTGGAACGTGTCCATCATTGATGAGGATTACTTCTATATCATGGACTTTCTGTACGCCGTCGTCAATGCCACAGCCAGCAATTATGCCGAGCTCACCAGATTCGCTAGCGATGAACGCTTCGATCAGATTGATCTCTACGACACTATACTGAGCATCAATCGCCCCTTCGAGCAGGTCATCAGCACCTTCGACAGCAACTTCAACGTGCACGTCCAGATGGTAATGACGGAGCGCGGCTCCTGCTACGCCATCAACTCGCCCATGTCCGCAGTGCTGGGCAAAGAGTGAGTAAGGGAAGGACATTAACTATTTGCAGCTCAACTTGTGTCTATTACAGTCCCGTTCACTACGAGGAACTGGCAGCACCGCTAACCTGTCAGTATGGCAAGCAACAGTGCTACATTCGCATGGATCTCTACGAGAGTACGGGTGTGGTAAGCAAATTAATCGTGATTTTTTAAAAAAAAATTAAAAAAAAGGGAAGGGACACAATTTTGTGCAAGAGTTTTTTAAGAAATCATTTACTTAAGGCAATGATTTCAAACGTTATGTTCTTGTCTGTCTGCCCGACAAAAACTGGATGAACACTTTTTAATTTCGACAGAAAAACATAATGAACGTATAATTTTTTATTTATTTAAATTTATTGGTGAGCAGAAATTCGACAAAAACATGCGATATTCAATGCGCCAAGTTCCTTTAATTTAACGCAGTTGGATGTGCACTCGCCATATGAAGTATCCGCCTCGGAGGCCAACATTGTAGCGCTGCACAAATCGGACGAAATAACTGCCTCATTCAAGGTGCTCGAGACCGTGTAGGTAACAAAGTCACCGACTATAAAAAAGTAAATTACAAAATCAAATCCCATAGAGCATCTAAGAACCTGCGAGAATTAAGCATAGATCAACGCAAATGCGTCTTTAATGACGAGGAAACGTCAAGTTTAAAGGTAGTTAAATATATTTAGAGTTACAAATGCATATGCAACAATACATCCATACGCTGCAGATATATAGTAAATCCCTTTGTCTGGCGCGATGTCGTGCCATCATGGCTTTGGAAATGTGCAACTGTGTTCCCTTTTTCTATCCCTTTGTGGAGGGGCCTAGCTGCAATCCGGCTGGCTTCGAGTGTCTGCTGGACTTCAAGTGGCCCATTTGGGCACTGCACATTTGCAAATGTCCCTCGACATGTACGGAGATCGAGTATACTATGCAAACAGTGAAGAAGAGTTCGTGGGGTATTAAAAACAATGAAGAAGCAGCGAGTTCTGAATCGGCAACCTCCAGCTTTCGATGGGATCTGATTCCGCCTAAAGTACGCTTCAGACGTGACGTTGTATTTAGCTTTGAGGATCTCGTTGGTGAGAATGTCCTAATCTAGTCTACTCTACTAGCATTTAATTTTTTATTGCAACAGTGTCGTTTGGCGGAGTCATGGCGCTGTTTTTGGGCTTCAGTGTTATGGGTGTGGTTCAAATCTTCTACGTTATTATTTACAATATCTTGCTGGATTTCATCAAGCTGATTCGCTTCATTCAATCAAATTTTCGCGAACGCTGCCGACGTGCTCCGCCACCTGAAAGTCCTAGAGTCAGTACAAGTCATGTATCTCGCGCTGAAACAGCTGAACTGCCGCTGTTTGAATATGTCAATTAGTTCACTTTCGATAACTATTGGGACCGAATTAATAACCTTTACTCAAATGCACAAAAATACTGTAAATATAATTATTGTACTTTATTTGAAAATCGTGAAATAAAAATCATCGTTTTTGTTAGCGTGCAGTTATCAATACATGTTCTGCACAAATTTAAAAAGATAGATCGATAACTGTCGATATATTATGCTGATTATTCAATCGGTGTTCCCATATGTTTTTTTTATCAAAGTGTCATCTCTAGCTGACGATACACGTGCAGGGCAAACTATCATTGTAAACGACGAATTAATTGATTTTAAATAGCAGGAAACAATTAATAACTTGCCACGATGAGTGATGACGAGTCTAGTGATGGTATGGAGGATCTGAAAGCCTTGATGGCCATCTACAAACAGGAGGAGTCGCAAGATGAGAAGCCGCCATTCGACAAAAAAGGTAAAGAGGAAACTGGCTATGTTGAGGTTCCAATGGAAAAGGTGATATTTGGAGACAAGCAAGCGTTTCTCACAAATCTGGCTAAGTCGGTGGGCAAGAAACGACATAAACTTGAAAAAGATAGTGATACAGATGGAGATGATGATAAAGCGGAGGATGCAAAGAAACCCAAAGCTGCCTGGCACGATTCCGATGACGAAGATCTCGAAGTAGGCGAAGTAAAACGCGAAACTCGACATACAGGACCCTTAAATCATTTGCGGAAGGACAAGTCGTACAAGGAGTACTTGACGGCACGCTTTCAACGGGCGGTCAATCAGCCCAAATGGGCAACGTTAAATCCGAAGAAAGAGAACTCCGAGAGCGAAGACTCCGAGGATGAATCGCTGCTAAAAACCGTCGGCTTCATTGATCACAAGGCCAAAACACGCGAACTGCGCGCCAAAAGCATATTTTTCAAACGCGTCAAGGATCTGAATCGTGCAACCTACAGCGAGGGCGTTATCACCAGTGTCCAGTTCCATCCTACAAGCACAGCTGCTTTGGTGGCGGGCGAAAGTTGCCTGGCCACCATATACAGCGTGAATGGCCAAAAGAACGAGAAGCTACACAATATACGCTTCCCCAAGTTCGCTATCACTTGTGCCCGCATTGCTCCCTGCGGCACCAAGGCCTTCTTTGGCGCAATGGAGCGGCATTATTTCTCCTACGATCTGCTCGAGGCAAAGGAGACAAAGCTAAAGATGCCGCCGCACGTAAAGACCTCGCACAAGTTCGAGGTGTCGCCCTGTGGTAAATATATCGTGACCATGGGCGAGTTTGGCGCCATTCATCTATTGACTACCAGTTCCAATGAATTGCTGCACACGTTCAAACAGGAGGGACAGCTGCGTGGCATGTGCTGGACGGCGGACTCGAAGCGTATCGTCTGCTGTGGTTCCAGCTGCAATGTGAATGTGCTGTCCATGCGGCAGCTGTGCGTTGAGCATACTTTCATCGATGATGGTTGCGTCAATGGTCGAACAATTGCCCTGTCGCCGAATCAGCAAATGCTTGCAACTGGTAGCAATGAGGGTGTTGTCAATATCTACGACTATGAGGGCATCTATAAGTCGGCAGCACCGCAGCCCGAGAAGCGCTTCATGAATCTACGCACTGCAATTGCTGACCTGAAATTCAATCCTACCTCGGAATTGCTGGCAATGGGATCGCGACTGGCACCAAATGCATTGAAATTGGCGCACTTTCCCAGCGCCACTATCTACTCCAACTTCCCGGGCCAGCAAGAAAACGTTGGCATTGTAAATACGATGGCATTTTCGCCAGGCAGCGGCTACTTTGCAATCGGCTGCAGGGGCAAGAAGGTGCCACTCTTTAGACTTAAGCATTTCAAGACCTACTGAACTATTAACTTAGTGGTAAAATATACAAAATCAATGTAAATACTACCGTTGCCTTTTAAAATATGTTTCAAAGCTACAACTGGCTTGAGTCTCCGACAAGGATGGATTGAAATCCATGCTATGGTTTGTGTCTTAACGAAGACATAAAGAAAAATTTGAAATGATGTGTAAGTTCAATCAGTTAGCACAAAGCATTTTATTTATATAAACGTTTTTTATTCAACGAAAAAAGTTGCGATTAATTAATATGGAGCGCGGAAGATATCACGTTTCTGGGATTCGTGAATCTTGCCAATATCGTCGAGCTTCTTGCAAATGTGCGTTGACTGCGATTCGATCCATTGCAGCGAATTCATGTGCGCATTGAGGATCTTGCCAATCTGTATGATGGGATCGGTGTTGTCCTGTCCCCTATTGGCCTCATTCAGATTATCGATGATCTCTTTCAAGTCCTCGGACATCTGCTTCAACTGTGTATCCAAGTTCTCCACCATTAGGTAAGTCTGACTGCGTTCCTGGTCCACTCGTGGCAAGTTGACGAACTCCTTTTCCAGCGGCGCAAGACTTTCTTCAAGTTCCTTATGTTGGGTGGCAATGAATTCCAGCTCCTGGTCCAGCACCTGCTGATCATTTTTCACTTTTTGCACAGCATCGTTCAACTCGATAATCTTTTGATTGTTGCCGATTAGAAGCTTATCCCAGGCATTGATTTGAGTTGCCTGCTCCGTAAAGACTTTCTCCTGCTCCTCAAACTCCAGCGTCCACTTGTTAATGTGTTCCTCCAGTTGATTGTAAGACAATTGCGGCGCACTTACCACTGAAGCGGAATCTGTCGTTTTTGTGGCTGTTGATAAGTTAGCAAAAGCGCTGCTTGCTCCCAGTGTAGCTGGTGCGGCAGTAACAAGGGGTGCCACAGCAGCGGAGACGGGCGCAATAGATGTCGTGCTCTTCGGAGCTGTAGTTAGGCCCAATGTCAATCCGCCGCCAAGTGGAGCACTTGTTGCCGGCGCAGCCGTGGTTGTGGCAAGCAGCAGCCGGCTGCGACATAAATCCGCCAAAAGTCGGTGCAGCTGCGGCAACTGGAGCAGCGGCTACTGTTGCCGCTGGTGCTGCTGTGGAGCCAAGGCCAGCTCCAAGTCCAGTAAGTGGGTTCGATGTGACTGGAGCTAATGTTGCTGCGGCCAATCCAAAGCCACCGAATGGCGGCGGAGCCGCCTTGTTGGCACCCGCATCGCCACTGCCGCCCAATGGCGGATTAGCTGTGGCCGGCGCGGCAAATGAAAACGTTGGTTTGGCGGCAGCTGTAACGGCGGTATTAGATGCTGCTGGTGCTGTGTTCAAGCCAAATGAGAAACCAGTTGTACTCGCCGCAGTTGTGATAGGCAGCTGGAACGCCATTTCTGTATTTATATATATTTAAAACGTAAACGAATGAAATTAACAAAATGCGTACGCCAAACGAACGAACAAATAAATTCGCAAACAACGTGACCGCAAGTTGAATTTTCAAATATACTGCTTACACAAAGGGAAATATACTGATATTTGTATTTTATCATAGGCTGGTAACATGTTCAAAGCCTTCTTTTTAAAATGTATTTCGTTTGCTTATTTTTCTAAGCAGACAGAAATAGAATACTTTCATTCAAAATAACAGTATCAACGCACCTATTTAACAGTTGACATATTCAAAAAACTACTTTTATGAAAATATAACTGACATATTTTATTGGCCACTCTATTCCCACATTACAAAAGTTATCGAAACTTTGCAGACTCTCCATAGCCAGTGTTGTCGAATTTATTAATGGTAATTATTTGTGGGAACAACAAAAGCCAAAACTAATTTACATGAGACTTGCCCGCGCAAATGCTAGCTAATTAGAATGTCAACAACCTCTACAGTAAAATGTAGTCACCATATAAACTCATTACAAATGAAATGAATATTCAACGTTTCATTAGCAATATCACTGTGTGCAACAGAATAGCGCAGAGGACGTCCTAATGAAACCTTCGAAAATGTTTTGATAGCCGAAACAAAAACGAATGTTTTTTTATATCTACAAAGTAGATAGTGTCATCTGGGTCAACCAAACAGCAGTTTTTTTTTTTTTTTAATTACATGTCAATAAAACAAAATATAAAATAAATAAATTGACACCCAAATGTTTCTGTACGTGACTTAGTGAAATCGGTGTGTAAAAATGATTTCATGTAAAAATCAGTGCATTTCAATTTCTAATTATTGTACAGCAAGTTTGGCAACTACTCGCAATGTAATTTTGTAGAACAGTGTAAAAGCCGGTTGGCTTGACTATTGAAGAAGGCAAAAAACAGGCATAGAACAGAACCTGCGCTCTGGTCGTGATAACCTGAAACGACGCGTTTGTGAACTTGTTTCGTTTTTCTAGTGGTGCAGATAAGGAGCCTTTCTTGAACAAAGGCAGACGACGGACAGCTGGACAAATAGATTCCCTGCTGCGCTCAAAAGCGCTGTGAACTCAATTTTCAGTCATGTTGTGTACTTCAATTGCAATTAACAATTGATTCCCAACGCTTGTCGTCTGCATGTTTACGCAAGGTGTTTGGTAAACAGAGTTATCGGAAGCTCAAGATTGCCACTAGCATAAAAACATAAACACTCCACGCTACGCACTCTGGAGCATTGGTATAAAATCGTAATTGCTGCACCGAAAAGGATGCATTGCGTGTCTAAAGCTCAACAAAGCAAATCGACAATGTGCAGAACGTCACCAGCAGTTCTGCTGTTGCTGCTCCTGCAGTTCCTCAACTCTGGACTCGCCCTGGAGAACGGATTGGCACGCACGTAATTATATTTTAGTTCATTTGATTTAATTTTCTTCTCCAATGTTAACTCTTGCAGACCACCAATGGGCTGGATGTCCTGGCAACGGTAAGCTTTTAAATGTTATTAAATTCAATCGGCATATTTGAGAAAAAATTTGAATATATATCGATATGAAATACTTTATAACAAGAAAATATGTGTCACAAATCAAATGACTGAATATTGATTTCTTCGATTTTTTGTGATTTTTACATAAAAATAACATTTTGTGATTTTACATAAAATATCGAGAAAATCAATATACATATAATTAAAAACATTTAATTCCGATACTACATATAAATAATAACTTTGTTAAATGACTACTATGAGTATTCAATCTTCCACAGATTTCGCTGCATCACGGATTGCAAACTGTATCCTGATGAATGTATAAGGTAAGTCATAACTGATTATTCTTATCAATATGCTCTTTAGAAAGTATTTGAAAGACGTTTTTGTCACATTTACTACAGCTACAACTAGTGTAGAAATAGCATAGATTAGTGACTGCACAATACGTATGAAAAAGGCACATGCAAATTACTTTAACACTGTAAGCTTTATATACATGTCTGTCGACTCAAAAGGCTATAAAATTGGCTAACAAACCTTAATATTATTGCACCCCAGACCTTTATAACCGACAGAAAGAAAGGCAAACGATATTTCATTTTAGTACACATAAAATGAATGACTGCAATTTAAGAAGATTTTGAGAACATTTTTATGATATCCTAATATACTTGAAAGTTATTTGAGAAAGAAATTATTCAAATGATAGTAGGTCAAAGTTGAAGATTAAATGTTAGCTGTCAATTTGTTGATATAATAGAAATACCAACTAAAAATTGCAGTGTTGGTTCTATATAATTTAGACTTGTTATATTCTTATAGTGAACGTCTTTTCCGACGACACGCGGATTTAATTGCATCGGAGGGTTATGCTGATGCTGGCTACGAATACGTTATCATTGACGACTGCTGGCTAGAAAAGGAGCGTGATAATAGGACGAACAAATTGGTGGCGGATCACAAGCGTTTCCCCAGCGGCTTGAATGCTTTAGCCGACCACGTAAGTTTGAAATACACTTGGACTGAAAGTTTTTTCAAATTTTTTTAATATTTTATTCTATAGATCCACAACAGAGGTCTTAAATTTGGCTTGTACCAGGACTTTGGTACCCACACCTGTGCCGGCTACCCGGGTGTAATCAATAACATGGAACTCGATGCCCAAACCTTTGCCGATTGGGATGTGGACTACGTAAAGCTGGATGGCTGCTATGCCAACATCACCGACATGGCCGCAGGATATCCAGAGTTTGGACGCCTGCTTAACGCCACTGGCAGACCCATGGTTTATTCCTGCAGCTGGTAGTATTTTACACATATAGCATATTTAACGGACATTAAAATTGTAATATTGTCCGCCTATTTAGGCCTGCTTATCAGGAGGACACTGGCGACGCACCCGACTATGAATCTTTAAAAAAGCATTGCAACCTGTGGCGCAATTGGGATGATATTGACGATTCCCTGGAATCGGTTGTCCAGATTATGGATTACTTTGGTAAAAACCAAGACAGAATCCAGCCACATGGTGGCCCAGGACATTGGAATGATCCAGATATGCTGCTGCTAGGCAACTATGGACTTAGCTACGATCAAAGTAAACTGCAGATGGCTGTTTGGGCTGTGCTTGCAGCGCCTCTCATCATGTCCAACGACTTGGCCAAGGTGGAACCCAAGATCAAGGCAATCTTGCAAAATCGGTAATAACTCTGTTCAGTTAAAATTACTTTTTATATTAGATTTATTCTTCTCGTTGTACAGAGATGTCATTGCAGTCAATCAGGATCCTTTGGGCATTCAGGGACGCCGTTTGCTAGTTAAAAATGATATTGAGGTCAGCTAAACTTAATCTTATACTTATACTCAATTTTAAATTAAATATCGTTCCTATGCAGGTCTGGCGACGTCCCATAACACCACAAAATGATAACCAGGAGTACTCCTTTGCTGTGGCATTTGTCAGTCGTCGCACGGATGGCGCACCTTATCGCATAACCTTTACTCTTAAAGAAGTAAATTTTTCTATATATATTATTTGTCATTCTATTACATTTCCTTAATCTTTTCACAGATGTTGTTGCGGAATAGCAAAGGTTATAGCGTTCAGGTGAGCAATTTTTTCTTAAATGAATTTAAAAACTGTAGCTCATAAACTGTTTATTTTTTTTTTAGGATCTATTCGACTCGAATAGCAACTTGGGCGTCTTTGAGGCAGAGAATCAGTTCACAACGCGCGTTATACCCAGCGGTATTTATATACTTCTTTATTTCAAAACAGCTGAACTTGAATGCAATTTATTTTATACTTTGTTTTTATAGGCGTCACTTTCTACAAGTTTACAGCGCTGTGAGAACCAAACCCAGCTGCTAATTAAATAATTAAAATATGCAAATTAGTTCGCTGTCACTCAGCTGTCATCGAATACGTCTCTCGATAAGAATACAGTTTGTAACTAAATGAAGGAAATAATGAAAAAAAAGAGAAAGGAAAAACAAAAGCCTTTGTTCATATTGAATTTGTTGTTTATTTAGCACTTTACAAACAATGATAATATGCTCTTTGCACATTATGCGAGCACTCATATTATGCTTGATTTGTATAAATACAGTTTATATTATTGTACATTTTTTATAGGCATAGATTCAAGTTTCGACACTAATTAAAAAGAGAGCTGGCTTTCTCATGCAGATTAGTTCCATTTAGCCAATGATATATTTACCATCTATATATATATATATATAAATATATATATGTATTCATGTATATAATATATATTATATATATAGAAGACTTTAAACTTGATGAAAATGTGTGAAAATTGCCAAGCCATAAAATAAATAATAGTATTGCAATGTGTTAAGACCAGAGTACCAATAGACCATAATTAAGATGCTAATGAAAAAAAGAGGAAACGGGATAAAAGAGAACTCTCCCAAGCAGGCTGATACTGATAGCTTCCGAGTTGTACACCAACTACATCAGATGCAATTGGCGTAGTTGAGTAAGTCATATTTAAATAATTAGCAGCTACAGTTAAAAGTTAGTGTTAGTCGTAGATTATTGTCAAGTTAAGTAGTTGTATGTAGTTGACTTCATTTGCCACATCAAAAGCAGATTATGAAAACGACGACTGAATCGAATTGAATGAAACCTTTGGCTAATGCACACCATTGCTGAAGGTGGGCGTGCGTTCGTAGCTGCGCCGATGCAATGCATCCACATCCTTCAGATAGTATGTGCCCGGGAACAGGGCGCTGATGCTTCCAGTGGGCGTGTACGGCGCCGAATGATTGTTCTTCTCCCGGACCTCCATCAGCGACGAGAACTGCTCCGGCACGACTTTCTCACGGGAGTTAAGCATTGGCTGCACATAGTCCAGTTTGGCCACAAACTGCTCAAAGGCCGCCGCGTCCTGAGTCACCTTAATGGAATACATCGAGGCAGCCAGGCCCGACCCGTACGAAAAGACGCCAATACGCTTGTTCACCAGCTCGGCAGCCGGAACTCCAATCAGCAGGGACACCAAGCCCGAGTAGACCGACGGTGTGTACATGTTGCCCACCTGATTGGCCAGCAGCAGCGACTTCTTCGTCTTGGCCTCGAACACCTCGGCTGACTGCGTAAGGAAGGCCTTCTCCACGTCCCGATCAAAGTAGCTACCCTCCAGCGTAGCGTCGGCGAAGCGCTCCAGGCCGGCAAACTTCTCTGCACGCGTCTTCTCGCTGCTCAGCAGGTAATCGTTGAAACTAAGGCGACCCACCGACTTCTGAACGAGCTTGCAGAACGGCGTATGGAACAAGATGGCATCGAAGTTGTCGACACCCGCATCCGCTTGCTGTGGATGCTGCTTCTCGAACTTCTTGCGGTACAGCCGATAGCAGATATCCAAAGCCGACAGATAGCATTGTATGGACAGCTTGCCATCAACCACGGGATACTCGGAGCTCAAGTCGGGTTTGTAGAAGTCATAGGCGTGCTCCATATGCGTGGCACGCAGTCCACGCTCTAGCACCAAAGGTGCATGTGGTCCCACCAGCATGGCAATGGCGCCAGCGCCACCAGTTGGACGCGCTGCTCCCTTTGCGTAGACGGCGATGTCAGCGCACACGGCCAGCGCATAGCGTCCATCCCAGCTCGAGGATTCGATCCAGTTTGCCGCATTGAAGAGCGCAGCAGTGCCGCCGTAGCAGGCATTTGTGGTGTCGAGTCCTTCGATGTCCGTGTTGCCACTCTCGGCAAATAATTGCATTAGCACCGATTTCACCGATTTCGATTTATCGACTATCGTTTCGGTGCCCACCTCTAATCGACCGATTTGCGTGTGCTTGATTTGATGACGTTCCAACAAGCGGCTGACAACCGTCAGGCACAACGAGTTGACATCCTCGCGATCTGAGCAGAAGCCCATTTTCGCCTGTCCCAGGCCGATTGTGTATTTTCCCGTGGAGGCGCCATCGAACTGTTCCAGTTCCGTTTGGTCCACGTATTGAGATGGGAAGATCACCTCAATGGCGCGTATTCCAACATTTTCGGGCCAACTGCTTGCCATGATTGATTGATTGATTGAATTTTTATTATGGTGCTAATTGGTCTTCGATTCTTTGTACTGGCGATATGCGAGTTGAGAGTACGATTTCCTGAGTTCTGCAAGTAGTCAAAGGAATTCTGTAATGTCATCAATTTCAACACTCGAAACAAACACACCACACACGCACACAGATACACATGCACCGAGAAATTCCCATGGCCGTGGTGGCGTCACAACTTTCACCTCTTGATATTCTGCGCAATCAGAAAAAATGTCTTTAAGTTATGCATATTGCTTGTTGTAATCGCTTGCTACGACAACGACGACGCACAAATTGCTTGCTTGGGTTGGGTAAACATAAAATCAACAATATCGTCGCAACTAATGAATGAAGAAACCAACCACCTGTTGCACGCTCGAGCAGCTTTGACCGTGTGCCGAAAGAGCGCGTCTTCAAAAACTGAGTTTCAATTGTGTGATGAAGGCGGCGCTGGTAGCGACGTCGATGGTGACGTCGACGCCGACGTTACACGCACAACTACAGTGACCAGCGACGCCAACGTCAACGTCAACAGCTCAGCGACCGTGGGCACCACTGTGATTTCGATTTCGCTGTGAGCTTTTTAGGCACGCCAGCTTTGAATGCCAACGAAGAAACACAGACAGAGCGACGGCCATTAAGACAACAAACGAGTAAGCAAGCAGAAGCGACAACAACAACAGTAACTTCGATCAGAAGCACTAAAAATCAGGTGGAGAAACTTTCTCCACGCAGTCGAACTTTGCTAAAGAGAACACACGAAGACGCAGCAAATAAATGATCGAGCTAAAATAAGTCGCTTCATACCAAACCCAATTCGATCCAAACCCTAGACATGACTCTTAACAATTTTCTTTTAGCACTGATTAAATCGACAACAAATGTCTCCGCGCAGCTCAACAATTTCGAAAATGATAAATTCTTTCAAACATCAGTCACTTTCTACAATTTTTTGATGCTGTTTTAAATTTCCAAATAATGTTGGTCACGATTCAAATGATTTGCAAGAACAGTGTTGACTACCAAAAGCAGAAAATTATAGTTTTCTTTTCTTTTTTTCACTTTTTGGGGTTGGGCCATATTGACTGATCGCTGCTGACTACGACAGTTTGCACATTTATGCTTATTAGGACAGTTGCTCCATAGGAAAGTTCATAGAGTAATAGGACACTATCGTACGTATGTTGGTCACTGTGTCGTGTAACGGGGATTATTGTATAACTGATAACAAGCGCGGTAAAGTAAGAAAGAGTAAGAGACACCGAGAGAGTGAGAGAAAGACGTCGCATTCCCAATAAGTGTGATGTTTACCTTCGCGATTAGCACCTGCCAAAAATGGGTAAAATACCGAGCGAAATGTATAGAAGACTGTTTTGTTGTGTTGAAGTTTTCACTTTTACGTTGATTTGGTTTTCTGTTGAGGCTATTTTGTTTTGACTTATGGTGTGTATGCGTCTTGTTCGCGGAACGCGTAGCTCACTCGAGCAAATCTCTTGGTAGACTGAACAGCGGCGCTTCGGCAGCAGCGGCATATGACCAATAAAGACACCGTACACGCCGCGGCGCCAACGCCAACAGCGATGTCTACGTCAGCAGCGACAGCAATGCAGAGCAGCGGCAACAAGCAGTGTATGCAAAGTGCGCTTTTTGGGCGTCTTAAGCCAATGTCAATTGCTATGGCAGCGAGTTAAATGTGTCTCGAGTATTTACCAAAAATATCTGTATATTTATGTACTACGGACTGTTGTTAAGCCGAGAGCTGAGATAAGATCGGAAGCAGGCTACGTAACATGGTAGGTCTTGTGTTTTGGGTGATCGCGCGATTCGACTGCTCTGATAAGCCCCTTTTCAAAGGCAATATCCGTATTTTTTATGGGTGTGTGTTCAAAGGTTCTTAAGTTTTATTGTTTGGCCGCAGCCATAAGTGCGCTTCAATGTTATGGAAATGAATTCCTTGCATGTACATTCAGCAGTAGCAGGCAACGCAATTGTACATTAACGCGTTTATTTTTAGCCCATCGAGATGTAAACATACTTATTGCGATCTATTGTATTTGGAATTGTTGCGCGCCATTGTATACACAACCTATTTGGTTTATTATTCAAATTTGTTCCTTAAAAGCAAACTTGAGTCATCAGAGTAAATTTCGCGAAAATTCACAAAGCACTCATCACTCTCTCGGCAGGCGTCAAAGTTCTTAGCCTCAAAGGTTAGCCACATTGCAACCCAATGCTTAGCGCACGTGTCGCACGGAAACCTTTCTGTTCTATTCATTATATTTTTTCTTGTGATGTACTTGAAACTCTTTATGCACATAATTGTATTATGAAACAGACGCTTATGTTGAATTCTTTTTTTCAATTAAACAAGAAAACTTGCACACAATATGAATAAAACTTCTGCTCTTTAGCTTAGGTGAAATGATTTGTGTGATTGGGCATTTGTGACATGATTTAGTATGATTTACTTTCGTTTTTGTATGTTTAAAATGTTTCAATAACAAACAAGCGCACCGGGAACACAAAAAACCATAGTTCTCATCGAATTGACAACGATTTCACAGATAAACAATACATAGGCACTGCTTACAAACATTTCGTTGCACTTACGAATTTCGGTATTCTACTGCCACCTTAATTGTGCCAAATAATAGGATTAACTAAACTAAACTTTAATAATTAGGCACGTAGTGGAGGAGGCGCCTACATAGCAGTCCGACCAGTGTATACCTACGACTTGTAGAAAACAGCTGAGTGTATTGCAATCGATATATTGTTGCTATCGCAATTTGTTACGTGAAAGTCTTACAGTGTGACCACATCTATGGTATATTGTTTGTGTGTTGTCACCACAATAAGGAAAAATACCAGAGCAAATTTTAGGTATATTTGCAAATTCAACTTGCGGTCACGCGGTTGTGAATTGTCATTCTTGTGTTGAGTTTCCACTTGTGCTCCGTTTCGTACGTGTATTGTGGGTGGTGCGGTCGTGTTGCTTGACTCTTTTTGTATTTTCAACGCACAAACTGTAAAGCAGTATAATTAACATCTACGAGTTGACGTGAAGCAGTGTCGTTTAAATGTAAGTGATTGCGCTACCTCAGATAATTTGTTAAGCACAATACGACAACGCAGCATGTTCGCGCATGAATGAGACAGAAAAAAAAACATTTGCTCAACGAGTCCGGTCTGGTGACCTGTTATCAAACCGAACTCTACCGCGTATTGGACAAATAACGACTTTTCCAATGCTTAAATGCAATATATTAGCATAGAAAAAAGATAAATGAATGTGTATGTGAGCGAATCAAATGACCCTGAAAAACTGTTGCCTCGCTTCCATTTGTACAGTAACTTTGGGTGCAATGCCAAGGAAGCATTCCGAGAGATATGTAAATGCAACTGAATGAAATTGACGGGTAAATGTGTGCAACGTATAATAGAAAATATGTTTGCAAATAACTAGTTGGTTTGTTTTTAAGCTGTAAAACCCGTGAGCAGAAAAAATATCGATCGAAAAGCTGTCATGTGACTGTCATGAACAGCTGACTGGGCATTTAATTCACCACAGCTGTGAATGCGAATGCGTGTGTGTGTGTTTCGAGGGTATGGTGAAGTAAGTAATCTCTCTCGTGCAGTTTCGCTCTCCCTCGCTCATTCCAAGTTTTTTTTTTTTGAGTGGTGCTCTCATGCTACCCCTCTCTTTCTAACTCTCTGCGTAAACAAATTGTCAAGCTGTTAAATTTGAAAATCATTTTGCCACTTAATAATATTAATTATATGTAGAGCTTGAGAAAAGTGCCAAAATTTCCATTTACAAATTGTACATTCGCGTTACTTTGGCCGCAAACTTAACGTACAAAATATAGCACATGTTTGTATATAGTATTCGAAGATATGTTGATATATAGTTGTGTGGCCGCCGCTACAAGGACTACATCAAATAGTGATATTGCGTGCCGCAAAAAAGGCCTTGACTGCGTTGACTGACCAGATATAAACTTGAAACGAAAAGTCAAATATGTATTTAGAAATATACATATGTACATATGTATGTACATTTCTAGCGACCATAAAACAAAAATGTCAGCAGCTGACCGAAGAACAGCTGCTGGGTTTACACACAATTTTAAAGGCTAAGCCACAAGCGACGAATGCCTGCTTCTTCCTGCCAGGACATTATTATTAATTAATTTGGGCGCCCACTCGACGCCGGCACAGAAAACCGACACACACACACACATATGTACATGTGTGCTTGTAAATAACATCATCATAGTCATTCTTGCTATTTTTGTTTTCGTCCTCACATCGAACGAACGTTGCAATTTCCTGTCTGTAGCTTCTTCTTACTCTTTCGCTTCTTCTTGCTCCTCTGCCACCCATTCCCTATTAGCGACAGCCGTTGACCAGTCTGACTGGCGACAGTTGCTTGTTGTTGTTATTGGTGTTGTAGTCGCCTTGCTGCGCTTCTTCTTATTCGCTTTATGTCAACATCATTTACGGCTGTTTGTTGTTTGTTATCCTGTTTTCAGTTTGGAGTTTCGCTGGCGTTGCCAATTTGGCTTTTAACTTGACAACAAAATTTAATTGAATGGCGGCAATTTAATAAAAGTGTCTCACTCGTTACCACGAAGATTTCAAAGCTGTATGCGAAAAGGAGTCAACCATATTTGTTGGAGATTTTTATCGACTTCCGTCGAAATTTTGATAAGCAAACTTCATAGACAAAGTGGTGGCAACTCTGTTGTCGCGCCATTCGCTTTCGTTTTGGAATAACTCATAAAGCAAGCGTGCTCTCTTCCTCTTTCTCTTGCTCTTGCTCTCCGTATCTAGTTGGCATTTTCCGTATAATTTGATATGCAGAATGCGTCACAGGCCCCAGGACGACGCACACAGAAACAACAAACAACATATATTTGTATATGTATTGGGAGCATAACTGCCACCCCCGCTTTGGGTGTCGCCAGTACCTAGTGATTTGTACAAAAGCAATTTAGATTTCGCCGCTAAAAATAGACTTGGGCCCTTTTGTTGTTGTTGGTTTTGCAATGCGGTTGCCAGGCTAGCATTATAATTGTTGTTGTTATTGTTTGTGGCCATTTGTTTCCTGGTGAGGACAATGCACTGCCTTGAACGTTATATTTGTGTGTTGTTGGGTTTAATGGGGAGGGTCAGGGTAAGTTGTTTTCTTCCCCCTTTTTTTTTTGTTTTTTTTTTGGGCGGTTTTTATAATTGGGGATGGTCAGCGCCCAATTCGCTTGTCATTTTGTTTTTGTTGCTGTCAGTGAGTTGCGAGTGTGCTCTTTGAAGGCCATCATGAAGTTATGTAATAATAGTGACTACTAAAACGAAACTGACTGACCAAAGTTAGATTTGTATCTGATGATGATTACTCATACGACACCATTTTTCCTTACCAACAGCCAACAGCCGCAGCAACAAAAAACGACGACAACAAGTAAAAAACAACTGCAGTTAAGTGTGCTCGACTGCCGAAATACCCAAATGCTATCATAAAGGGAACAAAAAAGTGTGCTCACATTATCTAAAGCTGTGAAGCATCAATTCAATGAAATTGCAGTTTATTGTTATCTTTGGCAAATTTTAAAGATTTGATTTTCATTCACATTGATAATTAATTATCGATCAATTTAAAAATGTTATCTAATGTAATTTCTTACAAAGTTATGTAATGTTAAATTTGATAGCACCATTTGATATTGCAATGTTGTATTAGTTTCTATATCTCCAGCCCCGCGCAAGTATTATATGCCATTTTCGAAGCCCTACTTCAAGATCGAGGGGGGATTTTTAAGCGCACAGATATACATAGACGGGCTTAGCTAATCGAATTCATCTAAGGAGTTCATATATTTTTTTTTTGCACAAAATTGTTATGCCCTCTACACTTAGCATAGATGGGTACAGAACAACAACAACAGCAGCAACAATGGCGAACGACACTTACCAAATTAAACGCAGGCTGGTGGCTGGCTTGCGTGACGCTGCTTCGTCATCGATTCCTTAGTGACTGCGCCTTTTCGGCACCAACAACTTTGCCAGCCATATGGTAGCAACCAGCGGGCGCCGACATTTCTCTAGCGTTCATTTCGCATCGAGCTCTCGTCGTGTGCGCACGGCTTTCTTGTTTGTTCTGCTTCTGTTGGTTTCGGGCCATGTGCGCATCGTTTGCGTAGTGTTTTGTGTTTGCTGGCCAATAAGCTGCAAAGCAAACTGCATCTTCTGCAAGTCGAGAAGGTCCTGATTGCACTCATGAAACGCAAACATAGTTGGGATTGAAAATGCGTAAGCATATTAAGTATACGCCTACGTATTATACGTACAGTGTGTATGGTGGCCCAATTGATAGATGATTGGACGACAGCGTATGGAGTCAGAAGTCTGCCTGGCGCCAACTGTCTGCGCTTTGTTGTCTGCCCAGGCGCTCAGCACAAAGAGCCTCACACAAAGGAAAATGGGAAATGAGAAAACACAAACACACACACTCATCGACATGTGTCGATGAGTCCAGGGCCAATGAAATGCATTCTGAGGGTCGATCGCATCAAATGGTTCGAAATGAACAACGCTTTCTCGAGGTCAATCATTAAATTTTCATGCGAATTTGCAAAGTGTTTGTCGTCATTTAAACTTGACATTCCATATTCATATGCTACATAATGCATTAGGGCCACCAATCGATAAGGGGTCAAATTACATAATGGAAAATTGGAAATTTTGGGTTTTCACAGCCACAGTATTAACAAGTTTGCTCTTTTTCTTTCGCCACACACATTTGCAGCTATCAAAATGATGTCCGAATACTGGATTATCTCGGCGCCTGGCGACAAGACGTGCCAGCAAACCTTCGACACGATGAACAACCTCACCAGCAAGCAACATAATCTGTGCAGCAACTACAAGTTCCATATACCCGATCTGAAGGTGCGTTCAATTAGTTTGCAATTAACTCGCTCCGGTTTAATACGAGACCTTTTTGTATGCGATAAGGTTGGCACCCTGGATCAGCTTGTCGGTCTGTCCGATGATCTGGGCAAACTGGACACGTATGTTGAGCAGATCACCCGCAAGGTGGCCATGTACTTGGGTGAGGTGCTCGAGGATCAGCGCGACAAGCTGCATGAGAATCTGCTGGCCAACAACAGTAAGTCGTTAAATATATGCATATGTATTATCCATTAGATTAGCTCAGTTTAGTACAGTTTAGTTAAGTATATAGTTTAGTTTTAGCGTGATTGATTGACACGCAGCTCGCAGCGATTATCGATTATCCATTTAGATCCACTCTCCTTTCTTTAGTTATTTTATAAGATGTTTCTTTAGCTGATGGTAGCGAACATCAACTTATCTACTTTATACTTACAAACGGAATGAATCACATCTACTCTCTATATATACTCTATATATTGTTTTCAACACGATTTACTGTTATTGTACTAACAACAAACATCAAACAACCAACCAACCAACCAACCAACAAACAAACAATTACAACTACAAACATCAGCTGCGAATGAAAACCCAGTGAATTTTTATGTCTTTATATTCGTAATACTAAGAATATACGTACACTATTCTACATACTCGTACATATTACATTTACCTACAAAGACAACAAGTCCTAGTACCCCCCTTTTTCCCTGGTGATTCTTGAGTATCCGGAAAAAATCGCTAAATTCGATATGAAACGATACATAAGCAAACATCTTGTAGCTCAATATGGAATGATCGGTGTCTCTCTCTTTTTGACTAACATACAACAACGAATCAACAAATAAAAACAAAAAAAAGTACATAATTTTACATGTATAACTCGTATTATTCAAAACAACAAATATTTATCTATACTTTTTCAGTATCGAAATAGATTTAAAAACTAATCGATTTTCAGCTGAAAACTTGAGGTTTTTCGTTTGGTTTGAAATCCTTGATGTACTCCTTATCTCTTCAGTTATTTCAATTATGTTTTAAGTTGTCTCTTTTTTGTTCTTATTTCTTTTGTTCTTCGTTTTTGTTTTCTTTTTTATTTTTTGAAGTTTATGTTTTTTACTTTTTATGTTGAAACTCATGCGCACAAATCATCAATCACGACCAGAAAAAAGCAAAAATGAATGAAAGAATGAAGAATCTTGTCAAAAAAAATATAAAATTTGATAAATGTAAATGTTTTATACTACCTACTATATAACAACAACAATGGAATTAAAGTTTTAGACGATACCACAAAAAGAAAACTATAAGAAAAGTCGAAGAGAATTTGCGTTGTTAATTTTGTGTTGCATTTGTTGTACATTTCTAATATCTATTCTATCTATCGACATACATGCAAACACATATACACACATACCCCAACCCTAAACAAACACACACACACGCATACCAAGAGATATATAGTTAACCGACATTCATACGAATACCCACACATACACACTTACAAACAAGCGCACACATTGATGATGAAGGGAGCCAAGAAAATGTCCAATAAAAATACCCGAAACTCAAAACACAAACCCAATATAATGATACTCCCTACTTAATTTGAGCCTCACAAGCCCACACACACACACACCAATACAAATACTCCCACAAGGCCAAAAACAAAGAACTCTCTTGGGGCGCCACTCAGACCAAAAACACTTTGTATATTTTACATGAATTACTTAAAACTTGTTGTACATTTCTTATGATTTTCTTTTATTTTTCGTTTCCGTTCCACAAAATTCGAACTTGAAATTTCGTTGTGAAAAACCATTAGTTTTTAAATCATTCACTCAAATAAAAAAAGAAGAATAATTACTAAATACTATATGATAAAAGGCGGTTTGAAATTGAATTAAAACTAACAAATAAATAAATCAAGATATTGCATTATTCTAATATATATTTATATCCGTTCATTTGAGTTTTCGCCAAAAAGAAAAGTACTGCGCGTGTGTTTATTATTTTCTTTATGTTGAGATTTATTTTCGAAAATTTTTAGTTATTTTCTTTTGTTTGCTAAGATTTGCAAGTACTTTGAGAGCGTGTGCCGAATTTGCAACATTTTATTCTTCCATAAACAAATTTCTTTTGTTCATATGTACGTTTGTGTGTGTGTTTTTATTGTTTTTATGTGTGTTGTGTGCTTTTTTATGAATAGACTGATCCATCGTTTTCTGTGCTCTCCTCGTAATCACGATCCCATAATAATAATGATATTACTAACAATACTAATGACAATGTTAATACTGTACATTTTCTTTACTAATCTCTAATCGCATTTGTTCAGCACTTGATCTTTCATCTCACTTGTGTATATGTGTGTGCGTGTATGTGTATGTTTATGTGTGTGTGTGCGCCTGTGTTATTGTGGGTGCGTGCTGTGTGTTGTGTTGTGTTGTGTTTTGTTTGTGTACGTTTTTACCATTCACGTGTTTACCTCGCTTCTTTGGCATCCATTGCACTAGTTGAATGACAGCGATAGACAGCGAATCGAGTTATCGATAAATGTTTAAAAACAATGTAACGCTTTTACACTGTACAAAATTACCTAATTTGTATGATACAATTACACAAAATATGAAACTAAATAGAATACAAAATTGTGGCCCATTCATCACAAAAACAAAAAAAAATATATAGAAAAATGAAAATAAGTCGAACTTCCTGCAACATTCTTTCCACTGTTGTTCATGAAATTATATGCATTTATGATTTATTAAAATATTGGTTTTACATTCAACAAATACATAAAGAGAACAACACCAACAACGACAACGACGACAACAAAAAATCAAAACCAAAAACTAAGCACACATGAGTTTGAATATATATACTTAAAAAGTATGATTTCTTTTTGGAATATGAGTTAATCTGTTCATTTATTTCTTATTTCCGTTTTTATAAATCAATATCTATTATTTGTTTCCTTGACTTTGGTTCACAAAATGGAATCGATTATTGAGAAAAAACATGCTGAAATGTATGCTATAGTTTTTAAGTTTATCAATGATCAATGAATTATTTTGTTTTCATTTAAAACTGCGTCGATTATATTACAACGTATCTCTGTAATCTGAAAACAATATCTAAACAACTTGTGTTATTATCCCGTACCTGAACAACTACAACAACCACAAAAAAAAAACAAATCAAAAACGAATAACACAAAAATCCAAAATGAATTTGTATTAACTGCGGTGCCACAAAACGAATGACGTTCTAATCCCGATCCTGCGAATGCGAATGGGAATGGTGCACATACATAGGTCCCGGTCCGCCCGATGAAAGCATGCCGTGTCGACACCACCAGCGCCTGAAGCATCTCAGCCTGCGACACCAGCGTAAACATCAGCACACGCACCACCAAAACAATCCCCTACACTACCATCACCATCCTCACCACCAGCTGCCCACGGATATCAAGGGTAAATCGAACATAAATCTCTCAATTAGTCGTGACACCACAAAACCAACAAATGCCACTACTACTACTACTACTACGCATGCCACCGCATCAGCATCAGCATCATCAGCCTCAACCTACGCCTCTGCCTCCGCATCCGCCTGCGTCTCAGCATCCACATCAGCTAGAGCAAGTGCATCGGCATGTCCCGGGTGCCCTGGCATCGGCATCGGCGTCGGTATCGGCGGCGGCAGCTTAAACAACCTATCCTCAACGCACGATGAATCGGAGCGTGATTTTGACTTTGTGATACCGCCTGGTTGTGCCTGCGACGAATGCTATGCCCTCAGCAGCAGCAGCGTGTTTGCCCCGCCCAGCGCCAGTGCCACGGCCAGTACGCTGATGGCCGACGAATGTTACTCCCAGACAGCTTCCTCCATGCTGAATGCCACGCGCTGCGCCATCTCCACGGTGACCGCCATTGCCACAGGCAACAGCATGTGCAGCACAAGTGTCGTTGGCGGCACTGCTGCCGCTGCCACTGCCACAGCAGCGCCAGCTGCTGGTGATGCCGCTTCTGAAGCTGCAGCAGCAGCAGCCAAGACCAGCTCTGCCTCCACACTCTGCTCGTCGGCTTACTTTTCGACATCGGCGCCAACGGCGAGCAGCTCGGTCCACAGCATGTCGCGCTCTAACAGCAAAAAGCTGAATAACAACACTTGCAGCATAAACAATAACAAAGCTGAGCTTTCGTAGCACCAGCAGTCACATCAGTCAATTGCATATGCCACCATCGCCGTCGCCGATGCCGCAGTCACCGCATAAGCAGCAGCAACAGCAAAAGCCACAACAATCGCCAAAGCAGCAACTGCAACAACTACAGCTACAGGGGGGATCAGGAGTAGGACTGGGAGTGGGAGCAGCAGCTGGAGCTGGAGCATTCTCGCCGCCCTTGCAATCACCAACAGAAAGGTCGTGCGACACGGACGAGTTGGATGAGGATCTGGATGATCCGAAGAGTCCGCATAGCGCATCCTCGCTGTCGGAGACATTCGACTGGTGGTTCAATAAGCCGAAGCGTAACTCAAAGAAGTGCAGGTATCTTTTATCATCGCATTAACTAAAATTATGTAGCGTACCGTTGCCAAAATCGCAGTGCACCATTCGAATGCCAAAACTTGCGAAATTGCCAAACGTCCATCGCCAAACGCCAAACGCCAAAAAAAAAAAATCGCCATTTTCACCACCCCCAAAAAAAAAAAAAAAAAAAACACTCGCAGTCATCCATCATTGCAGTCAATCGAATCAATTGACTGGGGCGTGCTATCAAATGCACATCAAATACACTGAAACACAGACACAGACACCACACAGAAAATACACTGTAAGAAATGAGAAACGATTATACAACATGCTGCACCCGCTTTGCCTGCTCTCTCTCTCTCTTTCTCTGTCTCTCTCTCTCTCTACTCTCACTCTCTTTCTCAGCTCTTCTCATCCATATATGTTTGATTTCATTAAGTGAGATGAACAATAAAATGCAATAATAATGTATTTCTTTTTTTAAATCATTCACTTCATCAATCACTCATGGTTCCACTCATTGACCACACGAATGCACTTGAAATACACGCACACAACGAAACACTGACACACACATACACACGCACACACACACATCTACACGCGCACACACAGTGCACAGACTCCAAGCAAACCGAAACCAATGAAAACCCCACAACAACCAACAACAAATGACATTTTGGCATCAGACATCGCCCACACCGCGCTCTAGTTATCGCTCTTTCTTCAATTCTCTTGCCGATCAAATTTATAGCAAACGTTCTACACCGAGTCAATTAAATATAAACAATGGATTTAATTTAACACCAACTCATAGATCGTCTCCAGTGAGTAGTTGTTGTGGCAGTAGTAGCCAGGGGCGTTCCAGTCCAGACACGGATCACGCTGAGCCACCCGAATTCCCGCTGAGTCCAGGTTAGCATGCCTGGCCTGGCCCGGGGCCAATACTACATTTCTCTCTCTCTCTCTCTATCTGAAATAACTACTTTCTATTCTGTTATGGCCCTTGGACGTTGCTCTGTCTTTTCTTATTATATCTATTTTCAAGTTTCAGTTTGTTATCCGTTTGATTTCCTTACAATTTCTGTATTGTTTTCATTAAAAAAAAAACCAACACCACCCACTTGATGTATTACTTTCTGCTCTATATCTCTCTCTCTCTCTCTATATATATATATATATATATATATATATATATATATATATTTATCTCTCTCTATATACAATATATATACCATATTCCACACTACGTGTAATTCTCAGGCAAAACTCAACTGAAAGTGCAATTGTGTTTTGCTTTGTTTTGATTGAAACGTGTTGGATTGGTTAACTGTTATACGGTTTAAGTGTTATACATACATCTGTGTACACGTACAACTACAGTCTGTTAAACCAATTCCTCGCAAGGCAATCCAAGTCTTTTGTCTCACTTTTGATTTTGATTTCTTTTTAAATTTCGATTTCAGTTTCGATTTTTGTGTGTTCTCAACAAACTTTAATGCTCCTCGTCTCCCGTTAATTATGATTATTTTTGATTTTTATTATTGCAATCTACTATTATAAATTATCTATTCTATTTTGCAGTTTTAGTTCACGCGAGCACACATACTACCTTGTGGCTCCCTATATGATTTTTATTCTCCAATACATACACCAAATTATTTGTAACAGTGTAAAAGCGAATATGTTGTTTTTTCAGTGTACTGCTCACCAAAATGTTGTTCTGCTGCGCAAATATCTCATAGCCCACGATTAACGCCGATTTCCATTAAGCTAAATAAGACAAAACACACATACACACACACACATCTACACGTATACACACACACACACAAATGTTTTATTTATTTGTTAAACAAATGCTAAATACTTTGTTTCTTATAATAATTTCATATATTTAGTTCTGATTTGCCATTAAGGGTTTAAATATAATCTTAATTATTGTGTTAATTATTATATACACTAGACATACAAATCTGCTAACATTTTGTGCCGTTTAAAATGTAATTCGTATTACGAAAGGTATTCGTTAATCTATACAATTATTTTATACAGTTTTATTACGATAATTGTTCTAACACAGATTTTTCTTTGTTGACAGTTCAAAACTCCTTTAGCATATCACTGTACTTTAGAAGTCTTAGAGCATCCCATTGCTTATGTCGCAAGTGCTTATAGTAATTTCATTAGCCTCAGCATGTTTAGAGGTGGATTTCTATGGTGAATAAGTATTACCAAAGTTGTAACGTGCATTGATTTCAATTGGTTACATAATTGTATTTTGATCATAAAGAATTCTTATCTAAATTTGTGATAAGAATGGTTGAAATGAAATGAGACTACAATAAGCACTGCAAAATGCTTCTAGATAATTGTTTTTCTTTGTTCAACTAATTTGGTTTAGTTGTTGTACTAAAAGTTTTAGCTGTTGTTCATGTGAATTGGATTTATTCAGTTTTCGTTTGCTTATGTATATAAGTGAGCGTGTGTGTGTGTGAGATAGTTGTACAAAAGCGTCTGTTTGTATTTGTGTTTATGTATTTTTATCTTATCTCAAACTTACGTGCAATATTTATTAATCTTCTTTATTTCTTATTATTTAAATTTGAAAATATAACTAAGTTTGTTCTTTACTAAACAGTAAAAAAACGCCATAAACTTTTAGATCAATTACAGCATTGATTTTATGATTTATTTTTGTATTTAAACATTAATAATTTTGTCAATGAACTAGTCAATGCCAGTCACTTAAGTCTAACTGGTGAAGAAATCTACCACTTCAGAAAACTATAACTAATCGTTTGATCTTTTCTCGATCGACATTTAGCCGAACTACCGCAGTATTTAACACGTTTCCAATGGGACATGGCCAAATATCCAATCAAGCAATCGCTGCGCAATATCGCCGATATCATTTCCAAACAAATCGGCCAAATTGATGGCGATTTGAAGACCAAATCGCAGGCCTATAACAACCTCAAGGGCAACTTGCAGAACTTGGAGAAGAAGAAAACGTAAGCACCTAGCAACTACATAGTTTTGGTGTTAGTTAATTGTATTAATTAAATGACCTAACACACGCATTTTCCCCTCATCATATGCACCACAGTGGCAGTTTGTTGACACGCAACCTTGCGGATCTGGTTAAGAAGGAGAACTTTATTCTCGACTCCGAGTACTTGACCACGCTCCTGGTGATTGTGCCAAAGTAAGTGGAGGCAGCCAGCTCATGGCTGCACTCTTTATTTTTGGTATAGCTTATGTCATTATGTCGTGTCATACTTTGCAGAGCCATGGCCAACGATTGGCTGGCCAATTATGAGAAAATTACCGATATGATTGTGCCACGTTCGTCGCAGCTCATTAAAGAGGACCCCGACTACTGTCTCTTCAATGTGACGCTGTTCAAGAAGGTGACCGAGGAGTTCAAGCTGCATGCCCGTGAGCGCAAGTTCATTGTGCGCGACTTCGTCTACAATGAGGAGGAGCTGGCAGCGGGCAAGAACGAGATGACCAAGCTGATGACCGACAAGAAGAAGCAGTTTGTAAGTACCCAACGTCTAGCACTAAATAGATAAATGACTAAACAGATTAATTGCTAATCATATGCATGTATGTAATTTGTAGGGCCCATTGGTGCGCTGGCTGAAGGTGAACTTCAGTGAGGCATTCTGTGCCTTGATACATGTGAAAGCGTTGCGTGTGTTTGTGGAGTCCGTGCTCAGGTGAGTTGTGTGGTCACTGTCACGCCGCCAAGGTTGTGAATCAATGCATTAATCATGTTTCTGTATCGATATCCGATTCAATCACAGGTACGGCTTGCCGGTCAACTTCCAGGCCATTCTGATTGAGCCCAACAAGAAGAGCGTGAAACGTTTGCGTGATGTTCTTAACCAGCTCTATGGACATTTGGACGGTGCATCCGCCGGCGGACATGTCAGCAATGCTGATGTAAGATTTGCAAGATCCTTCTTTATGTCGTAAATATATTAATTGATAAATCTGATTTCTCGTAGAATGTCGATATTCCCGGCTTGGGCTTTGGTCAGTCCGAATACTTTCCCTATGTGTTCTACAAGGTGAACATCGATATGGTTGAGCAAACCAAGCTTTAAGGGGCCAATCTCATGCCTCTGCTTAGCACACACCCACACACAAAATAAATATAAAAGAAATGCAAAAAAAAAAAACAAATGAAAAATACCCAAAATTATCCATTTGAATTCAGCTGTTGCTCGCTGAGCAACATGTAAATCTGTTAAATACCAACAAGTCTATCCTGCTCATAATTACCTATAAAATGCATAGTTAGAATCAAACAAGAAACCAACAAACCGTTGCCACGCAAATAACACGCAAAAATCAATAGTTTACTATAAATAATTTTAGTCATTGTTATATAATTATTGTTGTTATTTATGTTACGCGTTCACAGAATTCCGTTTCAAGTTCAACTTACTTCCAAAAACGAAAAAAAAAACAAACAAAAGCGATAAGCAAACTAAACTCTAAACATAAATCTTAAACTTGCAGCGCGTTACGAAGCAAAACAAAAACAAACTATTAATAATTCAGGTCGCGTCCCCGAAAGTTTTATACAAAATACAAACATACATATATGCACACATATACATATAAACGATATCTTATGTTTCTGTATAAAAGCTTTTACTTTACTTATTATTGTTCTGCTTCAGTTTTTAACAGTATTTTGTGTTTATAACGTTAATTTCTATTATTTTTGTTCTGTTTTGTTTAGAAACAATAATTGTGCTTTGTTCTTTTACATAAATACATTATTTAGTTGATGGATGAATGAGGAATGATAAACAAGAAATGATTTAACACGTAGCAAAATTTATATAGATTGTCACTGAATGAGCCGAAACTTTGAGTTGTTTTAGCAGCAATACAATATTATTATTAATAATTAATACAATAAATATTTGATTTACACATGTTTTGAAAATGTTTTTACATGATCTTGTCTTGTGTTTTGTGCCCGTGCTTCACACTCGAGTGATTCTGTGACTAACCACAATTAACCAATGATTAATTATAACTACAAGTATATAGTTATGGTGTCGCAAAAAAACAGCTTGAATAAAGCTAAAAAACAAATACAACAACACAACTAACCAACAAACGATGCAATGAAATTTCCTTGCAATTGGATATCCTAAAATGAAAGTATTCTAATTAATAATGTTGCATAGATATCAAAAGAGTTTATTAACTAATACAAATCACGCATGTTATAAAACTAAACTTTAATAATTTGTGAACATTTACGCTGAGTTTCAACCAACCGAATAGGAACAGAACCCACAACGAGATTCAGATCGAGAACGTGAACGAGATGCTTAGACGCTGCATTAACGAATACACGTTATAAATCAAATCAAATAAATCTATACGTTTTCTTTAACTATACATACTTGTGCGCAACTTGTTCTATATACATTTTTTTGTTTTGTTTTGAAAGGACAACTTAATGCACTTGAGATGAGAAAAGAACAATAATATTTGTATGTAAAGTTTTGAAAGTATTTTCACTATTTGCTACTGCTACAATTAATAATCTAAATGTGTAACGAATTAAGAAAGCAAACTCTAAAAAAGAAACAAAAATTGCAGTATCCTATTAATATATATTTTAAATTTATGCATTATGCAATTATGTAAATGTCGAATGCGTTATATAAGGTGCAGTTAAGTCATCCTTGTAAATAATTATAAAGAAAGAAAGACATTCCAACATTGTTTGTTTTCAATTTGTCAACAGATCTTGATCGTTTACTAGAAATATACATTTCAGGATTTGATTGGTTCGCGTTAATACTTAACTTAATTTCCAAAGAATACGTCAACTGCTTTTGTGTTTCGATTTATCCAAATTAATCAACACTTGCTTCACCGCTGCTCTCAGTTCTGCGGCATACTTCGAAATGCTGTGATCCTCAATCATCTCCGGCAACGTGACGTTCTTAAGTTTCCTGAAATAGTGCTGCATATGGGCAAGGCGGGTGTCGACAAAATGAAAAGTACATGAGCCTGGCAGGCTCTGGAGCGTGTAGTGATTGTGCAGAGTCAACGAGTAGCGTGTGTTGTGGAAACACTTTGTGGCTTGGTTCTCCGCAGAATAATTCCGCAACCGCATTGTGTTTTGCAGGAAGAAAAGTTCGTCTGGCTCGTTGTTATCGGAGAATTGGGAGTTGGTGAAACACATTGTATTATACCCGTTGGGACACTTGGATGTTTTGTTCTGTAGAACGACGTCTGCGAGCTGCTGCCAATTGTTCAGCTTGCCTAGGGGCATAATCACCTCGTCCACGTCCACATTGACCATGTAGTCATGGCGGTACATATTGCGGTAGAAGCAATCGTTGAAGGGAATCAGTTCGTTTAATCGCTTAACCAACAGCCGATTCTTAACAAGCAAATGAAGGTAATGCCGCAGCGAAGGTACTCCATTGGCCATGGTTAGAGGACGCAGTTCGAGAAAACCAATGCTCTGATAGTAGTCCAGTACCCGCTGCACCGCAGGAAGCACATCATATTCGTAGGCGTAGATGCGAGAGGCGCCAAGCAGACGTTGCAGCTCAAACCATTCGATCAGGCGCTGCGACACGTCCACGAATGGAAACTGAAACGCCTTGATGCATACACCAAAACTAAGCGTGGGCTGGGTTGCTTTCGAGTTGATGCTGTTGGGCGCAGCTTCTCGATTATAGTGAACCCGCAATGAGTTGATGGCGCGATCACAAACTTGTTCAGTCAGTGCAACAGTGCGGGGAGTAGCATCTACCAGGTGGATTGGGAGTTCATCGGGTATTGGACAGTTCAGCAGATGTGGATAGCTGAGCAGTGGCTGTATGTTCCAAATGCGTGGCCAAACACTTATATACTCGCTGATGAGCACGATAATGGGTTCCTTGTGCTCTGCATACCACAGCTGGCAATGCGTGGCTGGAAACTCGTGGCCAATTTGATTCGCCGTGGCTAGAATCCGCACCACACCTCTTGGCGAATCGACTGCAGCGCGCTTGTCGAGGTATGCAGCATATAGACGGAATGTCACGTTGCGGTTAACGAAGGTTTGCCAGTAAAAATTGTGCAGCTGCAGATCGAATGGATCGGGATATTGAGCACAACTTTTGTTCAACTTGTAGCTTTGTGGATTCGCGATGCGATACCAAAAACTAAAGTCCACTTCGGGCAGTTCCAATTCCATCTTTAGCACCAGCTCTTCAAGCGAAGGACTCTTTGTTAGGTTTGCCTCCTTAGAATCTAATTGCTTCATAGTATGTGAATTCTTCTGCGTCAATTTGGCATTATATAGTAGCAGCAACAACGCCAAAATCAATAGGAGACACAGACTTTTACTTCTGGACGGCATCGCAATCGAACTAATCAGAATCCGTCGCTGACTGTTATTTGACAGTCTGGTTTATTTATCAACAATTATTAATTATCTTACTATTTATCTGAATGGCAGTCAGCAAAGTTGGTTTCTTCATAAATTCTCATTCATTTGTGGGGTCAATGAGATAAGCACAAAATGCCAGATTATGTACATACATATATACGAAAAATGGTCGACATCGACTATACTTTACTGTTGCTTTAGTTTAACTTTACAAAACTACAGATAAGCTACAATTACAGTTAAAGTTACTAATCGCTTAGCTCAGGATGTAATTATGATCTAAAAATGCTTCAAGTCTGTTTCTATGCTGCCTGCATTCGAATTCTGCATGAGTTTAATCTTCATGGCCGCCGTCGCGCCTACCGCCTGTTGCAATATGTTGGGCGGCTTCGGCTGATTCTTGTCCGCCTCGTATTGGGCGCGATGCAAGCGTTGGCGATGCTTGTACATGTTGGCGCTGCAGAAGAAGGTCATTGGACAATTTGGACAGGTATACAGCACTTCTCCAGTGTGCGTCGAGGTGTGCTCCTATTTTATCACAAATAAATGTGTTATTATGGATTCGTTTTGGGATATAGAAATGTCTTACTTTCAATTCTTGGGGTCGCTTGAAAGCCTTGTCGCACATGGTACACTTGAATTTGCGCTCGCACTCATGGCTATTCCAAAAAGAGAACAAAATTTAAAAAAAAGGCCAACATGGGGAGAACTTTTGTGCAATACTTGTGATAGATATGACGACGCAGGGCACGAGCATTTGGCGAGATTTTACTGCAGACATGGCAACGATGCTCGCCAGCACTCTCCACGTGTATGCTCTTCATATGCTGCTTGAGTCCCGTCATGCCCTTAAGCCACGCGCCGCAGACTTGGCACTGCTTAAGTTCGGGCTCCGGACGTGGAGTATTCGAATGCATCAACTCCTGATGCTTCTTGAGAATGATTTTGGTGCGCATCTGTTTGCCGCACTTATCGCAAATAATAATGCTCTCCGGATCATGCATAGAACTCATGTGATTCTTCAGCTTGCGCTCAGTCAGGAATCTGTAAATTCATAGTTTTAAATGTTAGTTTCCAATTTACGTTTGATTTAAGTTTTTCTTACTTTTTGCCACACTCGGCGCATGTGAATTTGAACTCTGATTTGGGCACATGCTTGTTCAGTTTATGATAGTCAATTGCTGTTTTGCTAAGGAATACCTTGGAACACAGATCGCAGTGGAAGGACAGTTTGGTCATATGCATCTGCTGATGAGATTCCAGGTGCCGTGAATTCTGGAACGCCTTTTCACAGGTGATGCACTTGAAGTGCTCGGGATTCCAGTGAACCAGCACGTGTTCGGCGAGCACTTTACGTTGAGTAAATTTACGGCCACAGCAGATCATATAACCCGGATCCACCTGATGTGTGAGTCGATGATGGCGCTGCATCTCCGTAAAGTTGTGCACCACCAGATTGCATATGGAGCAGGGTAGCACACTGAAAAACTTGGCAATGATGCCATCGTACTCCTCCTGCTGTTTTTTGCGCTGATCCAGCAATTCCCTCGACATGCGCACCTTTGGCTCTGTGGGTTTCGCACGTTTCTTATACTTTTTGGGTCGTACAGGCGTTCGCTTTGGTATCACCGCGAACGTCACTTCGGCTGGCTTGTCCATCTCAAAGTCCGAGTCATCATCACTATCGGGTGTATCGTCGCTACTGTCATCACTGTGGCCAGAAAGATTCTCATCGAAATTGCAAGTGAAATCTTGATCATCGTCGCTAAAATCAGCTTGTTCTTCCAACTTCAAGTCTGGCTCCAATTCCAAGGGCTTGTCCGCTTTGATCTCTTCTGACACTTCCTTAGGCAACTCGGTTTTGCGCGGCCGTCCACGACGTTTTTTGGGCACAATGGGTGTCTCAGCGTCAGTTGCTGCTTTCTCCTCTTTATTATTCTCAGCCAACTCCGAGCTAGAGTTTAATGCTTCAGTTTCCGCTTTGACACGCTTCCGCAAGCGCCTCCCTGGCGATGGATTGAGACTGGCAGTTTGCAAGTTGGCTGTGCTCTCGAGCACCTCGATTTTTGGCAACTGCTCCAGCTCATGCTCCTCGATCTTTACCTCTGGATAGAAGAAGTTGCGACCATTAAGTTCCGTTTGATCGGGATTCGTGTTATCTGCACTCAGCTTAGCAGCCTCATTAATGGTGCTCTGGGTCAAGGGATCGTCCTCCATCTGCAATACTTTCGTCTCGCGCAACGAGGTTTGTGTGGCGTTGACGAAATCGTACAGCGTGTGGAAAGCAGAGATGGTCTTCCAGCAAATTGAACATATTTTCCGCATGTCTTCGCTACTTGCTGCTAGCTGGATGGGCAAATGTTTGTTAATTATATTAACCACATTGAGCTCTGCACTCTTTGCAGAGTAAACATCCAAGTGCAGTGACGGGTAATTCTCCTCCAAACAGAGTATGCAGCTCTCAGGCACTGGCAGATCTGTGTAAGGTCAAATTGAATTATATGTTGAGAGTGACCTTTCAAAATTTCAGTTTGCATTGTGCATCTTACCCATGTTTCATTAATATATCTTTATATACAAATATGTATATATAATTTCCATTTGATGTTGCCAAAAGCTAATAAATCAATGTGTCTTATTTACTTGTATACCATTTGTTGAACTCAACAGGTTGTTATTATATCGCTATTTCCACCAGATTTCGCGACGTGTTGACATTTTCTTTTAAATTAATTTTTAATTTTATGTTTTCTTGTGAAGACAATCTGTGGTGGGTAAACGATAGGCGGCTACAAAATACCTGCGTCCGATAGACGACCGATAGCAAAAGTGTTGGAAAATGGCATAAGCGATAGATTCGTTATCGTTGGAGCAACAATCGCAAATACAAACAAAATACGGTGTTAATTTTAAATTTCTGCACGATTTTCTGTATATATAATTCTTTTTTAATTTTTAATTGGT